>OY747702.1:26155402-26755402 GCA_963556495.2 Valencia hispanica
TTTGCTATGGCATCACTATAACCCCCCCCTGTTTTTTTTAGAATTAACCAACTATCAAGGAATGAAAGTTTAATTCTCTATGACTGCACCCTAGTGGATGGTTATTTTAGAGGGAGCTTTATTTACTAAAGGATGCATGTCTTCCTGTAGTCCTGAACTGCAAGGCAGATACATAACAGTGTAAAAGGAGCATTCAGGCCATGGGGCAAGCATATCCAAAGTGCTTAAATAGAAGACAACTGGAGATTTTATCTTTTCTTGTTTCCTAAAGATATTTCTCTTCTTAGAAACATAACATCAAAACATAGAATTAACTCTCAGCCATCAGTTCTCTGCAGTATTGAGGCAAAGAGGAAGGAAAAGGAATACAAACACAAAAACAGAAAGCACATTATTTTTTTCCAAGCACAATATTCCAATGCATTTTAAACCTACCAACCCCTTTAGACAGAGACTAGTTCACCACAGGGATCAAACACAAGCTTCCAGTGTGATGTATGATGTACAGGGCAGTGAGGAATGTACAGAACGTACAGAAAGGGAGGAAAGAAGGAAGCCATCTACACTTCAAATAAAAAACCAATAGCAATCATGGAAGGTGGCCTCAGGTTTCTTCTTTCTAACACCCAAAGTACAGCCTTGACTTTCCTCCCTTGTTGGTTTAACAAGCTTTCACATTTTGAAACATGTGCCTAAAACAACTCACATGTTGGTCTTATAAGGAAGAATTTCACAAGTGAGGGTTTCTGCAAGTTTCAGTATGGTAAATTTAAGACCCATTTAAGAGTATTAAGAAAAATGTTTTTAGACTTTATAATTTGTACAAATTAACTTAAGTAAGTTAACAGAATAACTTTCTAACTTAATTTGTTATATTTAACTTTGTCCAGAATTTAGGAAAGTTAAATACTCTGTTCCCTTAAGTTGGTGTTTTTTTAGCTTTGGTGTTTAACTTCAGTTATTTTCTACATCCTAAGTTCAACACTAACAAACACAGTTTTTATTTTGCTCAACCAACTTTTTTCATCATAAAGGATTTGGTCATAAATACCAAAACAGAATGTTTTGATTTTATGTCCCTCAAAAAACGATAAACTGACAAATGTGCGAGAAGAAATTTTTTAATAGCTCACTATAAAACGGAATGTTTTGCTTTAAATTCCTTTCTAAAGGGGCCCTTGGTGACCGGTAGTAGGGCTTTTCGCTGGGCAGCTACCCAAAGAAGTCACAAAAAGGGTGTGTGGGTCACCAACCCACTTGTCCTTACTGTCCTTATTAGTGTAATCCTTCCATCTACCATTTATAAGCCAGAAACTCCCACTCCATGATCAGAACCGAAGGCTTATGGATGATAAGTGAAACATCCACTTGCAATTTATTTAGTGTCAAATAGGTTGACCCAACGTCCTGTCTATGTTCGATGCACTTACCTAATGTCAAAGTAGGGGAGAGAGATGGCTTTGTTCTTTTTGTGTTTCCGGCAAAAAAAGAAAAAAAAAGAAAAGCATGCGAAGAAGGGAAGAAAGGGTAACAGCATTTATTTTAATGCAAGTAGAACTTACTGAGTCCGGGTCGCTGATCGACACTTGCTCTGAAAAGCGCACTTTAGGAGGGTTGGTACGCAGACGAGCCTTTTTGGCTGCACTTATGAAGGCAGACTTAGGTGACTAAAAACATAGAAGAGTGATGGTTACTCTGTGAAGCATTTCTGATCGATTGGAGACTTGTGAATGAGTACTGACTTGTACTAAAAAGACGTGCATTAAAGAACTGCCTATAAATTGGGTGTAAAGTTACAGCTGCATGTTTAAATGCAAACTTCATCAGCAAAAAAGTTTCACTATTTAATTTTTGTCTAACTCTTAGAATTTTATGTATGTGTATCATAACTCTAGCCTCCAAATGATCAAATATTTTAATTTTATGCTTGCATTTTATCTTTATGCAACAAACAACATAAAATCCTCTGTAGGTTCTCAGCTAGATGAATTGTACATTTCTGTTGTTTCTATAAGGAATGATGCATCCACATAAAACTCTTGTTTATTAAAGTCTCATGTGGCTATTTATGTCCCCACTTGGAGTTGTTGTGCAGGGTTACCAGGAAAAGAAATTACTCCAGATTTTGAGGCAAGGTCATGAATACTAATGTATGTCCTCACTCTATTAGTGTGCAAAACTGGAACAGAACATTGCATTTTGTTTATCCATACAATTCAAACGGAAAGGGAAAAGTGCTGTGACTGATGAGGATAGGAGAAATCTTGAGGGAGGGTGAAAGGGAGGGAGCGTCCCATTGTACTACCTGATGGGGCTGCAGCACAGTGAGAACTATGGTGTCTTTGCAGCGTCTGTTGAGATACAGTAGAAAGTAGAGGGGGTTAGATAATGCCACACAGAGTGCAGCACTCAAAGAACAGTTTTTATCTGCTGGTGTATTGCTGTTCCTTGGCAGCAAAAGAACTGAGTCATCCACAGGTTTGTTGTTGATGTTGTAAGAAATGGTTTGTTCTTTTGAATCTATCCTCTTTATCCAAGTCTTTAGATTTTTGTTCCCATTTCCCATTGCTGCTGGTCCCCTGACCTTAAGACCCTCTTTCTCCTCCCACCCTCCCTCCAGGGAAAGTAAAGGATGTTACCTTACAAGGTCTATGACTCTCTCTCGGGGCGCGTCGCTCACCGTCTCTTCGTTTATGGCCAAGATCTGGTCTCCAGGGAGAAGCTTTCCAAAGGAGGGGCCGTCTGTGGCCAAAACACATACAGTAAAGATTTTAGTCTCATCTTTTGGAGTTCCTCTTGTTTTTGTGGGGTATCTCTTTCTTCCAAACATGCATGCACACTAACCGGCAGAGACGGAGCGAACTATGACTGGCCTCTGACTGCCTGCTACGAAGCCGAAGCCTTGAGTCGGATCGCGCTTGATTGTAACCAGTCGAGCTGAGGGAGGACTTAGGGTGCCACTGTCCATACCATCCTGGCTCTCCTCTAACATGTCAGTGCTGTAGAGTAAAGGCAAATTCAGAAATACAGTGTCCTTTTTTTTGTAACTACTGAATTATTGAAATGTTTCACGCCGTCACTTTACAATCACAAATTTGGAGTATCTGGCTGAGACTTAATGTGCACAACAAAAAGTGTGGCATTCAGTTCACTTAAGTTAATCCTTTTAGATCCACCTTTTACTGCCAACACAGCTGCCAGTCTTTTGGATTATGTCTTCACCAGCTTTGTACATCAAGAAACGGCTCATTCTTCTTCGCAAAATAGCTCGGATTGTGTGCAGGGTGTCTGTGAACTCATATTTTATTGAAAGACTCTCAATAAGATTTAGATCTGGACCATCCTTTGATCTAAAATATCCTATTGTAGACTGTATGTTTAGGATAATTTCCTGCTGGGTAGTGAACCTCCACTCTAGTTTTAAGTCTAATTCAGCCTCCAACAGCTTTTGTTCTTGGATTGGCCTTTATTCATCTAACTTATCATCAGCTTCTACCAGTTTTCTAGCTAAAGGAAAGAATCAACACCACATGAGGCTGCTGCCACCATGTTTCACCATGTGTTCAGGGTAATGTAAAGAGCAAACACCACATCTGGCTTTTAATGTGGACCAGAACATTTCATATGGGTTTCATCTGATCAACGCACCTTCTTTCACATGTTTGCTGTGTTCCATTCAAGACAAACTGCGTAGGGGACGTTTCATAGTTTTCTTTCAGCAATTCGATTTTGCCACACTTACATGAAGGCCAGATTTGTGTAGTGTCTGACTAATATGTGTTCCATTAACAGAATCTCCCACCAGAGCTGTTTTGTTTGTGACTTAAGCCCTCTTTAAACATCTCCATAGTTTTATCTCTGACTTGTCTGCTGTCTTCCTTAGTCTGAATGATGCTATTTTATCTTTAGCAAACCTCAGAGGTCTTTAACTAATAGCTGTATTTATGCTGAGATGAAATTATACACAGGTTGACTGTTTAATAATTAGGTGAGTTCTGGATACAGATGGCTCCACTGGAATTTATGAAGTGGTACTGCAGTAAAAACCAAAAGTTTGTAGTTGTGAAAATTTTAAAAACCATGTATCCTTTTCCTTCTGTTCCACAATTATGCACTCCTTGTGTTGGTCTTTTATGTAAAATCCCAATACAATACCGTGATTTTTATAGGTGTAAAGTAAAAAAAATGTGAGAAAGTTCAGGAAGCAAGACTATTTTTTCCAAGACACTGTAAAGTGTACAATGAACAGGGAAACAAAATTACCATCCTGATTTAATGATAGTCTGTTTGCAAACACTCTGCACCTTTCACATGCGTTCGTGTGTCCATCCTGGACCTTGGCCATTCCCTAAGAGGAGGGAGCAACATGGGACAGTTTCGCGCTGCAAAGGCTGCTCTCTGTATCACAATCATTCACCTGTTAAAGAAGAAGAAAGCCAGCAGAAACAAAGCAAGAGGGTGAGATGTTATTTTTCTCACTTACAATCTAACAATCTTCCTCCTAACATTTGGCTGCTTTTTCTGCACAAAATGAAATAAAGTAAAGTAAAATCAGAGTAAAGTATGTTGAAAAACATTTGCCTTAGGTATCTGGCAGCAAAACCCGCAATTATGAAGAACCTGCAGCACACAGAGGATGTAACACATTAAGGGCTCGGAATCTGACGGTATCTGCCTGCATGGGCCGCACAAATGCTGCAAACTACACATGCTCTTTTACAGATGCCTGCGTGGGTGGCTGTGAAAGCAAGGCTGACAGAAAAGAGCGAGTGTGTGTTTGAGGCAGAAAAAAATGAAAATCATTGTTTGAGGGAGAGCAAAACCAGATATTTATGCCCATATCTGTGATGATTGCTGACTCAAGATGAGCCGCGAATTGTGATGTTAATGTTGCAGATCGGCTGGAATAGAAAAGATGCAGACAAAGAGCATGGTTGCACTGCTCGGGACTGTTATGCAGGGACACATTGTTGAGAACAAATATCTTTCTGAGTACCACAGGGAGGGTGAGTCACAATGGTCAATCAGGGAGCATGGCTTATTTACATTTGCAGTGATGCATCACTAATTTCTACTTTATGTCACTGTGTTAGATGATCTTTTTGATGTTCTATGTTCTGAACTTATTGTATAACTGTAAATGCATTACATTAGATACACTTTGAATTACAAAACTGATAATTAAAGGTGTTGTGGAAGAAAATATTTGCACCCTCAAAGATTTCATCTGGTTTTGCTTTATATCCACACCTACAAATTACAAGCCATCAAACAGATCCTCATGAGATGCATATCTTGCTGTAACTTGTGAAATCATGAATTCTGCTTTTTAGCAGAAAATCCCAAAGGAGCATATTTGTTAATCACTTTGTGACCTTCAGCTCAAGAGGAGTTGGGTTATGCTTAAGGACAATGATCTACTGTAAAGCAAACCATCAAGTCCATCTCAGAATTGCTCAAGAAACACAATACAATATTTGGAGTGGCCTAGACAAAGTTCAGAATTAAATCTGATTGAGAAGCTGTGGCATGACATTAAAACGGTCATTCTTTGAGTGGACCAACATTTCTCAATACTAATGTTAATGACTAATTATTATCACAAAGGCCCCCAGTCATTAGGGTTAGAGGGAGTTATTTTTTTACATATTGAGCCGGGTTAGATGGGGTTTCTTTTGTTCTCTTAATAAATTAAATACTCATTTAAAAATGCATTTTTTATTGCCTCTGATAAATTTTGAATGAGAAAATGAAATGGATCTGAAACACGTGAGGGTGACAAAAAACAAAAACAAAACAAATCTATAAGAAGGGAAATACTTTTTGACTCCTCTGTTTGTAAAATATAAAATTGAAAGAAACTTTCAGTACTCAGTATTTGTGTCTTTTTCACCAGTCTGATATAGACATATCAAAGATGCACTGCAGAGATCAAAGATCCTTATGTTCCTTGTTTTGCCTCTAAAAAAAGAATAAAGTAAGTTTGATGCTTCCAATTTATTTTGGCGGAGCTGATGTTACCCATTCATCCTTTCACTCTCTTCTAATGTCATTTTCTTTCCACCATCTGTTACTAGGAGCAAACCCATCCTGTACATCTTGCCTCTGACAGGCAGTTTGTGAGGGATATGCAATGGTTACTGAGGGTTAAGTCAGAAACATCTCTTCTTCTGAGAATGAACAGTTTGATTTGTGATTTCCGTGATGTGAAGGTGACCTTGTTGAGAGTAGAGACAAAACTGGAGCTAAAATAAAGCTAAAATGGTGGTCTCCCACCAACCTGATTGTTATCCAAGAAGATGTTTCACTCCTCCTCTTTTTCCTTCTTCTCCCTGTTTACTTTCCTGAGGCTTTTTGGATACAACTCAAAGTCGGCAGCTTTAAATTCCTATCACAAGTTTTAGGGATTAGTTTCAGCATCCAGAACGAGTGGAGTGGTAGGACCTAACAGATGGGAGGATGATAAAGGCAGCCAACGGCCACCGCAGCTGACATGTCTGCGAAGATAAACAGTTATTCAGCAGAGGGAGCAACCTTTCACTAAATGAAGACACAGGGGAATTCTGTCAAGAAATGATCCCCAAGGACATTGGCAGGCCTTCCCGTTTCTATGGATACAGCTTTACTATGTTCACTGAAGCTGTGGTGGACGGAGGGTTAGTGGGTGGACGGGAATAGTGATGCAGTGGCAGTATAAGAAAGAAAGCTAACCAGACACTTTTTGATTGCTCTGCAGCAACCATGGCCAGACGCCAGCATGTCCTCAGGCACCGGAGGTCAGAGCTTCGTATAGCTGCTCTGTTTCAGTGTCAGGGTATGCAGCAGCTCCCTGCGCCTCAGGGTGTTGAAGACCGACCTTTCTCCTAATAATCCTGAGGGCCTGAACTCGAACATGTTTGTTGTTGATGCTGTCATAAGGGACGCTGCATTTTCATTCAGCAGCAATACCGACCAAACATGTTGGTCGTTACCAACTTGCAATATGTAAGCCAGTGAAATCTTTGTTTTAAAGAGCAACTCACCCCAAAATTCTTTTGGCTACTTTTTTTGCTGATGAACTGTATAAATGAGTGTCTAATAATGCGGTCTACATGTCTGGTGATTGTTTTTAGTATTTTAGTACATTTCAGTAAAAATATACATTTTCTACCAAAACTTGTCAATGTGGTGCCCTCTTCAGATTAAAACTCTACACTGCACTTGAATTTGACTTTGGGGATAGCTGTTCACTCTGCAGTGATGGCTGACGTCAACAGTCCTGCTGCTGTGGGGTATAAAACAAGAGTCTCGGCCACGCCTCTGTAGCAATTTGGAGTTGGAATAGCAAGGAACTGTTGACGCCACCCAGCCCTCTCCGTCCACCATCCCTCGGTCCGCCAGGCAACACCTCTTGCTCTTTAAGGTCTTTGTATGTGTAATTTTTTATGATCATTATTATCATCAGTGTTATATGTGCAAAGTGTCTGTTCAATTGTGAGTAAAAACCCTGCTTTATATAAGATGTGCCCTTGAGGACAGAATCATTTCTTGTTTTACAAACTAGTAAAAATAAATTCCAAATCAATTTCAATCACACGCGCACACTTTTAAAGACTCCCAGCTCTCTTTTTTTTAGCTCTACTTAAAACAAAGGATTTGAGTTTGATAAATAGTCGTTCTGCATAGCTGCTCCTCAACTACCAAAAAGCCACAGGTGAAACACAATCAGATTTTCTTTATTGCATAATAAAACGTGACTACATATTAAGACTGATGTGTTTTTAAAATTATTTTTGAATGTACTTCCTTTAAATGTAAGAATTTCATATTTGTTACAGATTAATAAATAAGCAGGAAACTTTTTAGAATAGTGTTCAAATACAAATCTTGTCATTAAGAAAGCTGGTTGGTCAAGGTTCTGTGTGAAGAACAGGACACCTGTTGATGCTAGCCAGCTTCCATTTACAAAGGGCTCTTTACTGTTTATATTTTTAAGACTGACTTTATTGCATCATTCTTTGGTTATATGAGAAAACAAAATGCCTTGGATTGAACAGCCTTATCTCACCACTATGCACTTCTTTTCTATGTTTTGTGGGCTTTTGACCTAAGAATAACATTTTAACACTAGCTTAACTGTGAGTTTGCTGGTTTTGAAAAAAAAAAAAGATGAACAAAAACATGTTACAGAAATAGCAAACACTCACCTAAGGTTGCTAACAGGGGGGCAACAGGAAGAAAGCTGTAAACACGGCAACAGAGTTCACAAAGAGGAGAACTAGAGTAGAAAATGATACCAATCTCATTCAGTCCATGAGTGATTATCAGACTTTAATGCTGTTATCTGGACACACGAGTTAATGTACAATAACAAGGGGAAGATTGAGCTTACTGATCAGCCAACAGGGTGGGTGATTCATATTGGTATGTTATGTCATTGGTTGTAGTCCTTGTTGTTATGTGAAATGAGAAGTGTTTTTCAGGGTGTTTTGAGACTTTATTATCTGAATTTATCATTTTTACCAATGCATGCTAATGTAAACAAACAAAATGGGGTCTTCCGGAGCAGTGATGGTATTTACAGAATGTCCCTTAACTCGCTTGTTTACGACAACAAATCAATTAAAAAAATGTCAAACCCCCAATCTGTCATGACAGATTGCCACTCACACCTGAGCAGGGTGTTGCTGGAGGTTTCTTCCTTCATCATCAGCTTTTTAAAGGACACTTTTGGACCAAAACTGGAACTTCATCCTGTCATATAATGTTGTTGTAGAGGACCCAGAAGTGGAGACAAGGATAGGAGGATCATGATGAAAATATATTTAATAACAGAAATATTCACTTATTTTAATAAAATATTTACACTGGGGAGTTTGATCATTGAAATGCTGCAAAAGTAAGTAATAAGCAAATAAGAAATAGCTGTGGCACAATAAGAAACTAACAGACTAAGGTAAAGTACTGGGTAAACCAGAAACACAAAAAAGTAAGCAGAACATACCCAGAAATGCAAACAAAGAAATCACAAAAAACAAGCAAACCCTAAGACCAAAACGACTCAAAGTCCCACAAATTGTAACACATGCTATTTGACAAAAACCTCCCTTCCATGTGAAGAAATTTGACCCCAAAGCATGATGCTGACACCACCACATTTCTTAGTGGGTATGATGATCTTAAAGTAATATGTAGGGTTGTTTTTGTGTCAAATATACCTTCAGAATTTCTGACTCAAAGGTTTAACTGTAGGTTCATCATACCGTCACATATTTTCTCACAAGGTTTGTGGGAGATTTTAACCAGGCCTGGCTGTTGCCTTTGGACGAAAATATTTCCCTCTTACAACTTTGAAGCCTATTCCAGGAATGGAAAATTGAAAAAATTGTGCAAAACATGTACATCTGTTATTAAATGTACAAAAACACCCCCCCCCACACACACACAAGAAAAAAACCCTTGTATTTCCAGGAAATTTTCACAACTTTTTCATTGTTTCTATTATTTTGTAATTTCATTGTATCCTATATTTTAACCTATTACTTGTGGCTCACTTCAGTGTGCAAGTGTGGTGTATTTAATAATATTTATAGTGTCCTTCTTTATCTATTTCATGTATTTATTATTAAGACCCTCATTTTTTCCCTTCTCGAGACTGATACTTTTATTTCTTACATGAGATTCTTTTGGCCTGTCATTACCTCTTTGCCAGTTATTGCCTGCCTAAGCAAAACAGGCATACAAGCAATTTTCATTTAACAGCTGCAGGACATTGATGAACTTTCAGACTGGGAATCTGTATTAAAGAAGTGTGATATCTGTCACACACAAAAAACTTAATTTGGACATACCAACTGCTTAATAGAGATATTAGCCTGCTCTCTAAATAAGTCATGAAAATACTATTAGTACAGACATTTTCAGCTGCCAAAATTTCTAGATGTTTTTCTGCATTTTCTGTGGTAAATATTATTGAAACAACCCTGTTCACTGCATCCTGTTTTAAGGAGGTAGTGTAGGCCGCCACTCACCCTGCTCTTTTAGTACTACTGTGTCCATTGGACATCTTTGATACAATAGCTGACTCAATAAAGATCCTTTGAAAAAAAGAAAATGAGTTGACTTACTCAGAATTTCAATCCTAAAAGTAGTCTTCAAATCAAATCGAGGTTCATCAACAGGACTGAGGTATATCAAAGCTTTAGAGTTAATGGTCATTTTAGACACTAAAACAAATACTTTTAAAACACTACAAATGAAATTTTTTCTCCTTCAACATGCATGATTTATTGCAGTATTACTATTTTTTTTTTTTTTACACACAATGAATTTCTGCCTTTCTATCCTGCAGTAGTTGCTGTTTATTTTTTATTTTTGTTTTTTTATATTAATTGATTTATCAGTCACAAAAGTAAAGAATCCATTTCAGTTTCAAGGAGCATGGTACTTTTTCATGGCATCTTTACTGATCCGGCCTCATTCTTTTTATGCTTGATGAGTTTCTTTTACTCATTTTACTGGAATAATGATTGTTAATTGTTAATCTCCCTGATTAGCTGCTTCATGTAAATGTAAATGCCACAATTATAAATTGTAATTTGTAACAGATGAAATCAGCTTTGAATACTGGGATTTGGGCAGCACTAATTGGAAACTTGGGAGAGCAGTGAACTGGTGCACCTTATTGGATCTTAGACTTAAACCTAGCCCTATTTTGTAGTGTATTTCTCGAAAAATTCTTACTCATGAAAAATTTGTATATTTCAGCAACCAAAAGGAGTATTTAAACCATTTTGGTGTCATTGTAAAGGTAACATTGAGTAGAATTAATAGATGTATCATTATGCATGTTATCTGTTACTGGTTAGGAGAAACTGAAGATAGAACACCCCAGACATTTATTTATTTATTTTCTTGCTCAGCCTAAAAAAAACCAACATGTTTTATATTGAAAAACTATGGATATTGCTTGAATGGCAGTGGTTACTCAAGAAAATGTAAATACAACATGTGGACATTATCACTGCACGATTAGACACTGATTATGTGAAGCAGGACAAAACTAGAGAGGTTTTAGTACAGGCAAGTCAGGCGAAGTGTCCAGTTCGGCACAAATAGGGCCATTTCTATTTTTGTCATGTAAAAGTTATATTTTTCATTTTAATATCACATAGTGTTCAGTAGACCTACAATAAACACTATTGGGCATTTTTGGAAAAAAAAAATCTGATTATAATGCAATAATGTATATATATGTATATTCTGTATTGTGCGTTGTGCGCCCTCGTGCGTAATGCGCCTGTCTTGTCGGCTGGTACTTTTATTTTATGCTAAGACCTACCCCCGCAGTGGACTGGTCAATTTGCATGAGCGATACCTGGTTGGATTCTTAGAAGCCAATAGAATAATGCCAAAACTTGCCAAACAAGATTGACAACAGAGTCAGCCAATCAGGGAGCCGAGAACAGAGCCTCGGGGGAATGCCAGGGTTCTCCGTGAATAGAATCTAAATACTTGCCAGGAACCAAAAATCGTAATAGAAACGCTCAGAAAGTTTTGAATGGTGCACAAGAGATGGAAGTATCAGAAAAAAGCATTTATTTGCCAAAACTATGATGTTACGAGTTTGTTCACAAATATTTATTTACATGGCATCTGAGTTGTGTTTGTGGTAGATAAAAATAGTTTAGATAGCCTTGTAGCGCTTGGTGTGCTGTTTAATTTGATGTGCATTATTACTATTTTTTCTGTCATGTAACGTGTTGTCTCAAGCCTGTTCAAAACAGTCATTCCCAGGGTCCCCCAATTGGGGACCTCAGGTTTAACATGTTAAAACTCAGACAAATTGTAATTACTCATCATTTACTAGGTACAGAGATAGTTGGTATCCTCTATGTAAGGTAAGAGAATGTAAGAATTTTAAATGTAATTAGAATGAAGTTCAGCATGCAAATATATTTAAAGTTTTGTTTTTAAGCAAAACTTTTTTTACGACAGCATAACAGAGAAATACCCCATCACACTTGAATTAAAGCTGCCAACATTATCAAATGCAGCAAATCCTTGATTCCACCTGGTAAACAATAAAAACTGAATCTTTGTTAGTGTCAGTTGTTTTACTGTCCATGCTATCTTTCCGTTGAAAAATAAAAAAATGTTGTGAAGCTCCAGGTTTCACCTCCAGTCAGTGGCTTTATCTAACTACCACCCCTGCCTCCTTTTTGCACATATGTCCTTCCAAACTGAGCCAAATTAAGTCCATTTCTCAAGCTCTGCAAACCAGTTTTTTCCCTTTCACTTTCTGAAACTGTTGCCCAAAATTAATCTCTTTTGTTGCCTCACAACACAGTGGATGTGTTTTGTGATTCATACTCTGAATGTAGAATCGTGATGCACAAATGTTAGTGGGGTTAAGTCATGCTGAAATTTTATTTCACAAATTTACATTGCCTATCTGGCTTTATAGTTAGAATGGTTAATACTCAAACATTCTTGGCATGACATAATGGCCAATTGCCTAATAATGTGTTTTCCTTCTTTTGCATTCAAAACAGCCATTGAGGCATGGGCTCCATTAAACCCCTGAAGGTCTATTGAGGCATCTGGTAACAAGATTTTAGCAGCAGATGCTTTAAGTCTTAGAAGTTGTGTGTTGTTTTTACTCTCAAAAGCCCATTTCAAACAGGCCATGAAAAATGGTTATTTTCCGGACATCGTCTGTTTCGCTTTTGTATCTGAAAGCAATCTTCCGGACTTTGTCCGGATACCCTTTACCGGTAATTTTACGGATGAAGACCTAGTAACAAGAGCGGACTTTTCGCGATATGGTGTTTGCATTCAGACTGTCAGGTAATGTTCTGCGAAAGCTGGAGGGGTATGGGGCGGTGGTGAAAAAGGAATGGGGGCAGGGAACGCTGTGAGCACACACATTGATGACGTATAAATGTCACTATTTTCCTTTCAGCTTCTTCCTCGATGTCTTTTAAGTGTTTCCATGTGCGCAAAATTGCACACATCAAAAGACGAGCACTGCGAGTAGATCTGCTGTTACGTCGACCATCTTTGCAATAATCCCTTTGTTAGGGGAAATGACGTACGCCGGCCGCACTAAGTTTACGTAATATCCACAAACAACCCCCCACTCCCCTGCACCCCGCACCCCCCAGACATTCATCAGGATCCTCCGGTACATGTCTTGCTGTGTGAAAGCAGTCGAAAGGCAATGTTCCGGACAAAAGTGGCGTGTTTGAAAACACAACTCCGGTTAAAGACCGGATGGAATTTTTCGCAAATATTCCAGAACTTCTGTCTGAAAACGGCTAAACTGTTTCAAAACCAGTTTTGCTCTGTGGCAGGACAGTATTTTGCTAAAATAGACCTCAGCCATGTACCTTTTTCGTGACAGGGTGTAAAGGATCTAAAACAATGCTTAGGTAGGTGGTAGAACATTGCCCAAAGCATCACACTCCCAAGTTGGCCTTGCCTCCTTCCTATAGTGCATGCTGGTGCCAGGAGTTCTCTGGGTAAGTAATGCACATACACACAGCCATGAATGCAATCCAAAAGAAAATGTGGCTAATGAGAACCACGCTATTTTCTTTAGTTGCTTCGTGGTCCACTTCTGATGCTAATGTGTAATTTTTCCACCTTCAGCTGATGGATAAGAGAACCCTGCTTGTGACAACGCAGCACCATATAAAAAAACTAAAAACAGAGTTGCACCGTGTGTTCCGACCCCCCTGTAAGAGCCAGCATTAACTTCTTTGAAAAGTTGATCAAACAGCAACGGCTCTAGCCCCCTATGTCCACAACCCTGTCACTGGTTCATCACTGTTCTTTCTTTGGACCACTTTTGATAGATACTGACCACTGCTAACCAGAACACTCCACAAGAGCTGCAGTTTTAAAAATGCTCTGGCCCACTTATCTACCTATCACAATCTGACTCCCGTCAAATAAAATGTTTACTTATTACCCAATATGTCCCTCCACTGACACAATGTAGAAGTGTCATTCATGTCAATCAGTGTTATTCATTTCACCTGACAGTGGTCCTAATTGTATGCTTGGTTAGTTAATAAAAATGATTTCTTCCCTGCATATTTATTGTTGGAAAATTAAATACTGCCAAGAGCACAACAACAATTCAAAGATACTTTATCGATCCCAGAGAGAAATTAAGTGTTGTTGTAGCTCTACTATTTAATTTCACTTCAAAGAGTTGTAGATCCTGATGACTGTAGGCAGGGAGGATCTCCTGTAGCAGTCTATGTTGCAGCGAAACTGAATAAGCTTCTGACTGAAGACACTCTGTTGCTGTAGGATAGTTCCATGAAGAGGACGCTCAGGGTTGTCCAAAATTTATAAGAAATGGTCCGCTTTACATTCATAAAATATTAACCAGTTAGTTTGCCATAGTAACTGGCTAAAAGAATAATAGATTAAAAAGGCCACATGTAAATGTGATAGTGGGTTTCAAAACAAAAGTTCCATGTATCTCTCCTGTATTTCCTTAAAAAAAAGCAACAGCTTCCAGTTTTGTCCTGTATTTATGTCGAACATTTTACTTTTTCAGTCATATTTATGCATGTTAATTAATCGTGATTAATTGTGATTAACTCTTGGCTACCCTGTGATTAATTAGATTAAATTTTTTATTCGTTTGACAACCCTAATTATTATATTAAATTAATGTGCACATGGTCTGTATTTTTTTCTTTTTTTCTTGCATATTTACCCACATTAATTAGGTGCAGCAGCAAATTGTTCTTCTTAGGTGTCTAAGCTAAATGTATGTATAATTATCTTGAAGTTACTTTTTAAAGGCAGATGACATCTGGTTGTGTGGAAATTAACTGTCAATTACTTTAAGAATTTGAGTAGTTTTACAGACGGTGTCCTCGGAATAAGGTTTTGACAGTAATTTTACTGTTGTGCATTTAAACTTTCATGAGTAAAACACAGATTGATAATGTTGTTGTGACACAGAGTGAGCGAATTTTGTCTGGTTTACATAATCATAAATAATTATGATCAATAATTTCATATTAATACAATTATTGATGAAGTTCAAGTTTTAATCTATCAATTAACATTGGGCACCAGCTTCTCCACGAGATGACCTTGTAATCCCAGACACCCAGTCTTTTCTGAAAAGTATAAGTTCAAAAATGCTGTGGACAATAATTGTACGCATACACCAAGTAATCACAGACAACTTCTCTTTAAGCTAATGAGAATTTATTAAGAAACTGAATCAAACCTATAGCCAAAGCATTTTGTCAATAATTCCCATCTATTCTAAAGCATGCAAACTAGCCACTACCATTCTTAGAAAATAAATAATATGTGGACCGAACACAATCAGGGAATTGCTTCAAAACACCGTTTATCATAAAAAAGGGAGGGGGAAGTCATGCACTGGTTCTTTCCTTAGGTCGAAGCCAAGACATAGAGAGAGGAGAGAGAAGAGAGAGAAGAGAGAGAAGAGAGAGAGAGAGAGAGAGAGAGAGAGAGAGAGAGAGAGAGAGAGAGAGAGAGAGAGAGAGAGAGAGAAAGAGAGAAAGAGAGAGAGAGAGAAAGAGAGAAAGAGAGAAAGAGAGAAAGAGAGAAAGAGAGAAAGAGAGAAAGAGAGAAAGAGAGAAAGAGAAAGAGAGAAAGAGAGAAAGAGAGAGAGAGAGAGAGAGAGAGAGGAGAGAGAAAATGAGAGAAAATGGGAGAAAGAGAATTGGATCCGCTCAGGATACAAACTAGCTTAAAGCACACAGCAAATGAAACAATTCAGAAACTCACAAACTTATGTGTGAGGCGACGCTAGTGAGCAAACAGTTTCAGGGCTTCAAAACACTTCAACCAACAATAAACGAGTTCTAACTTGTTTTGACCTATATTTTCCCTATTTATCTGCCCAGACACAACATTAGAATAAATGAACCGGTTCAGTCATTCTTTGCATTGAGGGAGGTCCAGTCCACAAAGAGGGGAGCAATATGTGTCCGTAGTTGGGCGAAAGAGGGAAACAGAACCTGCACGACGGATCTGTCGGAACCACAGTTCCAGTTGCAGGCCGGAAGTCTGCGGATCAACATCATAGATGGCCTGGGTTGTCTTTAAGAACTGTCTTGGAACAGTTCTGCTGTCACCCAGGCTGGATGCACAGACAGACGCTGGGTGGACAATGGCACTTCGAAGATTTTAAAAGGGGATTTTTTTTCCCGCCCAGCAGGTCAGAAACAAGGGGGTTTATTTGCCACTGGCAGAGCAGCATGTAAAGATGGGGCGACACTCATTGCTGCTGCCTCCTTTTATAAACTTTGTCATGTCATCGTTGGCTACAGACCAATGGGAATGCAGTTGGGGTCACAGCTAGGGATGCTGGGAAATGCAGTCTCTTCAGTTTGTTTGTGGAAAATGGATCCCAACAATGTGTAGAGAAGTAAAACTTTCAGCTGCTTCTATTCACTACTATCATATTATACTAAATTACTGGAAAGTTCATTAATATAAAGGATTCTGGTTACACATTTGTTCAGAGAAGAGGGAATAGGATTAATGGTTTGTTATCATGCCTCACAACATAACCTTAAAATGACCAATGGCATTATTAAGGCATTGGGCATATGAGGTGATTAGCAAGTGAAAATTATGAGGTGATAAGTTATGAGAAAGTGATAGAATCAATGGTAACTGCAAAGAACAACAACCACAAGAACAACCTAAGCCTATTTCTCAGTAATACAGAAAAATAACTAAAAACAAAGGGTTGGTTTAGGCAGCAATAGAAGACACGGAGAAGAGACATCCCTCAGGAAGATTTTTGTAGAATCTGTAACTTACTGAACATGCTGACATCTTGTTATTCTTGTCTGTTCTGAACTCTAAACCTCCTATCTGTCTTTCTCTTCCCTCATTAGTGAAGCACTTTGTTTTTTTTAGCACATTGATCGAGACAAATGAACAAAATGATGAATATGCCTACTTCACGCATCAATAATTAAAAACCTACCTCCCTCAGCGTTCATTTGCTATTCTGTTGTCCGTAATTGCATGTTATGTATGTAGCAGACGTGCTGTTCAGCAAAATTAATGTTTCAGCATGAGTAAGATCTTCAGGAAAGGTAAAACTGGAAAAGGCAGTCCAGGCATTGAGTATATCTTAATGCCAAAACCACACGTGGGTCCTGCCTAGTCTTGACTTGTCCACTGGCCTTGCACTGGAGTTCCCTGGACTAACTATTTAATTACAAGTGTGATCATTCAAACAAATATCCCTCCCCATCTGGTGAAATCGAATATCCTACCTTCAGAAGTGAATTCTCGGCAGCCCTTTTTAAACCAACAACATCTGAACTAAGACCTGGCATCTGAGAAGAATTTACTCCCACAGCAGGTACATTTAGTGTGCCCACCTCTTGAATTTGCCTGCACCTGTTTTGAGGGGCTTTCTTTTGTTGTTTTTTTATTAGCTTTACCAACGTAAAGTAGCAAATAATTGTGAAGTGGAAAGAAATTTATGTATGGATTTAAAAACATTTTACAAATAAAATTTAAAAGAAATGTAGCCTCTATTTGTATTCAGACCCTTGAGTCTATACTTTGTAGAAATACTACATGTATTTTTGTCTATTTTCCTGGGTGATATACATGTTGGACAAAATTAGAAGTTTTTATTTATTTTCTGACCAGCACCTTCTTGCACATGATTGCCGTTTCCCCACTGAGTCATGTGGCAACTTTCAAATGGGACTTTTTATGACTTTCCTGAACTTCTTCATAACTTTATCCCTGACCTGTCTGATGTGTTCCTTGGTCTTTATTATGCTGTTCACTAATTTTCTCTAGTAAACCTCTAAGGGCTTCACAGAACAGCTGGATCAATACAGAGCGAAACACTACATACAAGTGGCTTCTAGAGGCCAGGTATCAGATTGAAAGGGGCTTTATACAGATGCAGGGTGCACAATGCATATTGTTATGTGGTACTTTTTGTTGTTCTGACTCATAAAATCTAAATAAAACATTAAAGTTTCTAGTTGATCAGATCTGATTTATGCTTAAGATTTTAGTTTTTTTACATTTTACTCAGTCTAACTCAACTCTCATCCAGTCTTTGGTGATTTACTTATTTCTGAAAAGCTATTCAGCAAAAAATAATAGACGTAATTAAGAAATTAAATTATATGTATAGGAGAATGGTAATTTGAAAGAGAAGCCTGATTACGCTAAGAGAATACTTGCCAGACGAGTTGCTACCAGAGTTAATGGAACCTTAGTTCTCAATGATAAGTTGTGAAAAGGGGAAAAAAATTAGTTTTCTAATTCCTCTTTAATTAAATGTTTAGCTATTAGATTTAGCTTAGTGTGTTGACTGCAGTGTTGAAAAGAGGACTGAAAAATATCCCGGTCAATTATTCAGTCACTAGAAAAACAGGGGAATTATCATAATATCCAACTGCTATTTTATTCTTGAGTTTAAAAACAGCTTCAACCGGCATGAAATATAAAGTATGTTGAAGACATCAGAGCTTTTCAAGTTTTCAAAATAATATGCTTACGACAACATTATTAAACATTAACTGAAACATGAAATCTTAACATACTCTGTTAAAATAACATTCACAATTAGGTCAAAGTCAGGTTCGACTTAAAAGTTGGGCAAAGCAGCTTTAGCTTGTCCAAGGCAGCACTCTAGGAAAGTTGAAGTTTTTTGCATTAGCAATCATAATT
Organism: Valencia hispanica; assembly: GCA_963556495.2. NCBI lineage: Eukaryota > Metazoa > Chordata > Actinopteri > Cyprinodontiformes > Valenciidae > Valencia > Valencia hispanica. The sequence continues at coordinate 26,174,108 of OY747702.1, forward strand.
TCACATTATGCAGATGTGCTGCTCTCTCCAGGTGGATCAGATTCCTTAGGAATCAACCACAATATAAATTTGACAGCTGTATAGCAACTACTGTAAACATATACACACTAGTAATACATGATGAGGCCTCTTAAAGATATAAGGCTGTGATTTTAAAGCCACATGGGTGAATCATTGTTATTCAGATCATCATCATACATTTTTTAACCACTGTTATATTATGTGTGTGAAGGCTTGTTTCATTCTAATGTTTAAACTGTTTTTATCATGTCAACCACTTTGTGTTGCTATTTGCATGAAAAGCGCTTTATAAACACATTTGATTTGATCTGTCACAGTGTTGAATCTCATATCCAGCATTATTTAACCTCACCTGTGAATTTCCAGCCTCTTTTTCTGCTTCTCTTTCTCCTCTACCTCCTCCAGCCTCTATCATTTCATCTACTCCAGGCTCTCCTTCTCTACCTCCTCTAGCCTCTATCATTTCATCTACTCCAGGCTCTCTTTCTCTACCTCCTCCAGCCTCTCTCCCTTCATCTGCCCCTGCCTCTCTTCCTCTACCTCCTCTGGTCTCTCCTTCTCCATCTCCTCTAACCTCTCTGCTGTCTGTCACCTTACAAAATATGTTGATGCATGACGAACAAATTAGGGATAGAATGATCAGAGTTTGATGGTAAAGTTATTGCCTGAGCAAAAAAGGCCTTTACTTTCACACTATTATTATGTGTAATTTATTAGCCCAAAAATATGGATACATAAAATCACATGATCATCTAGAATATGAAGTTTCATTGAATTTACACCATACATTTTATTTATGTTTTTAAACTGTTGCACTTTTCTACATGAATACATGAAAATAAGAATAAATGAGAATAAGATTAGAAAATAACTTTAAAAAGTGTATATCTTTGGCATATTCTATTTTAATATTTTAATTTAATTCTAATTTTAAGTAACTTAAACTTTGACTCCTAAAAAAGTCTCTTATATGACAACTTACACTCGCTGATGCCTCTCATCCGGCCCAACTAGCAGTTGTAGCTTGAGACGTTAACAGTCAGAGATGTTCGACCATTGACTGTATATATGTTCGACAAGCTTTACCGCTCTGGGATTTGAGCAGATGGAATGACAGCGGGGACAGCCAATCACATGTAAGTTAGCGAGAACCCGGCAGCCAATCAGGAAGCAATATTTGGGTTAGAGGCGGGATTTCTAGCAGAGACCAGCGACATTTAATCCTTTGTGTGCCAAAATGATTGACTAAACACTAGGGACAGCGGTTGTATTGATAGTGACGACACAGTACCGGCTGAATATTGGTAGGGACGTATACAGTGGCTTGCAAAAGTATTCGGCCCCCTTGAACTTTTCCACATTTTGTCACATTACAGCCACAAACATGAATCAATTTTATTGGAATTCCACGTGAAAGACCAATACAAAGTGGTGTACACGTGAGAAGTGGAACGAAAATCATAAATGATTCCAAACATTTTTTACAAATAAATAACTGAAAAGTGGGGTGTGCGTAATTATTCAGCCCCCTGAGTCAATACTTTGTAGAACCACCTTTTGCTGCAATTCCAGCTGCCAGTCTTTTAGGGTATGTCTCTACCAGCTTTGCACATCTAGAGACTGAAATTCTTGCCCATTCTTCTTTGCCAAACAGCTCCAGCTCAGTCAGATTAGATGGACAGCGTTTTTGAACAGCAGTTTTCAGATCTTGCCATAGATTCTCAATTGGATTTAGATCTGGACTTTGACTGGGCCATTCTAACACATGGATATGTTTTGTTTTAAACCATTCCATTGTTGCCCTGGCTTTATGTTTAGGGTCGTTGTCCTGCTGGAAGGTAAACCTCCGCCCCAGTCTCAAGTCTTTTGCAGACTTCAAGAGGTTTTCTTCCAAGATTGCCCTGTATTTGGCTCCATCCATCTGAACCATCAACTCTGACCAGCTTCCCTGTCCCTGCTGAAGAGAAGCACCCCAGAGCATGATGCTGCCACCACTATATTTGACAGTGGGGAGGGTGTGTTCAGAGTGATGTGCAGTGTTAGTTTTCGGCCACACATAGCGTTTTGCATTTTGGCCAAAAAGTTCCATTTTGGTCTCATCTGACCAGAGCACCTTCTTCCACATGTTTGCTGTGTCTCCCACATGGCTTGTGGCAAACTGCAAACGGGACTTCTTATGGTTTTCCTTTAACAATGGCTTTCTTCTTGCCACTCTTCCATAAAGGCCAACTTTGTGCAGTGCACCACTAATAGTTGTCCTATGGACAGATTCCCCCACCTGAGCTGTAGATCTCTGCAGCTCGTCCAGAGTCACCATGGGCCTCTTGGCTGCATTTCTGATCAGCGCTCTCCTTGTTCGGCCTGTGAGTTTAGGGGGACGGCCTTGTCTTGGTAGGTTTACAGTTGTGCCATACTCCTTCCATTTCTGAATGATCGCTTGAACAGTGCTCCGTGGGATGTTCAAGGCTTGGGAAATCTTTTTGTAGCCTAGCCTGCTTTAAATATCTCAATAACTTTATCCCTGACCTGTCTGGTGTGTTCTTTGGACTTCATGGTGTTGTTGTTCCCAACATTCTCTTAGACAACCACTGAGGTCGTCACAGGGCAGCTGTATTTGTACTGACATTAGATTACACACAGGTGCACTCTATTTAGTCATTAGCACTCATCAGGCAATGTCTATGGGCAACTGACTGCACTCAGACCAAAGGGGGCTGAATAATTACGCACACCCCACTTTTCAGTTATTTATTTGTAAAAAATGTTTGGAATCATGTATGATTTTCGTTCCACTTCTCACGTGTACACCACTTTGTATTGGTCTTTCACGTGGAATTCCAATAAAAGTTATTCACGTTTGTGGCTGTAATGTGACAAAGTGTGGAAAAGTTCAAGGGGGCCGAATACTTTTGAAAGCCGCTGTACAAAATGCCACAAAGCCTGGTCAGTATGAGATTGAAATTTGCAGCAGCAACTGACTTCTAATATAAGAGGAACTGGCCAAATGCACAGCTAAATCGCCTCCAACCTGTGAATATAGAGGCAATTTTACACTTTATGCAGCCATGAAACAAAAAGTCAATTTTGTCATGGTATACATATGAGAGACTCACTCAACGATAAACTAATGGAAACACATTTTTCTGATGTGTAGACTCAGACTTTTACTTGCTGTTGCAATGAATGCAAAAGAAAATGTAAATGAAATAAAAAAACATGATTATTCTAAATAAATAAAAAAACAAGTTTTGTAGATAATATCCTTCCATTTAATAAACCCAAGTCGATGTTTTAGTACTATACCCCTTCACCTCCTCTGAATATGTTTGCATATTTAAATCAAAGCATGGTGATGCAAAAGGGCAGCAATACAGACTTAGTTATAAATAGAGCTACAGGGCAGAAATCGAATGCTTACTAAATGAAAAACCAAGATACAAATGATCAGCCATAACATTCCAGTGGCTAGGAGGAGATGAATTTTTTCTGACAGTCTCTCATGGATCTATGATTTCAGTTTCAGGATTTTCATCTTTGCTATTTTGAGTTATGCATCAGTAAGTTAGAGGAAAAAGCTTTCTCTTGAGACATTTTGAAGCCACTTGGGCTCTAATATGAATCCATACCGAGCTGTATCCGGACTCTGCAAATGCTTAAACTTTTATTTCTCATATAGCTGTCTACTGTGCATTTCTTTTCCAGTTTTAACCTTTCAAGATCCATGACTACTATATTTGAGCCATCAGTATTAAATGCTGGTTGTAAGGCCAGGCTATCGATGAAGGCTAATACACCTGACCTTTACAAAACCAATTCCAGACTCTTCCATGTAATTTTCACAGTAGGCATGGGCAAGTTACCGGTATTAAGGTATGCCAAGGTTTTAAAATGTGATGGTTTCATAACCACTAGAATTGGTTGTCATGTCATTCCTACAAGTTAAAATCATTTTATTAAGATGCCAAGGAAAGTACTGTGGTAAACAGAGTTGTTTTGAAGCTGTATGGGGTATGGAGTAGCCCAGTGAAATCTGTGGCAAATATGTTTTTCAAGTTTTTACACAGTTACATCTTTCCTAAAGGTTTGCATTGACTTGACATAAATTCTTGAGTATAATCCTTGTGACAAAATAATCAGTAATAGTTTTATTGCTTTAAGTGATGGCTTTTAATTTTGCAATGGCAGCCTTTCTCCAACAAATCAGGTGGCCAATCAAGACGTCCATTGACACTGCTGCAGGAGGAGGAACTGTCCTTAACTGGATTAACTGATGGAATTCACATTAACGATGCAGTTTTACACTATAGAGTTGAAACACACAATTAGCAGCCAGGATAAAGTACAAGGATCTGGAGAATTAAGGTAGAGAGGAGAATGTTCCAAGTTGCATAGTTGAAAGAAGAAAAATAATTTGCAATAATGATATGACTTGTGATAAATAATGAAATACTCAGCGTTATTTCTTTTTGCTTTGAGTTCACTGTAAACAAACATAACATAGTTTATTAATTACTTTACATTTAACTACCACTTTAAACATCAGACGCTATGTAACTAGCATAGAGAACTTGAATGCATAGTTAAATAATTAGCTGCTGTATTGCAGTCTTACAGTTATATTATAATACATTTGCGACATATTGTGCAGCCCTACTTGAAATCTGCCTGTATTTTGCTGTTGTGGAAATATTTCTGTGGAAACTAAAGGATCAACACCAGTCACTTTGTAAGGTAACACTGTTCTAAATCTATACATAAAAATACAATAAAAATACAATAAAAATGTTAGAATTATGTTACATTATGTTCACAGCAGCAGAGATAATTGGTGTTTCACTGTTTTGAAAAAAAAAAGCAATCATTAGATCATGTAATGCGTTTTTGCGTAAATACCATGAAGTTGTTGTTTTCTCAAGGTTATCATACCGTTAGAGTCTCAGAACAGACAAAGCCAGAGATGGTATTGTTTTTCCATATTTAAAAAGAAAATTTCACAGATGGCGACAGAGGTCCAGCGGTCTGTATAGCCATTTATACAATGCAGTCGCCCACGTCTGGAAAGTGAAATGCAGAGTGGCTGTGACAGCAGCAGAGCAGCTCTGTCTCTTTGCTGTCACCCTTCACTGAAGCAAACAGTTCTCTGCAGGTTGCTTGACAGCGGAACGATTCAGAATGACACTCATTCTTAGAGAAGTACAGCATGGCTGCTTCACCCTCCCTCCTTTTGATGTTCTCCAACCCATGAGATATCACCCACAGGCCCCTCCTTGCTCCGCCCTTTTTGTAACTACCAATAAAGTAGTCTCCTTCCGCAGTCTGCAACATGCAGCTCATTTCCCACACCATCCACACTTTCTGTGTTTGTGCCTCAGCCTAATATCCGTTTCCTACAGCGTAAACACACACTTACACAAACACTCTGTCTGTAATATTAATTCATACATTGTGTTTAACTGCACAGAAAGCAGTCTTAGCGGCTTCTCTGTTCATTTTCACACAGCAACACAATGAGCTGAAAAAAGAATGTCTGTGAGCTTGGTACAACAGCAGTTGGTGCAACAGCTCACCGTTGATTTAAATGTGTAATGACAAGCTGAGGACAATCCAGAACAATTCTGTTATGAGAACATTTGTGTGATCTCCTAACTCTGCAACAATCTGCTTTAGAGCATGTGCTGTTTGTTGCTACTTTTCCAACAGATTTCAAGCCTGAAGAGTGCTGCTGTTTATTTACCTGATGAGATGATTCCACTCATCAGAGATTATATGTAAAATGTCACATTTCCTCCTTTAACGCAGCATGTTGGCTCTGCCTGTCAAAAGGCTCCATGCCTCAGGTTCACACAACAGTCAGGGGTTGATTCATGACCCAGGCTCCCCACTGTCAGAGGTCTCACTGATTGAAGCGTCTGTAATAGTTCTCCCTCTGCCTCCCATTCCCTTCTCTTACCACTGACTTATCGAGGCCTGGTATGTCTTAGTGGGTGTGCAGAGAATACCAAGTGGCTCTGCCATCAGGGTGTGTAATTATATAGCCTGCTGAGATGCTATGCTCCTGCTGCCTGCACGCTTTGGCCCAGCTAGGCTCCACTCATCCACCACATAGCTTGGATCAAAGTCTGCTGCAGTGAGCAGTTTTTTCTTCTTTTTTGTGCTTTTCTAATGTGTCAGCACAGGTTTCTCTAATGTGTATCTGTCTATCTAGCTGATCAAACATATTCAACGGCCCATAAATGAACACAATATATCGAAAAAAAGTGACACTTCTACTCTAATTTTTGAGGTTTCCTACTAAATAGCATGTGATTTAAGCAGCAATTTTGCTGCTCTTATAAAGAACAAATTATTTCTTTGTCGTTTCATGTACAGGTGCACATAATTGAAAAAGTGAGTTAAAATTAATTATTCAACTCATAATTGAAATCCATTATCTAGATATTTATTACCAAAATGCACTTGCCAATTGGGGCTGGTAATCTCCAGTTTTTATTACTACTTCCGGTTTTGAAGCAGATAAACGTCAGGTGATAGATTTCACATCACCTTTGGAGTCTAGATGGAAGGATGTTACCTGCTAGCAATGCCAAAACCTCTAGATGGTTTAAATGAGGTTGCTACAAAGTTGATCGAAAAACAAAACGCAGACATTTCTTTCTTGTGGATGTACACACCTGCGATAGACTGGCAACCTGTCCAGGGTGTACCCCGCCTTTCGCCCCATGACTGCTGGAGATAGGCACCAGCCTCCCCGCAACCCTGCATAGGATGGACGGGTACAGAGGATGGATGGATGGATGGATGGATGGACACACAATATCAGCAAAAAGCAGGGTAAAGTTGTTTCATGCAGGTCAGAAGTGAGACATACGTTGCCTTTTTGGTCTACTGTCTCCCACACCTAATTTAAGGTCATCATTTTTTCCATCAAAAATAAAATTCGCATTGTAGTGCAAATAACATTGATCTTTTTAGAGGAAGTACACTAACAATATTACTTTTTTATTAAAGCCATTTTTAGCATTTTTTCCAATTTAGTCTGAGAAAGACATTTAGGTACTATAGCTGTGCTTGCCTAGTCTACCTAGCTGTCACTGTTTGTGTGTTTACTTGTTTTTCTCATTAACCCATTCTTGATTATTTTATAATTGTTTAACGACCCTAAAACTGCTGAATGAGGTCAATGAAAGTCTTTGCACCTTGTTGATGTCAGCGTGCCCCAGGGCAGCTGTCACTACAGTGTAGCTCACCACCACCAGTGTGTGAATGTGTGTGTGAATAGGTGAATGACTTAATGCGGTTTTTAAAAGCTTCTTAAACGCGCTTTGTTGATTTTGAAAAAATAAATGCTGGCTATTGACACCTCTTGCGTCCCTGCGTCTTTTAAGTATTATGGCCCTCACCTTTGGAAAAGGCTGCAAGGACCTCAGGGTCGCAGAGAACCTTCATGTTTTTAAGAGCAGGATCATGACTCACCTTTTTAGCCAAGCTTTTAACTGATTACTTTTTATTATTGCCTGTTTAATTGCTCTGTATGTTTTAATTGATTACATTTGATCAATGTTTTACTATTTAATCTTATCACATTTATCCCAGTTATTTTTATATTTTAATTGTTATTTTATTCTTCCTTCCAGTGTTCCCTTTTTGGAGCCCTCTGCCTCGGGAGCGGTGGTCGGCTGTGTCTGCCTGGGTGCTCGCCAGGTAGCGCTTGGGTGAAGGTGGATGTCTTGGCCTTGTCTCCACTGGGCGCCCTGTGTTGGTGCCTCGGCTGCTGCTGTTGCTGTGCTGCTGCCGGTGCAGATGGTTCATCTGATGACGTTTCCTTACCTGGCTCATCTTTACTCGCCCCTATGTCCATTTTATTGTTGCTTTGAAGTGTATGTGTATGAGGGTTGGGTTGGGGGGTATAACTGTGATCATGTTTTTAATTCTGTGGGAGAGGGATGGGAATGTGGTTTTACGTGGGGTAGGTTTAATCGGTAAAGCACTTTGAGATGCACGAAAAGATGTACGAAAAGTGTTGATATAAATAAAGATTGATTGATTGATTGATCTCAGCAGCATCTTTCCATCCATCCATCCATCTATTTCTAAGAGAGGTGTGGTAAGATTCCACAATAAGGTGCAGAAAACTGCTTTGTTTGGGTAGGGTAGTAGGGCCTATGTAGTGAGCTGTATTTTTGAACAAACTAGTTTGCAGTTTAGCCAAAGTATTTCTCTTTTGTCAATTTTGATAACACACCAGTAATCTGAACTTGTTTGTTACTCATGCATCCAAAGTGAAACAGGATTATTCCTACCATTGTCTTAGTGGTAATGAACAAATAAAGAATCAAGGGGAATGAAGGTGAATAATCTAAATTTGAAAGCCCTCTGAATTTGCTCCATTTACTTTGTCGGCATGAAACCTGCAGAGGGAAATTGTTTCCTTACACTGTGGTCATGCTACATCCAGCGAAAAAAAACATGGAGAAAAATTAATTACCGCACTAGAAAACAACAGACCAACGAGGCCCTTTACGTCTTCAAAGACAGAACAATAAATAGCTTCTCTACATGTCTGTGCTGTTTAGAGGGCAAAGTTTCTGCAACACAGGGATGGCTCTGAATTTCTCCTGATACTAGATCAAAGCCAGATGATGTGCAGCATTATAAAGCTCTGACTGGGTTTTTCGTCTGCTTTAAGAACACAAACACAAGTTTGGGTCTGACCTCAATCAACAAAAGATGACCAACATTATTACTGTGTAGTCTGCACTTCTGAACTTCATAAATTTGTAAACATTTGGGAATGGATGGGAATATGCCAGTATAGGTTATCAGAGGCTATTCTCCGAGTCATCTTCCCAATCTTTGAAAGACATTGGTTTGGTATGACTATATTATCCCATTTAAAGGGTAACCGTACAAATTCCCTTATGAAAGAATGGTTTCCAGTTCAATAGTAGAAAGTAATACCAAAGTTCATGCAAAGCGTTATGGGAAGTAGGAATAAGGTGGCTAAATTGAATTTGCATTGTATTAAATTTAGAATCAAATTGTTGATTAGATTTCCTTGATTTGATCTGATTCAATATTTCTTCAGATTAAATTGAATAGCTGAGCAGGAGCAAAAACATTACAGTTCTCATTAATATAATCCCCCACATTTTTCTGCATCAAATATCCAGCGTTGCAGATATTCTGTTTTAACTCTTCATTAGAGCATTGATCTGTCTTTACGAATCAGATTCTGGCCAGACACTGACCAGAACCCCAGTATCCTCAGATAGCCAGTACGCCTGATCCACTGCAGTGCTCTTCTAAAACTGCACTGTAGCTGAAAGCATTAGCAAGTTAATGACCTGTCACACTCAGCAGACCAAGGAAGCCCTTCCTTTCCTCCAAGGGAAATGTTGGAGACTCTCTATAATGAAGTAGCTAAAGTTTGTCCAAAAAAACCATCTGTTTTCACTTGTTCCAAGTATAGAAAATAACAATTTTCATTCTTGCTGTTAAAGGTTTTACATTTCAACATTGTAACTCCTTTGGGTGACTGCAAAAAAGGTGGTCTTCTTCTGCAGTGTGCAGGAAAGTGGGAAAAATGTTTAAAAAACATTTCATTATTAAACCTTCTTAATGAAGAAGACTTTTAATCTTTCCTCTCCGATTTGGAAAGATGGTCCTGAGACTTTGTGGCACTCTATAATATTCTGCCGGCTGTCTGCTCTCACCTTGAGTGTGGAGGAAATGAATACATGCTTGGCTGCTCTTGGTGCTTTAATCCCTTTAATGCACCTTAGGCAGGAGATGAATATGCGGCTTTCTGTGATGCACACGTTTTAGGATTCTCAACTGTTGTATTGAAGCAGAACTGCTGACTGCATGCAGTTCTTATTGCATTCATCATTGTCATGTCCAGACTGCTTGCACACATTAGTCATGGAGTTCCATATTTGGGAAAAAATATGTGACCGCTGTCCTAGTGCTTGCTGCTCTGACACTGTTCACCTTTAGTCATGATATATAGACCCTATTGCAAACACAGGTTGTTTGTATTGCATTTACCCCCTTACATCTCTACGCCTCTAGATTTTTCCATCCGAAACAGTTAAAAAATTTTTTCTGAAAGGTACCTGCTAGAAAGTAAACTAGTGTTTATCTTACTTGTAATTATGGGTGGGCCACTGTGTGAAGGCTCTGCCATGACCTGTGATGAATTAGGCCCAAATGGTGCACTTTTTTCCATTGTTTACAGTGTGATCGATAACATAGTTACGTATCAGCAACCACATGGTGATTACTGAGTATGGGAGAACAATCAATACCAATGTGGAGAATACCAACAAGATTGTAGTTATACTGGTGTGTGGTTCATCATTTTGAGGCTTCTGCAAGACCATTTAAAGAGCTCACTCTTTTCTGCAATCATATTGCATTTGAACAACAAAAAAGCCTTGTGTTGACAAATTAGTGAACATAGGTCATGAACAGCAAAAATATATCTCTTTTATTTAAGCTACAGTTCTGTTGAGATGTTTATACTTGCCATTTTATCTTCTAGTTTTAATTAAACATTTGAACCAGGCTATATTCAAGATAGAATAATCATTCACCAACCCATTTCAAGGATTAAAAAACTTGCCTATTTTCTTTCAGCAACACAGGGTCAAATAAATAAATAAATATGCAAAAAAAATCACATGCACCCCATTGGAACTTGATCAAATGTTTCTTGGAAAGCTGCAGCTCATCTATACACCTAAGAAACTTTAATTACCCACTACACTAAAATTAATTATTTATACCACAGATTAAATATTACCTTAGCCTTCCTTATTTTTATCTTCACTCAAACTTGATTTATCACTAGAATAGCCAATCTTGAGTCACTTTAAAAGTATTTCCCATAAGCAACCACAGCAAAACTGCCAAAGCAGCAGAGAAAAAGAGCAGCTACAGGATCCAGATATTAATTTCAATTTCAATTCAGTTTATTTATATAGCGCCAATTCACAACAGATGTCATCTCAAGGCACTTAACAAGAAGTCATTTCAATACAATTATACAAACATTCCAATCAGTTAAAAAGTTTCCTATTTAAGGAATCCCAGCAGATTGCGTCAGTCATTGGTGTGAGGTTGGGCCCCGTTAGTGTAATTTGAGTTCATGTTTGATTCAGGAGTGTTAGAACATGATTGAAATGGATCACTGAATGCTACACCTTAGAATGCCAGCCAGTGACCAGATACTGCCTGTGGGGCTTGTTTCATAGAAAATAATATGGTCTTTTTTTGACAAGTGTCTGATGCCACAGGTGTGCTGTGCCCTCTTGCCTGCTTTGTCCATTCCAATACTAGTTGACTATGTTTTAGCTATCTGACCATATCACCTTTAGGTAAAAGGTAATTCGTTAAGATGTTTAGAAAAACCCAGGATTCTCCAGGGCTAAAGTCTGCAATGAACATGAAACTACTGGAACACCAGCATCACTGTTCCTTGTGAAGCAAGTTCAACATCAACAATGACTAAGAGGATGCCAACAATGACATAAGCTCAATTAAAATTAGGAGGTCCTCACATGTAGAAGTCAATGCATTCTTGGGATGTTTTATGGTCATATGAGGCTATATTTAAGGTATTTGGTCACAATGAGAAGAGCTCTAATTTGAAGACAAAAGGTAAAGCTGTCAGACCAAAGAACACGGTACCAGCAGTCAGGCACGGTGGTGGTAACATCATTATTTATCCACTTTACAAAGTAGAAAAATGAAGAAGGTGGGCTGCCGCCAAACACTTCAAGTTCACGTCAAATCAACAGCTACGCAGTTGAAACCCAGACATAACTGTGTTTAAACAGGACAATGACCCCAAACACTCATTAATAATGGCTTTGGAGTAGAACATTAAGCTTTTGGAACAGCCCCAACGTTGAAGATGTGCCATTGCCTCAAAATCAAACAATTTAAGTTAACTCAAAACTGCTAAATCTTTTTGAAAGAGTAGTTAAAAATTCAGTCATTACTGTGCTGTGTAGGTTGCTGAGGGGCCTCTAATCAAATATTTAGTGTCTAATTTTAATCATGTGGATTATAGAGAAATATATTCAAACTTGTGCACCCAATTGCTGTTTTTGGTATCTAATGAAGGTGTTTTTACCTCCACCAAGGAGGAAAGGCAAGGCAAGGCAATTTTATAATATACTTTAAATAAGGTAATTCAAGGTGCTTTACATGATTAGGGAATAAAGTACAAATAGCAATAAAGCATAAAACACACAGAAAGCATATGACACGTAAAAACATTACATGAATTTAGGATAAAGTAAAAACAGCAATAAAGCATGAAGCACGCACAAAACATATTATACATGAAAACCTTACTCTATAGCAGCTCTAAATAGATGGGTTTTTAGCCATGATTTAAAAGTTTCCTATTGAAACAAAGAAGTCCCTGTTCTTTAGGTAAGACTCAAACCAGACAAGTACTGTACCAGAGAGTCCGACCCAGCTCTCTAGTCGTTCCAATACTACAACATGATCAACAGTGTCAAATGCTGCACTGAGGTCCAAAAATACCAGCTGTATTTATGCTGTGTTTTCGCCAGGGCTTGTCTGTTGGTTTGTTAGTTAACAACATAACTCAAAAGGTTATGGGTGGATTTTGATGACATTTTCAGGAAATGTCTGCAATGGGAGGAGGAAAAAGTTATTAGAATTTGGGAGCGATCCGAAAAAAGTGATTTTCATGAATAACTAAGTCAAAATCAAACTGTCTTTATTTGTCTCCCTTGGGAGAAATTTACCACTACACTCATCCATAGCATCACAAAACACAGTAAAGACATATATGGAATAATAAAAACCACTTTAAAAAGATAATTTAAAAAGGTTACATAAATAGATAAATAACATTGGGAACCCCGTTCCAATAAAAATGAGCCTGTTCATCTCACGCTGTTCATTTACAACCTTAATCTATAAGGGAAGAAATTAATGCTTACACCAGTTGTGCTTAGAAACTACTTAAATAATAATGATAGTGTAAATACATCTGCTAAAGGTATGTTTTCGTGGTCAAAGAATTAAAAAAGCTACAATTAGATCACAAAAAAGCTGGCAACATGGTGGGGGGGGGGCTTTATTGAGCTGCCTTGGCGGATGTCTGCCCTCTTCGAGTGCTTTTCTAGTTTTATTAATGTTTAATCTCAAACACTAATACTGAAAATCTGAAAACCTAAAGTATTATATATCTGTATTAAATTCCTGCTTAACAGGCACTTGCAAAAAGGGGGGGGGGGGGGCTTAACAGCAAGATTTAAGTATAACAATTTGGATAAATAAGATCATCTGGCTGCTATCGTTCACATGGTGACCATCAATCAATGCTGCCTCCATCAGCTGCTTTGCTTTCTGAGTGAGATTGCCGGTAAGTAGGGTGTACACTATAGTAAAAAGAAGTACTAGATTACCATGAACACCTCGTTAGGTTGTCTTGTGGCAACTGATGAAGTGAGAGGAGCATGCTGTGTGCACCATGCAACTGTATGAAAAACATTACCTGTCCGTTTACTAACAAGCAGGACCACTGATATATGACACGAACCCATGGTAGAGGGGGGCTCAGAACTGCTCTCCAACTATTACATTATGGCCAAGAACACTTCTTTCAAAATAGACCTCTTTATTGAAGAAAAAGATAACCCTGATAATGAAGTTAGAGTGGCTTGCAAAAGTATTCGGCCCCCTTTGAACTTTTCCACATTTTGTCACATTACAGCCACAAACATGAATCAATTTTATTGGAATTCCACGTGAAAGACCAATACAAAGTGGTGTACACGGGAGAAGTGGAACGAAAATCATACATGATTCCAAACATTTTTATACAAATGAATAACTGAAAAGTGGGGTGTGCGTAATTATTCAGCCCCCTTTGGTCTGAGTGCAGTCAGTTGCCCATAGACATTGCCTGATGAGTGCTAATGACTAAAGAGAGTGCACCTGTGTGTAATCTAATGTCAGTACAAATACAGCTGCCCTGTCACGGCCTCAGAGGTTGTCTAAAAGAATGGTGGGAGCAACAACACCATGAAGTCCAAAGAACACACCAGACAGGTCAGGGATAAAGTTATTGAGAAATTTAAAGCAGGCTTAGACTACAAAAAGATTTCCCAAGCCTTGAACATCCCACGGAGCACTGTTCAAGCGATCATTCAGAAATGGAAGGAGTATGGCACAACTGTAAACCTACCAAGACAAGGCCGTCCACCTAAACTCAAAGGCCAAACAAGGAGAGCGCTGATCAGAAATGCAGCCAAGAGGCCCATGGTGACTCTGGATGAGCTGCAGAGATCTGCAGCTCAGGTGGGGGAATCTGTCCATAGGACAACTATTAGTCGTGCACTGCACAAAGTTGGCCTTTATGGAAGAGTGGAGAGAAGAAAGCCATTGTTAAAAGAAAACCATAAGAAGTCCCGTTTGCAGTTTGCCACAAGCCATGTGGGGGACACAGCAAACATGTGGAAGAAGGTGCTCTGGTCAGATGAGACCAAAATGGAACTTTTTGGCCAAAATGCAAAACGCTATGTGTGGCCGAAAACTAACACTGCACATCACTCTGAACACACCCTCCCCACTGTCAAATATGGTGGTGGCAGCATCATGCTCTGGGGGTGCTTCTCTTCAGCAGGGACAGGGAAGCTGGTCAGAGTTGATGGTTCAGATGGATGGAGCCAAATACAGGGCAATCTTGGAAGAAAACCTCTTGGAGTCTGCAAAAGACTTGAGACTGGGGCGGAGGTTCACCTTCCAGCAGGACAACGACCCTAAACATAAAGCCAGGGCAACAATGGAATGGTTTAAAACAAAACATATCCATGTGTTAGAATGGCGCAGTCAAAGTCCAGATCTAAATCCAATCGAGAATCTGTGGCAAGATCTAAAAACTGCTGTTCACAAACGCTGTCCATCTAATCTGACTGAGCTGGATCTGTTTTGCAAAGAAGAATGGGCAAGAATTTCAGTCTCTAGATGTGCAAAGCTGGTAGAGACATACCCTAAAAGACTGAAAGCTATAATTGCAGCAAAAGGTGGTTCTACAAAGTATTGACTCAGGGGGCTGAATAATTACGCACACCCCACTTTTCAGTTATTTATTTGTAAAAAATGTTTGGAATCATTTATGATTTTCGTTCCACTTCTCATGTGAACACCAATTTGTATTGGTCTTTCACGTGGAATTCCAATACAATTGATTCATGTTTGTGGCTGTAATGTGACAAAATGTGGAAAAGTTCAAGGGGGCCGAATACTTTTGCAAGCCACTGTACATAAAACCATTTTTATTTATTTATTCTTCCACATTGTCCTTGCAGTAGTGGTTTCAGATCCCTCTTTGCCTCCCTGCCCAAACACAGAAGTGGTTTGGGCAGAGAAAACTGAGAAAACTTATGACTTTGAGTTTATTAGGCAGCTTCAATGCCATAGCTATAAACTGCTTGGTGTGCTACAGGCCGGGAGAGAAAAATAATGTAGCCTCAGTTGGTCCCTTCACTCAGGGTCAGACGGTCTCCATCACTTTGATATAAAAAAACGACACCGCAATTTTTACCTGAGGAAAAAACCTCAAAGCTCGGGTACAGCCTACTTTCACCTAATGTTACCAGGCGCGTCCTCACAGCAGCACACTGGATCTGGACTGGAGGTGAGCGGCCATGAATGAAATGAAGTTACGGCTGTAGACCCTCTGCTGCTGAATAGTTCAGCCCATAGCATTTGCAGCTCATATCTTAAAATGTCACATAAACAGTAGCCTAAAAATACTGTACCAACAATTTGGACCACAACAGTTAAGCCAGACAAGCCACAGTTTGATAAATCAAAATGTCCCAAAATTGATATTGATACATGTGAAATCTTTAATAAAACTTGAAATGCATTTGTCAAATAAATTAATCTATTCTTATCTGTATAAATAAATAAATAAATAAATAAATAAATAAATAAATAAATAAAATATACATACAATATTTTTATGTATAAATTGTTAGAATTATCAATAATATTTTACCTCATGGCTGTGTGCTGAAGATAACATGATTTTATCTTACCTCTCCACTATAAATCTCTCTGAAGTGCTAACACTACTATAGAAAAGTAGAGTTAGCCCCTCTGAGCTGTTTACCAATCTACAGTTGAGTTACCGGACGATATGAAGGTTTATTTAGTGAGACAAAGCTTCTAGTTAAATTATTCCATAATGTACTTTATAACAATTGTTTAAAGAGCTACCAGCTCTCCTACTGTCTTTTCAATGTCTACAGTTTCAGATCAACAGATACCAGCAGCATCGTCTCAACAGCAACATTGTATCCCATCAGATAAAATAAAGGATACTTTTGCTTTGCATGGTCCCCATCTGATGACGTTGATATATTATATTGCAGTTTCCTATTCAATTCTTGATAAATATCGGTTGTTAATAAGGATAGTATACTATAAAAGTTATGTTGTTGTGATTTGTTTTAAAGTCTTGCTCTTTGACCGGCCCCTCTAAAGGTCTCCTAAAGGTATATGTATATGTTACGTTTTCACCAGAATTATGGCTTTATAGTATTATCAACAATCCTTTATGTCGGCACCATTTTTTTACTTTCTTGCTTCTTACTATAGACAGTATAATGTGTCTTTTTAAAGTCCTGCCAGAAAATGCAGCCGTCTGCCTCAGCATTTTATGGTATATTTCACATCTTTGAGTCACCCGTGAACTCACAGAGGTGGAGTGGCTTTAAGGTAGTTAGTAGCTGCTCACTGCCTCGCTCCTTGAGGCTAGGACCCTGTCACTGCTAATTGTCACAGCTCGTATCCTCCCCCTCCTTTCTCCACCACTGTGATAGCCGGTGCTTAGCCATGTGTGTGAAGTTTGAGAAACCAGTGTTGATTGCAAAGTGGGGGTGTTATGACAGGTCCACTGAAAGATTTATGCATCAGTGTTTGTTTACACATCTGTGTCTGTGTGTCTGTGTGTTTGTATTCCTGTGGATACTATAAACTGTCAATACTGACCAAGGGGACCAAACTAAAGTGCCTGCACACAGAAAGCCTTTTCAGTGCTTTGGATTTGAAGTTAGGAAGACTGGAGTTACAGGTAGAGTAAGCACTCGTTAGGATTAAAGGATTAAAGTTTATGAAAAGTGTAAGGATTCGGCTGTGGTTGTTAAGGTACATGCTTAGGACTGGAAAATGCAGGTAATGCATTGTCCCTCCATATTTCTACAATCACTCATAAGCCTACATCTGTTTGACTATAAATCAATGAAATAACACATGTATTAGAGCTGGACGAATGAGAAATTATGGACCATTGTAATGAAAGTATGAGGCTGTATTGCAGACAGAGGCAGTTCTTGTATGAATGGCACCCTGGACAAACCCCTTCTTTTACACACCATACACCTGGTGCACCAAACATAGCCAAATACTCTTCCCTGATTAAGCCAATTCTACCAAAATAGTAACTTTTATTATGGAAATTATCAGAACCAAAAATAAATAAAGAATAAATAAATAAAGAAACAAGTATCTGTTTTCTATGTGATGTGCCCGTGGGGTAAAAAGGCAAAACAAAACTTGTCTGCAGGTATATCCACCAATCTTTGTTTCCAATTTAGTATGATTTGCAAAGCTATTCAGACTCCTTGTACTTTTCCGTATTTCTTTATGGCACAACAACTCTCAAAGTATTTTACTGGCATATTATGTAACATACCAACATAAAATAGTGAATGAAGTGGAAAAAAAAACATCTATGCATTTGTATTGACCCCCCTTTACTCTGATATCTTCAAATAAAACTTACTGCAACTAACTGCCCTTAAAAGTCTTTAATGTTTAATTAATCCCATGTGTTTAAAGAACTCTATTCAATGTCATTTCAGGTTGGATCAGCCTACATATTTTCAGTTCTGATGACCAAATCCCATCCAAATTATTTTTTTTAAATGCCTTTTTTAATTAGCAACTAGTGTCATTAGTCATTTGTGGTATATGATGCTAAATCTTCAAAATTTTTTATTGTCCTCTTTATTTCTACAAATGATAACAAGGAAATGTAAAGTTAAGTATGCACCGTCAAGATTCGTTTATGGTACCTGATTAATTTTTGTGACATATTTGTGGAAAAGTAGCCGTAAAACTGAACTTCCAAGTCTGCTTACCACCTGTACTTCCCTCATTACGCTTTACCCACTGACAAGGAATGACACTCCCCATGCAATCAGCTTGTGTAGTCAGTCAGGAGGCACGTGAACAGGTGCTGAGCTCCGAAATGTTTCTTATCATCAAGCTGCCTGCTCCTGGCCCATCAGTGCAGAGCACAAAATAACTTCCACACGGATCAAAACCAACACAAGCATCACTCCACATCCTTGAGTGTGAGTGGAAGGAAGAAAAAGATTAAAGAGTGAAGAAATTAAGTGAGTTGAGAGTCTATTCTTCAGTTTTTAAGATTAAAATTGTCTTGTGTTTGTATGTTTTTTCTTTTACCCTGAGCCCTTCGTTCATTGTTCATCAACAAAAATATGGCCCAGGTTGCATTATCCTGACACCATCTCAGGAAGAGTCATAACTGTGGAGGATGACACGAACAATAGCCAAAAGCTTTGAGTTGACATTTACAATTTTAATGTGAGAGCTGTGTGTACATAATTAAGAAATACCAGGGTACACCATCCGGGCTCATCGTCTCTTTTCCCAGAAAGCTTATTTCATGCTCCAGATATCTCTACATAACAAACACGCACAAGTCTGTCCTTCAGCATGAGAAATGTACAAAAAGATCCAAAACGCGGATCAGAATGTTTATAAGGACATCAACACATTGACAACAACAAATTCTGCATCTGTGCAAAGCTCAAACATCCCTTCCTTGTCTATGCTCGCTTATCCTTGCAGAGTCATCCAGGGGCTGGTGATTATCTCCCACGGTTATTGGGCAAGAGGCGGGTTACACCCTGGGCAAGTCGCCAGTCCATCACAGGGCAACACAGAGACACACAGGACATAAAATGATGCACACACACTCATACCTAAAAAGAGTTTACAGTAACCAATTAACCTAACAGTCATGTTTTTGAACTGTGGGATGAAGCCGGAGTGCCCAGCAAGAACCCACTGATGAGGAGAACATGCAAACTCAATGCAGACAGACCCCAGGAAAGCCCAACGACAGGCTTCTAACACTCTCCGCTAAATGTTTTGCAGAAACAACCAGGCTTAAGGTATGGGTAAAAACAAGCTACTTCCCTTGAAAGACTAAAAAAAAGGGGAAATATGAAGGAAAAAACCTACCAACTGGTTATCACTTAGAGTAATGAAGTCCAGGTGAGAACAATGCAATTACAAGTAAAGCCAGGGCCACACTACATAATTTTTTGCCCAATTTTGTCCCAGTCGGTGCAAGTCTAGTTCAGTCTGCACAAGTTGGAGTTAGTCAGCAGGGCGAGACGGCACAGAAATCTGCTAGTGTGAGGGGAGGCAAAGACCACAGTCTACAAGTGTAACGCCTGATTCTCACAGAGTGCGGAATGGATGTGGTCCAGACTCTGTATGCCTCCCCAAGGACGAAAGAACATTGAGTCCAATCAAAGCATTCTCATCGGCTGTGGTGCAGCAAAGCTTCTGCATGAAGTCTATTTTTTCCAAACACTGCATGCAGATTTTTAAGGAAATTACATGAGCCAGATAGGAAGTGAAACGTGCGCCAGCGAGGTGCATCCGGTATATTTCAAAATAAAACCAGTGTAGCATTTTTATCTGGATTTTTCTTTCATTAATAATGACAGGGAAATCAGTTCACAGCGTATGATAGTTTACATTATCTTTACAAGTATATCTTTAAAAACGTATGTAAAATTATGTCAGTGTTTTGCAAACTATTGCCAAACATTAATTGCTTTCCCCCAGTGCTTTCCGGAGAAGTTCCGCACAGGAACTGCAGTCGGTGTGAATGGCAGTCTGTCCGGAAGCCGTACGGAAACAGGACCACATCCGTTCCGCATTCGGTGTGAATGAGGCATTAGAAAGGAACTGACCCGATTCAATCTCAGTCACATTGAAACAAACATGTTCCAGCTTTAACCCAATCTGGATGAGGTTGCGCAGTGTGAACTGAACACCGACCCAACTGTAAACTTGATGCCTATAGCTGGTAAAAAAACTGAGGCTGGGACATGGTAACACCTGCTAGCTGATTTCTTTTTTAAAGCTTTTATTTGTAACTATACAACAATATAAACAGAAATTCATAATTTAAACTATCAACTAACTAATTACAATCGTAGTGATAAAAATATACACAAAAAACGAGAGTGTCACATGCCTGTCATGGATGTCGAGCGGTTATGGAGGTGGGACCCAAACAGTAGCACAAAACAAGCTGAGAAGGACATCAGTGGAAGCTTCTTCTTATTTTTATTTTCCAACTGTGATACAAACCAACCCGTACCAACAACAGAAGAATGGAAGACAGACAGTTATATACAGGTGACCTAAATTGGGAAAAACCATTCATGGGTTAAAACTGATGCACTCTGAAATGGAAGCAGAAACATTTACATTAAAGTGCAAAGAATGCATTTACCAACTATACCATATATATTTTACCAAACTGAAAATATGTTAAACAATAATTACTGCAAATGTAAACAGAAAACATAACATGCCAAAGCACCCCTCCCCTAAATCCTTTTCCCAAAATGGAGCAGTCCTAGAACTACTAAAGGTGTGCACAAACCCCTGGGGAACATTTTGTCTGTGCACACCTACATGGAAACAGGAAATGACAGAGGTAAGTGTCTGGAAAGAATTTACCAAGTAAATCATAATTTTAAAAGTATGTTTACCCAATTATGTAGAATAGTACTGAAAATTAACAGTGATCTAATTGCCTTTACAGGAATGATAAAGATTGGACCTGCAAACAAAGACAAACACCAAATCCAAATAAACTCAATGAAAAACCATTTTTCTTAACTGTTCATTTCTTAACTGTTCAGTCTCTATGTACAATCAATGTAGCTGAGTATAAATGTAACAGTTCCTCATTGTTACAGAGAGACTTAACAATAAATAAAAAAGGCCTTACTGAAATAAACCAAACACTTCACCTATTGAACATAGAGACAATGGGACTTTTATAAAAAATATTTGCCTAATACAATAAAGGTATGTATCCCAAGTTCAAAATGTATATATATGTATTCCAGCTCAAACATAATGATGTTGTCTTTAAAGACAGAAATAATAGGGTTTTGATTAAAACCAACAATAAAAGTCATTCACTGAACATGGGTACAACAAAGAATGCAGTCAACACTATCCTATTCACTTGTGGGATAAACTTAAAGTATTAAAATTGCATCTTTTTCATTTTATGGAGTGCATAACAAAAGTATTTCCCCATCTGAACTCTAAGAATATCTTTTAGTACTCCCACCTATACTGGTTTGCTTGTTGCATTAAAATGTGCCCCCCGCCAGAGTTTTCATTGAGAGATTGAATTGTTTAGTTGGTTTGACGAATCCCGTAGTTAATCAATTACATTCCTATCCTGCCAGCATACTTCCTGCAAACTTTAACAAAATACATTTTTGACAGTAAAAGACTGTTTAACCGGATAGCGCATGTGTCTAATATCTAATTCTTAGATTATTGGGTTGACATAAAAAGAAGAAAAGTTACGTTTGAAACAACAGTAAGAAAAAAGACAAAAACTGGTGAAAACTATCTCATAAATTAGTGGCTGCTACTTTCTAAATCATCAAACATTAAAAATCATATTTGGATGAATGTTTTTTTTTTTTTTTTTTTTTTACAGAATTATACACAACAAAGCCTGTAAAGAAAATCTTTCAAGCTGAAGATAAAAGATATGAAAAAAAAAATCATATCTACAAAATCTACCACACTAGAGACTTACAATATGTCTGAGAATGTACTGGTCCTTGTTTTTGGAATTTACTTCCAATGATAACTTGGTTTCCAGCATGCATTTTAAGAAGGTATAAAACAATTGGATTATTTTTACTCAAGTTCTTCAAACCCAAAACATTACAAAATCATATATTTGTTACACTCTAGCAGACTTGCCTTTTTTAATAACACATTTTCTTGTTAATAAATTACCAAATCCTTTACCTGGACCTGCTTTGCTTTGTGGTGGATGTTTCACCACTGCTGCTGTTCAGAAATCTTCAGCAAGTTTATTTTCAACAGCCAAGGGCTGTCTGTAATCCTGCTCGACATTTTCTCCAAATAAAATAATTGCCTCCCACTTCTTTTAAAATACCTTCAGATGTGGAAGGCCATAATTTACATGTTCCTTGGTCAGCGGTCGCCATAGCAACATGTGGAACATAGAGCAAATGTGCAGCTGTTAGCTTCAGGAAAGAAAGAACGAGGAGAGGTTATGAGTTAAACCAGACCCCGCGTAAACACCTGAGACTAGATCTTCATCATTTTCTATCCTCTGCTCTGAACGGCTCCGAGGATACCTGGAGACGAATGCATGCTGTCAAATGTAGAGCCATTTATTGATAGGAAGTTTCCTTTTATTGAAATGATTTACATTGATTCACAAACTTTGCATCTTATTTATTTTATTCAAGTCCATTAATATTGACAAACTATCACTCCGATCTGAAGGTTATTACCGCTCCTCTCATCTTATGAAAGTACTTCACACATTGGATCGTGGACTAAGAGTGTGTGCGATTGCTTAAAATGTGCTTAGAAGCTGCCGTAGTACAAATCTGTGGCTTCTTTTTGTTGTTTTCCAAACCAGTCTGACAGTTTGTTTTTTTCTTCACTTTGCTCTCTCTCTCTCTTCTTTCTCTTTTTCTGCTGTCAAGCTGTTGATCTCAAAAGAGTTAAAGAAAAAGGAGCCACTGGTAACCTTAGCCAAGCCTGAACATCTTGTTCTCTGGCTTAGCTGAGCATTATAGTTGCTTTGAGCTTAGAGATGCTGCCTTTGATTATGCATTTATATTCCTAACATTATGGCAAGAAAAGTTCTGAACAATATAGATTTTGTTAATTTTTTTAATCAGTTTAAACTGTATAATTATAATAAACAGCAGGACAAAAATATTAATTTCCCATGCTGGATTTTCACAAAGATACGATTTTACAAGACGTGAAAAAAGCCATTGTTTCTACATAAACTTCCATGTTTCTACTGGTAAGAAAATTAAACAAATAGGGTATACCCAGAGAAACAACATTCAGGTTTATTTTAGGAAATGCAATGCTGGATAAGTGACATGGGAGATATTCCGACATGGACTTTGAAGCATTCATTTTTATCAAGTTAGATAAAGTTTTCCCCTGAGTTCATAACAAATATTTGACAGATGGAGTGTTTAAGCCACAAGGGGTACAAGATTATAAGCTTGAGCCAGAACATGACACTGAGACTCCACATGCCATGATGTATGCTAACATGGATGCAAAGACAGAAGCAGTGAAAAGCATAGTTATAGTCTATAGAGTTGAAACTGATACAAATCGTTTTTTATTACTGTTTGAAGTTTTTCATTTGATTGCTTTCCACACATCTTCACCACTGATAAACACTGTATTCTGTTGGTATTGCCTCCTTGAGTACTGTAGAGTACAAATAATGCAGTCTTACTAACTACATACAAATGCCATGCATTACACATTAAGCCTTGTATAAAGTGCATAAACAAAGTGGAGGACTGAATTTTGTTATGTCTATAAATTAATTGTGTCTTTTGCAGGAACCCATCGGACATATAGTAGACAATTGCTCCAGTCCACCATATATGTTTTGTTGCCCAATTATCTAGAAACTTATACAGTATTCTTAGTTTATCATCTAAACATTTTGCAGTCAGTTCAAAATTCCAACATGAACTAGATCTCACGCATGTTTCATATTTTGTGTGACACAAAATTTAAAAATATATATAAATCATCATGTTATTTACCATAGTACATTGATTATCTCATAATAGCCTCTGTCAGCTTATTGACATCTGTTTAATTTTCTCCTGTTGTCTTTCCTAACAAAATACATTATATTATGGCTATATTCCCTGAACAACTGCTCTGATTCACATATTGCAATGCTTTTTGTCATCAGTAAACAAAATGAGTCTGGAAATTTGGGAGCAAAGGCCATCCCTCAAGACTACATTTTTAAATGCAGGTACTTTTGAAGCACAATGGAGGTGGTGTTCCTCTTTAAGAAAATCTTGATTGTTTAAAGAAGTCATATGAGCTGACAAAATTGTCACTTACAGAACTTAAACACAAATGATATGCTTATTTGGCATTTGCTTACCATTATAACGGTCTATGGGAAAATATAGAGGTAATAGGGTGAACTAAGCTGCAGCTTTGTCAGGCTAGCTCTGCTGTACCTAAAAATTAAAATGAAGAAGGCATTGTAGTCAAGTATAAAGTTAGGGGGAAAGCAAACATTATCAATAACGGGTCTCCACAAAGATTGCCACTGTGTGCGAAACAGCTGAACTGTGCCTGTACCCGCATTGACAAACACACTGAGCAGTCTTGTAGCACTTTTGTCTTCCCCAGCTCTCATATTGGAGGGAAAATGTTGATTCTGTTTTCTTCATAAAATACCAAAAAAAGCAGGTTACTGCTTTCGTTACTTCCCCAACACTGGACCAATAAATGACTCCCTTACATGTATAAGTAACAGTTGCTTCTTGTAAAAAACAACATCATTCAGTTTTAAAGTTCTCTAAAATAGTGACTGCATGAATTTGTTCAAGGATGACACTCTGTAGGTTTACATGCACATCTAAACAATGTGCATGTAGACAACTGCTGACAGCAGTGAAGCAGACAGAGTAAAAGCAGGATATGTACAATGAGGAAAGGAATGGACAACAACAATGCAGCAGCACAGAACACTTTGTAAGTACTGTACTGTTTGATTGTGTGTTACTCTTTGCTGCTCGTTCTAGTGTATTTATCCCCACTTCCGCGGTCTCGTCACTTCCCGAAGAGGGAGTGTCCAGGTTGATGGCAATAATTTGGTTTTCTCTTACTGTTTACAGAATACACCTGAACCCAATGAGAACAAATGTGAATAAAGACACCTGATAAAAATAGGAATAGTCATACTTTAAGTACTCCGTTATGGAAACTAAAGCCCTCTGTGAAGTCTTGAAGTGAATGCAGTTTACTACATAGTTATTTATGCCTTCTTGATTGTCTTCAGTAGAAAATATCATATGTTTCTTTCCACGGTTTTCTAGGTTTGATATCATAAAATAAGAAGATGGTTATAATGATAGAGAGTTCACTATCTAAAAGACTGAGGGCAAAATACTAAATATTTTAAGATGTTAAATTACAAATGATTGTGGTGGGTTCATTTTATTACATACACAATATTGGGAAAAGCTTTAACGAATTCAGAGAAATTTCCATATGCTGGGAAGCTTTATTGAATAGCCATGATCTCTTGGGGCTATAGGCAGCACCACATTAAAAACAAGCAGTAAAATTTATGCATGGCCTCAAGAGCATTTCTAAGAAACATAGTCGGTGAACACAGTTAAAGGGGGCATCAAGAAATAAAAGTTAAAGCTCAGTAATGTATTGAGAAACACATATGCAAAGAAGATGCAGAAACCTTGCCAAATTACCCTGGTCAAAACTTTTTTTAACAGTGCTATGGGAAACTGAAAAACTGATGTTACAGAGACTTTAAAAAAAATCACAGTTAACCAGTTTGTGTGATTGCCCTGAGAAAGTACCACATCTGTGAATATATTATTGATGGAGAATAACACATTAAGGTTTTAGAAGAACACACTGTATGTGGCACCACATTTGTATTTTGTGTTTATTAGTTGTGTTCTTGTGCTGTTTATTGAAACAAAAATGACTTAGTTATATTTTTATAATTATCTCTGGGTTCCTGTTTTATATTTTCTCTGTTAAGTTATAAAACATGTTCTGTGTTTTATCTCTTCAATCAGATACGCATTCTCTCACATCTAGCAATAAATACCAAAGACAAAACCTGATGTTTTGATTTCCTTATTTTCTCTCAGTCCCTGGATACTTTTTAATTTTACTATGGTCATTTTGCCTCTTCACCGCTTTTGTAGTTCTGCCATCTGCTCTGAGAAATGTTGTATCAGTTGTGTTAATTCATAACCAGCTAAACTATGGTTTAATTGCATTTTAAGAAAACTTCACTGCTGTAAGGAAACATAACTCCAGCAAATGATATCTACCAGCAGACAGTTGCTGAGTTATTTTGGTTTTATCTGGTGTTATAATATATCATGTTTCATAATGTACACTGGCCTAAACGGAGAACAGAAACACAATACAAATACAATACAAATATGGGGTAAAATAAAAACTTCCAAAAATGATGTACAGTAACGTTAAATTATAAATGAAATTTTAGAATTTTAATTTTAATTTATGTCAATAAATGACCAAAATACTAAACTGAAAACATTCCCAATGGTTAAGTGTGTAGATTGTTTTGAGGTCTGAAAAGGAAAAAACAAGGGACAAGAAGACATCATGTGTCTTAAAGGAGGGGTGGCATGTAAAATCCACTTTATAAAGCTTTTCATCAATTTCTTATGCCATTCCCTCCTTAAAAACATGTCTAAAGTGTTTCTTATGTTAATTTATGTATGTTTGAGTAATATCTATAAACTCTCGCGGCCGCCATGTTGAACACTGAACGCCAGGGTCCTCCTAGGAATGCCCTAATCTCCCAGCAACGCCCCTAAATTTTGACCACCGCCCACGTCTCTCCACAGCCCTCCCTCCCGCGCTCCCAGAGCACTAAAGCTGAGCGTCATCAGCAGAAATTCAGGCGCGTTCAGCGGCTTGAACCAGCCGCTGAACGCGCTCCGGTTCATCCAGTATTTCCCTTTCAGGGTCAGAGAAGGGATCGAATGCATATGCTTGTATCATGTCCTGCGTGGCCATAGTAAACCGAAAGATATGCCTGTCTTCCAAAAGTCCGGCACACCGATGCTAGAGTACTGTAATGCTTCGTCCCCATGCGACTGGAGAATGTTGTGATGACGTTGACGACAGCGTGTTGAAGGGGGCATGTCCGAGACTCTTAAAGAGACATGCAGCTAATTTCAAGGCGTTCAGTGCGGACATGCTGTGAGTGCAACATTTCAAATAGGTAGTATAAATCATTTATTGAACTTACAGATCTATTTCAGGTAAAATTATTGATGTACTGGACCTCAGAATTGCTCTTTCTGCATAAGAAGAACGTGCCACCCCTCCTTTAATAACGGAAGTGCAAATTGGTATGAATTGACCCGGACCCCTCTTTTTTTATCACACCTTGTGCCATTATAGCAATATGTTACACATTGTTCCAGTTTCTCTCAGAACCGTTACTTTCTGTCTTTAGATGGCCTTTGATTTATTTTACTTAACAATTTTACTTATTTTCTCCTTACCATCCTTCCCTCTGACTGTGAAACTGCATTTAAATGCACCTTTGTTCTGCTTGCAGGAAACGTATGCTGATGCAGACATTATATTTTTAAGAAAATTATTTTCTTATTTCAGATGATCAATACAAATCCACTAACCAAAATTAAAACTGTTGCCCAGTTTTGTTAGAAAAACATCCAGGTGCCCCCAGCTCACTGTCCTAATTTGTTGACCTCTTACATTTACGAGTGAAAAAAAGCTGTAAAAGCAACAAAGGAGGCAACAAAGTGTTAAACAGCTGAAATTAAATGTAACGCAATAATAGAAAAATATGTACCCTCAGACCTTGGGCAGTTAGCCTCCTCAGTTCTACAACAGTGCGAGTAAGAAACAGGTGATGAACACAGTTGTAAACATGCCATCTCGCCAGTGGTTTTAAAATGTTTTGCATGCATTATGTTCAAAATATGTTATCGTAATAAGAATATCCTTTACTTAAAGCTTCAACATTGGATATGGTGTGAATTAAACCAGTTACCCCTGTTTTGTCTGGTCTTTCTGAATGTGTCTTTACTTAGTTTTATATTTCTCATACCATATGTCTAGTCTATTAATAACTCAGCCCACCAACAACAAATATTTTTTACACATGTTGAGGTGTGATCCATGTGGGAAAAAAGTTGATGGATTTCAGAGGCTGCCAATCAGACAACTCAGATGAAGTATGATATCATAAGTCCCCATCAGTTTAGGCTTGGTTATAAAAAAGTAAACTAATGTAAATCTGATATTTCTTAAAGAGACATATTTTTCAATTATGGGTTCTTTCACACAATAGTGAAAGAACCCTTGTCCTAGATAGGACTTAAACTCTTTATTTGAGGTCATTTTTCAAGAGGCAGTTCTGTACATGCACACCGTCAAATGTAATTTCTACTCCATTACATTGTCATTCATTCATTCTTTTGTACACCCTGGACACATTTCATTTAGTACAGAAATATCTGATGCAAACAACCATCCACACATACAGAATAATAGCGTAATAATAAATTTTAGTTAATCTAAATAATTTAAAATAAATTTCACCTGTCTAGTTAAAACATTTTTTCAATTTGATCCTTGGCAAAAGGCAATAGTTTACAGTATAAACAGGATAAAAAACTATATTGTTATATGAAGGTCTCAGTCAGGAGAAGGGGTCTAAAACATCAACCAACACGGGCCCAACCTAACCACATGACATGTTCCCAGGGTTCAGCGTGGGGTCATCAGTCAGGTCTGATATTCTAATAAACTAGCAGCTAACAGGTCAGAAGACGGGTCATCCTCTAAATACCATCTGCTTTTGATATTTTTCAAACAACTGAGAGAAAAGAAGGTCTAAAGTGAGGACAGCCGTGGTTCTGGTTCTGACCTACCCCTCTGTAAACCCACAGCGTGTGGGTGAGCTGTGGTAGATGGGTTATGGAGTGCTGGTGGTACTGCTGGGGCTCAGGGTCAAGATTTGAGGCCACGGGGAACACTGAGACAGAGACAGAGGACAAAATGATCCGGTAAGGCTAGGTACTAGAACTTGCAGAACAACTGTTCTTAAAGATTATTGTTAACAGTGAAATCATGAGAAGCTGCAGTTCTGACACGGTAAGGCTTGGTGTAAAGACCTTTATGTGTGTTGGATTTGGTTGAACAAGCAGCCCAGAACCCTTAAGAACGGTACCAGGTCCGTTGTTAACATGCTGATAATTCAGGAACAGAACTGTGAGTCCTTTGTGGGAATGACCTGGTTTCAGGACCCAAGGTTTACTGCTGGTTTCCAGAGTTAAACCTCAACCAGATTAACAGAACCAGGTAGTCCACTCCGACTTCACAGACAGTAAAGCAGGTCCTGAGGCGGCGTCTTCTCCATCTTCTCTCTGTCCTTCTTCAGTTTGCGATCTGCTCCTTTATTTTTTCCATCTTAAATCTTCAACTCCACACTTCCTCAAACTTATTGCACTTAGGCCTATACTCTTGTCATAATTCAGTTTTCTATATATTTTATTACATAACGTTAATGACACTGTATATATTTTTAAAACTGAACTTACTCGTGTAGACAGTAGAGAATTAGTAGTTAACTTCGGAGGTGCACCCAGAGAAAACCAAGGCATTACCTGAGAAAAATATAAATTCTACACAGAGTTGACATGAATCAGCAATATTTTGTTGCCCATGTGGGCATAAACACGTCAGCAGTAAAGCTTCATTTGTGGTTTATATCTCATATTGTACTGTAAATTAAATGCAATAAAAATTTTATGTTACTGTGCAACATTCCTTTAGAATTTGGCATGCAGTGCAGCCTTCAGGACCTGCTCAAAATTAATTTGCTAATTGTTGTCATCATTACATATCACTCAGCATGAGAGTTTTGGATAGATGCTATCCCACAATGTCTTTCAGTGAATTTGATGTTAAATGCATTATTAGGATTTCATGTTGATTTTTCTATCAATAGACGATGCTTATGGATTGAAACCTGCCGTGATAGCGTATTAGCTGATTTTTTTAGCCCTTCCTTTGTGCCCACTTTTTGCTCCTGCTCAGCATGTGATTTGCAAAACAGAAAGCTCTAATTACATGCTGGTGCAAATACACCCATTAAGTTCAGCAGATGAAAGACCTTTAAGCTGTGTGAAATTTGGAACTGTTCTGACAAACAGAGTTAATGTTTATGTATTTTCTATTGCTTTCTTGAAAGGTAATGTTATTGGAGTTTTTTTTGTTAGGCCCATATGGAAAAGGCTTTTTTACTGCTCACTGTTTAGTGTAAGTCATATTATATATTAGTGCATCAGAACTGGTAGACAAGACCTGTTTGTGAAAGGTTGTTGTTTTATATGGTTTTGGCTGCTTGGTATTATCCCATTAGTCTGTTATCAAGTCAAACAGAATCACTTCAAATTGGACTGTGTTTAGCTTAAAATATGTGAATTGCACTGTATCATGATAAAAGTGTGAATCATTTGATGTTGTTATGTTTTCTGCAAATGTGTAACTAACATAAATACGATTCCTAAAAGCTAATTGAGATACGGTATTATCCACAGACCAGAGATGCAAAACCTTAAAATCCAAATGTTACAGCTATTTAAAGGTTTACAAAGTAACAAATTAACCGTCATAAAGTTCTTGAGATTGGAGCTTATTTAATGTGAGGTTTCCAGCTCTGACTAGCCGTTTTTTTTATTTTTTATTACCACATTATTATTATTATTATTATTATTATTATTATTATTATTATTATTATTATTATTATTATTATTATTATTATTATCACCGATCCTGTTCCTAACTTTTATGGACAGGATCTCTAGGCGCAGCCAAGGCGTTGAGGGGATCTGTTTTGGTGGCCTCAGGATCGGGTCTCTGCTTTTTGCAGATGACGTGGTCCTGCTGGCTTCATCGGAACGTGATCTACAGCTTTCGCTGGAGCGGTTCGCAGCTGAGTGTGAAGCGGCTGGGATGAGAATCAGCACCTCCAAATCCGAGGCCATGGTCTTGAGCCAGAAAAGGGTGGGGTGCCTTCTCCAGGTCGGGGATGGGGTCCTTCCCCAAGTGGAGGAGTTTAAGTATCTGGGGGTCTTGTTCACGAATGAGGGAAAAATGGAGCAGGAGATCGATAGACGGATTGGTGGGGCATCTGCAGTTATGCGGGCGCTTTACCGGTCTGTCGTGGTGAAGAGAGAGCTGAGCCGAAAGGCGAAGCTCTCGATTTACCGGTCGATCTACGTTCCTACCCTCATCTATGGTCACGAATTCTGGGTGGTGACCGAAAGAACGAGATCACGGATACAAGCGGCTGAAAGGAGTTTCCTCCGTAGCGTGTCTGGGCTCTCCCTTAGAGATAGGGTGAGAAGCTCAGTCATCCGGAGGGGGCTCAGAGTAGAGCCGCTGCTTCTCCACATCGAGAGGAGTCAGTTGAGGTGGCTCGGGCATCTGGTCAGGATGCCTCCTGGACGCCTCCCTGGTGAGGTGTTTCAGGCACGTCTCACCGGGAGGAGGCCCAGGTGGAAGGCCCAGGACACGCTGGAGGGACTATGTTTCTCGGCTGGCCTGGGAGCGCCTTGGGGTTCCTCCCGAGGAGCTGGAACAAGTGGCTAGGGAGAGGGAAGTCTGGGTCTCTTTGCTTAGGCTGCTGCCCCCGCGACCCGACCCCGGATAAGCGGAGGAAAATGGATGGATGGATGGATGGATGGATTATTATTATTATTATTATTACTATTATTATTATTATTATTATTATTATTATTATTATTATTATTATTATTATTATTATTATTATTATTATTATTATTATTATTATTATTATTATTATTATTATCACATTATTTATTTTCACACTAAAAGACATATCAGTCGCAGGTAGTAAAAATTGATCCCAGCCTCTCAACAGCACTCCACAGTAAAATATTTGATGAGCAATCGTGTAGAGGTATTGTTATACATTTTTATTTTGAATAGGGGTAGAGCAGTTTCAGCTACTCCTCTTTTAATGTGGAGTTCACAGCAGGAACAAACATTGTTATATCATCTCTGACATCAGCAAGGTATTTTTGCCACACAACTGCCACTCAGTGGACATTTTCTCTTTTTAGGACCCTTATCAATAAACCTGATAGGTTGTGTGTGAAAATCTCAGCATATCAACAGTTTCTGAAATGCTCAGACCCCTCATCTGACAACAGCGACAATCATGCCATGTTCAAAGTCACTTAAACCTCTTTTATCCTCATTCTGATGCCTGGTTTGCAGTTCAGCAAGCCATCTTCACCACGTTTAGCAAAATTGCATTGAGTTGCTTCCATGTGAGTTGGGGATTCACTATTTAACATAACAATATATTGGAAAGGTGTACCTAATAAAGTGGCTAATACATGTGGAATTCTGTTTGGAAGCTTATAATCCATACCATCCAGACTTTTCTATTTTGGCCTCAGGCTTTTATTATTTAAGCTGATACTTCTATTTTATCACCAACAATAAAACAATCTCCAACACCCTAAGGAGGCTATAAACTTTGATTTTGGCAGTAATAAACTATAGATTTCACTGCTACTCTTTCTTTCTTGTCCCACAAAGTAAAAGTCAACAAAAATATTAGAACTAAGATGAAAGAAAAATCACCTAGGCAAGGATGAAAGCTGCATGAAATTAGAGAGTAGGTCTAATTATAATCAACAGAGTCAAATTTATAGCTGGTTTAATTTCTCAACTGCCACTTTTGCTTACTCATTACCACCATGCCTTAAGCCGTTTACGTGTAGCTTTGTGTCAGTGATTTCTTTTACAGGGAAAAGTGGATGACAAGATTAAGCTGTGGGAATACATAATGACTTGATTAGTGGTACTTTTCTGTGAATAATTGGAGTGCCGTGTCACCCAGCGTGACAGAGAAGCTCAGCGTCACTGTTGTGACAGAAGATGTGTACCATGTTGATCAGTCTGGAGATGATCACACCCACAACTTGTAAGACAAACACATGTATGGTCACACACATTCAGTCTTAAATTCTACAGTCATTTCTGAGCACAAAAGATCTGGCCTTAATCCAGTCATCCTCACAGAAAAGGAAGCACTGCCTACTTTTCACTGGTCGATTTCAGTCTCGGAGTACACAGCTTTTATTAGCAACACTGATGTCACCACACTTTTTCTTCTTCTTTCAGTGCCCAGTTGGCACAAGCCCAGCTGTGTGATCACTCTAAATATGCTGGCATCCCTCTATCTAAACAGCAGAGAAAAGAAATCCAAAGGAACTCACTGAGCTCAAGGGGCCAGAGAGATAAGAGCATCTAGTGTGTATAGTGGTTTCTTGGGGTTCACCATCCCAGAGGATTCAACTGTCAAGGAGCAGAAGGAGAAAACAAAACATATGTGCACTGTATACAGAAGTCAGGAAGGAGAAGTCGGATTAAAGCAGAGGAAGAATGGAACAGTGACTAGTAAAGTCAAGCTCTGGAGATGCATGAAGAGGCCAGGGATAAACCAAAACAAGTCTTTCAGGGCTAAGATAAGAATAAGCTACAAGAGGCGGACAAGCTGTCTGGTCATTTTGATCTGGTAAATGCTTCCCACAAGGAAAACCAGTCTGGCCTTTGATGGATTCATTTGACTGCTGTTTGTTGGGACTGTGAACAGGGTGTGTAGAATCAGTGTGGCAGCATGATCCTGCTGGAGAACTTGAGAG
The DNA here is from genome assembly GCA_963556495.2 of Valencia hispanica. Lineage (NCBI taxonomy): Eukaryota > Metazoa > Chordata > Actinopteri > Cyprinodontiformes > Valenciidae > Valencia > Valencia hispanica. The sequence goes on from OY747702.1 coordinate 26,207,830, forward strand.
ACCTCTGCAATGTAAATTCAAATTGATCAATTTTATTGATGCAGTGGTTGTACTGGGTCAGCTTCCACATCAGCAATACAACAACATAGTAAAGGACACCTCTTAACCTGATAGGATTTCTGTCTGAACCAGTATTAAAGTGTTTAATTTTTAAGGGAAATCTTTTGGGAGAGACTTGATTCAGGCAACAGCTTTAGTTGGTGGCTATTTTTAAATGTTTACGTCTCAGATACAAAGAGGATACTTAATGAAGCACAACAATCTTCTAAATTGTTTTGAACCTGCAATTTGCTTCTAACCTATGGTAATGCAAAAAAGCATTTTATTTCAATTACATCCTTGTCAAGTTCCCATGAAAAAATTGCAGTTTATTTTTCATTTTCTTCTCCTGAGATAAACCTTTGACCAGCTTTCAGCACACGTTTTTCCACGCAATCTATGTTATACATAAAGCTACACATCGAGCTATAAATCTGTGGTCTTTCAGAATTTGCTCCGGCTGTAATGTAAATAAATATGAGGTAATTCTTCCCTAAATGAATGCAAACTGCCTCATTTAAATGTTGCCAAACAGTATTATCGCCGAGATCACTTTAGCTAAGTAGGTGTTTGGAGCAGATCTGCCTCTGTGTCTGATTTTCCGAATCAGAAGCCCCCTGCAAGGTGGGGGGTGGGGGGGTATGAACAATAATAATTTTAAAGAAATGCTTGGACACTGCTAACATAATGAATAGGTTTTTGACAAGGCCCCCACATTGACGCTAAGCAGAAAATAAAACATCACCCTGAACATATTTTTTACTAACCAAAAGGGGGGCCCAGGCAGGCAGAAAAAGTTTGGGAACCGCTGCTCTAATACAAGGTCCAAGATCTAACTCTGCATTTTTAATGTTTGATTATTTACATGTAAAATATTTACGATTGTTTTACAGTTGCTTATTTACCACAGCATTCATCACTGCTTGATCTACGAAGACTAAGCTGTTGCTTTCCATTCACATGCTTTCCCATGAACTCAGAGATCGTTAAAGGCAGAACTATGGATTGCATGAGAATATTCTTGCAAGGTCATCACTACAAATTCCACACACATGGAGATGCAGAAAAACAAACTCCCCTCTGTCTGTTTATAATAGAAATAACCTTAAATCTGCTTATATTTCTTCCACAAGATTTTTTTTGTGCCTTTTCTGATGTTGTTCGATTAGCTTGCCAGCAGCTCTCTGGCTTTCTCTACTTGTCACAGTTTGCTCAGATCAGCGTGAAGTTTGAAGGACACTAGCCTCTCTTTTCCAGTGGGAACACTGAGATATTTAAGAGTGGCACTTTATTTGTTCAGCACAGCTAGAGGAAAATGTCAAATATGTTTACCTCCTAAAATTAAATATTTTTTCTCTTATGCCTGTGAGTTGGTGAGTCTCCCTGCTGTTTTGTCCAACACTGTTAAGAAGATCTTATAGCTCCATTTGATCATAAATATGCAAAAATATGTTGCTGTTTTTAGGCACACAGGAAGGCAAATTCTCCAAGTATGGCTGTTGTCTTTATGTCTTGAACTTTAATTCAAGACATAATGAGCACATATTCTTCATACTAAATCCTTAGAATTTAACACACGCATAATATATGTATAGATAAGGCTAAACTTATTCATACCCCATGTACAACGAGTAGCAGACTGGAAAAAAAACAAGCTTTAATCAATGCTTTATAAAGATAGATATATTTTATTATGAAAAATTTTTGGCATGTCAATTATTATTTATCCCCTTCTTAATAATCAATGGAAAAATCCTTCTTGGCATTACAGCAGTTGAACCCTTCATATTAATGCTGACAATTAGTTTTTGTTTTGTTTTTTTTACAGGTATTTTGACAATAATACATTTAGTAAGGGTTGAACTCCAAGTCTTTCAGGTCCGAAGACCTACCAGCCATCACCCTAATCTTTACATCATATTCTCTTTTAGATTCATAACCATACTCTGGCTGGGCACGTCTAAAATGTTGACAATACTTCACTCAGACGAAACATATTGGTAAAACTAAAAGATTACTCCAAACCTTAAATCTTCCAGGGGTAGAAAAATAATATTTGACTTAATTGTACAGTATAAAGCTCAAATGCTTTCCTTTAAATTTTCAAAGTCTTACTATCCCATAAACACTAATAACATACAATGTACTCAATGATGGAGTGACTTTTATCTTGGTTGGCTATTGGTTGGCTATTAAAACAATGTCCCTAGCAACACTAGTACTGAAAAGCACAGAATACACACAGCAATAAATACCTACCTAAACTGTTCCAACAAGCAGGTAGAGACAAAAAGTGGGCCAGGAAGGTAATTATAATGCTAAATAGTTGTGGGGATGAACAAAATGTTTTTGATGTTTGCAGAAATTGTATTTAATATGCTAATTAGAGAAAGCATCCTACTCTTTCTGCATAATATAGTGTTGGCTGCAACGATGGATTAATACAATGATTAATGGATGCTTAGAAATGCTATAATACTGATCTACTTCAGACAAAAAAAATAAAAAGCATTTATAACATGGCAAAAAATTGTGAACAGATCATAAATTATCCCAAACCTTTAAGATAGGTCTTGGGAGCTTTAATATGATACTTTTCTAACTTCTGGTAGCAGCCAACTGTGTTGCAATGCTACAATTAGTTTGTATGTAAATAAAAACAGTGGAGATTTAATGATCTTTTATTTTTTTGGCCAACTCCATAACAGTACAGCAAACATGACTGTCATTATCTCTGTTCCTTTCAATCCAATAGTATTTTTATGCTGCTTGTATAAGGTTACAGTTGAGTTTAGTTGTAATGTCAATCAGCTAACACAAGGAGTGAGCTGCCACCTGTAGGCGTGTTGTTACACCACTCCAAACACTGGATGTCCACTGACATTTTTTAGCCATCATTTGCAGAATGGCCGGTCAGTGTTCTTAACTATCCCAGAAAAATGCATTGAATGTTTGTCTCTTTTAAGCCAGTATCTCATGTCAAAAATCAGCAAAAACAAAGATGTTACAAGTCAGGCTTGGTAACCCACTTCAATCAACCCTAATAACCTTTCCAACTTTGAACTTTCCCTTTTTGACCTACTTTTTGTTTAGAACATCTTTCCTGAGTCTTTGCAAGGGAACTTGGCTCAATAGAGTAGTGTTTTGTGGTGTATTGTTGGATTTGTGATTGTGTTCATGTAGATTTTTTTTGCTTCCAATATACCCAATTTATCATCACTGGAATCACCTGTGAATGACATGAAGTAGTGGAGTAATACACTTCAAAAAATTATGGATAAAACTGAGCTTTAACTCTGGTCATCTGTGATTGCAGATTAATGCCATATTTCTTTTGCTACATTACAGGTGTAACGATACATAATACAGATGGGAATTCCAAAACAGATGACAATTCCTTTCTATCAATAAAAGAAAAGATAAGGGATCATTTACAGTTTGATTTAATCACATTAGTTCATATTGGTCAGTAAAAATTCCTATTTATGTTGGGTGCTACTCTTTCCCATCTGAATGTGTGCTTTTACTTATTATGCCCCAACCATGACAATAATGTGCCAGCTCACAAGGGAAAGTCCTACTGACGAATATGCTCAATTTTTCTCACTCAACCAATTATTTTTTGTATAAATAGATCTAAATATTATCATTGCTGTAATAAAAAGCTTTGTTTGTTGCTTTAAGAATGCTAAAAACATCAGATAAATTACCAGCTGAACACATTGAAATCAGAAATGTTCTTCTTTTTGACAGCTTCTGATTGTGAATATACAGTTTAGATATCTCGCTCAGATTTTCTAAATGCCATCCATCCATCCATCCATCCATCCATCCATTTTCTTCCGCTTATCCGGGGTCGGGTCGCGGGGGCAGCAGCCTAAGCAAAGAGACCCAGACTTCCCTCTCCCCAGCCACTTGTTCCAGCTCCTCGGGAGGAACCCCAAGGCGCTCCCAGGCCAGCCGAGAAACATAGTCCCTCCAGCGTGTCCTGGGCCTTCCCCTGGGCCTCCTCCCGGTGAGACGTGCCTGAAACACCTCACCAGGGAGGCGTCCAGGAGGCATCCTGACCAGATGCCCGAGCCACCTCAACTGACTCCTCTCGATGTGGAGAAGCAGCGGCTCTACTCTGAGCCCCCTCCGGATGACTGAGCTTCTCACCCTATCTCTAAGGGAGAGCCCAGACACTCTGCGGAGGAAACTCATTTCAGCCGCTTGTATCCGTGATCTCGTTCTTTCGGTCACCACCCAGAGTTCGTGACCATAGATGAGGGTAGGAACGTAGATCGACCGGTAAATCGAGAGCTTCGCCTTTTGGCTCAGCTCTCTCTTCACCACGACAGACCGGTAGAGCGCCCGCATAACTGCAGATGCCCCACCAATCCGTCTATCGATCTCCCGCTCCATTTTTCCCTCACTCGTGAACAAGACCCCCAGATACTTAAACTCCTCCACTTGGGGAAGGACCCCATCCCCGACCCGGAGGAGGCACCCCACCCATTTCCGGCTCAAGACCATGGCCTCGGATTTGGAGGTGCTGATTCTCATCCCAGCCGCTACACACTCGGCTGCGAATTTTCTAAATGCAAAGGTTATATTTGGACACATGATTTACGACTTAAGTAGGAACATTTTCTATTTCAATGTTCCATGCTACTGATCTACATTAAAGTGTGGGGGGAGATTTGTGGCAGTTATTCAGCACATAAGAGGTCTTACCTAGGCTAAGTTGCAAACAGGTCGAGACAAAAAGTGGGCCAGCAAGTTAATTATAATGCTAAATTGTTGTGGGGATGAACAAAATGTTTTTGATGTTTGCAGAAATTGTATTTAATATGCTAATTAGAGAAAGCTTCCTACTCTTTCTGCATAATATAGTGTTGGCTGCACCAATGGATTAATACAATGATTAATGGATGCTTAGAAATGCTATAATACTGATCTACTTCAGACAAAAAAAATAAAAAGCATTTATAATCATAATTTAAATGCTTATGACTGCTGCAGATTTGATTAGTGTATTGATTGGAGACTTTTACTCTGCAGCATTATTATAAAGTCCCTTATTCTGTTAAAGCACTGGCAGGTACACTGGGCCATCACAGAGGACCCCATTCGGCCCTGGCGCTTAGCTCTCTGGCATGGAATCAATGCAGAATTGCAGATGTGAGCAAAACCCGCAGCGGACAAGCACAGACATCACTGCTGTTGAAGTAATCGCACCTTTACTGCAGTGTCAGAAAAAAAAGAGGATTTCCATCTAGACATAGTGCACAGCTTTTGACAGAATGAATGTAATGTCTTTCAAGAAAGACAGCAAGACAGAGTGTTAGAGGGTAAATTGCTGGTATTCATGGTACATTTTAAAAGGCTTATTATAGCATGATCAGACATTGACAAAGAGGATGTGCGTTTAAGGAAATATTTAACTTTTGCCTGTGGCTCATTGATAGCGGATTTAGTGGTTCATCCTTGAACAATTAGGTTTTATTTGCCTTTGTGCTTCTGTCAGGTCAAAATAAAAGAGAGGGAGATAGGATGCTGCCTCACATATAGCCCACGCTCCGTCTAATTGCTCTTTTAGCCTTATATTAAACCGTCTCAGTTCAATATATTAGCTGAGTGATTCTCGCAATAGTGTAGTGGTTTGGTAAGGTTAAAACAAAATGCAAAGAAGATACAACATTTACTTACAATCTCTGTGCTGACTTTTGGAAGGAAGCTCTCTTCTTTAGCAGGAAACTCCCGCAAACACAGTCGAGGTTGCAGTGTGTGTATCTGAGGGGAGACAAATGATGAGAGACACTCAGTTCTTTATATTCACATCAGGCTACTTATGCTGCAATAAACTGTTCTTCTATGAAACAATCACGCATAATCCAAAAGCATGCCCAGGACTATAACTTTCACAGGCTCACCAGAATTAGATAATAACAGAGTTGCAAAAAATGTATATATTGCTTGCTTTGTTTTTAAAAAAAAATCATAAATGAAGCAACACAAGGAACTATCTTTGGTCCACCACCGTTTACATAATACATAACAGACAGGTAAAATTGTTTCTTCTGCTTGAAAAGTAATGGTATGTAAAATACCAATCCCATATGTAGCCAAGAGCAGATGCATGGTGTCTCCATCTCACATTACCTATTGTGGTATCATCGCCCTTTGAACTTCAATGTCTTTGTCACACAATGATATGATCTGTATGATTAATTGATTCTGTACACAATATTGTGTAATGAAATATATTTTCTCCCCAAATTTGTTCTCTAATGTGTACCACATTAAAGATTGATTCCCATGAAAAGTCCTTTCATGGCTGAATGAATAAGTCATAAACACTGGGGGTGGGATCATTTTCCAATGCAGAACTTAAACTGATGCCCATAGCTAACCATAGCTAAGTACATGGGTATGAATTGGTTTGTTTAGAATTACAAAACAAAAGGAGGTTGAAATTAAATGCCAACAAGAAGACATGAAATGAGGGTGCAAATTGGCAAAGGGCAAAATTTATAGAAAATCTACAAGAATTTCAATAAAGACAAACATAAATTTTATAAGAAAAAAACCCAGAAAATATTCAGGGATTGAGTATGGACAACAATGCCTTGATGTCAGAGAATGGGAAGAGTGGTTTGAGATGATAGAAAGGCAACAGTATTTCAATTAACCATTTTTAAGACCAAGTTATAGAAATACCTATTTAAATCTTTTTTGCAGACAGGCTGCAACAGCAGAAAATCACACCGTCTCCTATCACCTAAGAACAGAAAACTAAGGTACAATTCGTATAGGCTCACGATTTGAAGAATTATCATCAGTTTTAGCTGTAGGGTATAACTTGGCCTAAACAACATGACAGCATGGATCCATCCTGCTTTTACAAACGGTTTTGGTCCTACAGTGTGTGGTGTGCGTCCACACGGCAATGACGAGACACCACACACAAACCGATTTTACTCAAAAACATTCCAAGCTCAGACAGGAAATCTCACAAAACCTCATGACATAAAACGTGACTAAAGTCAAAGGAGTAAATAAATATAGATGCTGAGGATGAGGCATTGGCAAGAGTTTGTGGACTAGTTAACGGAGAAAAAGAAAAGAAATCCTTGCATTGGATAAAGGAGTAGACACAGCATGAGCAGGAGCTCTATTTTCTATACAAAGATATGGAGATATTTTTTTCCCACTGGGAAACATCGCTATACACTTTGGTCTGACTGATCTCTGTTTCTATGGATTTGTGGACTGCGATCAAGTGAGCCGACACAAAAAATAGATACTTCAAAGGCGCAACTGTGCATCCCTGCCTGTCACCTCACTTTCTGATTGGCTACACGTCACATTCAACAGGCTGCAAGCTCGTTTGTCCTTACAACACACCACACTCGCTGTGATATAAGGCCAAGACAATCCAACATGTTGAATAATCCCGATTTGCAATCAGAGCAATCCTGACGTACTTCCAAGCAAAACAGAGCACTCTGAACTCACCACACACAGAAGGAATATCTGTTAGGATTATCTTAAGAGCCATCCCAATAAATTGGGGCATATCGCAGAGGGAGAACAGGGCTAAAATTCTTGGCTTGTCAACCAGGCCTTAAATAGCACAGCCTACCTGCGAGTTGCTGCTGACCATATTTATCTTTTTCAATCAATGAAATTTTATTTACAGACCACTTTTATACATTCAGGTGTAACACAAACTACCTTATAGAGAAAAATGGAAGGGGAGATATAAAACAACTAGAGAATAATGATCAAAATAATGATCAAATAAAACAGACAGATAAAACTACTAATGAAACAATAAAAAATAAAAGTGAGAATGTTCCATCCATTATTAAGGATTAAAACCTGTGAAAACACAATTGTGTTATTATCGGGTATTATGATCACAGTGTACTCATCTTAGTGTTCCTTTCACCCTCTACACTGCAGACTTCTCCAACTCCCCATGCTGCCACCTTCAGAAGTTCTCAGATGACTCTGCCATTGTCGGCCTCATCACACGTGAGGACGACTCAGAATACAGACTCCAGAGTGGACTCTGGACTTTGTGGACTGGTGCCAGCAGAGCCACCTGCTGATCAACACGGGGGGAAACCAAGGAGTTGGTGGTGGACTTCTGCAGGTGCAGAACCACGACACTGACATCCAGGGAGTGGACATTGAAATAGTGGACTCCTATAAGCACCTGGGTGTTTACCTGAACAATAATCTGTACTGGGGCCACAACACTGATGCTCTTTACAGGAAGGGTCAGAGCAGAATCTACCTGTTGAGGAGGCTGAGGTCTTTTGAAGTCCAGGGAGCGCTCCTAAAGACCTTCTTTGACTCTTCTTCGGCATCAGCCATCTTTTATGGTGTTGTATGTTGGTGCAGCAGTTTATCTACAGCTGAGAGGAAGAGGTTGGAGAACCTCATCAAGAAGGCCAGCTCTGTTCTAGGATGCTCCCTGGATCCAGTGGAGGTGGTGGGAGACAGAAAGACTCTGGCCAAAATAACATCAATAATGGACAGAGTCTCCCATTCTATGCATGAAGATGTTGCTGAGCTGCAAGCTTCTTCAGTTACAGACTGCTGCATCCTAGGTGCATGAATGAGTGTTTTTTGCAGGTTCCCCCCCCCTGCAGCTGTTAGACTGTACAACCAGAACTGTTCCCAACAAAATCAATAATGTTTACATCACTGCTGTAACTTGCACTATTTGACTTATTTAATTAAAAAAAAAATTGTGGCTGCTATTTGCACATCTGTTTTTCTTAGTTTACATTCTGTTAACTACTTGTAAATAATACATTTACTTTTTTTACCTTCTATTGCACAACTATTCAGGCACATTCTGTAAATATTCACAGTTTTTTAAATTATCCTCCTCAGTTGCACATTCTAATATTTTATTATCTGTCACTTTGCTGCTGTTACAGCCAAATTTCCCCTTTGTGGAACAATAAAGGATTATTCTATTCTATTCTATTCTATTCTATTCTATTCTATTCTATTCTATTCTATTCTATTCTTATAGTTACTTCCAGCAGGATAATGCTCCATGTCACAAAGCTCAAATCATCTTAGACTGGTTTCTTGAACATGACCAAGATTACACTGTTCTTCAACGGCCCCGACTGTCACAAGGGCTCAATTAAATACAGTATTTTTTGGATGTGGTGGAATAGGAGACAACAAATCTGAAGCAATTGGATGATGCTATCAACCCAATAAGGACCAAAATCTCTTGATAATCTTTGCCACATAGCATTAACACACTTCTGAACATAAAAGTGGGTCTAACTCTGTAGAAGCAAAGTGTACCTAATAAAGTGGCTGGAAGCTTTAGTTTTTTTTCCAGTTTAGTTTTGTAGTTCTTTACGCCCTTTTTCTGATTTTGTTGGCAGCTTGTATGTTTATGTCTCCAGTTTAGAAATGTTTTTTTGTTGTTTTTCTGATACTGTAATACCTGTGTAAAAAAAAAATAAAAAAAAAATGGAAAACTGAAACATATTTATGCGTGTAGGTGGGAAAATAACACACAGGTATAATGCTGCTTATATAATGGTGGTTATCAAGATGCAAATACTTAGACTTCCTGCAGTCATAATGCATTTGCATTGATGCAAACTTGTCACTGAAGTCACTTAAAGCTGTTTATATAACTGTGTACTGTATGGCAAATGAAAGGTGGTGCAACAAACATAGGTTCATGTCCACATCCCTCTTTCAAGACAGCACTTGGGCTGTTTATTTGATATCAGATTTTTGGGAGTAAAATCAGCAAATTATTTTATCTTCTGTTTCTTCTCATAAATATAGTACCGTTTTTGCCAACTCGGGGTAAATCAGTTCCAAATGTCCTTTTACTTTGATTAGCTGCAAAGTATTTTTTTATTTTTTCAGATTTTTATCTGTATGCATCCTGAATTAGAGTTGAGAGGGAACCTCAATGAAACAGTGTAACTTAACCTTGACCTTGATTTTAACTCAGTTGGCGGCTCTGCACTTCCGTCCTATTTGCTTTGACCTCAGCAGGTTAAATATTACAGTTGGCATAGATTTCCTCACATCCATCTCTATTATGGTACATATCATGCAGAACTCACGGTAAATAGTTTTGTTGTCCGTTATTTTGACTAACGGGATCAAAAAAAAAAAAAAATCAGGTCATAATCTAGTTTTTCCGGTCAATTTTTAAAATTATAATAGTATTTATTTGTTGTTAATTTTAATTAGTAATCAATCTGAACAAGCTGAATAGAAAACCACATATAAACATTTGTCTATTTTGAGTGATGTCCTGCTAAACTTTGTTTATTTTTTTCATGTTTGATACCTTAGTTCAAATCCAAAGTGAAGAACCACCTGAAACTTATAGGGACTAAACGTAAGTCTAACCACAAATAAATATATAGAAATTAAAAATGTCTTCTTCATACATGCGCCAGCAATGGCCTGGTCAGTAGAATGAGTCCTGGCCTTTTCATCGCAGTTGCCTCTTTATGCCTGTAAATTCACCTAAATTCACTGAAATAGGGTTGAACAAGCAGATTTCACGTCTACTTCTCAGGTGAAGCGTAATGCGTAATGATGTCACGCTGAAGTGTAGCGTTTGCTATCTCCATAATAAATACTGAAACCGCCAAGCGAGAGGTAACTTTCGTAGGATGGACTCAGCGGAGAATAAGAAGAGAGCTGCTTCAGACACCGGCGAAACTCCAGCCCAGACTGTCATTGGCCCAGACCCCAACAAAAAGAGAAAAACTAAGAGTTAATTCGAGTGCGAGTGTTTATTCGAGTGTGCGCCTCATGCACAAGCTTTCCATTGAGGCTCAAGTGGCAATCGCGGGTACAAAACTCCACACAGCCCCTTTAAATCTGGAGCTAAAAAGCCCACCACTGCTGTTCTATCTCAAAATGGCCACTAGGGTCAGACAGAGGCAATGCAGTCCTTTAAGTCCAGTTGTGTCTTTAAGCCAAACAGACAAACACAAAGGAGCCAAATACAGGTCCTTCTCAAAAAATTAGCATATTGTGATAAAGTTCATTCTTTTCCATAATGTAATGATAAAAATTAAACTTTCATATATTTTAGATGCATTGCACACCAACTGAAATATTTCAGGTCTTTTTTTGTTTTAAAACGGATGATTTTGGCGTACAGCTCATGAAAACCCAAAATTCCTATCTCAAAAAATTAGCATATCATGAAAAGTTTCTCTAAACGAGCTATTAACCAAATCATCTGAATCAACTAATTAACTCTAAACACCTGCAAAAGATTCCTGAGGCTTTTAAAAACTCCCAGCCTGGTTCATTACTCAAAACCGCGATCATGAGTAAGACTGCTGACCTGACTGCTGCCCAGAAGGCCATCATTGACACCCTCAAGCAAGAGGGTAAGACACAGAAAGAAATCTCTGAACGAATAGGCTGTTCCCAGAGTGCTGTATCAAGGCACCTCAGTGGGAAGTCTGTGGGAAGGAAAAAGTGTGGCAGAAAACGCTGCACAACGAGAAGAGGTGACCGGACCCTGAGGAAGATTGTGGAGAAGGACCGATTCCAGACCTTGGGGGACCTGCGGAAGCAGTGGACTGAGTCTGGAGTAGAAACATCCAGAGCCACCGTGCACAGGCGTGTGCAGGAAATGGGCTACAGGTGCCGCATTCCCCAGGTCAAGCCACTTTTGAACCAGAAACAGCGGCAGAAGCGCCTGACCTGGACTACAGAGAAGCAGCACTGGACTGTTGCTCAGTGGTCCAAAGTACTTTTTTCGGATGAAAGCAAATTTGGCATGTCATTCGGAAATCAAGGTGCCAGAGTCTGGAGGAAGACTGGGGAGAAGGAAATGCCAAAATGCCTGAAGTCCAGTGTCAAGTACCCACAGTCAGTGATGGTCTGGGGTGCCATGTCAGCTGCTGGTGTTGGTCCACTGTGTTTTATCAAGGGCAGGGTCAATGCAGCTAGCTATCAGGAGATTTTGGAGCACTTCATGCTTCCATCTGCTGAAAAGCTTTATGGAGATGAAGATTTCATTTTTCAGCACGACCTGGCACCTGCTCACAGTGCCAAAACAACTGGTAAATGGTTTACTGACCATGGTATTACTGTGCTCAATTGGCCTGCCAACTCTCCTGACCTGAACCCCATAGAGAATATGTGGAATATTGTGAAGAGGATGTTGAGAGACGCAAGACCCAACACTCTGGATGAGCTTAAGGCCGCTATCGAAGCATCGTGGGCCTCCATAACACCTCAGCAGTGCCACAGGCTGATTGCCTACATGCCACGCCGCATTGAAGCAGTCATTTCTGCAAAAGGATTCCCGACCAAGTATTGAGTGCATAACTGAACTTAAATTTTTTAAGGTTGACTTTTTTTGTATTAAAAACACTTTTCTTTTATTGGTCGGATGAAATATGCCAATTTTTTGAGATAGGAATTTTGGGTTTTCATGAGCTGTATGCCAAAATCATCAGTTTTAAAACAATAAAAGACCTGAAATATTTCAGTTGGTGTGCAATGAATCTAAAATATATGAAAGTTTAATTTTTAATCATTACATTATGGAAAAGAATGAACTTTATCACAATATGCAAATTTTTTGAGAAGGACCTGTATATGTGGAGATACAGAAGGTCCCATGAGCAGCTGATACCAGAGAACGTGTCAGACTGAAAAGGCATTTTCTCTTCATGTTCTGAGCAGACACTAATGTGAATGCTGGTGGATTCTCTAGCGGCGTGTGACCTTTTCCTGTTTTCATCCCAAACTCCCCAAAGTAATAAAAACCCCACATTGGAACATCCAAAATAATCTTGTTAACTGATCCTCTTGATATTTGATAATTAAACAGATACTTGATATCCAAGTTTTTAATCAGCTTTATTATAGAAGAGATACTATCTCACGCAACAAAAAACTTGCAGGTTGTCTCATAGATAATAGTTCTATAGTTCATCACTTTATGTGCATTTTTTAATATATCAAAGCTTTATTGAACAGATTTTTCATGCATATTTTTAGAATAAATACTAGGCATAAAAATAAGAAAGGTGCTCTGCTTTCTTTAAGAGAGGAATTGTTAGGAACTCAAAGCAAAAGTCAACAATTCATCTTCAGATTAAATGATCTTATTGATAAATGAAGAGCCAGATGGGACTTTTTACAACCAGAGAGACTGGTTGTGTTAAGGATCTAAAGTCCATTAAAGTAATTGATTTTCGCTACACATGTAAAACTTATAAATTTGTCTTGAACAAGCAGCCCTTGTCTGCATTGTTTATTTATTCCCTGGCTGTTATCCTTGTGGAAGAAACAAGTAGAGCCAGTAGTTCGTGCTGTTTTGGACAAATAATACCACGCACACTTAATACTGGGAAATATATTACTGCTTTCATTTTAAACTTGGTTACAAAAACATGTCCTGGTCCTAAAAAAAGAGGGAAAAAAAGAAGTGTGTTCCAGCACATGCGGATATGTCTGAACATTTGGCATTTGGCATATTTAATTAACGGGCAGCATTTTGACGCAACATCCATATATCAACACAACACCCACTGGCATGACATCTGCAGAGTTACTATGGTAACCACATGCAACATCTCATCGCAGTCATTATTTGTAATTAGAGCTCACTAACCCATTTGCGTAAACCTTGATTTTTAAGCAGAGGCAAAAATGAAGGAAGCCAGTCTTATTGTTTAGTCTTCTGGGGTCGGTAGAGCAAACAATGAAGGCACAAATAAAATAAAAAAATAGAGTTACCAACACTAACATAGAGGCCTGAAGTATGAATCAGAAGTCCTTATGCTTGATTACTTCTATGTAAAAAACAATTGACAGAGAAAAAAAAGTGTATTTTATCTTTGGAGTTCAAAATAATTGGTTAAAGAACAACTTGGACTGAAAAAATGTCTCATTGTTTCTCTAATCAACCTCACATAAATCCGTGAACCTACAAGCTTGAATTTTCTTTTTACAGTGAAACTTACACTTTGCAGGAATTAGGCACGTTTCCACTATCGTAACTTCAGGGTAAAGTGACCGGACCTTCCCGATATGGGCGTGTCTCCACTTCATCGGGGCAGGCCGACAGGGTCGTTTTCAGGGCTATTTCAGGAACCAACGGAGTACTAGTATGAGGGTATGTACTCGGAATGGCCAAGTCGCTCAGTGGGAGCTGTGGTGAATTCGCACTGATTGGTTGTAATTCAGACGGAAATGAGCAGACGTTGCCAAACAACTGGCTTTGTAAAAATAAGGAGAGTTGCTGGCGAAGCAATCTATAACAACAGCAAACAGAAACACAGCAACAAGCCCTGCCTCTTCCATGTTGATCTATTGTTATTTCTGCTGCTCTAGGCGGCTTTTTGAGCTGATCAGTGATGCTGAACAGTCGTGATATGCGGATGTCTTTAGCTGATTCCTTAAAGGGCCGATTGTGTATCGAGATACGGCGGTTGAGAGGAGCGGGCCAACAGATTACCCCGTCAGAAAAAGATCTGGTTAAATTACACTGAAGTTCCGATAGTTGAAACATCCCTTATGACTGCTTAGTTTGTTAGAAGCAGAAAGCAATAGGTGACTACAAAGATGTCAGAGATGATGACAATAGTTGCGCTGTAAAGATCAGACATCCATGCTATAACATCTCCACTAATGAAGCTTTTGGGTGATTTACCAGTTTTGCAACAATGAAGACCTACCAAAACCAGACCATTAACAAGAGTGGAGGCCACCTAAGCTCACTGCCAAAAAAATTATTGTACACTACAGTAAAAACTGCTGGGTAAAAAACAACCTAATCTGGGTAATCTTTGGAAACCTAGTTCTTGGTCAAATAAAGACTGATGGTTAAGGGACTGACCCAGTATCCTGGGTTAAATTTTTATACCCAAAAATTAAAGTGACTAAAGTTAGGGCTACCAGGGAAAGAGCTGAAGAGAGCAATAACCCATTACCTGAATTTCTAAATAAGTAATATGTTGGTTAAAATGAATCAAACCATCTATCTGCCAATACCCACAAAATGTTTTCGTGTTAGTGGGGAGGGTTGGTCCCAATCTCCAAAATTGCCAATGGTCAACATGATAGGTGCACCCCAGACAGGTCACCAATCCATCACAGGGCACTAGGAGACATGTAAAACAAACAAACAAAAACGTGGACACACACAGCATTACTTAAATGGCAATTTATATTGTCACATTAAACTATCGTGCATGTTTTGTGGGGGGTCAAGCTGGAGTACCAGCAAAGAACACAAGCATGCAACAAAGAACATGCAAGCTCCACACACAAAAGTCAGCACATGGGACCTTCTTGCTGCTTGGCAACAGTCCTAACAACTTCCCCACCATATGTAAAATGTTGTCTCTGTAAAGAAAAATAAATAAATTCATAACATCTGATAAAACTTTTATTGACAATGATTTAAATTTCGAAAATTAAAAATCATACCCAAAATATGTATAAAACATTGTATAAAATGTTGCCTATCTTTAATGACATTAGGACCAGTTCTTTTGTCAAAATGTGAATGCTGAACTTAGCAAACAATAAAGGTTTATGTTATTGTGAACAAAAGCTATTAACACTACTCCCTGATGCTACCAATATCATACAGTGTAATTTTACAATTTCCCTATTTTGTTTTCAAAAGTTTCAGTGAAGTTGGATCACACCCTTGTAGAGTTGAAATAGCACCCTGTAAGTAGTGAGACGCAGGAGAACTTTACTCTTTATTCATGCTTGAACAATAAATAAGTCTCCAGTCACTAGGGGACAGCAGTGCACACATTAACCAACAGGCTGCCTGTTCAACCCAGCAGAAGTAGTCTACACAGACACACCAGTGTACAGACTGACAGAGTAGAGCTCTATGAAGTTAGCGATGTGGGAAAGGCTGACGGAATCACGGCATTTAATAAACAAAATGGAATACACAATTAAACGCCACTCCTGGAGTGTTTTGGCAGCTGCAGCTCCTCTACCTGTTGTTACCTGGTTAAGCTGGAGTTGGGTCAGCCCTTCACACAGAAAAAAAAAAAAACGACCAGCCATGGCAAAAACACTCACTGAAACACCAACGTCTTCCAAAAAACCCAACTTGAGGCTTAGTGCGAGGGTCAGGGCTAGCAATGTTTATGAATAGGGAGAACAACCCTTCTGTAAGTTCTGTCAGCTCACGGGCTGCAAGGTCTGCAAGAGCATGAGAGCTAAACACAAAAACACTGACATGTCATGTATTTCAATGGAGAGGCAGGTAGTAACTAGTTACATTTACTCAGTAACATTTACTTGAGTAACTATTTGACAAAAATTTACTTATGGAGTAGTTTTACTAGACCATACTTTTTACTTTTACTTGAGTAATACATTTATGAAGTATAGCTACTCTTACTTGAGTAAAGTTTCTGGCTACTCTACCCACAGCGAGTAACGTTAATGAATGAAACTGAATTTTTTTTTTCAACAAAAAATGCATGAGACTTACACAGAGTTTATGTTGAGGTGGGACCTTTTGTTTATACTCAAGGTTTGACTTTTTATTATTATTTTCAATCTGCTGAGGCGGTTGTACCATTTGGAAGTCAGGTGGGGGTACCTTACCTGCTCTAACATATGTACATTATTTACTGTAGGTATTGGTTTCATTAGTTTAGTTTAAAAGGAATTTGGAAAATGTTTCTTTTACTCTAATTTATTATTTTGCAATTATGTTGTGTATTTCTATTTATTTGAATCTTTCAAATTTGCATCTGCATCTGCCTTGATGACCATGTGTCCTCCTCTGCCCCTCTGCAGAGTGGGGCTCAATTTTGCACCCCCCTCCTGTTTACATTGTACTTGCTCCCTCTTGGTTCTATTTTTTAGAAAGTATGGGATATCTTTTCATTCTTATGCGAATGATACTCAAATATATTTCTTGCTTAATAAAATTGACTTAAGCTCTCTGATCACCCTGTTTCATGTCTGGATGACATAAAAGCCTGTTGGCCAAGATTTTTTTTTTAAGTTTAATGAGAATAAGACTGAGGTGATTGTTTTTGGAAGCTCTACTGAGACCCTCCACATAGAAGTTGGTTCTTTGGCCCAGCACATTAGGCCAACTATTACTGACCTCGGCGTCGGAGTGGATGCTGGACTAAAATTAGAAATCACATCAGATCAGTTGTAAAATCTAGCTTTTTTCATTAAGGCAGCTGGTTAAAGTAAAGCCAATTCTTTCCCTGAGGCATTTCGAAACAGTATTCCACCTTTGTTACAACTCAGCTAGATTATCGTAACGGACTTTGTAAAGGAATAAGTGATGCCTGTATCTCTCAGCTTCAGAGAGTCCAAAATGCAACTGCCCACTTCCTATCAGGCCCATGAAAGTTTGAACACATCTCCCCAGTTTTAGCCTCTTTGCACTGGCTGGCTGTACATTTTAGAATGCATTTTAAAATTCTTTTCTTTGCTTTTAAAACTCTTAATGGGCTTGCCCTGCCTTACCTGTGTGAGCTGCTACATCCATACACCCCCTCCCGTTCACTCAGGTCAGCTGATCAGCTGCTCCTGAATGTCCCATAGATGAAGCGTAAGCTTTTACTTTAGCAGCTCCTAAATTGTGGAATGAGCTTCCTTTGGACATCAGACAGGCCTCTTCACTGTCTGTTTTTAAATTGCTTCTTAAAACCCACGTCTTCTCTCTGGCCTTTTGTATAGGTTTTGAATTGTTTTTATTATATAATCACATTTGTATTAGTTTGGTTAGTATGGTTGATTTAATGTTTTAATTTTGGGGTATTTTATTTATTTTAGGCTTTATTTATTTTGTTGTTCATTCTGTCGTTTTATTTGTTCTCCATACAGCACATTAGCCCTTTGGGTGTTTTGAGTGCTAAATAAAGTTGGTATAGTATGGTAGAATTTGCACATAACTTTATATTTTTGTCCAATTACATAATTTTTAAATATTAAATCATATGTTATGATCTCAAAATGAATACTCAAGTACTCAATACGTGAGTAGCCTTTTACCAAATACTTTTTTACTCTTACTTGAGTAATTTTTTGGATGACAAGTTTGTATCTGTACTTGAGTAAGAATATGTTGAAGTAGTGCTACTTTAACGTGGCTACTTTACCCAGCTCTGGGGACAGATATAGGAAATAAAAATGAACCAGTGAGTCGAGGATTTACTATTTCCAGGGCCCTCATTTATCAACCGTACTAACACACAGATCTGTGCGTATTTCGAATGTATGAACAATTTTACGCATTGTGTGTATGTGTGGTATTTGTGGTAGTGAAAAAAGTGTCGACGAGCCGAGAGAAAATGGCGGAGAACCCGACTCCAGGTTCACTGTGAGATCTACAAAGAGAGACTGAACAGATATGAGTTAACTTTAAAAGATGCAAGGGAGTCGTTCTTCTCTGAAATAATTAAAAGAAACATTAGTAATGCACGGACTCTGGTTGCAACGATGGAAAGACTAAATAATCCTCCAGTGACAGTAGCCCCTGAACTAAATTCTACCAGGGCCTGCAATTAATTTGCCAGCTTTTTCACTAAAAAAGGTTTGAACAATTAGAAGCTCGGTCTGTACCGCAGCACTTAACCGACTACCAATGTTATACCCAATTAACACCAATGTAGAAAAAATGTTAGAATTCCATGAATTAAACCAAAAAACCTTGAAGAAATCATTAACCAATTAAGCTCCTCCTCTTGCTGTCTTGATATCTTACCCACAGCTTTCCTTAAGAAACTTTTTTCTCTCATTGGGTTTGATCTGATTCAAATAGTGAACTCATCCCTCCTGTCAGGTCTCTTCCCCCAGGCATTAAAAACAGCATATATTATACCACAGCTAAAAAAGAATAATCTGGACAACACGTTAATGCAGAACTACAGGCCAATCTCTAATCTTCCATTCATCAGTAAGATTATTGAAAAAGCTGTGTTTCAGCAGTTAAATAGCTTCATAACAATGACCAACCGCTTTGATGTTTTTCAGTCTGGTTTCCGTGCTCACTACAGCACTGAGACTGCCCTCGTCAAAGTTTTCAATGACATCTGCATAAATACAGACTGCTGGTGCTGGTTCTGTTGGACCTCAGTGCAGCATTTGACACTGTTGATCATGATATATTATTGTAACAACTGAAGAGCTGGGTCGGACTCTCTGGTACAGTACTTGGCTGGTTTGAGTCTTACCTAAAGAACAGGGACTTCTTTGTTTCAATAAGAAACTTTTCATCAGAACGAACAGAAATCACGTGGGGTGCCCCAGGGCTCCATCCTGGGGCTCTTCGTATTTATTATCTACATGCTCCCACTAGCCCAGATTATAATTCAATTGAATTCTATTCTATTCAAAAAATACTTTATTATTCCCAGAGGGAAATTAAGTGTTGGTATAGCTCATTTAATTAATTCTTTAAGGAGTTGTTGTAGATTATGATGGCTGTGGGCAGGAAGGATTTCCTGTAGAGGTCTGTATTGCAGCGAAACTGAAAAAGCCTCCGACTGAAGACAGTCTGTTGTTGGATGACAGTCTCATGAAGAGGATGCTCAGGGTTGTCCATCATTTTTTTTTGATTTTATGAAGAATCCTTCTTTGCATCATCATCTCCAGATGTTCAGCAGTTGTCCCAAGAACAGTACCAGCTTTTTTTATCAGGTTGTTTAGCCTTTTTAAATCCCTGGCTCTGATGCTGCTACCCCAACAGATGATGGTTGAAGAGATTACACTCTCGACAACAGACTTGTTAAAGATCTGCAGCATCTTGCTGCAAACCTTGAACGACCTAAGCTTTCTCAAGAAGTACAGTCTGCTCTGTCCTTTCTTGTAGACGGCTTCACTGTTCAGTCTCCAGTCTGTTGTCAAGGTGAACTCCGAGGTATTTATACTCCTCAACCACCTCCACTTCTTCTCCCATGATGGAAACAGTGTTAGACTTATCCCTGTTTCTTCTGAAATCTACAATCATCTCCTTTGTTTTGTTCACATTCAAGGTGAGACAATTGTTTCCACACCATGTCACAAAGCGCTTCACCAGCTCTCTGTATTCAGCTTCTTGTCCATCTCTGATAGACCCGACAATTGCAGAGTCATCTGAGTATTTTTGCAGATGACAGGTCTCTGATTTGTACTGGAAGTCTGAGGTGTACAGAGTGAAAAGGAATTTTGAGAGTACGGTCCCCTGTGGTGCTCCTCTGCTGCTGACCACCTGGTTTGACACACAATTCTTCAGTCTCAAAAATTGTGGTCTGTTGGTCAGGTAGTTGTTGATCCAGGCGATTGTTGAGGGCTCCACCTGTGTTTTCAGGAGTTTCTGACAAAGCAAAGCTGAATTGTGTTAAATGCACTGGATAAATCAAAGAACATGATCCTCACAGTGCTGCCTGCTTTGTCCAGATGACAGTGGGTTGGTTGAAGCCGGTGGATGATGGCATCTTCAACTCCAACTCCACAGCGATAAGCAAACTGCAGTGGGTCCTGCAGTGGGTCCTGCAGAGGGGGAGGCAAAGGGGGTAATAGCATTTCCTGACTTGGTTGAAGTTAAACTTGTGGAATCAGAAGAGTCCATGGCTGAAGTGAAGGATAAAACATCCGAGGTGTAAGAGGAAAGCTGTTGATTAGAGGAGAATGGAATGTCTGTTTGGCTGGGAACAGGAGAGGGGGATGCTGAGCTAGTTCCTGAACAGAACCTGTTGAAGAATGTGTTCAGTTCATTGGCTCTGTCCAGACCTCCATCTTCCAATCCTTCCTGTCCTTAAAGCCTGTGATCTTTCTCATTCCTGACCAGACATCTCAGATACTGTTCCTCTGTAGTTTGTTCTCTAGCTTCTTCCTGCATGCCTCCTTGCTGTCTCTGATCTTGACCTTAAGTTGCTTCTGTATACTCCTCAGTAATTCCCTGTCTCCCTTCCTGAAGGCTCTTTTTTTCTTGTTTAGCAGTTCCTTCAGGTCATTGGTGATCCAGGGTTTGTTATTAGGGAAGCATCTCACTGTTCTGGTGGGGATTATGTTGTCCACACAGAAGTTTATATAGTCAGTCACACACTCAGTCATGGCATTGATGTCCTCTCCATGTGCTTGGCAAAGAGTCATCCAGTTTGTGGTTGCAAAACAACCCTGCAGGGCTTCTTCAGCTTCCTGTGACCATTTCCTTACAGTTTTCGTTGTAACAGGTTGCCTCTGAACAAGTGGTTTATATTCTGAACAGAGAAAAACAAGATTGTGATCTGATTGTCCCAGAGGAGATCTTGGTTTGGACATGTATGCATCCTTTACATTTGCATAAAACAAATGTTGTTTTCTCTTGTAGAGCAGCTGACAAACTGTTGAAATGTTGGAAGTGTAGTAGAGAGCGAGGCATGATTAAAATCACCAGATATTGCCACAGATGCATGCGGGTGCTGGGTCTGTAGCGTAGCGACAATGGAACTGACGACATTGCATGCATTGTCGGCAATGGCTGAAGTTGGAATGTAAACAACTGCCAAAATTACACTGGTGAACTCTCTTGGTAAATAATATGGAGGAAAACTTACTGCCAAGAGTTCGACATCTGGGCTGCAGAGACGACACTTCACAGTAACATGTCCTGGATGACACCATCTGTTGTTGACAAGCACTGCTACACTACCTCCTTTTCTTTTCCTGCTCGTTTTCAGATCTCTGTCTGCTCGTACAGTCAGGAAGCATGGCAGAGAAAGGTTGGAGTTGGACATATGATCCAGCAGCCACGTCTCAGTAAACACATAACACTGCATTCCCGGCACTCTGGCTGAGACCTTGTAAGGGCCTGGAGTTCATCCATCTTGTTAGCCAGTGATCTCACGTTGCCCATTATGATCGATGGAAGAGATGGCTTGAACTTCCTCTTTCTCTGTCCCCTTTTCGCTCCTGCTCTGCATTCACATCTCCTCCTTATCAACTCATCAGGGATTTGTGGCTTCAGCTGAGATATTATTTCAGCTTTTGCAATGTTAATCAGCTGCTCCCGGCTGTAAACCACATTGTTGCCATGGTTACGGATCATAACAAGTTGTCAAAATGTGAAAAATTTACAGGAAAAATTCTTCCAGCTCCACACCACCAAGAACTAGAAAGTATACAGGTCAAAAAAGGCAATCTTCTTTAAGAAAAAAGAGGAACTAATGTACAAAAAAACAAAACTTAATATGTAGCCAACAGAGCAGCGCAATTCTAGAGTTTATCTCATCAGTTTATTACCTCCACCAAGGAGCTCATGTTGGCTTCTGTCTGTCTTTTAGCAAAATAATTTAAAAAGGTATGGACGGATTTGAATAAAGTTAAAAAAAATGTTAGAAATTTGCCACGGAATAAATGATTACATTTTGAGGGTGATCATGCATGGAGATCCTGCGTGCTTTACAGAGGTCTGTGGTCCCTGTGGGCTTTTTTCTTTTTACTTAGTACATCAAGCACTTCAGTTTAAAAGGATGTTGTTATACTTAAATAAAAAGATTTGCAAACTGTAGTGTGGAAACTGGTTGGTCCTGCTTATTGGTTAAGCAGGTTGTCACTGTCTCCATGCGTACTGATGCCAGCTAAAGCAGTGTCTCCAATAAGGCTAGCCACACGCATCGATGTAGTGATCTGTGCACCCCCAGTAGAAGATCTGGTCCAGCTGTGTGCTGAGGGACGTTTTATTGTATTCAGTGCAATATCAATCCATTCTTTTCATTTATTTCCAACAGGCACCTCTCCACTCTTCCGACCACATTTATTGCTTCTGTCAACCAAACAGTAATGTTGGGACAAATCTAACTTAATAAATTTGTTCAAAGAATGTAAGAATGTAATGTATTTCCACAGAAGTGAATAACAGCAAATGAAACAATTATTTGCCACATTTTTTATTGTCTTCTGCGTGCTGGAGGGGAAGAGACATGAAGCAGAGGGATGGCTGATAACACGGCAAAAACTATTGATGTTAACATGAATCTGAGTTAACTATGTCAATTTTCAAAAGGTCTGCTCATCATGACTCATTTTTTTGCTTCACCTCGATTTGTTTTCACTCTTTGGACCATTATTTTTGGGAGTAATGCAAGGATTTAATGCATGTGTCCTGATAAACCTTTTTTAAAACAAGCTTGAGACAACACAACCTAACAGAAAAAATAGTAATAATGCATATCAAATTAAACAGAAGACCAAGCGCTACAAGGTTATCTAAATTATTTTTACCAATCACAAACACAAGTCAGATGCCACGTAAATAAATATTTGCGAACAAACTCGTAACATCATAGTTTTCTCAACCCAGCCGCCACATTTCTGGCTCTACTGCAGCAATGTCCTAAATACACAAGCAGCCCCTCAAGTGAACGCAGAGTTCACACCGCACACTTTGTCTTTGTCAGGCAACGCTCTCAATCCATCTAGTTTGCCGCATGTACTTTGAAGCTTGCAACGCTTGCTACAGCTACGCTTGCAACGCTTGCAACGTCGCTACAGTGAGACGCTCTGATTGTTTGGCGCACTGCGTCAAGTGCACTAAGTCCGTCAAAAGTTCAGCTAGCTGAACTTCTGCATTGCTTGCGTTTGCTATGTTGCCGCTTGAAACGCAGGTAACGCTTTAAAAGTTGACGGAGCCAACGCACACAAAACATCGCAGAGACTCTTTTTTTTTTTTTTTACGTGTCCTGTTTGGCAGTGTGGAGCTCAGAATTGGTGTCTGAGTACCAAGTAGAAGCCCAACAGATTTACTTTCACAAGCGGAGCAGTACAGCTTTTGCTATAGTACTCCACTTGATTTATGTGTGAAAAATCTTTATTATGAATTGTTGGGGTTTTTATTTCCTGATGTTATGGACACGGAGACGGAAAATTAAGGAGAAGAAAGAAGGAAGATGAAGAATAGAGGTAGGAAACAAAATGTCATGAGAGAGGGTGAGTTGAAAATACAAGAGAGGAAGGGGAACAAAGAAAACACAGGAAGACATTGAAGTCTGCCTTCAATGTCTTCAATCGCAGAGACTCTGACGGACCTCTGACGGACTCAACCGTAGACTTTACATTCAATCTTGCCGCAACTGACGCTGACGTTTGGGGCGGTGTAAACGCACCATAAGAGTCCAATGAGGTATCGCTCATGCATATTGACCAATCCGCTGCGGGGGTAGGGCTTTGCGTAAAATAAAACTACCAGCCGGCAAGACTGGCGCATTACGCAAGAGGGCGCACAGCGCAGAGGATAAAAATATGCATATATCCATTATTGCATTATTATCAGATTTTTTTTCCAAAAACACCCAAAAGTCTTTATATTAGGACTACTGAACACTATGTGACATTGAAATAAAAAACATTACTTTTACATGACAAAAATAGAAATGGCACTTTGTGCCAAACTGTGCCAAACTGTGCCAAACTGGACACCTCACCTGACTTGCCTGTACTAAAACCTCTCTAGTTTTGACCTGCTTCACATAATCAGTGTCAAATCTTGCAGAGATAATGTCCACATGTTGTATTTACATTTTATTGAGTAACCACTGCCATTCAAACAATATCCATAGAGTTTTTCAATATAAAACATGTTTGTTTTTTTAGGCGGAGCAAAAACAACCAAACATTTCTGCTGTGTTCCATCTTCAGTTTCTCCTAACCAGTAACAGATAACATGCATAATGATACATCTATCAATTCTACTCAACGTTACCTTTACAATGACACCAAAATGGTTCAAATACTCCTTTTGGTTGCTGAAATATAATAATATTTAATAGGTAAGCATTTTTCGAGAAACAGGCTTCAAATTAGGCCTAGGGTGGATCAGGTTAGAGGATGTGCTGTCACCAAATATGGTTAAATGAGGGCATTTCTATATGCAAATGACTGTGAATGGGCACGAGCACCAGGTACGAACAAGTGGGATTTATCAACAGTTGATTGTGGAGGAACATGTATACGGATTTTGACTGTTCAATGAAATGCTTGAACGACAGCACTGTAATATTTGTTGAAATATTTGTGAATAACAGTAAATGTAGATCTCTTTGGCTAATGATTTGTAAATTTATTTAATTCATTCCATAATTACAAATTTTTTGGGTAAATAAATATGGTCAGAAATGGAAAGAGAGGAATTCAGAAAAATAAAAATGGAAAAAGGGGAATTTGGAACACAATTCAATTGATTTAATAGGGCATAAGATAAGTTTGTGACAGTGAAAAGAGAAAAGGTGGTATATAATTTTTGAAAAGGAATATGCTTATGAAGCTGACCAGTAACTAATGTTTACAGTTTAAAAGATTTTTGAATGTTGCTGCTTGGTGTAAAAAGGCACATCCCAGTGAATAATTTGCACCTTTTCTATTCTGAAAATTACTGACTGAGTCAGTAATTGAGTCTTGATTAAATGTTACCATTTGAGTTAATAAACTGAACTTAGAAATAGTGTTAAGACTTAAAACAATAAAATGAGCTGCAAACACCACTTGTGGTGGTCAGAGGGCCCAGTGGCGCCAGTTTTCGGCAGCCTCACTTTTGTCAGTGTGCCCCAGGGCAGCTGTGGCTACAATGTAGCTTACCACCACAAGTGTGTGAATGTGTGTGTGAATGGGTGAATGACTGAATGTAGTGTGAAGCGCTTTGGGGTCCTTAGGACTAGATAAAGTTCTACACAAGTACAGGCCATTTACCATTCTACCATTTAACATTGAAGTTGTTGGAGCTCATTTTATTAATCTGTTTCCATAATCAGGAGATTGTATTTAGAATACTGGTGTCAGTGGTTTGTACAGGTAAATTAATAATTATTTTCAGATTCTCAATAGTATTTCATTTCGGGGTGGTATTATGGTCCCTAGGGGGGCATGACAGAAATTAATTGAAAACCACTGGTTTAGGTAATCTTACCTAATATATAACAAATATCACCTCATATAAGACTTTGAAGTAAAAAAAATAGAAAGAAACTGGCTTTAGATGAATAATCACAATTTGGAGGCATAGGGAGAATCTGTCAAAACATTCCAGTGAATGCATACAATTAAAACTGTAATCAATATTAATGTGACATAAAAAAAACTCTTTATAAAACTAATGTGCTGCAGATGCTGTGTGTAATTGGTGAATAAAGTGACTTTAGATAAAACCAACAGTTTTAAATGCATTTTTTGCTAAAACAAATATAGCAGGCCTATAATAATTGTCTTTATGCATTTTGTGACAGTCTGGCTCCACAATGTTACACAATATGTTGTTTATTTTATTTGTGATTTTAATATGACTAAGCATTTTATTAGATATATGTGGATGAACTTGATCACAACAGTGTGGCCACCATTTGGGTTCTCATTAGTTACAACTAAACAATAAATAAACCTTTTATAACTCAGTGACTAATTTATCAAGTGCTAACCTTAGTTCTTAATTTTCAACAGTGGTTCAAAAGGGGTCCGAATTTAAGAGTGTTTGTTGTGGTAAATCTTGCAAGTCCGAGGTGATCCCATCAATAAATGCTACGTGCAGGAATCTGTGTGTTTCAGCTCAGAGAGGTCAGCCTGACCTGCTGCGCCCGAGTTAAATTATAGCCTTGGCTTAGAGGACATGTTCCCTCAGAGGAATGTTGTGTTGATAAGTTGTTATGGAGAGGAAACATCTGGATACTGTTGGACAGTTCTTGCATCAATGTGGCGCACAAACTAGGTATAAAAATCTGTGTGCTAATGATAGAAAGAGTTTCTGGCTGGGGTATTTGAAGACGACAGAACTGTATGTCATCAATGCTTTGTCCTGCTCAGAGAAGGTAAACTAATAAACCGGCAGACGCTGTATTCCAGAACTGAAGTTGTGTTGACTGTTTTGTTTAACTCAACTCAATATCTTGCATGTCAACCTGGACCATCATGTTCATTAAGCACAGATTGTGCTGAGGTGCAGTGTCTCTTTCAACTCAAATAACTCTTCCTCCACACATTATTGTCTAGGGCACTAATTAGTTTAGATACGCTGTTTTGAGTCCTCTCATTTAAGCCCTAACCTACAGGTTGGTTTTCTTGGAAGTTTCCAGAATACAAATCCCAGTCCAAACCGGAATTTATGGATTATGAAAAAAAAACCTACACCACGTCAGTGCAATTGTTGGGCCTGGGATGTCTTGGGTCTCACAAATTATTGTTGCTGTGTCTGTACACTATTTAGCCAATTTGCCAGGACAACGCTCCCTGTTCCACAATAGAAATAATTTAAAATAGTTTTGGGAACAAAACATGAAATCTAACTTGTTAACTTGGCCTCCTTATTGCCTTAGATTTCTCCAGAAAGAAAATGATAACTGCTAAATTATTAATCAGAATTGCAACTTCCTAATACTCTTTCACTTGAAATTTCTTTGAGTTGTTAGCACATTATTTAATTCTCTTCCTCTGTGTCTATCAGTGTTCTTCATTTAGCTGTCATCCTCTGCATCTCCTCACTAATGGAAGCTTTAAATAACTATTAAAGAGGAAAATGATGGTTAAACAATTCAAAAGAATTTAACAAACCTCTTAGCTGTTTCGTTTTGCGCATTAGCACTGATCATTCAGTGGGGGAGGTTAAGGGAAGGTGTTGGCTAAAAGCTCATAATGAAGCGAACAGTTTGTCAGGCAGGAAGATAAGGCATGTAATTGCTCAAGGTCCTGTTGTCAATATGCATCCTAATGCTTTCAAAGACTCTATGGTAATAAGAGCAGAGGCTTTGGCTTTCTTCTCTTTCCAGATTGCACATGGCTTTGCCCTTCTTGATGCATAAGAAGGAGTGGAAAATAAAGTTTTTTTTAGTTATGATATCCATAATACACCAGCTAAAATGTCCAGGCTTAGTAATATCTCTGTGGTCCAGCTGTTTTCAAGCTCGAATGCATGCTGTTTATCTTTGCAGAACTGCACATACCGTTTGCGGCAAGCTCTCTTAGATATACAGTATAGAGCTCTCGGTGTTTTTAACTTGTCTTATATTACTACTCTATTATTTATACTGATACAGCTTGCTTCATAAAGTTTGAATTTGTAGTAGAACTTCATCTAAAGAAAGTGTAACAATTAAGGCATTTCCTCTGGAAATGATTTTTTTATCTCTGTTTTTTCCTGACTCCAGTTAGTGAAGCAATAAACAAGGGAAAAAAAAGTGTGATAAAACATATGGTAGAATTATCAGGCTAAAACAGTATCTGCTTGATCTTTTCAGTTCTAGTCTTTCACCAATGTGTGGAATAATAACTGCAGACAATCTTATGCATGTTATTCACCACATTGCATGCATTCTTGTTTTTGGTAATGTAATATGGCTTGCTCATTTCTGCACACAATGTGTTATCGGGGTTGGTATTAACAAAATCCTAAGTAACACCAAAGAATATCCAAATAGCATTATTTGAACCTATAAAAGAAGCACAGCTTTGCTTTTTATGCTGCTGTGTGTTGTAAGGGTTAAGATTCTGTAAAATGTTTCAGCTACCACACTTCTTGGCTAATGAATTTCCATCATCACAGGGCCTTCCACCACTGTATGTGGTTAATAACAGTTATTAAGTGTTTACAACTAAGTGAGAACTTAATTGTAAAGGATTTAGAAATCCTTTAATCCTTTCAATATGGGTGACTGCATACCAAGGGAAGCACCCAGGCATGTGAACTCATTCTACACACAGTGAAATAATTAGTCCTTAGGACCTCAGTACATTTCATCTTAGTACCATGATAGGATGCCAACTGTGGGGTAAGTCCAGTCACAAAATTTACTACAGTCAGCTTTTAGAAATGACAACTACTCACTTATGAAATGGTAAGACACATACCAGTGTTTTTCAAACTTTTTTTTATCATTCCCCACTTTGGACAAAGGAGCATACACAACCCCCCCATGCTTTTATCGCCCCAACAGAATGGGGACCACGCCTGATTTTTAAAGTGTTTTATTTATTTAAATAGCCGAGTTAGTCTACAAGTTTTTAAGGGTATAAATTTGTTGGAAAAAGGGGTTCCACACTGGTATTAAACCGGCTCAGAAATATATGCTGTCAGTAGTTGCTACATGTAGAACTTCAGCTCACAGTTGGAGAAAATAAAAGTTGTAGTTTTATCACAAATACAAAGCTTTCAAAAGTACAAAATAATAATAAAATAAATAAAGAGCAAGACACTCATCCCTGTATTTCCTCCGTGGTTGACCGTGTGACTTCTCTTACTCTGAAAAGTTCCCTGATCTTTTTAGATATTTGTCCATTTTGTAGATAGAATCTCTGATAATGCGGCTACTTCAGCTTGTTTTGTTCTGCTGCGATATATTCCGACGTCAAACTCCCAGCCAGATGTTCCAGGTCCCGGTTCTGTTTACAATGATGATCACAATTGCTAATTTATTTGAGTGTGTTTAATTTTGTGAGAGGGGGGAGCTGGTTGATTTAATTTACAGTGCAGTGAAACATTCACAGCCACAGAATCTAGGGGGGAAAAACTATTTAAATCCCATTGATGTCACGCCCCACCTGCAATACCTCTGCGCCCCACTGGTGGGGCTCGCCCCAGAGTTTGAGAAACACTGACACATACAAAGAACAATGTGTGAAGATCTTCATGGAATTAAGTTCAGAAGTCAAGCTGCTGCATATACCTTACATCACAAAGTGCAATGCTCAATCACTCTCTGAACTCACAGAGGCAAAGTTACAAAAATGGTCAGAAATTCCTATAAACACACTCCTAAACCTGTGAATAGCCTTTACCAAAGGGTTGAAGCTAGTATCGCTGCAAAGGGTGTGCCAAGAGCATTGTTTTTTTTTTGTTTTGTTTTTTTTTTTAACGTGTCCTGTTTGGCAGTGCGGAGCTCAGAATTGATGTCTGAGTACCAAGTAGAAGCCCAACAGATTTACTTTCACAAGCGGAGCAGTACAGTTTTTGGTATAGTACTCCGCTTGATTTATGTGTGAAAAATCTTTATTATGAATTGTTGGGTTTTTTATTTCCTGATGTCATGGACACGGAGACGGAAAATTAAGGAGAAGAAAGAAGGAAGATGAAGAAGAGAGGTAGGAAACAAAATGTCATGAGAGAGGGTGAGTTGAAAATACAAGAGAGGAAGGGGAACAAAGAAAACACAGGAAAACATTGAAGTCTGCCTCCATACCCACAGGACGGCAGAGAGAGGGGGGAAAACAAAACACGAAAAAGGAACATCGACAAAACCAACCAAACATTGTGAACTAAGAATTACACAACCACATCACACAAAAATAGATATAAAAACACAACAACAATGTCACCGAAAAATTTATGGTACCGATTAATCAAGCTCTAGTAATGATAACCTCAGCCCAAGAATATATCCTTAAACACCAGAGACCCCAC
Source organism: Valencia hispanica (assembly GCA_963556495.2). Lineage (NCBI taxonomy): Eukaryota > Metazoa > Chordata > Actinopteri > Cyprinodontiformes > Valenciidae > Valencia > Valencia hispanica. The sequence continues at coordinate 26,238,239 of OY747702.1, forward strand.
ATCTATGTGTGTGTGTTAGCATGCTGGTGCATATAAGGTTTCTCCATAAGAGTGTTCGATGGTTGGTGTGAGAAGACATCAATCCGTCCCCCAGGAATCGATGTAGACATGAAGGAGATCGGAGCAAAGACATCCAAAGGACCGCCAGAGCCTCAGGCGGACCCAGGCGGGGCCGACCGCATCCCCCAAGAGAGGAGAAAAGGAGAACCCCAGAGGAACATCCAGCGGCCACTATGCAGGGGCCCGGGGGGCAGCAGTGACGAGCCCACGGGCTCCGCCGGCAAGTGCCAAGAGCATATTAAACCCCATGGATTAAGGATGGAATTTCACTCAAGATCATATGTGTATAAAGGCAAGCAAGAGCGGCTAAAATACTCAATGTCAAAATTAACATACCGTATCATACCATACCTCTTTATTTATATAGCAATTTGTACACAGCTGTACAGCCGATCAACGTGTTTTAACAATAAAAACAGAGATAAAGCAAATAAAATACAAATACAAAAAATAACAAAACAATAGCGAGGCACTTAAAGGAACAAAAAGAATAACAAGAATTAAAACCAAAATAAATTTTTATTAGAGATGAGGAGATAGACCAGGAGCTAGGAGTTAAAAGCCAGGGAAAAATTGTATGTTTTCAACAGATTTGATAGAGGCTTTGGAGGATACCTGCCTGACTGCTAGCGGGTTTCCATTCCAGGAGCGCCAACTGAGAAAGACCTTTCACCCCACGATTTATAACGCGCTTTGGAGACAGTTAGGAGCAACTGAGCAGCTGACCCGAGCACTCGGCGAGGTTGGTGGAAAGAAAGAAGATCGGACAGGTAGTGGGGAGCAAGACCGTTTAGTGATTTAAAAAATGAAAATAAGTACCTTAAATTGAATCCTGAATGAGATCGGCAGCCAGTGGAGGGATTTCAAAATCTGTGTCATGTGTGACCATTTGTAGGCACGGGTAAAAGATCTTGCTGCCGCATTTGTGTAGTTTTATTGATACCCAGAAGTACCGCATTTGAGAGGTCAAGTCTGGATGTGATGAAGGCATGGATCACAGACTTGAGGTGCCTTCTACAAAGAATGGGCCTCAGCTTAGCGAGTCGGTGAAGTTGGAAAAAGCAGGACTTCACAGTGGCATTTACCTGGGCATCCAATTTTAAACAAGAGTCAATTTTCACGCCCAAATATGTCACAGCGGACTTGAGGTATGGATAGAGAGATGAAAGATCCGGAGGCTAGATGGAGCTAAGCCCAGTAGTTTTAAACATAATCAGTTCTGTTTTTGAATTATTAAAATGAAGAAAGTTTGTGGCCAGCCAACGCGTCACATTAGAGAGACAGTCGAGAATAGGCTGGTACAAAGTACAACTTTTTCCCTGCAAACATTGTCTGCATATGGAAGCACACTGAAACATCTCACAAGCTGTGTTATATTAAAACAGACGGTACCCATACCAAGCTTGGGCAAGCATTTTGCAGACTACTCTATGTTAAACATCATCAATTCGTTAAACAAGTTGAGATGTAGATATTATGAAGATTAGTTGGTGTCCCCTTCCCACTGCTGCAGATGTAGTGTAAAAGGTCCCTTTTGGGGAACCTCAGTGCTGTACATAAACATCAACAAGGTGAAAAACATACAATGAATTCTATACATCGCTAACTAAAGACAATATTATAGCAATATTTTCTCAGTTGTCAGAGTTCACTTTACAAAAGTTGATGTATGTATGTCATTTAATGATTCCAAGAGCAACCTGTGTCTATTGATAACGCTGAAAGTTACACTCAGTTGTATCCTCTTAATATGTACTGTATTAGCTTTTTAAATAATATGCATTTGTGAGTAACTCAGAAAATGTTGATCAGAGACTTACAGATGCTATACTGTTTTGCCCACAGGGCAAGTCGCACAGCCAATGAGAAGCTCATTATGATGCTGTTTTGCAGTAGATGTTTACACCCTAGGACAATTATACATGATTACCCAATGCATACAAAGGAAAAACAAAGCCTAAAGGAGAGTGATGAATGGGAAGGTGGGCAACTAATTAATACAAGCTTTTCACAGAACAACGTGTGTGTGTGTGCGTGCGTGCGTGTGTGTGTGTGTGTGTGTGTGTGCCTGCATGCATGCGCGTGCATGTGGGTGCGTGTGTATTGGTGATTGCTGGATGGTTGCACATTTTTATTCCCTGCACACCTCACAGATAAGGCTGTAGTCTTTGGACACGTGACGCTTTCTTATCTTTAGAATTATTTCCAAATACTAAAATAAGCATTGAACATGAAACTTGGCTGGTTCTTTCAACATGACAATGATCCCAAACACATTGCCCAAGTAACGAAGGAGTGACTTCAAGGTCCTGGAGTGGCCTAGCCAGTCTCCAGATCTCAACCCCATAGAAAATCTTTGGAGGGAGTTGAAAGTCCATGTTGCCCAGCGACAGCCCTAAAACATCAAAAAATTTTACCCCACTTCTTTACCCAACTGCATATATATATACACATATATATATGTGTGTGTGTGTTTATATATATGTGTATATATATATATATAATTCAGTTTTCAATTCAATTCAGTTTATTTATATAGCACTAATTCACAACAGATGTCATCTCAAGGCACTTAAAAAGAAGTCATTTCAATACATTTATACAAACATTCCAATCAGTTAAAAAGTTTCCTATTTAAGAAATCCCAGCAGATTGTGTCAGTCATTGGCGTGAGGTTGGGCAGACTTTCCAACCACAGCAATCCTTCAGCAATCCCTCATACTGAGCAAGCATGTAGCGACGGTGGAGAGGAAAAACTCCCCTTTAACAGGAAGAAACCTCCAACAGAACCAGGCTCAGTAGGAGCGGCCATCTGCCACGACCGTCTGGGGGTTTGAGAAGACAGAGCAGAAACACAGTAGGAACAGAATATCTGATATAAGAGAACTTTCTATGTTACAGAAAGTAAAAAGTTGATAACAGGACACAGTGGATGTTCAGTTACTGGGAGCATCATCCCAGTCGATGTCCCCCGTCCAACAGGGCATTCCAGCCAAGCAGGATACCAGACCAGGTATATCTTCTATGGAGAGAAAAACACTGAGAGAAAACAAAGTTAACAGTCGAAATAACAGAATGTACTGTAATACAACTGGAGAGTCGTAGGAGAAAAGGAAGTAGCAGAGTGAAGAAAATTGGTAACTCTGTCCTCCAGCAGTCTAAGCCTATAGCAGCATAACTACAGAGATAGCTCAGGATGACCTAAGCCTATCTAACTATAAGCTTTATCAAAAAGGAAAGTTTTAAGCCTGGCTTTAAAAGTACACCGAGTGTCTGCCTCACGGACTAAAGCTGGGAGCTGGTTCCACAGGAGAGGAGCCTGATAACTAAAAGATCTGCCTCCCATTCTACTTTTAGAAATCCTAGGAACTACAAGTAAACCTGCAGTCTGAGAGCCAAGTGCTCTGTTGGGAACATATGAAACAATTAGATCTTTGATGTATGATGGAGCTTGATTATTAAGGGCTTTGTATGTAAGAAGAAGGATCTTAAATTCTATTCTGGATTTAACAGGGAGCCAATGAAGGGAAGCTAAAGCAGGAGAAATGTGATCTCTCTTTTTAATATTCATCAGAACTCTTGCTGCAGCATTTTGGATCAACTGAAGGCTTTTAATGGCATTTTGTGGACTACCTGATAGTAAAGAATTACAGTAGTCCAGCCTTGAGGTAACAAATGCATGGACTAGTTTCTCAGCATCACTCCTGGACAGGATGTTTCTAATTTTAGCAATATTCCGGATGTGAAAGAAAGAAATCCTAGAAACCTGTTTAATATGGGATTTAAATGTCAAGTCTTGGTCAAAAATAACGCCGAGGTTCTTTACGTTATTACTGGGGGCCAATTATATATGTATATATATACACACATATATATATATATATATATATATATATATATATATATATATATATATATATATATATATATACACATATACAGTTGCTTGCAAAAGTATTCGGCCCCCTTGAACTTTTCCACATTTTGTCACATTACGGCTACAAACATGAATCAATTTTATTGGAATTCCAGGTGAAAGACCAATACAAAGTGGTGTACACATGAGAAGTGGAATAAAAATCATACATGATTCCAAACATTTTTATACAAATGAATAACTGAAAAGTGGGGTGTGCGTAATTATTCAGCCCCCTTTGGTCTGAGTGCAGTCAGTTGCCCAAAAACATTGCCTGATGAGTGCTAATGACTAAATAGAGTGCACCTGTGTGTAATCTAATGTCAGTACAAATACTGCTGCCCTGTGACGGCCTCAGAGGTTGTCTAAGAGAATGTTGGGAGCAACAACACCATGAAGTCCAAAGAACACACCAGACAGGTCAGGGATAAAGTTATTGAGAAATTTAAAGCAGGCTTAGGCTACAAAAAGATTTCCCAAGCCTTGAACATCCCACGGAGCACTGTTCAAGTGATCATTCAGAAATGGAAGGAGTATGGCACAACTGTAAACCTACCAAGACAAGCCCGTCCACCTAAACTCACAGGCCGAACAAGGAGAGCGCTGATCAGAAATGCAGCCAAGAGGCCCTTGGTGACTCTGGATGAGCTGCAGAGATCTACAGCTCAGGTGGGGGAATCTGTCCATAGGACAACTATTAGTGGTGCACTGCACAAAGTTGGCCTTTATGGAAGAGTGGCAAGAAGAAAGCCTTGTTAAAAGAAAACCATAAGAAGTCCCGTTTGCAGTTTGCCACAAGCCATGTGGGGGACACAGCAAACATGTGGAAGAAGGTGCTCTGGTCAGATGAGACCAAAATGGAACTTTTTGGCCAAAATGCAAAACGCTATTTGTGGCGGAAAACTAACACTGCACATCACTCTGAACACACCATCCCCTCTGTCAAATATGGTGGTGGCAGCATCATGCTCTGGGGGTGCTTCTCTTCAGCAGGGACAGGGAAGCTGGTCAGAGTTGATGGTTCAGATGGATGGAGCCAAATACAGGGCAATCTTGGAAGAAAACCTCTTGGAGTCTGCAAAAGACTTGAGACTGGGGCGGAGGTTCACCTTCCAGCAGGACAACGACCCTAAACATAAAGCCAGGGCAACAATGGAATGGTTTAAAACAAAACATATCCATGTGTTAGAATGGCCCAGTCAAAGTCCAGATCTAAATCCAATCGAGAATCTGTGGCAAGATCTGAAAGCTGCTGTTTACAAACGCTGTCCATCTAATCTGACTGAGCTGGAACTGTTTTGCAAAGAAGAATGGGCAAGAATTTCAGTCTGTAGATGTGCAAAGCTGGTAGAGACATACCCTAAAAGACTGGCAGCTGTAATTGCAGCAGACGGTGGTTCTGCAAAGTATTGACTCAGGGGGCTGAATAATTACGCACACCCCACTTTTCAGTTATTTATTTGCAAAAAATGTTTGGAATCATGTATGATTTTCGTTCCACTTCTCACGTGTACACCACTTTGTATTGATCTTTCACGTGGAATTCCAATATAATTGATTGATGTTTGTGGCTGTAATGTGACAAAATGTGGAAAATTTCAAGGGGGCCGAATACTTTTGCAAGCCACTGTATATATATATATATATATATATATATATATATATATATATATATATATATATACACACACACGCACACATATATATATTTATAAACACACACACACACACATGTACAGGTCCTTCTCAAAAAATTAGCATATTGTGATAAAGTTCATTCTTTTCCATAATGTAATGATAAAAATTAAACTTTCATATATTTTAGATTCATTGCACAACTAAAATATTTCAGGTCTATTATTGTTTTAAAACTGATGATTTTGGCATACAGCTCATGAAAACCCAAAATTCCTATCTCAAAAAATTAGCATATTTCATCTGACCAATAAAAGAAAAGTGTTTTTAATATAAAAAAAGTCAACCTTCAAATAATTATGTTCAGTTATGCACTCAATACTTGCAGAAATGACTGCTTCAATGTGGCGTGGCATGGAGGCAATCAGCCTGTGGCACTGCTGAGGTGTTATGGAGGCCCACGATGCTTCGATAGCGGCCTTAAGCTCATCCAGAGTGTTGGGTCTTGCGTCTCTCAACTTCCTCTTTACAATATTCCACAGATTCTCTATGGGGTTCAGGTCAGGAGAGTTGGCAGGCCAATTGAGCACAGTAATACCATGGCCAGTAAACCATTTACCAGTGGTTTTGGCACTGTGAGCAGGTGCCAGGTCGTGCTGAAAAATGAAACCTTCATCTCCATAAAGCTTTTCAGCAGATGGAAGCATGAAGTGCTCCAAAATCTCCTGATAGCAAGCTGCATTGACCCTGCCCTTGATAAAACACAGTGGACCAACACCAGCAGCTGACATGGAACCCCAGACCATCACTGACTGTGGGTACTTGACACTGGACTTCAGGCATTTTGGCATTTCCTTCTCCCCAGTCTTCCTCCAGACTCTGGCACATTGATTTCCAAATGACATGCAAAATTTGCTTTCATCCGAAAAAAGTACTTTGGACCACTGAGCAACAGTCCAGTGCTGCTTCTCTGTAGTCCAGGTCAGGCGCTTCTGCCTCTGTTTCTGGTTCAAAAGTGGCTTGACCTGGGGAATGCGGCACCTGTAGCCCATTTCCTGAACACGCCTGTGCACGGTGGCTCTGGATGTTTCTACTCTAGACTCAGTCCACTGCTTCCGCAGGTCCCCCAAGGTCTGGAATCGGTCCTTCTCCACAATCTTCCTCAGGGTCCGGTCACCTCTTCTCGTTGTGCAGCGTTTTCTGCCTCACTTTTTCCTTCCCACAGACTTCCCACTGAGGTGCCTTGATACAGCACTCTGGGAACAGCCTATTCGTTCAGAAATGTCTTTCTGTGTCTTAACCTCTTGCTTGAGGGTGTCAATGATGGCCTTCTGGGCAGCAGTCAGGTCGGCAGTCTTACCCATGATTGCGGTTTTGAGTAATGAACCAGGCTGGGAGTTTTTAAAAGCCTCAGGAATCTTTTGCAGGTGTTTAGAGTTAATTAGTTATTTCAGATGATTAGGTTAATAGCTCGTTTAGATAACCTTTTCATGATATGCTAATTTTTTGAGATAGGAATTTTGGGTTTTCATGAGCTGTATGCCAAAATCATCAGTTTTAAAACAATAAAATACCTAAAATATATTTCTGTTGGTGTGCAATGAATCTAAAATATATGAAAGTTTAACTTTATCATTACATTATGGAAAAGAATGAACTTGATCAGAATATGCTAATTTTTTGAGAAGGACCTGTTTATATATAAACACACACACACACACACATATATATATGTGTATATATATATGCAGTTGGGTAAAAAAGTGGGGTAAAAAATTGTGATGTTTTAGGGCTGTCGCTGGGCAACATGGACTTTCAACTCCCTCCAAAGATTTTCTATGGGGTTGACATCTGGAGACTGGCTAGGCCACTCGAGGACCTTGAAATGCTTCTTACGAAGTCACTCCTTCGTTACTTGGGCGGTGTGTTTGGGATCATTGTCATTTTGAAAGAACCAGCCACGTTTCATCTTCAATGCCCTTGCTGATGAAAGGAGGTTATCGCTCAAAATCTCACGATACATGGCCCCATTCATTCTTTCCTTAACACGGATCAGTCGTCCTGGTCCCTTTGCAGAAAAACAGCCCCAAAGCATGAAGTTTCCAGCCCCATGCTTCACAGTAGATATGGTTTTCTTTTGCGTGGAACTAAGCATTCTTTCTCTTCCAAACACGACGAGTAGAGTTTTTTACCAAAATGTTATATTTTGGTTTCATCTGACCATATGACATTCTCCCAATCCTCTTCTGGATCATCCAAAAGCTCTCTAGCAAACTTCAGATGGGCCTGGACATGTACTGGCTCAAGTAGGGGGACACATTCGGCACTGCAGGATTTGAGTCCCTGGCGGCGTAGGGTGTTACTGATGGTAGCCTTTGTTACTTTGGTCCCAGTTCTCTGCAGGTCATTCACTAGGTCCCCCCTGTGGTTCTGGGATTTATTTCTCGCAATTCTTGTGATTATTTTGACCCCACAGAGTGAGATCTTGCATGGAGCCACAGATCAAGGGAGATTATCAGTTGTCTTGTATGCCTTCCATTTTCTAATAATTGCTCCCACAGTTGATTTCTTCACACCAAGCTGTTTACCTATTGCAGATTCAGTCTTCCAAGCCTGGTGCAGGTCTACAATTTTGTTTCTGGTGTTTTTTGACACCTCTTTGGTCTTGGCCATAATGCAGTTTGGAGTGTGACTGTTTGAGGTTGTGGACAGGTGTCTTTTATACTGATAACAAGTTCAAACAGGTGCCATTAATATAGGTAACTAGTGGAGGACAGAGGAGCCTTTTACAAAAGAAGTTACAGGTATGTGAGAGCCAGAAATCTTGCTTGTTTGTTATTGACCAGATAGTTATTTTCCACCATAATTTGTAAATAAATTCTTTAAAAATCAGACCATGTGATTTTCGGAATTTATTTCCCCTAATTTCATCTCTCATAGTTAAGGTATACCTATGATGAAAATTACAGGCCACTCTTCTTTTTAAGTGGGATAACTTGCACAATTGGTGGCTGACTAAATACGTTTTTACCCTACAGTATATATATACTGTCTGTCCAAATTCAGAGAATATATGATGTCTATAAAAAGTATGACCAAAAAGTGACAAAAATACTGTCAATGTCAAAGTGAAAACTGCTTTTATTTAAAAAAAATAATGACAAATAAAAACATGTAACATAAAATAAGTGATTTTCAATATTCACCCATTTTAAAGTGACATATCTAATTCAACTGAGGTCTAGCCAGTCAGTTCTAGTAGTCTCACAATAAGTAGAATGGAAATCACCTGAGTGCAGTGAATGTGTCTCACATGACTGTATTGTAAAGACACCTGTGTCTGGAAGGTCCATTCACTGGTTGATCAGTATTATTGACTACCATTACACCATGAAGAACAAGAAAATATTCTTTTCTCTGACCGCCAGTCAGAGAAAAGAATATTTAGAAATATAGGTCAGGTGATGGATACAAAAACAATCTTGACGGTACTGAACCTTTGCTCAGATATAGACACGTCTGGGACTTCCGGTGGCACAAGAGACCAAGACGGCAGCTTGAAGTTCAGCTCCGGACTGAACTATCAAGAAAAGGACATACATCTCCCTTTAATACCCCACAGGAGACCGCTTTAGGGGCTTTTCTTAGAGTACTAAAATGCCGGGGGGGCGGCGAACAAGAGACAATCTTTTTCAACCATGATTACGTAGCTGGAGTGATGGATAAAAGGAAAATACCTGCCGTTTAAAAGCGTTCTAAAGGAAAGGGTGGTCAGATCTGATACACCGATGACAAAAATGCACGTTTTCCAGGAACAATAACACATGATAATGCTGAACAAGCCACAGTGGACTTACTTGCGAGGGCTTCCCAATCCCACTGACAGCGGGAAAGTAGACCGAAAAAGCGCAGCCAAGATTTTCCTGGGAGCCCGTAAAGGACAAGAGGGGCACAGCCAGAGGTGACTATCGGCAGAGGATCCGAGACAAGCTCCAGATGTTCCACGGACCTCCCCCACCTACTTCGATGTAAACAATACACCTGGTACTGTATTACCTTATTCTCTCTCTAATATTTTGGTTATAACGTGACAGGGTGCTTCAGGCATCCTTCAAATTTTCTCATCATATTAGGTAGTCAATTCACTCTTTTTTTGGGGACAGCCAAATTTCCAGACTTTTTTGAGGGGGCCCCGCCACTTACTGGGTGGAATTCCCTGCTGTTTAGGAAGTTATGCGTTAGCCTCTATGATGGAAGCCCATTTTGTATCTATTTGTTTTGTGTTTGTTAGCAACTGCTTACTGTTTGGGGGATTTGAGGTGCTGTATCTGGGACTTTTATTGTATTGTATATGCTTTATAAATAACACAAAATTGTCACAGTCAATGTTAATGGTTTGACAAGCTCCATCAAGACAGGCAAATTGTTGTCAAAGAAAAGAAAGGAGAAAACACAAATTATATTTTGGCGAGAAACCCATTTAAGTAGCCAAGAACATAAAAAGCTGAAAAAGATGGTCTTTAAACATACTTAGGATTCATCATCTAAATCTGGCTGAAAAAGAGGAGGGGCTATCATGATGCCAGATTCTGCTCAATTTCAATTATAGTCTGGACCAAAGGACAGGGAGGGCAAATTTATTATGGTATGAGGTAAAATAGATAGCAAGGAGGTAACATTGCTCAACGTCTATGCACAATGTCCAGACAGCAAAAAGGTGTTTAATGAAAGAAAAATAATTTTATCTTATTACGTCTCAGGCTGATGGATTTACGATTTGTGCAGGTGACTTCAATGTAATAATGAATCCCCAATTAGACACCACATATCAGAAGAGAAAACTTACAGGCATTGAGAAATTGATAATAAAAAAAATCTAGATTTAGGTTTGCTGGATATTTGGAGTGACCTGCATAAACATGAGACACAGTATATGTTGTAGTCTAATGAACAGATTGTCTATTCCAGGATTGACTACCTACTAATGTATAATTCTGAGAGGCACAAGTTAAACGAATGGGAAATAGGGCACAGAGACTTATCAGATCACTCCACTGTTCATTTAAAATTGCATTTAGATACTAGTAATATCTAAACAACAATGATGATGGCAGTGTAAATCCAACAATAGTATGGGATGGAGCCAAGGTTGTTGTTGGGACAAAGCCATGGTTAGTGGAGCAAACACAGACCTCCAGCCATCAGGAATAATAATCACACAAAGCACTCTTAGTTTCAACAGGAAGAGTTGTGAACTAGGCGCTGCCCTGAATTCAGCCTCTTTTACCCGTGAGCCAGCGCAAGGCTCGGGAGAGAAATCAGCACTTTAAACTTCCTTCCTTCCCTGGGGAGGGGGGGAGCGGTTTCTGGAAGAAACTCATTGGATTCAAAAAGACACAGCAGCCTGCTGATCGTTGATCAGATTCTACCAAAGAGAGAGAAAGCCTCTTGTTGCTGCCGTCCTGCTGCCCTGAGCGAGCCAGTCTGCTCACCCAAAGTCACCGAGTCAAGAACTGCTGAGCTGAAGGATGCCCACGAAAGGGGCTGGGAGAAGATTGCTGAGCCGAGGCGAGCCGACTGTGGCTAGCCCAGCACCCCGAACCCTCATTGCTGACTTTGACCACATGCCACTGTTGCTAATTGACCATGTAACAGCTGTTATTTCTGCTTTGTTTGTTATCTCTGGTATTCATAATTCCGATCGGCTTTAAAATAGATAGTTTAAACACAGAAAATGAAAAGTCGTTTTTGAAACCACCTTATTAGTATGTCAAAATACTAAACTAGATTAATCACTGCAGTGAAGATCCACACAATAGCATCAATTCTCCAAAGGTTAATGATTTCTAATTCAGCAAATTATTTACTGAAACATTCCTCCAAAGAATGTTTTTGTCTTCACACCTGCTTTACATTGTGAATTGGTTGTTTGAACATAAACCATAAGGCTAATTAGTTTTAAACTAATCACAATTAGTTAAAGAAATTTAGCCTTACTCCCAAAACTCTTCAACACAAGCCTTGGTGTTTAAGCACACATACTCCTACTGAACTCTGATATTACGATTCATTTATTGTTTACTATTTCTACTTCTTTGCATATTTGTCCATTTTACTGTTTTACTTTTGGTAGTTAGTTTTATTATTCATTTTTCTTTTACTTAGTAGTTTAGTTGTGTGTTACTAGCTTACTGAATTTGTTGTTTACAGCATTTTGACTGAAAGTTGAATTCCTTTTGTAATAAACTCTTGTATTTTGGAAAGTTGTTGTTTGTTATTATTCCACTTACATGTGTAATGTAGTAACTTGCCGTTCAAAGAACCCCAAAAACGTATTCCTTCATCTATTGTTTAAGTACCTCAGCCTTATCAGACAGGTAATCATAAACATTACCTGAAACTGAACTATTTGGCTATCATTAATTTCCTGGATCCCAGGATGGTGTCCGAAACTTGGTAATTTTGACATAAAATTATTATTATTATTAATAATTGCCCTAAGCAATTATTCATAATTATTCATAGCCACAACATACCTTCTGTGTCACAATACTGTTCTGAGGGGCTTTCATATCTGAAATGCCCAAAAGGCAAAAGCCCAAAGACTACTTGCTCTGCAAAAACAATTGTCCGATCTTGACTGCACTTACTTGTGCAAATGAAACCAATTAAACAAGAAATTGATCAAAAATACAGCGATGAAGTGGAGAAAAAGCTCAGATTTACAAGACAGAGGTACTATGAAGTGGGCTCCAAAGCCTCTAAAATTCTAGCCTGGAGGTTGAATAAACAGCATGAATCCATAGTTCATAAAATAACAGACCCTGTTACAAGAAAGGTACCTCTGACATAGAAGGAACAGAGAAAGCATCTGAAAATTATTTTTAAACTCTATTCAATCAACCCAGACCATCTGATGTCCAGCTGCCCAGTTGATAATTTCTTGAACCAGCTAGACCTACGCACTCTGAGCAGATTACATAATGAAAAATTGATTGATCAAGCTAAACTTAATTGAAGAAATTGATAAAGTTATCCTCTTTCTGAAATCTAGTAAAGTACCAGGACCCCATGCATTCCCAGGGGAGTGGTATAAGTCATTTAAAGAATAGGTGATACTAATGATGGTTAAAACACTTAACTTTATCCCTAGGGAGGGTGTCCTACCCCCATCCTGGAAAAAGGCCACCATCTCAGTAATTCATAAAGAGGGGAATGACTTGACATAATGTGGATCCTATAGACCAATCAGTTTCCTGCACAAAAATATTTGCTGCAATTTTAGCTAAAAGGATGGAGGAAATAAGGCTTATTTTAATCAGACCCAGAAGTTCTGGAGTTCCCAGCCTCATGGACCTGTTGCAACTATTTAGTAATTTGTCAGGTTACAAAAAAACACAGGTTGAAAAAAACACAAGCCCTGGTTTTTTACTTTAACCAGTTTCAGAATTGAGAATAGATTCAATTGGGATTCCAAATATCTAGGTGTAGGACTAACAAATGATCCATCACAACTTTATGCTAAAACTTATTTTCCTATCCATCCATCCATTATCTACGCTGTCTATCCTAAGCAGGGTTGTGGGGGGCTGGTGCCTATCTCCAGCAATCAATGGACGAGATGTAGGGTGCACCCTGGACAGTTCGCCAGTCCATTGCAGAGCAACTCAGAGACACACAGGACAACCATGCAAGCGCACACTCATACCTAAGGGCAATTTAGAGAGACCAATTAACCTTACAGTCATGCTTTTGGGCTGTGGGATGAAGGCGGAAGTACCCAGAGGGAACCCACTAATGGACAGGGAGAACATGCAAACTCCATGGACCCCAGGATGCAAGGCAACAGTGCTACCAACGGTGCCACTGTGCAGCCATTGCCCATTAATATGCATATAAAAGAGGATCTATACAAATGGGTTTTTCTATCTCTTGATTTAGGCAATGGAATAATGGCAATAAAAATTAATATTTTGCCCAGATTACATTACCTGTTTTAATCATTATCTATATTCAAAGTCCTGACTGTCAATTTAGAGAATGGGATAAATCCATCTCTCGCTTTGTTTGGAATGGGAAAAACTCCTAGGATAAGACGTAAAACCTTACAATTTCTCACACTTAAGGATGGGTTGAGCCTACCATATCTCAAAGATTACTAAATAGTAGCACAGATAAGACCTCTTATGTTGTGGTGCAATATTGATTATATAGCAAAATGCAAAGCCATGGAGTTATCTTTGCTAAACAACCAATACAAAATGTATTAAGTAACAGGCCAGTGGCCACTAAACAATGCTCTCTTCAAATTCAATGGGTAGAGTTATCAATCAATATTTGGTCAGACATGGTTAAAAGATTTAATCCGCGCCGCCGCTACAGATTAAACACACACGCCCCCTTTTTATTTACAGGTGCGAGCTGCGAGAGTTGAAGAAAGACACTAAGCTCCACCTTTTTATAGTATTGTAGTTTCTAAAATGGCTCGATGAAACTGCGCATTTGGCTGCAAGAATTACAGGACTTTATTCAACATTCCAAAAGAACAGCCCAATCGCCAGGAATGGCTGGAATTTCTCTCGGGAATCCTGCATCAAATCAGCTACACCATGTTGGTATGTGACCGTCATTTCACTCATGTCTGCATTCCGAATTATTGTGTGCCGAGGCTACGAAGCGTGTGTCGAGCAGTGGAGGGGGGCGTTTCAACAAAGTGCGTATCGAGGCCTGCTTCATTTAGTGGAGGAGCCGAAAATGATGACGTCTGAAGCCTCGCTGCCTGGCTGTACCATGTGACTGCTTCGGGAAGTGGTTCAGAGTTTGCTGAGTGGATTTACAGCAATAAACCTCCTCGGGCTCCATTCAAAATGTGGGTTTGTGTAGGAGAGTTGGAGTTATTTTGGAATTTGGACAGAGTTTTGATAGTTTGGATAGGAGAGTTTGGTTAGCGTTTGTATAGTTTGGAAATAGTTTTGAGAGTATAGAGAAAGATAGTTTGAAGATTTAGGAGAGTGAGGAGAGAGAGAGATAAGTGAGAGGATGGAGCCAGCTAGGAAGAGGAGGATTTCCCCTGTGTGGGAGCACAATATTAGCAGGCTGGTAAACCCCCTGGAGTATTGGGAAAAGCAAAAATGACTGTACCCCAATTTATAAGCACTTGTGTTTTTGTGTTCGCCTGCATCTTCTGTGCCTTGTGAAAGAGTGTTTTTCAAGGCTGGTGAGGTGGTGTCAAAAAAAAGGAATTGCTTGAAACCTAAAACTGTTGAGAAACTGCTATTTTTGAATAAAAATTAATAAAGTCTCCCCTGTTCTGTACATCAGTGCCTAAGATACACAATCATTTTCAGTGCCCTCTTCCTAGTTCCACAAACATTTTCACTTTCCTCTGCCTGCTTAAGCCCATGCCTTTTGCCTCAAGTGACAGAAAAACATTATTACACAACCTGCCATAACACATGATACTACCATTTTGGAATAATTTACAGACAGAATACATTCAAAAATATTTCTATTATTCACATTTGTAATATTTTACGTAGAGAAATAATATTTTGGGAACTCAGTCATTCCCAAGAACCATAGCAGACTTACAACTTTAATGCATCACACATTAAGTGGCTATAGTTCATCTAGAGAGGAAATGTGTCATATTGCATACATCGCACGCGTTCAATTTAAGTATGTTTATTAATTCCCTTAAAAACAATGAAAACCAGGACATTTTCATCAATCTATGAAATCCCCCTGGATGCCCTGGACAGCACGTGAAAAGTAAACATGTGTGGGGAAAACAGGCTGGTTGGTCACCCTAACTAAATCTTATCTTTCTCTCCTCACTCTCCTAAATGTTCAAACTATCTGTCTCTGGACTCTCAAAACTATCTCCAAACTATATAAACGTTAACCAAACTCTCCTATCCAAACTCCAAACTGACTGCAACTCTCCTACACAGACAAACCCACATTCTGAATGGAGCCTGTGGGGGTTGATATTTCTGTCAAACCTCTCAGCAAACTCTTAACCACTTCCCGAAGCAGTCACGTGGTACAGCCGGGCAGCAGGGCTTCAGACATCATCGTTTCCGGCTCCTCCCCTAAATGAAGCAGGCCTCGATACGCGCTTTGTGGAAACGCCCCCTCCACTGCTCGACATACGCTTCGTAGCCTCAGCACACATCATAACATCACTAAGTGACACATTACTAAACATGAACATAGCCCAGAAACAGAAATCCTAAGAGTATATGCTGAAACACAGGGTACACACCATTTGTCAAAAGATGAGGAAGTCAGTGCACAGGGTAGGTATCACTGCACACCAATCCTGAAAACTGCTGATAACCACTTCAACCCTTCGACTGATATGACTATAGCAAAGGGGTTGGTTTAGAGAAAAAGTCTGAAATCCCTAAGTCTATAAATCAATAGAATATGCTAAATTTCAGGGTGTGTGTGTGTGTGACGGCTAGCAGTTTTTATTTCATTATTTCCCATTTACATGCCCATGGTTAATGACATAATAAACTCTTATCCCTGTGAAAGGTTGTATTCTACCTCACCCTTTTGTAAATACTCATCCTGCATTTCCTTGTCATCACTTCTTTCTAGGTGATGGACCAGCTGATTGTTAAGGAATGCACTAGCAAAATAGTACAAAACTGAACACCAACTTTAACTCGGATCAAGAACATGTGTGCTTTACTTTCCAAAACAGCTGTATGTTACATACATACACCACAAGGGCATGGCAATATAGGGGAGAAGTAGGATTGCACAGGCTGCTTTCCTCAGAGCTGCATTGTTCTTAGTTGAATCAAACAGATCAATAAACAGATGTAAGACAAGTCACTTTTATTATATTCATTGTTTTGTGGTGTTCTAATCCTAACTTGGACAGGGTAAAGCAGGCTCGGTGAATAGGTTTTTTTCAATTACATAAATTGTATAAGGATGACTAGTAAACGATTTTCAATTAAGTTTTAATTTATTTTATTTTTTTACAAATATTAGGCTCCAAAAGTGGCTCTCATAGACAAGCTGTATCTAACTTTGACAGATAATTTTTATTTTTTCCTGTAAGCACATATCTGACTAAAAGGAACAGCTCAGCATATTTTACCTTCCACCATTCAGACTCAATTTTTCCAGTTTTTTAGTACTGTATGATCCACTGCTTTAAATTACTGTTTTGATGGAAAATGATTAAACTAGTAAATTAAAAAAAATGTTAACACCATTCAAGTTGGTATTTTGTTTTAAATAATGGCTTTAATGGAATCTATTAAAGTGCAGGATTTCACTTAATGCTGCAATCCTGTTAAAAAAAATAGAAATCTGACTCATGGACGTGAATTGGCGTTTAAGTGCTGTAACTTGATTTTAAAATACAAATAGTTTTTTTCTGGCTCTGACAGAAAGTGTTTCTTTGCTTTTTGTTTTTTACATGTCTTTAAGCCTGTTTATTGCAAAGAAAATCATTAAGAATTGTCATGCAGACTTTTACCAAAATATAAGACTATTAAAATCCATAGTTTATAACAATCAAACAAAACTATCCAGATCACTGTTTTTAAAAATGCAACATAGCGTGCTGGCTGTGGTGAAGGATTGCTCTCTCACTAAGAGTCCTTCTGGCTTCACTGAGTGCCCCACCTGAAGGCAAGTTCAACACTAAAGTTCTTAAGTGTCCATTTAAGTCTTCCGAAAAAAAAATACAGATGGATTTATTCAGAAAGCCCTGTTCCATTGAATGAATTCTGACATATGGTGAAATTATGTGATTAAGTTTTTCATGCAGGGATGTGCAGATCCTCACTGCTTTCCCTAAATATATACCCTGAATTATTTTATTTTTTTATATATATTATTTTAAAAGGTACATTGACTTGCACAGTGCTTTTTAATATTCCCTGAGTTGTACTGTGGGGCAAAAAAGTATTTGGCAGCCACCAATTGTGCAAGTTGTCCCATTAAAAAGATAAGAGGTCTGTAATTATTTCCATAGGTACACTTCAACTGTGAGAGACAGAATGTAAACGAAAAATCCAGAAAATCATATTGTACGATTTCTTAAGACTATTTGTATAATAGTACAGAAAATAAGTATTTAGCACCTACAACCAAGCAAGAATTCTGGTCCTCACAGACCTGTTACTTTTTCTTTAAGAAGCTCGTCCTTCCTCCACTCGTTATCTGTATTAATGGCACCTGTCCACACCTTCAAACAGTCAGACTCCAACCTCCACTATGGCCAAGACCAGAAAGCTGTCTAAGGACACCAGGGACAAGATTGTACATCTGCACAAGACTGGGAGGACCCAGGCAAGCAGCTTGGTAAGAAGAGATCAACTGTTGGAGCAATTATAAGAAAATGGAAAAATACAAGATCACTCTGACAATCTCCCTCGACCTGGGGCTCTATTACCTCGTGGGGTACACATGATTTTGAGAAGGGTCAGGAAACAGCTCAGAACTAGACGGAGGGAACTGGTCAATGACCTGAAGAGATCTGGGACCACAGTAACAAGAGTTACTATTAGTGAGACACAACGTTGTCATGGATTAAACTCCTGCGGTCTCCCTGCTAAAGCCAACACATATCTAGGCCCATCTAAAGTTTGCCACAGACCATCTGGATGATCCAGAGGAGGATTGGCAGAATGTCATATGGTCAGATGGACCAAAGTAGAACTTTTGTATAAACACCACTCGCCATGTTTGGAGAGGGTAGAATGCTGAGTTGCTTCCCAAGAACACCACTGAACATTATACTTTGATGCTGCTTTTCTGCAAAGGGGACAGGACGACAGATTCATATTAAGGAGAGGATGAATGGGGCCATGTATCATGAGATTTTGGGAAAAAACCTTCTTTCATCAGTGAGAGCATTGAAGATGAAACTTGGCTGGATCTTCCAGCATGAAAATGATCCCAAACACACCACCCAGGCAATGAAGGAGTGGATGTAAAAAAGCATTTCAAGGTTCTGGAGTGGCCTAGCCCAATAGACAGTCTGTGGAGGGAGTTAAAATACCAGCTACAGTGTGTGCAAACCTGGTGAAGACCTACACGACACATTGGATCTCTGTCATTGCCAGCCAAGGTTACTTTACAAAGGATTGAAGTGAACTTTTGTTATTGGCTAAATACTTATTTTCCACACCTTTACACAAATAAACTCTTCAAAAATCATTCAACATTATTTCCTGGAATTCTGTCTTGCATTCTGCCTGTCACAGTTGAAGTGTACCTATGATGAAAATTATAGACCTCTCATCTTTTTAAGTTGGACAACTTGCACAATCGGTGGCAGTCAATCCTTTTTGCCCCACTGTAACTCTTGTTAACAATTAGGGTAAAATGTTACTGGTGGACTAAGGAGTCCATTACATCATCCAGTAAGTTATTTTTTAAGTACTGCATTGTAGGTCACAGTCCAATTAAAGCAGTTGTAGGGGGATTGTTTTATTGATTACTGCACAAAAAAACAAAAGTTTGCTTTACTTTTACATGCAGTTATTTTGTATCCAGATGCCATTGTATTATCGTCATCTGTAAGAAAATCAATGTGTATGAATTTAGCATTATCACAGATAAAATTTCCCCAAGTGATGCCTCTGTGTATTTTAAAATACAGTGCATTTTAATACACTGTGCTCCTATAATTTGAAGTAACCTAAATCTACACCTCATAGTGTCTCTTACAGCCCACTCATGCGCTGGAATCTGTCCTTTATTACGTGATTGTACCCAGGGCCCAGCATAAGGAGTTTACGTCAGCAGCCAGAACACCTGTGACTAACCACGTCTTTCACTGCACTCTTCCCTTTTTATCTTTTAATGTCAAACTGTTACCAAAAAACGCCCACGCACCACCACCGCTTACTCTGTGCGGGAAAAAAATGACTATTATTCATGCTGTACTTTGCTGGGTCGTAACGACAAAACTGCACAACAAAGAAACCAGTGAAATCATGATTTGTATTTATAAGGGAAAGGAGAGTAATATTTTCATACAAGGTGACTGATATTAAGGCAAATGTAATGTACATATCCCAGCTGTATCAAAGTTTTGTCCGCTTTTATATCAGTTCATGTCTACAATTAACAAGAAGAAGATAACCAGTTGGTATGGACAGATCTCAACCAGAAGTAAATTATGTAGTGGGGAGATCAATCAATCAAGCTTTATTTATTAGGTGCTTTTCATACACAAATTGCAGTTCAAAGTTCTTTACAGAATTAAAATTAACCATATAAACCACATTCCCATCCATCCCCCACAGATAAGCATTATCATAGTTAAACCCCCTTCTCCCTAACCGAACCCTCATACAAGCACACACTTAAAAGTAACAGTAAAAAGGACAATGGACTGAGTGCAGATGAGCCAGGTAAGGAAGAGCCATCAAAGGAGCCATGATCTGGGCCGGCAGCAGCAGATCAACAGCAACCACCAAGGCACAGACCCAGGGTACCCAGAGGAGGCGAGGCTGAGACCTCCATCTCCACCAAGCGCTACCTGGAGAGCACCCAGGCAGCCACAGCCGACCACCGCTCCTGAGGTAGATGGCTCCCACAGAGGAAGCACCGGAAGGAAGATTAAAATAAGTTAAAGTATAAAACAAACAGAGAATAAGTATGGTAAGATTAAGTAGTAAAACACTGACAACATTTTTCAAACATGCAGAGCAATTAAACGGACTATAATAAATAATCAGTTAAAAGCAAGGCTAAAAAGGTAAGTCTTGAGCCTGCTCTTAAAAACATGAACGTTCTCTGCGCCCCTGAGGTTCTCCGGCAGCCCGTTCCAGAGGTGAGGGCCATAATAATGGAAAGACTCCTTGCCATGAGTGTGTGTCCTGACTTTAGGGATAACAAGGAGATGGCTGCCAGAAGTTCCTATGGTAAAAGCAGTTCTGAAAGATAAGAAGGCCCAAGACCATTAAGACACTTAAAAACCAGTAAAAGAACCTTAAAATAGGGAGCCAATGCAAGACAGGTGTAATGTGTACCTGGCTCCTTGTCTTTGTCAGGACACGTGCTGCTGAATTTTCTAGAAGTTGTAAACCGGATATACTCTTTTTGGGAAGACCAGAAAACAGGGCATTACAGTAGTCAATACTGCTGGTGATAGGAGCATGCATCGGTGTCTCCGTGTTGGCCCGAGAGAGAATGGGGGGGACACTGGCAATGTTCTTTAGACGATAAAAACCTATTTTAGTCATGTTTTTAATGTGAGAGATAAAAGTCAGCTCACAGTCAAAAACCACGCCCAGATTTTTAACTTTTAAATAAGGATTAAAAGACAGTGATTGTAATTTTGATAAAAGTTTCTCTCTCTGAGCCTCAGGATCGATGACTAAAACATCAGTTTGGTCCTGGTTGAGCTAGAGAAAGTTTTCTGATGTCTAAAATGCAGTTAAAAAGTGCATTTTTGGCTGTGTGTCATCAGGAGACACGGAGATGTACAACTGTGTATCATCGGCATAACTGTGAAAGTACACTTCATGTCTTCCGATGTCTTCTGTTATTGTTCATGCCGGCACCAACGACATCCGCAGACAACAGTCCGAACTGCTGAAGTGGGATTTTATTCATCTTTTTAACCTTTTAAAAAACACACCGGTTTCGGTTTTTATCTCGGGCCCCACTCCCACCGCCGGCAGAGGAATCGGTGGTTTTAGCAGGCTTTTATCTTTGAACACTTGGCTCTCCTCTGCTACCGTGCTGAACAATATTGGTTTTATAGACAATTTTAACATTTTCTGGGGGAGGAGTCACCTGTTTAGGGCAGACGGGCTCCACCTAAACAGTAAAGGAACACGCACCCTGGCAATAAGCCTGGCCTGTCCACGTCCCCACCTGCGTCCTACACCAACCCCTGCTGCCCCCCATTGCCCGTCCCCCACTTCTACCCCAACAGCCTGATGTGCAGCCAGTCCATGGACCTATGAACCCAGCCTTGATTTTAACAGTAACTCAAATAACGGACTTGGACCTTGGCAAACTACTCACATACCTGTTATCAGCAGAGAGCGAGCAAATAAACATAAATCTAGCAAACGTAATCTCAATAATCTCAAACAGCTACCAAAAATCACAGGTTCCATATGTCATTTAGGCAATCCATCTCCAGCCACTCTTAATATGGCTCTTTGAAATGTTCGCTCTTGGCTGAACAAAACTTTTATTATAAATAACTTGATTTTAGACCATAATCTCCATTGTTTATTTTTAATGGAAACGTGGCTGAGCTCGGATGCCCCTGTTGTTCTTTCAGAGGCCTCCCCACCAAATTTTAATTTTAACTATTCAACGAGGAATGGGAAAAAGAGTGGTGGGACTGCTTTTATTAGTTCATCACCACTTTCCAGCCAAACCTGTTTTACTTGACAATTTTACCACTTTTGAATATACCGCAGCTGTTTTTAGCATTCCTCAGATTTAATGTGTAACTGTTTACAGGCCTCCTAAAAAGAGTGCACTTTTTTTTCAAGAATTTTCAGAGTTTTTATCAATTCTGCACAATTCCTTTGAAAGGATCATTTTAGCTGGTGATTTTAATCTATACATGGATAACCTTTTAGACTCTTTTTCAACAGATTTTTTAAACATCTTGAGTTACATGGATTTTACCCAGCATGTCACCCACCCAACTCACAACAGAGGACACACTCTGGACTTGGTCATCACGTATGGCTTGTCCACCAGCGTGTCCTCTGTTGTTGACTTGGCTGTCTCTGACCACTACTGTGTGTTTTTTAACATAACCAGTTTTATTAAGCGGGAGACCTCTGTGAGAACTGTAATGAAGTGCCATCTAACCCCTGAAGTGGCTGCTGGTTTTCTTGAAGCTTTTAAAAAGACTCCTCCTATTAATTTAGCCGCCCCCTGTGATTCTATTGTCAATTATTTTAACAGCAGAATTCGATCTACCCTCAACCTGCTTGCTCCACTTAAAGTTAAACATCTACAGGCAAAACATGCATCACCATGGAGAAATGAATACCTTAGAAAACTAAAGAGAAATTGCAGGGTGGCGGAGAGAAAATGGAGAAAAAATAAGATCACAATAAATAAGCAGATTTATTCTGACCTACTAAAATCATACAATAATGCAGTAAGAAAGTCAAGAAATGCTTACATTTCCAAAATAATCTCAGATCATGAAAATAATCTTAAAATCGTATTTACCACAAGTGCTAACATTTTTAACTGTGACACTAATTCACTTCAGAAAACCCCTCTAACGCTCTCTGTGAGGAATTTGCAGCTCACTTCAGAGGGAAGGTAGACACCATCAGATGTAATATTTTATCTTCTCAAAGTAACATGGTTTTAGACAAATCTGAATGTGTGTCTATACCAGAGGAAACACTGGACAGTTTTGTCCTGGTGGAGGCTGAGAGTCTCAATAAAGTTTTCTCCTCAGTGAGGCCCACCACATGTGTCTTGGAATTTAGAGTCTAATGATTTAAACAATTTCCGACCGGTATCAAACTTACCTTTTTTAAGCAAAATTTTAGAAAAGCTTGTTTTAATTCAACTTAATGATTTTATTAATGCTCATAATGTCCTGGAGAAATTTCAGTCGGGTTTTAGGGTTAACCACGGCACAGAGACGGCCCTTCTGAAGATTTTAAATGATTTTAGATTAAACTTTGATGCACAGAAGGTGACAGTGTTGGTTCTACTAGATCTAAGCGCTGCCTTTGATACAGTAGACCACACTATTCTTTTAACCTGATTGAAACAGATTGGCCTTTCTGGTGCTGTTCATAAATGGTTTAAATCCTATCTCACAGACATGACTTTTATGGTAAGTTTAGATACCTGCTCCTCTAAGGTCCACAAGATTACATGTGGTGTGCCCCAGGGTTCAATTTTAGGCTCAGTGCTTTTTAACCTTTATATGCTAAAACTGAAGTTTTAGTCATCGGTCCTGAGGCTCAGAGAGAGAAACTTTTACCAAAACTGCAATCACTGTCTTTTAATCCTTCTCAGCAAGTGAGGAACCTGGGTGTTATCTTTGACTCTGAGCTGACTTTTATCTCTCATATTAAAAATATCATTAAAATAGGTTTTTATCATCTGAAGAACGTTGCCAGAGTCCGCCCCATTCTCTCTCGGGCCGATACGGAGACGCTGATGCATGCTTTTATCATCTGTAGAATTGATTACTGTAATGCCCTGCTTTCTGGTCTTCCCAGAAAGACTATTTCAGGTCTACAACTATTACAAAGTTCAGCTGCACGCGTCCTGACAAAGACAAGGAGCCAGGTACACATTACACCTGTCTTGCATTGGCCCCCTATTTTAAGGTTTTTAAGTGTCTTAATGGTCTTGGGCCTTCTTGTCTTTCAGAACTGCTTTTACCATATGAACTTCTGGCAGCCATCTCCTTGCTATCCCTTAAGTCAGGACACACACTCATGGTGAGGCATCCTTTCATTATTATGGCCCTCATCTCTGGAACAGGCTGCCAGAGGACCTCAGGGCCGCAGAGAACATTCATGTTTTTAAGAGGAGGCTCAAGACTCACCTTTTTAGCTTAGTATGCGTAGTGTGCGTGTATATATATATATATATATATATATATATTTGGTCTGTTTCAGGTGCAGTTTAAAATGTTTGGCTTGAGGACAGACAAGACATGACTGGAGGAATCTTCCCAGCTGCATTGGAAGATTTTCTAACCAGTTGAAAAGAAACCTGGACGGGACAAGCTGTTCTTCTGGAGTAGGCCCACCTGTGGAACCAGGGACAAAATGCTGCACACTTTGCTGTATCAACCTGTTTTATATCTAAAGGATTTCTCTGCATTTCATTGCAGTTAAATTTATCCATTGTTACCCTTGTTTTTAGCTTTTTTGTGCAATCCTATCTTACACAATTTAAAGATTTTATGGTGCAATGTTGTGAAATGAATAATTGCATAGCTTTTTTTTCTGTGAGACGCTGCCAACCGGCTTTAGCAGCTGCCCAACTAACTTTATTGTGATGTGATGAACTCAGAGTTTTAAGAAAATATAAATTAAACACTCAGTTAGATGGCTTCATGTAGATAAACAAGTCAAATAGACCTATTATAGCATCAAAAGTACTTTTAAGATGTTGAATACTAACCAAGACTGCAAATGAAACATATATAAGAAATGTATTATTTCAGCACTCAAAGTCCACATCATAAAGCAACATATGACACAGATGCACACCGACACAGGTGTGCTTCTGTGGGTAGCATTTAACATGTTTGTTAAATTTTCCCTTCAAACTTCAGCCAAATCTTTTACCATCTAGATATGACATGAATACCAAGATATCAAGTTCAAGTTAATTTTTCTATTTAAATTGGTTAAAGAAAAGTTCTCCAAACCCAGGAGATTGCATCGAGTCAGTGACTTGAAGTTCACTCCTGGACCAACGTATAGCGACAGTATGTGATGTGCCATTGACTTATAGAATGAAAGCCAGCACATGGTTGCAGAAAAAGCTCCAGCAATAACTTTGTTTAGGAGAGAGACAGGGTTAAACTAAAACTGGGCCAGGTACATCATCTATAGAAGGAGAACATCAAATTATTGGTGCCAGTAGCTCAGCTGATGCCCCCCTCCAGGAAGGTGTCACAGCTGAACAGAACTCCAGACCAGATGCAGTTTCTAAGAGAAAAAAACAACAGAGAGCATAAAGTTAAAAGCTCAAATAATGCAAAATTGGAGTGTAGTAGGAGAATGTAGCAGAGTGAGAACCTGTCAGTATTCCTCCAGCAGTCTAAGCCTATAGCAGCATGACTAGCGATAGAGCAGGATAACCCAGGCCACCAACTATAAGCTTTATAAAAATGGAAAGTTTAAGAACTGGACTAAAAAGTAGACAAGGTGCCTCACATTCACAGATCTACTCCTATTAAAGAGAATATCTTTGTAAATATGAAATCAAATGTCACATATTTTGTCTGTGCTTCAAACGTGAGCTCAAACTAAGATTCTATATAGTTCTTGACAATATGTATTTATGTACAGCTCAGTATACTTTGGATGTTTTGGATGTTTTTAGTCCGTGAGGCAGACACTCTGTTTACTTTTAAGGCCAGGCTTAAAACTTTCCTTTTTGATAAAGCTTATAGTTAGAGTGGCTAAGGTCATCCTGAGCTATCTCTGTAGTTATGCTGCTATAGGCTTAGACTGCTGGAGGACAGACTGACCAATTTTCTTCACTCTGCTACTTCCTTTTCTCCTACGACTCTCCAGTTGTATTACAGTACATTCTGTTATTTCGACTGTTAACTTTGTTTTCTCTCAGTGTTTTTCTCTCCATAGAAGATATACCTGGTCTGGTATCCTGCTTGGCTGCAATGCCCTGTTGGACGGGGGGCATCGACTGGGATGATCCTCCCAGTAACTGATCATCCACTGTGTCCTGTTATCAACTTTTTACTTTCTGTAACATAGAAAGTTCTCTTATATCAGATCTTCTGTTCCTTATGTGTCTTCTCTATCTTCTCAAACCCCCTGACGGTCGTGGCAGATGGCCGCTCCTACTGAGCCTGGTTCTGTTGGAGGTTTCTTCCTGTTAAAGGGGAGTTTTTCCTCTCCACCGTCGCTACATGCTTGCTCAGTATGAGGGATTGCTGAAGGATTGCTGTGGTTGGAAAGTCTGCATCAACGGGGCCCAACCTCACGCCAATGACTGACGCAATCTGCTGGGATTCCTTAAATAGGAAACTTTTTAACTGATTGGAATGTTTGTATAAATGTATTGAAATTACTTCTTGTTAAGTGCCTTGAGATGACATCTGTTGTGAATTGGCGCTATATAAATAAACTGAATTGAATTGAATTGAATGTTTTAAAGCTTTGGTAAATTAAAGTATGTTTAAAACTAAATGTGTGATTTATGCAACTAGTGGAGGGCTCAAGCCACTGGTTTATGTATCTAAACGTGTTCAAGTTAATTTCGGAAGATGAACCTGCAAGATAACCTGTGTTGGTGTGCTTCTGTGTGTAGCTATGATTTTATACACTGACAGTAAGCAAGCAACATGACATGCTGCACCAAGATCTGTCGATCCTAGTGGATCTACTACTGGGGAAAAACATTACTAACTGTATCAACTATGATAGCCCTGCTACAAGATGTTAACCATTATTTATGTTAATAAAGTTGGAGGAAAAACTACTACACTCTAGAAAGTCTTGCCCATTAACATTAGCCAGACGGCACATTACTACCTTCATTCTAAAGTAGCCTACTCATTAGGGATGGGTACGGAAACTCGGTATTAAATTGGCCCCGGGGCTGATTTTGACGGTCCACCCGGACCAATAAGCTGCAGCCTTATCGGTCCTCTTAATGGTAAAATTAAGGTCGTATTCATGTTTTGCGGGAGATATAAACACAAGCCAAACACTGTATTGCAGCCCACTCCTCCTTAACAAGCACACATGCTGCAGGGACGGAGTGGCGACTGCTGTGCGCTCACGTGTGTTCGCCTTACAGATACGATGGCAGAGCAAACGAAAAGATCCCAAATGTGGCTTCATTTTACGAAAATAGATGCCGACAATGCACGCTGTCACATATGTAATAAAAGCTTTGTTTGCAAAGGCGGGAACACAAGTAATTTGACCAAACACCTTGCCAAAATACACAATAACTACAAACCGAAAGATGCACGGTGTTTGACCGCCTGAGTGCTGCAGCAACAACAAACCCTGAATCAGATATAACAGGTATGCATGTTTGTATGCAAAGCAAACATGTGAAGCATGGACATAAGTTTTCCATTTCATTCTTACAATTAATAAATCCTGGATATTTTGAACAGCAGCTTCTTTCTTATCTAAGTTTACTTAATTTCCCTCTGGGATCAATAAAGTAGTTTTGAATTTTAATTTGAATTAAATTTAAAAAATAATAATTCTTAAACTACAGTTAACCTGCTATTTTATTCTTACAATTAATAAATGCTGGATATTTTTGAACAACAGCTTCCTTATCTAAGTTAAAAAAAAATTTCTTAAACTACAGTTCATTATTTATGTGTTTCTCCTTTTGTTTTACTCTTTCAAAAAAAAAAAAGTACCGATAAGGATACCGATAAAGTACCGGATCGATAAGGAGTATCATTAAGAGTAGTAGTATCGATAAATCCTTAACGATACCCATCCCTACTACTCATACTAAGCAAAGTGACGTTCTGTTGGTATTTGTTACTCCGTTTGTTATAAATATAATAAACAAGCTGAAAGAAGCTAATAAAGACTAACAACGAATATACCTCTGCTTGTTGTGCCATGGAGAACAGCAGAGACCAGTGTCGACCGGACAACCCAGGCCAAACTGGAGCTCCTATTGCGATTCGTTGATTCGGTTGCCCTGTCAACCCCGTTCCCTCTGCCCCCATCCCCCTCCCTCTATGGGCTCAATATAAGGTCATAAAGTTAGCACATAATTTCACAGTTCAACTTCATAAATCAAGTTTTGCAAACTTCATAAATCAAGTTTTGCAACCTCGTAGAAAATATTTGCCCAAAATGTTCACGTTTGCAAATGTTCAGAAAGAGGTTTAAATGGTTGTAAATAAAGGTTTGCATTTGAAAGAATTATACAAGTTCATTTGAAAACTGCGTGACAGACTCTGTAGTTGCGGTTGCGAATTTTGGCACGGTCTTTACACACTTCTTTGATTGGATGGTGATGATCACACTGTCCAATCAGAGAGCAGGCCACTTCCTGTCTTGCCACAGCGCTACAGACTCTTAAAGGATTCAAGAAGTTGTGTTCACTGACATGTACTTGTAGCGGGAAAATTGACATGTCGAAATATAATTTTAAGCATTTGTAATTTTGTTTTTACAACTTAAAATTAAGAGCAAGTTTGTGAGAAAGTTTACTACGGATAAAATTTTTACACACATGTTCAAGTCGATTTTACATGTATTTTTTACCATTTGATACAAGTAACAATTTTGTTGTACAAGTGTGGATTCAAAATATAAGCATCTGGATCCAAATTAAAAGTGTGGATGTTTTGAAACAGATCTATCTTCATACAGTGCTTCCATTTCTTTTTTGTGTGTGTCCTCTGTGTTTTCAAACTCCTAGTTGGTTGTGACAGATGGCCATTCACTCTGAGCAAGGTTCCTCCTGGAGGTTTCCTACCGTAAAAGAAGAGTTTTTCCTCCCCAATGTCGCTATATGCATGCTTAAAATGAGGGATTGCGGCAGTCAGTGACACAATGCGAGCGACTGTCTACTGTCGCTACATGCTTGTAGAGGAGGAGTGAATGCTGCAAGTCAATGACTCAATGTAATCTGCTTGGGTTCCTTGGAAAAACTTTTTAACCAATTTGAATATTAAACTGAAATTGACTGCATTAGTGCCCTGTGATGGACTGGCGACCTGTCCAGGGTGTACCCCGCCTCTCCCCCCTTGACCGCTGGAGATAGGCACCAGCCCCCCCGCAACCCTGCATTAGGATGGACGGGTATATGGATGGATGACTGCATTGCTTGATAGGATCAATTGGAATGTACGTGTGATTGGATTGAATAACCTTTTTGTGAAGTCCCTTGAGATGAAGTGTGTTGTGAATTGGTGCTATATAAATAGACTAAAATGAACTGAATTGAAGTTTTCTCTTTAACATGTGGTTATTGTTGTGGAAAGACAAACCCCTAATATTTTTATTAACAGATTACAAAGGGAAGAATAAGTTATTCAATGTCTTGCAAAAACAATTTCACACATTCAACTTCTAAAGTGTTTATCATGTCAGAGCACCAACTTAATTATTTACAAACTTGTTATTACAATATTACAAACCATTACAATACAATTATTAGTATTAGGTCAGTGAGGCTGAACACAAATACACACAACTCTTGTCAGATTTCATTTGTCAACTGTTTTAAGAACCATGTATTATTTGTATTTCATTTCATAGTTATGCACAACTATGTATTGGTCTATCACAAAATATCCCTATAAAACATAATGAAGATTGTGTTTGCACTAGACCAAAATGTGGTAATGTGGGTATGAATACTTGAAAAGACACAATAAAAACTGAAAAGGAAAGGCTGGTTTGAATTGCATTATAACTAGTTTAAATTTGATTATTTTATTGAATAACATTCTATGCTGAACTCAATTTTGAAAGCAATGTTGACAATTGAATGAAGTGACTTGGACTGAATTTCATATAAAGTGCCAAAAGATTACTTTTTGTTCTGGTTCTGTTTTATTTCAATAAACTGAATAAAATTATTAATTATTAAATTATTATTATTAAATTCTTAGCAACAATCTGTTGTGGACGACTAATTACCCATACTTGGATTCAACCTGTTACTTCTTTTGCTTCTTCTTACATATTTTTAACAACTCTGAACAGTTGCATTGGCAGTGGGTGTTTTGTTGAGTCCTTCAGGTATAAGGACATGTTGGTATTAAGCCACATACATGGAGATACAAAAAAAGTATATAATGTTTTTGTGACACTTTACCGATATAGAGTGTGTACCAATAAATCAGTAGCTTGTAAAGATTAGAAAAAAAGAAGAATAGTGTCTCAGTTCCCTGGTGCAGCCTCTGAATAAGATAAGCTTAAAAGCTCAATGCTCAAACCCAAAAACTATTTTTAAAAGATAAACTTTACAGTAAATGTTTCAGTTTTACATCTGATTGTATTTTAGGTCTATCTTACATCACCCATTGCATGCTCTTTTTTGCTTTGAACGAATATGAAAGAAAGCAGAGCAAAGCTTCCTTTGATTGTCATTCAGTAAAGGGACTGTGAATTAAAATCAATTATGTCTGAAATCTAGAAATCTCCAGGTGGCACATATCTCAGTAGAAACATGAGTCCTTCGATATACTGTGCAGCACTATGGTATAATCTTATGTGGCCAATTATAAGTCAGCAGCATATGCTAGAACCTAATTCTTTATGCTTCAAAGAGCACTGCATTGACCTCCTAAAAAGTCAGGTCTAAGGGAAAGTGGTAAAAGCATTGCATCATAACAGGTTTGGCACGATGGAGCGCTTGAGGCCATCTATTGCTCATCCAGAGAAAGCCATTACACAGAGAGGGTCACAGAATCACTGGCTGTGGACCTTTTGCAATGCTGGAAGCTGTGAAAAATCTGCAGAAAGTTAACAGTTCTCTCGAAATAGATTTTATGCTAAAAATTAAAAGACAAACATAAGGCAGGGTAAAAGAGTCTCATTTCTTTTAGAATGTGATATTTTGTTTCATAACAAATAAAAAACCATACATTTACAAAACACCAAACCTTTATTTTATTTTTTTATTACCGTCTAACATTAAATCAGGTTAAACTGTTCCTGTTTCAGGTCACTATAGCCTGTTTCAAAAAACAATGGCGCCACTTTGCGGCAAATTCGAGGCAGCATCAGGGAGCCTTTGGTCATTCATAAGTGGTCCAGTGTGGCATTGCGGTAATATTACTATCAAGCTTGGCGGAACGAATGCTGCAATATTCCCGCCTCACCATGTCAGCACAATGCACTCAAAGGACACACACCGTGGCTGCAGTATTACCCTGATATGCCACCTTGGTGTGTCTTTTGAAACCGGCTTATGGATTACCAAAATTATTTCTAGTTAGTATTATGACCATATTTGGAGAATGTTTGGTGACAATGAAAATATTTTCAAAATGTTTTGGTAAGGACTTCTACAAGTGTCCTTCCTCTTTTGGTAATTTCCAGATGGCTGAAGGTGCTGCAATCATCTGTTCAAACAATATTAGGCTAGTATAAATGCATAGGAATGTCCATTCATCAGTTGGGTCTTCTTAAGGGACAATTATCCTATACATGTCATGGTCTTTGGATTTTGTGTGGCAAGTTTGAGTTTTTCCTTCCACTTGGTTTTCTTCCCCTTTTTACCCCAAGGTGCCCTCTTGTTTTGTTCCTCCTGTTTGTGTCTCAAGTTAGTAGTTTTTCTTATTCAGTGTAATTATATTTTTGTATTCTGGCACTCCCTGGGTTCTGTAGATGTCCACCTTCCCATTTGTGTTTCCTTTATCTCTTTATTTAACTCCTCCTTCTGTTCTCCAGTGTTTCCTTAAGTTTCCCTTAGAGTTCTCCTTAGTCTTCTCTTTAGTTTCTTAAGAATCCTTTCTAGTTTCTTTAGAGTCTTCTGTCTCCTAGCCATTCTGCCTTCCATCCCAGCTGCTAATCAGTTCCACCTGCTCACTCCCTCTCATCTGCAACAGCTTTCACTAATTGGTCTCCTGCTCCTTCCGTGTTCACTCTTCACTCTCTTCCTCAGTATATATTCGGTTCTCATTCAGTCACTACTCGCTGGTTCGTCCGTCTTTCTTCCCTGCCTGGTCCCTGCCTTCCTTTTTGCCTGTCTGGTTCCTGTTTCCCCGTTTTCTGGCGTATATACCCGCCTGAGTTCTGTAAGTTCCTGTTCCTTGTGTTCATTAAATCATCCTTATTTGTACTTCGCTGCATTTGGGTCCTCCTTATAACCTCAAAGCATGACAATACATGTCCCTAAATTAGACAACAAAGTCCATGCTGTGGTATCACCATCGCAAAAAGCTGATCTAAGTCCCATGGAAAATTTGTGGGCCGAGCTGAGATCGTGTGTGTATGTTACCAACACAGCCAACAAACCAGACTAAGGCCCACCAATTCTTTCAGGAAGTATGGGTCAAAATTTCAGCAAACTATTGCAAGAAACTTGAGGAAGTCATACAGTTTAATTTCAATTCAATTCAATTCAGTTTATTTATATAGCGCCAATTCACAACAGATGTCATCTCAAGGCACTTAACAAGAAGTCATTTCAATACATTTATACAAACATTCCAATCAGTTAAAAAGTTTCCTATTTAAGGAATCCCAGCAGATTGGGTCAGTCATTGGCGTGAGGTTGGGCCCCGTTGATGCAGACTTTCCAACCACAGCAATCCTTCAGCAATCCCTCATACTGAGCAAGCATGTAGCGATGGTGGAGAGGAAAAACTCCCCTTTAACAGGAAGAAACCTCCAACAGAACCAGGCTCAGTAGGAGCGGCCATCTGCCACGACCATCTGGGGGTTTGAGAAGACAGAGCAGAGACACAGAAGGAACAGAAGATCTAATATAAGAGAACTTTCTATGTTACAGAAAGTAAAACGTTGATAACAGGACACAGTGGATGTTCAGTTACTGGGAGCATCATCCCAGTCGATGTCCCCCGTCCAACAGGGCATTGCAGCCAAGCAGGATACCAGACCAGGTATATCTTCTATGGAGAGAAAAACACTGAGAGAAAACAAAGTTAACAGTCGAAATAACAGAATGTACTGTAATACAACTGGAGAGTCGTAGGAGAAAAGGAAGTAGTAGAGTGTAGAAAAGTGATCAGTCTGTCCTCCAGCAGTCTAAGCCTATAGCAGCATAACTACAGAGATAGCTCAGGGTGACCTTAGCCACTCTAACTATAAGCTTTATCAAAAAGGAAAGTTTTAAGCCTGGCTTTAAAAGTAAACACTTTCTTCATAGTCATACAGTTTAAAAGATAATTCTAAAAAATACTAAGAAAATGTATGTCAATTTCTGAAGAAAGTTATTTAAAATTCTCAATTCAGCCAACAAGTTATTTTGTTAATCCCACCTGGTTGAAATCAGGAAAGGTTTACTCTGAATGAATGTCAGAGAGAAAAAATTTATTGCACAATATATGTAAATATGTGCATATAGAACATACGTGAAACATATTTAAGTTTTTTAGAACACAAAATATCTATATGAAGAATTAAGCTGAAACAATAAAACAAAGCCCAGTGAGGAGATCTAGAGAGATTTGTCTAAATGAAGTTCAATAGACTAAAGCCTAGTTTATACTTCTCCATCTGTGGAGGTGCGGAAACACGCAATGCCATTATCCGTTTACGCAAGGGCTCTCCGACGGCCACACAAGCACTCACGGACTAGAGCCAAATTTTTTTAACTATCTGTTGAACGCAACAGAGAGCGCACGTCTGTGATTGGTCAGCCCAGCATCAGCCCAAGATCCGTTAACCAGCACAGTGCTCTACAGTCAATGTAATTAGTAGTCAATGCAACTTTTGGGCACTAGATGCTTTATGTTGCAAGGCTAGTTTATCTAATAGTCTTGTTAGTTGTAAGTGCAGAGTAGACAAGTAGATAGGAGACTGAGGTGACCCTGTGCATAGACATATATAAACACTAGATGACGCAAGCAGGATTCGACAGCGTAGCTAAACGGTGGTCATCTTCAGTCAACTCAGGTTCTGTCATCTATGCTAGCAGTTGGAAGGTGAGTGAACAGCTTAAATAAAAATGCTCGTAACTCGATGAAACAAGCGGTTTGCCTTATTACAAACATTACTATACGTAGGCTTGATACAGGATAATTGTACATGTTGAAATTACCGCTTTTGCTTTCAAATAATGACTTGATTGTGAACTATATTTTTGTCCCGTCTATTTGCATGTTATGAAGACTGATCAGGTTGAATTAAAATACTCTTAACTCGATTAAGTATTAACGTATTTACAAGTTGTTTGCCTTATTACAAACCTTATTATACATAGACTTAAACGGGATACTTGTGCATGTTGAAATGAATGTCATTCTATTTATGAGCCTATGCACAATAGATGTGCTGTGTGACAAGGAATTTCTTGTTCGTCTGTGAGTGAGTAAGGTTCAAGATTTTTCATATTAACAGTAATATGCCTATAATTTCCCATTAAAACACAATTTGAAGGGACTTTGCCTTAATTACAATGGAAAATGTATTTCATTACAATATGATAACCTCAATACTTGATTAACCAAATAGTTCTTAATGAAAAGTTTTGGAATAGTTTGATGTTAAAGGGTGTAAACGTTAAACAAAATAGTTGTTAATGAAAAGTTCTGGAATAGTTTCATGTTATTGTTAAAATATTTTTTTTGATCATGTTGTATTTAAAATATTTGCAGTGTATTCAATGTTATTGTGGCGCTACTCCATAAATTCTCCATGTTCAGGAGGAGGAGTTGGGTAATGTTACAAAAATGTTGGGTAGCCTAACTTCAATTTCCTGGTTTTCAAAAACAAAAACCAAATTTCCCCTCTCTGTAGCCTGTACCATGCCGTTGGTGAAAGGGCTTTTGACTAAAACAGGCTAATGCTGGGTGGAGAAGCAAAAGCTTCTGTGGCTGTTCCATCCTCACCACTGCCTCCTCCTAAACGTTTATCTGTATGATTATGAATCTTGTTGAACCAGACACACCTGAAAATCTCCTTCACAACATCAATTAAGTATCTATCTAGTTATCTATCTAGTTTTGTTTTTGATTATTTCTAAACTTTTTTTGAAAACATGCCCAAACCAATCAATAATTTCATGACAGAATCAAAAGAAAGTTCATAAATAAGAAAACAAATGTCAAGAAGCAGTGAAAATACAAAATCATTTGCTGGGTTGGATTTTATTGCTGGTGTGCCAGTTCTGGCTGACAGATGTGATTTAGATGTCTGTCTTATGTGTCTGGGTGCACATTTTTTAACTGTTCTGTTTTTGTGGTCTTTACCTCAAATGAACCTTAAAACATAATCTGTAAACAAATCCTAGTTCACAGAACAGGGATAGATAAAGGTAAAATGATACTTATTGGTGTATATACACATATTTCACTGTTATGTATATAATTATAGGTTAAGTATACTGGAAATTACTGTAATATACAATTAAATGTGTTCTATATGTATGATTAAATGCCTTGTGTGTGTAGCTATCTGATTAATTTTATATGAAAGGATCATGGTTTAAATTGTCCATTGAACATAGGAACATAGACTACAGCTCCAAGCCTACCTGTGAAATTGACAGGATAAGGGAAGACTGCGGAAAAGCGGAGTGAAATAACGGGAGTTTCTGGACCAAAACTGATATATTTCACAGCCACGTGTCTGGTGTTTATAACAAATCAAACCGTTTGAAAATCAGTTGAAAATTGAGCAAGTTAAAGTTATTTAAATAGTACACGCACCATTGACAGCAATGTTCCGAAAGGGGGCAGCTGACTGAAGTAAGATGGCCGCCATATTGCTACGTCACTGTCCATTGCCGAACAGCGCGGGTAAGCAATCTAGTGTTTATATATGTCTGTGACTCTGTGAAAAAGTGCTGGCCGCCATTTTTATTTCCTTATAACCAGTCGCCACCCGAGGGCGCTCAAGGACAGTGTAGAGGCAAAGCCACTACCATAATATCCCGCCTTCTGAGTACATTATGAACAATAATGTAAATACAAACTTATATTAATGTACACTGCTATGAGGTAAACATTGCATACAATTTGCAGCATGTACTTGTAAATATTTCTAGCTACAATAAAACTCTTTTCCTTTTATATTGGTATTATAACTCTTATTTCCATGTAGCATTTATTTTACTAGAATCATGAACTGGCTATGAAGGTGGGATAGACGACCCATACCTTCAGCTGAGTGTTTTCAGACCCCCTTAACGACTGTTTTTTTTTCCAAAAAGCGCTTAGCGACAAATCTAGCGACATCTCTGACCACCCTTAGCTACTTTCTGTGAAACTTTGTCGCCGATATTTCCTGCAGTTTAGAGACCCAGCTTGCTCCTTCCCAAAGAGAATGATCTGCATGATCAGACTATGTCCACTGACCAATCATAAACCTTTTTTGGTTCATTTCATCCACTCACAAAGTTGTTTTGTAGTTATTAATTCAAAAGTAAAAAATAAATCTGCATGTATATATGAAGTTTGTCTGTATGTAATGAAGAGGACTTTCATTACTTGTGTTTGTAAATTATCTTTATGTTACACTGGGGTATAGAAGCACTTTAACTTGACCCCTTATTAATACTGTATTTTAAGTGTATTGGTAAATGAAAGAAGACCATTGTACACGGAAAGTTTTAAGATATTTATTGAAGATAATTGTGAGATGGATGGTTGCCTTTGTTTCAGGAGAGCCACAGCTACTCCTCGTTAAGTCATGTGGAGTAGTCTGGAGGAAGAAAAGAATTGTTACATGAAACAAAATGGTTTCTCAGAAGTAGGACAGCTGGGAGTGAAGAATGCAAGAAAGTTCAGTGTTAAATTAAGAAGTGAAGTTTGAAGTGTTCACTCACCTTTCTTCCTGTTTCCTCACCAGGGTGTTCGGGCAAATCTTTCCTCGGGGGTCCGAGTACCATTTAAAGGTTCCGGTTGAGGCCAGGAGGAGAGTGTGGGGGAAATATTCTAATGGGTTTTCTTATGGGTGTTTTAATCTGGTGTTTGGGAGTAGATGAGGAGTTTCATATCTGTACTTTTGTATGTAATGGGTTATGGAACTATTGGTATTTAAATAAAGTTTAGAAATATTTGGTGAGGGTAGCAGAGGAGCTCCCCTGGAGAGCAGAGCTAGATGGTTTAGCCCAATTTGAAGCAGACTATATAGGACTGCATGTGTGTCAGGCTGGAGAAGTGTTGTTGCTGCCTGTAATCCAGATAACTGGTGGAAAATAAACCACTCTGCGTGACTTGCCAAATTCCTGCCTCGGTGTCATTGCTCCTGAAATCCAGCCGCTTAAGGCCATCGATATGACACTGTACTACGCTGCATCGCACACCTGTGGTGCATTCAAGGAATGTTCGAAATGTATGGTGAGTTCAAAAACGTAGGGCATTTAAAACTTATGACAAAAAACCCCACTGAAAATAATACCATAAGCAATAAACTTTTGATGCATGCTAAAAATGCCCTACTTATTTATACAAAATACTAAAAAACAAACAACTATATTCTCTCTATTAATT
Source organism: Valencia hispanica (assembly GCA_963556495.2). NCBI lineage: Eukaryota > Metazoa > Chordata > Actinopteri > Cyprinodontiformes > Valenciidae > Valencia > Valencia hispanica. The sequence continues at coordinate 26,275,672 of OY747702.1, forward strand.
TCGTCTTCTTGAGATATCTCAGCGAACGTATTTTTTTTATCAGAACTTACATTTTGTTTCAAAGGTCTTTTATGTCCAGTTGCAATTTGATATCTTGTAAATTTTGTACTAGTTTTCTAAACAATATACTTCAGGCAAAATAATATAACATGCTCAACAATCTCTTCTTGAAGACAAGTCACATTTCCCTGTAGCATGTCTCCCCTGTTTAAATAATATATTGTTTAACTGTGTATGACAAAATCCTAATCTAAATATAGTTATTTCCTCCTTTCTGTCTCATTTGTCATCACATGATGACATCATCATTATGCAAATTAGTATGACTATATACAGTCTATGGTATGACATCATCTGGCGAGATCTAGCGACTTTCTGAGGCAACTTCAGCTACTTTCTCTCTGAGACAGTTGGCAACACTGCTCGCAGCAGCAGTGAGCCTGTTAGCCATGAGTCTCCAAGCAGCACATATCAGGTCCGATGCTTCGCTCCATCGTGTCCGGGGTATGAGAAAGGAAAGTGGTGGCAGTAGTAGGAGTTTTCAAAACACAGCTAATGGTAACAAATAAGGCAGGAATGTAAAAACCCACAGAAATAGCAGCTGACGCGGGAGAAACTCTCTGTGGAGTTGGTCTGTGTGCAGTACCATGCAATGAAAGACACCACACACTGAAGCACTACAAGCAATGTGATCTAGATCGATAAACATCTGCATATATAAAAAACTCCAAAGAAACTTAAAAAAAACCTTTAAAAAAGACCCCTCCAAAAAAAGAAAACAAAAAATGAAACTAAAATATAAAATAGATGAACATCTGTAAAATGTAAGAAATTCAATATGACCGCCACCTGATGATGTCATGATATGCAAATTAGAGGAGTGAATCTGTTCCTATCACAAACTTTGGGTCATACTAAAGATTTTTATAATTTACAACATGCCTTTATCTCTAACCATATTTAAGTTACAAGCTTTTGAAATAGTGATATCAAAATTTAAGATTTTACTGAAAAAACCCCAGCGCCTAAAGAGTTAAGTGTAAAATAGCATGTAGTATAGACAAGTTTACGAGCTGTTTCCGCTTTACTTCCTGAACTCCTCCCGTATATGCAATCCACTTCCGTTCTGGCGGGCTGAGTTTGTTTAGCTAGCTAGCTCCGTAATGCCGACAAACCACTGATATCGCGGTTACATAGGGTTAACAATAACAACATGAAGAAAAGTGGTTCGGGAACAACGTGTGCGGTAGTTGGTTACAAACACTCGAGAAAGCACCTGAACGAGTGGTTAGATAGTGTTACAACCACAAACCAGCTACGAAGAGGCAATGTCCATGCGCTCCAATGTTTGCATTTTTTCGCAACCCTGATACCGACTCGGAATCAAGAGCCTGGCTGAGGGCATTGAATCTAAAGAAACCACCCCGCAATGTTTTTGTTTGTTCTTATCACTTTATTGACGGCAAACCAACCAAGGATAATCCTTTCCCAGAGTTGTGGTTGGGATACAATCGCGCTCCCCAGCCCAAGAGGCGCTAACTCACCCAGCGGACCACTGCCTCCCCCCAGTTAAAGAAACGGAGACTTGAATCTGAGGGTAAGTTCAGCAACTTCAGCTATGAAGCTGACAATACTGTTAATTATGAATAAGTTGTCATACACTAACTTGGGTGACCATACGTCCTCTATTGCCTGGACATGTTCTCCTTAAGGCCATGAAATTATGTTCGGGGTATTTTGTAAAATATCATAAAATGTCCAGATTAACCTCATATTGTTTCACTGACGGTCATTCAACACTTTAAATGCAGCCACTGCCGACCAGTATTATTCTGAGCTACTTGTCTTGATGACGTGAAAGACCTTGTAAAAACAAAGCAAACGAGGAGCTGCGCTGCACTGCATGCGCTGTAATGTGACACTTAAATGCTGAAACTTAAATGTTGTTTCACAGACGAATTGCAGAAAAAATACCCAATGATCATATTTAGTATAAGTGGATGCTCAGGATCTCAGGAGTATAAAGATGCTACTGACATTGCTCTACCTGAAAGACTGAATGCAACAGAATTAAAAAAAAAAACAGCTGTCTTAATACAAAGTTATCTTGGGTAAAGTAGATCAAATAAAACGGAGAATATTCCAATTTTAAGACATAATGAATGATAAAGTCACTCTGATTATGATCTACTGTTGGTGCATATGAGTCATATGTTTTACAATAAACCATATTAACTTGAAAAAATGCTGCATTTTATAATGGTGCTAATAATGTAATAATTGCTAAACATGACTCAGTGATTTACTGGAGAATAAATTCCTACATTTTTAAAAATCAAATTTGCTAGCACACATTTCAAACAATAATTAATAGTAATATGTTTCAGCAAATATAAAAATATTCTTTAGTTTTTATTTATTTATAATGCTAGTATTTCTAAGCAAACCTTCAAATTCATGTGAGAGAGATGAAAATATCTGACTATATTTACCTCAAGAATCTGATACTAGATTTAGTATTTTCTAACTTAAATCCATATTAAGTGAGTGCAATGTTGTAGTACAAATTTTGCCACTGTGATGTTTTTTAGTGAGAGGACTCTATGCCTGGATTAATTTGGCTCCATCCATGTTTTCTCTTCCCGTTTTTAGATGCTCCTGAAACCTGTCAGCCTGCCTGTGAGGCCAAGCCTGCTACACCAACATTTAGAGATGCCCAGACCCAATGGGAGGATCCGTCACATACTGACTACATGTACTGTTCAACAACACAGTCTGTTAAAGTAGACAAGGCCACACAGTGCAAGGTAGAAATTGGTCCTACTGTGACTAGCACCACGGTCATTGATGATGCTAGATCCCGGCTGTATACAGGAGTGCGTATGGATCAATTTTTTTAACCTGGTTACGGTGTTGTTACCTTTCAGTAAGCCATCAATTTCCCTTCCTGTTATTGACCAAATCCTGATGACTTTGATTAAGCTAAAACTAAACTTAAAATTAGGAGATATTGCTCACCGATTCAATGTGTCATCCATGGCATCCATGCCATTATCCCAGACCGTTCCCATCAGCATGGCACCGAAACTGGACAAGATCTTAACCATCTGTGCTGGCCTAGTTAACCTGAAGAGTCCACTGATCAGAGTGCCTCGTGAGGTTTAGAATCTTGCCATTTGTTAATTAAATACAGATAAACACAACAAATACTGTGTGCATTCTATTTTTTTATATTATATATGAATATTTTTATAGTGATGTAATTTTGTGGGCTGCTTTTGTATTTTACTTTTTAATACCTGTTAGGATTAAACACATCTTTCTTGTTGAAGCCATTTGTTTAATTTCCTCAAAACAATTGATACATCCTGTTTTATTTATGTACAGTATGAGCTTACTATGAATAATGAACTCTGTTAAAATAAATTATACTATGGTCTGGGTGAATACTCGATTCTGATTGGCTGGAGGGTGTAGGTTAAAAAGTGATAACGTACACCTAGGAAATTGCCTGATGTCAGTTCTAAATTATTGCGCTGGCGCAAACGCTAGATGGTAACCATGGCAACAGTTGACTAATCGCAACAGCAAGACAGACAAAACATGAGGGATTTTATCATCTCTTTTATCATCCAATATCTGCAGATATTGATATGCCTCAGACAATGTGTGTCCCTGTGTTCTAGTAACACACGCAGATCGGGTAAATTACCATAGTTGGGACTGACAGGCTTTGTAATGCAATGTAATCTTGTTGTTGTTAAAGACAGTTATTAGTTCACACCCTCACTTACAATTACTCAAAATATGCATTGCAGTCTCAGCAACTGTTTTAAAAGAGGGGAAACATTTCTGTTTTATTTTAAAACATTTAGCAGAAAGAAGGGGCGGGACATGCATTTCTTTCTTTTTTTTACTGTGAATCCTTGATTTATGGGTGCCACCCCAGCAGAACTAGGTTCCCCTCCTGTGCCACCCCTGAAAAAAATAGTCTGGACACGCCACTGCAGATGCTACCCTGAATCTTTCGAAACTTTGATTCATTTTAGCCACTCTTCTGGCTTTTTAAAGACAAACTTTGTGACTTGAAATGCCGTTGGGGCTGCTGCGGCCCTTCTATTTCGTAGCTTTGCACTTGCAGCGCTCGTTTCTTCGGGTTTACAACGCAAGTTCACTCCGGTCAGTAAGAGCAAGTACTTCTGCTGATATCTTGCCCTCTCCAGCCAACTTCTGACACTATGTCTTGTTAGTTGTAAATGTAGAGTAGACGAGTCAATATGAGCCTGAGGTGACTCTGAACCAGTTCTGGCAGCTATTTTTAGTTCCTCTTAAAGGAGTAATAACCTAGTATTACCTTGGATACCCACGCTCTATTATAGTCTTTCAGGCCCTTCTAAAAAAGAAAAGTTGAAAAAAGTGAAAAAAATAAACAGAGCTCCTCTGACCCTTATTTCTGAAGGTATTATTGTCTCGCGAGATCTGATGCAATATTTTGGCTGTTGTGGACGGTCATTGTAATAATGCAAATGAGGGGTGCGCACAATAGCCACATTAGCAGTTAGCTGCTGTTTGTTACACACAGTATAGCAATAAAAACACAGCCTTACCATTTCAATTGCAGGCAAGTCTCTGAATGTTGGAATGGCCCCTTTTTCCAAACGGAGCTCGGGTTCGTACTTCAAATCGGAATTCAGTAATGGCGGCGCTCGACTGAATATGAGGGAGAGAGGAGTAGGTCGGGCTTCCTGCAGCATAGGTCTGCAATGTCCATATATGGTATATCCTGCGCCGACTTGACGTCAAGTTGGCCAGAAATTTAACATTGCGTATTTGAGTGCACGTGGGCTGGTTGATGAACCCGAGGGTAAACAAACGCTTCAAACAAACTCTATCAGTTTCCCGGCCAGTGTATAATCGTTAGGCAAACATAACAGACATTTTTTCTCGTGGAATAGTGAAAATTACAGGTCATGGCTCCTTTAACCAGTCACCCCCCCGAGCATTCAGGGACAGTGTATAGGCAAAGCCACTACCATAACACTAATGTGGTCTTTTGGGGATTTTGAACACCAGGAGTTGTAGAGAACAACAAAAAACTGTTTCTTTGTTTACATGTGTATTTAAAAGTATTTACTGAGCTGCACTTCTAGTAAAAAGCTTTCCAGCTCAATCAAAACTCCCTCTCTGTCAACCATTGCTCCTTTAGTGGCTGTGCGCTGAAGTAAATAACTGTCATTGACCAGAGATGTCACTGCAATGGTATTGAAGCCCGCCAGAAAAGGTCTGCACCCCCTGCTGTCATGGTGGGGAATTGCTTTGCAACACATAGACACCAACGGAGAAGTATAAAAGGCAAGGCAAGGCAAGGCAAGGCAATTTTATTTGTATAGCACACTTTCAACAGCAGGGCAATTCAAGGTGCTTTACATGATTTGGTGATTTAAAAGAAACACATAAAAGAAACACACATTATACATGATACACAATAAAGCAAGAGAAAGAAAAAAAAGCAAGAGAGCATGAACACATTTCATACATATAACATCAAGCATTTACTCAAAGGCAATTCTAAACAGATGGGTTTTTAGGAAAACGGAGGAAAACGTCTCCGTCAACATGTGTGCGTGTGGGTGCAATCTTGCTGACGGAGAAGTATAAACTAGGCTTAAAGCAACACTAAGTAAGTTTTGCTCTCTGGGTCCCCCTACAGTTGGGAAAAATTTATTGTTTTCTACTACTGTCGTAAAATCTATTATGGTTATACCAGGGGATTCACATTTACAAGCGATACCCTCTAACGTTACAGATTTTCATGTCTTGGGCAGCCTTTATGTCAAATGTCTTCATCCCAGATACATTTTCTATATTTCAGCATGTCATATGTACGGCAGCGTAGAGCTGTCAGCCATATAATAAAGAAATTAGACCGCATCATGTTATAACATTATTGTAACAACTTGAAAACCACTTGAAACTAAAACGTTATAACGTGATAGTTTATTGTAAAAACGTGAAACTATAACGTGATACGGTCTAATTTCTTTATCATATGGCTGACAGCACTATTCTGATTATCTGTGCTACCTCCTCAGAATGTCCTACTGTAGCGCGCATCTGTCAGTGCTACCCCTTGAAAAGTATGTTTACATGCCGAAAACAACAACTGTTAGCTTTAATGTTAAACATAATCATCGGAAAATATTTTTCAAGTGACGGGATTGAAGTGGCGGTTTAGCAGTAATGCCAAACATAGCAAAAAATTATGAATAACACAAACTTTTCTTTCAATCTACAGAACATGCTACCCGTTTAATGTAAAGCTAAAACTAGCACATAAAGATGCACTAAAAACCATGATCAGAATATCCTACTTGATAAATAGGCCTATAGATGAATAGCACACTCTGGAAATCTGTTAGTTTGTAAAGCAGCTAATGAATATATACCAAGCCAGTAAGACTTGGAGCAGATAGCAGTATTATTCCTCCAAAATATTAAAATGTAGTAGCCTATGATTATAAGCACAAATAGCCCGCAAAATACACCGCATTTACTGTACGACTCAAATTAATGGGACTTGTTCACATGCAGTGTAACGATATCACAGAAGTGAAACTAACATACAAGGGCTGTCATGTAAACTTGAAACTAGTAGCTTAAGAAAAGCCTTAAAATATTTTTAATAAAAATTAGCCAGTAATGAAATAATTTGAATAAAACTCACCGTAAACTTCAAAGAAATAAAACAGACGAAATGGATCTTCCAGGCAGGAATTCTTGATGACAGATTTGCTGAGTAAGCGAATTGTGACGTAACATCGAAATGTGCATGCAGGTAGCACAGATAGTCGGAACACCGGTGTACAGATGAATACAGTTTTGGCTCCGTCATGATGACAATTGTTCAAGCTACCTGCTGCTAGGTATCTTCCATTTATATGTACCTGCTGAGTATGCTCCACCCAGAGAGCCTTGCAGGACGCTGCACCTACCGGGTTTTGTGAAGCCTGCCGTAAAGCAAGTCGGATTTGAACTACAAAACCGCTACCAGACGACCCAAAGTTACATAGTGCTGTTATGGCCGATAGAGGGCCGCAAAGCGAATGCAGAAGTGCCGTTTCACCCTGTTATGAGTTGATCAACCACTGACACGAGTTCGGAAACATTATTTTAAGGTAAAAAAAAACTCTTTAGGGTTGCTTTAACTATCACAGCAGAATAATGAGAATCATCTGCTTTACATGTCAGGTAATTGTTCTCAATCCAATAAGACGATGTACCCTCTCTGATAACTCTGAAGTGATCTTCACATGCTGACGCACAGATAGGACTTAATGACTCAAAGAGTGCTGCTCTCCTCCTAAACTGAAACTGTTCATAAAGAGAGAGGATAATGGTGAAAGAGAAAAAATAAAGACTATAAGCACAACTTCCTAGCCTTGCTATGCTGTTGGTGTGGAAAGCTACATTAGAAATTCAAGGCAACGTAACATTGGTTTAATTGTAAGATTAGCTCCAATTGTTTGTTTATTGACTGGCTGTTAACATCCTCGTTTTCTCCTCATTAACTGATAAAACACAGCTTTGCTGCACATAACGTTTTGTTGAAAAGGTGGAAGAATGTTCATTTAAGGTAAACACCTTTTTCTGAATGTATTTATACTTAAAAAAACACACTCAGTGGTTTTTTTTCTGCAGTAATTTGGGGTAACATATAATATTTAATCATCTGTGATAATAGATTACCTGAATTTATGCTTTTTGGTGTTCTCTTAGCTCAGATGTAAAAAATAAATAAAAACATTGCCTCGTGATTTTACTTGCATGGTTGAGCAAACCAATGTTCTTTACTGCTTTCCCTGGAGCTGATGGGTAATATGCAAAACTGCTCAGGTTGCACTCTGCAGAAACCCTAAATTTCCTGCGAACAAATGAAAGGACCTCATAAGGGCTGTGATTAGGAAATGAGGTGCTGTTGTTGTGAAGCTGTGCACCACCACATCCCTTTTGCCTTCTCAGCATTCCCGTCACATGTCCTGACACGTCACACTTTTACGCTTTCCCATAAAAACTGAGATCATCAAAGCCACCTGCGCTGAATCTCTAAGGCTCAGCACTTTTAACAAACAGACAAAGAAATGACTTTCACACTTGATAGTCTTTGTTAAAATATACAAAGCAGTTGAATCCAGCGAAAGATTCTACATCCCATTGAAAGCTGAAGGTTGAGGTGAGCATTGATTAGTGGCAGCAGAGCAGGTCATGCCCCACCGCTGCATCAATACGTCAAAGTTGCCCTTTTACTCAGCACAGTCCCAGTAGTGACTGCAGATTGCTTGGCTTTTAAAATGTAGGACTAATGACAAAAATATTGGGCCATAAGGAAAAAATACGGAGAGGTGATAATTTAAATGGAAACCTGAACCCTTAAAGTGAGATCTATTACACCATGTAGGGCATTTTGCTGAATCCATATTGGCTTGTTCTTAGTGGTTAGTGCAATCCTATACTAAAACACGTGAACAGTAGATGGAGTGAATCTACACACTGGCATTCTCACACACCAAGCCCTGCACACATGAATAGAATAAAGTCAGACAACTCATCTCTAAAATATAGAGATTTAACAAGACCCCAAAACAATTTTTTTTTGCCTATAAACTGTATAAATGGGTATTTACCAATGCAATCTTTCAGTCTCTGGAGATTTTTAAAATTTTTTGTGTAAACTTGTTTAATTCTACACTTTTTGGTCTAAAAACGTCTTAGTGCTGCCCTCTTAGGGTTGAACTGAGGCTACTGCATTTGAATTTTGTGATTGGTGGAGAGCGGTACATCTTTACGTCACAGGCATCGACTGTGTCACAGGCATGGTCTCACGGACACGCCCCGTTGGTTTGGGTATAAAACCATCTCTGACATACTGGCCCCGTGGCGAGTTTGGAGTTGGATTGCGTTTTTCAGGTTTCCATTATTATCACATTAGCACTTAGTTAGCATAGCTAACATACTGTTTTGAACGTTATCCTATGTTAGCATTACCACTCAGAGACAGGACCCATCCTGTCTCTCTCTGCCTCACCAACACCGGCAGCGCCAGCCTCGGGCAGCGCTGACTCAGCTCCCTGAACCAGCGGCTCGAATTGATACGGATCTAGGCCGCTGGGCTCCATAAAGTCTCCCTCTACCTCCGGTGACGACGGAGGAGATCCGCTGGTTCAGGGCGCCGAGTCAGCGCTGCCAGAGGCCGGTGCTGCTGAGGCAGAGGGAGACAGGAAGAGTGATAATGCTAACATAGGCTAACGTTCAAAACAGATGAACGTCGATCAGATCTTGCTTTGATCACAGTCCATGTTTCAGTGTCAGATTAAGCGAGCTGTCACTGTCCTCCTGAATACACCCCCACGTTCCCCCCTCCGCTCTTCCTCCACACTTTGCCACGCCTCTCCGTACCTCCTGGCACCGCCCACTTTGTAGAATTTTTCAAATGTTGTCTGGGGGCGGGGTTTTTATTTTTCATGGGGTTCAGTTACACTTTAAAAAGCAACTCACTGCCCCAACCTGAGTCTAACACAGCCCACATTTCCTGTTTGAAAAATTCCCCAAAAGGAGGTGTTGCCTGGCAGACCAAGGGACAGCAAGGGGAGAATGCTGGGCTGCGTTAACACTTCCTTGCTATTCCAACTCCAACTCGCTACGGAGGCATGGTTGAGACTCGGCTTGTTTTATAACCCACGGCGGTAGGATGGCTAACCTCAGCCATCACTGCAGAGCGAACAGCAACACCCACTGGCATTTCTTGGTAGTAAATTTATATTTTTACTCAAATGTACTAAAATACCAAAAATAATGCCCAGACATGTAGACAGCACTATTACACTCATTTATACAGTTTTTCAGCAAAACAAAAGTTGGGGGTGAGTTGATCTTTAAGGACTAAGGCTTACTTTGAGGAACTGGGATTGAGGCTGAATTAACTCTGAAAGCTGATTAAGAACATCAGTTGCTGGGTGTTCAAAGAATCAGTTCACAATGCAAAGCTGAAGGGAAAATAAAGTATTGTGTTAATAAAGTATTGTATTGAAAATATTTTGCTGAACTAGAAATCAATCATGTTTTGGACAATTGATTCTTAACATTGTGTTAACCAGCCATCACAGTGACTTTTTCAATGGACTGATGGGCTACCAAGATGGTGGCTTAAAACAAATGTCAATGACCAATATGGCCACGTGACTGCATACGTGATGATGTCATATCTGGAATTATTGGCACAGCTTGATGTCAAAGAAATACTAGTGCTGCAGTACCATTTAGCAACCCCTTTTACTCCCGAATGTACCTTTTTAATTACTATTAATACCACTGTTAATGTTAGGGATGTTCCATCTGGGTGCCTCACAATTTTGATTTGATTATGATTCGGATGCTACAATTAAATTATAAAATGACTATTTTTGTTGCATATTTTTTTCCCCATTTAGGGTTTTTTCTTCATTCCTTCAATGGTTACTTTCTACTCTTAAATCCATTCAGTTTCCATTAATGCAAGTATCCAAACCATTTGATTTCCATAAAAGAGGAAACTTGGTCTAATCCTTAAACACATCAATCATATTCTGTTTACTAAAAGAAGACTTTGATTTTGACATATTTATAGTATACCTGCTCTATGTGGTTAAAAAGAAAAATTAAATTAACTTCAGATCAGCCTTTACAAGTCAACCATTACAGAAATGACATCAAAATGGAAATGGAAATAATTAATCTTCTATATTAGAAAATAAACTTATAACAATAATAGCTCCTTTTTTAAGCCATACAAGACAGAAAGTACATAAAATTCTGAAATTATATTCTGAGAAAATAAATATTTTTTATTTAAAGTAATGGAAAATAAAAAGCAGCAATCTCCTAAAGACACTTCATCTATACTCCAGTCTTAAGTTGACAGCGGAAAAAAACTAATACAGAACTCTAACTTTGCACAGCGTTTTCATAGTTTTTGTGTTAGTTTGAGCAATGGGATGTTTGCCACCTGTCATACACAGAAACAAATCTGCCATCTATGAGTACGGTGCTCTCCATCACACATTAGTTGCGACCGGGATGGTATGAAGTAAATTTCCTTTGTCTTTCATACTTCAAGCTACACTTGGGCTGACGTCTGGTAAACATGAGCTGCTCTGTGCTGCGCTTGGGGAGGGTGCCCCAGACAGCTCCGTGGACATGTACGGGAAAAAGATGTTGCTGCTAACATGATACACAACACCACAGACGCTTGCTTCACAACTAAAGTGCAAAATATGTCCTGTATTTTGTAAATTTTGCGGTGCATGGCTAAAATATTAACTCTAGCGATGATGTTTCCGCCGATCCATCCCCTAAAAACGTTTGTGCAGCACACCGGACTTTTGTTACACTCATTTAATTATTATGAAAAACAGTAAACACTTTTGAATCGCTATCAATTTTGCATGTTTCACATCGCAATTAATTATGGTGAATTGGCACACCCCTAATTAATATGTTCATTAGCAGTGGTGACGTGTTACAGCAGATTGCAGCATTAAAAGAACGAATTGTGTGGAAAACAGTAATGTTAGTAGCTACCATATCATAATTATCAAAGCGTTTACCATTAGCAGCTGAGGCATCAGAGACAATATACCACCTTTATAAGGAACAAGCGGACATATTTTATGCAGGTTAGTGAGAGGAGAGGAAAGAAAAACTCAAATGAAACACAGTAAGCTCACATTACAGGAGTAAAGTGACTTATATCCAGTCATCATTTTTACAAAACAAGTTTGTAAATCTAAGGCTCAGTGGCCTGTTTGTAATCAAGCAGTTTGCACCACACAAGGAAATAAACAATATAAACAATATAGAACTGAGAGGATGAGCTGCTGCTGAGATCTCGCGAGAGCTGTGCGTAAGTAATATGGCGGTAAACTGGTAAAACAAACAAACTCAGGTAAAAACAAACCATAACATTTGAGCCAAATATAGCAAACGTTTAATAATAATAACCATTATTTTGTATTTCTCCATAAACAAACTGGACGAGGAAACCTTGCACAGCCTGGAAAGCTACTTGGACGAGTGCTTTGACAACATTGTTATGGGCAAGCCACAGAAATCCACCTCTGCTATGCCGACAAGCACACCATCACAAAAACGCACTCGCTCTGAGGCCAGCACCTCCACAATCTCTCCAGAGAAAAGCTACAGCGATGTCCTGGACTCAATAGATAAGAAGCTAACCAGCCTAGACGCGCGTCTGGCCCTGGTTGAGGTTCTCCATAAAGAATTTCAAGCTCTAAGGGAATCTCTAGACTTCAGCCAACAACAGGTAGCATCGCTCGCTGCAGAAAACCAAACACTTAGGGAGAGTGTAAAGAAACTCACCGAGGGGATGACGCAGCTGTCCGGAGAAAGGAAGAGGATGAAAGAAACTATCTTGGATATACAGGCCAGGGGAATGCGGGACAATCTTGTTTTTTCCGGGATCCCAGAACAAGCTGAGGACGACGCTGAATCCACCGTCCAAGATTTTCTCCAACATCAGTTAAAGCTCCCAAGCGACACGGTAAAAAACATCACTTTTCACCGAGTCCACCGCCTAGGAGGTAAGAAGCCCAACAACAGCCGGCCGCGACCTATTGTTGCTAAATTTGAGCATTATAAGCAAAAAGAGCAGGTCAGAGGCCAGGGCAGAGAGCTGCGGGGAACGAATTACAGGGTTAATGATCAATATCCGAAGGAAATCCTGGATAGAAGGCGTGTTTTGTTCCCAATCAGGAAGAAATTTATCAGTGAAGGCACCAGAGCTACAGTAGCAGTAGATAAACTGTATGTTAATGGGCAGCTGTTCAGGGACCCCCAGCTTACTCTTTGGCTTTATTAGTCATCTAACACTGGTCAGATACGAGTTGTTTTATCAGTCAACTATAATCTAATGTTAGCACAGCTCTCTAAAGTTGTTTACATTACTCAATGTGGGCGGGGCCAGGGCTAAGCACTGGGATACTGGCTCTTTTTTCTTTTCTCATCTTCACATGTCTATCACCAAATGTCTTTGTCACTCATTTTTCCTTCTTTTATCACTCACACACACAAATAATTTTTTTCATAATATAACTATTTCTTTCTCTCTCACCCTTCACACCTTCACAACTTTCTTCTATTTCTCTCTTTCTTATATCTCAGCTTTTGGATTTTCAATCAGGCAACCCCAAGCACAAACTAATAATACACCTTTGTTTATCTGTTTCCATGGTGATATGGACTTTACAACTTTTATCTCAAAACTATGACTACTCTAAGGTTTGTCACGTGGAATATTCATGGAGCTGGCACCAGAGAGAAAAGAGTTAAGATTCTTAACCAGCTTAAAAGATTGAAGGCAGATGTCGTCTTATTACAAGAAACCCATAAATCTACCTCAGCTGCAGATTATCTTAAATCCCCTGAGTTTCCTAATGTGTTTTCTGCATGCTATAACTCTAGACAAAGGGGAGTAGCAATATTAATAAATAAAAATTTTAATTTTACAGTAATAGATACAGTTACAGATCCAGAGGGTAGATTTATTATAGTAAAACTATCTATACATAACCAAAAGTTATGTATTGTCAGTATATATGGTCCAAATGTTGATGACCCCTCATTCTTTCATTCCTTCTTCTCTGTGCTCCTTGAACACATGGATTGCTCAATTCTTCTTGGGGGCGACCTCAACTTTGGTTTAAATGAAGAAATAGACAGGCTGAGCACAGCAGGGACTCAGCGCAGCTGGAAATCTATAGATATAGTCAAACAGTACATGAGCGATTATGGACTTTGTGATGCATGGCGATCTCTTCACCCCAATGACAAAAAAAATACTTTCTTCTCAAATGTCCACCATTCATATTCTCGACTGGATTATTTGTTAGTCAGCAGCTTACTGTTGACTGACATTTCAGACACTGAGATACACCCTATAGCTGTTAGTGATCATGCTCCTGTTTCTCTAACTTTAGTAAATAAAACAGAAACACCTCAAAGCAAAAATTGGAGATTTAATATATCATTACTTAAGGATAAAGAATTTATTAAATATTTCGAAAAAGAGTGGGCCTCATATTTGGAATATAACGACCTCCCTGGTACGTCGCCATCCATTCTTTGGGAGGCAGGAAAAGCTGTGATTAGAGGTAAAATAATCTCATTCTTATCAAATAAAAAGAAAATGGAAAAAAAACGTATTCAGGAATTAGAAGAAACTATTAATTCATTAGAAGCTTCTCTAGATGAGGAGAGACTAGGCAAAATCCGTAAAGCAAAGCTAGAATTAAATCAAATTATTAATAAACAGACCCAGTTCTTAATTCAAAGACTTAGGATAGAAAACTTTGAACAAGGTAATAAATCAGGTAGATTTTTGGCTAACCAGCTTAAAATTAATAAAGAAAAAACAACTATATCTGCTATTAAAGATCAGACCGGGAATACAGTAAATGATCCTGGAAGAATAAACAACACATTTAAAGAATTTTGCAAGGCTTTATACTCACCAGAGATAAATCCATCGGATCATGAAATTGAACAATTTTTTGATAACATAACACTACCTAAATTATCTGAAAGTCAAGCGATGGCCCTGGATTCACCACTAACAGCGGCTGAACTCGAGGAGGCCCTCCAAGGCATGCCCAATAACAAGGCTCCAGGCCCAGATGGATTTCCAGCAGAGTTCTATAAAGAATTCTGGAATATTCTGGCACCAACATTCCACAGAATGCTGCAGGAAACCAAGGAAAATGGCCGACTCCCACCAAATATGAATTCTGCCTACATTAGTCTATTACTAAAATCAGGTAAAGACCCTTCGTTTCCTACCAGCTATCGTCCCATATCCCTCAGTAATGTTGATCTTAAAATAATCTGCAAAGCCCTCGGAAAAAGGATAAAGTAACCCCTCTTATAATACATCCTGATCAAACTGGTTTTATTAAAAGGAGACATTCATCCAAAAATTCACATAGATTAATAGATTTAATAGATTTTTCTTACTGTAAAAACATTAAAACTAATATATTATCTTTAGATGCAGAAAAAGCATTTGATAGAGTTAACTGGAAATTCTTATTTGTAACCTTACATAAAAATTGCTTTGGAAATTCTTTTATAAACTGGTTGAAAATATTATACAGTTCACCAACAGCATGTATCAGGACAAATAACCAAACATCATCTAGGTTTAATCTTCAGAGAGGTACCAGGCAGGGATGTCCTCTCTCTCCCTCCTTGTGCACTATTTTTATTGAACAACTACCTGCAGCAATCAGGCAAACTCACAATATTAAAGGCATAAAATGCAATAACATAGAACATAAAATCAGTCTTTATGCAAATGATGTATTACTTTTTCTCCAACATTCACAAACCTCTTTCTCTCAGGTAATCGGGTTGATAAACTCTTACTCAGACGTTTCAGATTATTCTATAAATTGGTTAAAATCTACAGTTCTTCCAATCAATTGTTCTGTCCAGAATCCAACTAATACACAACTGCAGTCAGGGAATATTACCTATTTAGGTATCAATGTCTCACCAGGACTGGCAGATTTAATAACGCTAAACTACATCCCACTTTTAAAAAAAGTGGAAGATGATCTTGCTAGATGGAAATCTCTACCCATATCACTTATGGGAAGGGTTGCTTCAATAAAAATGATGGTTTTGCCCAGAATCAACTACTTATTCTCAATGATCCCAAGTAAACCATCACTAGACTGGTTTAGATCTCTGGACTCCTATCTCTAAATTTCTTTGGAAAGATAAACCCACACGTATCAGCTTAAAAACACTGCAGAAGACCAAAGAAAAAGGAGGTCTAGATCTACCAAACTTCCATCATTATTTCTTAGCCAACAGGCTCCAATACATCTCAAGATGGTTAAAACATAGCTACCTAGACGAGTCCTGGATAGACGTAGAACAGACACTATGTAATAAGATAAAACTTTCAGACCTACCATTTATTAGCTCAAATATAAAACAATATGAATGCTTTAAAAGCATAAATATCAGCTCCTCTCTGACAGCATGGTGGGAGTTTCTAAAAATGACAGAGTCCACAATAATCCCATGCAGACGCACACCCATCTGGAATAACCCCGACATCTTGCAAAAAAAATGTATGATAAGTTTCCCAGTCTGGAGGTGCAATGGAATTGAATACCTGGAACATATATTTGAAGGAACAGACTTTATCCCATTTAATACATTAATTACACAATATGGAATTGATAAAAACAAATTCTTAGAATATCAACAAATTAAATCTATTATTAAAGGTAAATTTAGGCTCAATACAGCTGAATTACAAATTCCAGCAAGAGTTTTAGATTTTCTTAATCTCAACCCCCCCAAATTGCTGTCTAAAATATACAAAACTTTATCTACATTAGATGAATCAATAACCATCCCTATTTCAAAATGGGAGGTGGATTTATCAGCCAGCTTTGACCAAAACGTCTGGTCTCAGATATGTTTAAGAACCTTTAAAATAACAAAAAATCCTCATTTGCAATTAATACAATACAAAATCCTTCATAGAGTACACTATACAGGTCAACGAATGTTTAGGATGGGTTTTACATCGTCTAATACCTGCTTACAATGCACAAGCAATATGCCAGATACTTATGTTCATGCGCTTTGGTTCTGTCCACCTGTTAAGAAATTTTGGTGCCAGATATGTGAGGACTTATCAAAGTGTCTGAAATGTAACATCCCACCATCTCCCTCAATTTGCCTGTTAGGAAATTTAAATGATGTCACCATGGACACAAAGTCAGTTCTAATGGTTCACATTGCCTTATGCATCGCTAAGAAAACTATCCCCCTGAACTGGAAAAATAAAAAAGCTCTTAATATTAATCAGTATAGAAATCTCTTGTTGGACCATAATGGTCTTGAGACGGCCTCTGGCTCCATATCTGATCAATCTCTCTGGGCTCCTTTGATAGGCTCCATCACCTAGTGGGGGTGGGGGGCACTTGGTTTTGTCGTTTGGGACACTGTTGCTGATGTAGGGGTTTTGGGGTTGGAGGCGTCTGGGGGGGACGAGGGGGAGCGGTACAATCAGGTTCACCTCTGGTGCCGGTGCCCACTGTTAAACCACATATAGACACTGAGGGCTCGGGGTGGGGGTTGGGGGATGTGTGGCTGCCTTCCCCACATCCCACCTCTCTGTTTTAAATGCACATTATAACAACACACATCAACACCATACTCGAGCGGGAGGATGGAGGCTAGGGGTCTTTTCACACCCCTGTTCGCTACGGGCCATCAGGGGTTGGGGTCCGGAGGAGGACAGGCGGTCTGGTCGGGGGCCTGGGCTGTCGGGCTGCTTTGCCACTGTGGGGCCCTTGGCGGTCTGCTTGTCTCCGTCCTAGAAGGTAGGGGGTCCACCTCCCGGGTCCGGGGGCTGGTGGCTCTACTGGGGCATCGGTACCTGGACCTGGGAACATAAAGTGTGCATGGGGTGTGTGAGTGAGGGTACAGCGTCATTTTTTTGGGTGTCTTGGTGAGTCAGTGAGAATGTATGGGTTTAAGAGGGAGGGAACGTATGACTGTGTCTGTATGTCTTTGTCTACCTGTCAGGTTGGATCTTGGTCTGACCCCTCGCCTGGCGCACCTCAGGCCTTACACTTAATGGGGGGCCTATTTCCCCTCCGTCACTCCCCGCCGGTGACGGGGGCCCCTGCCTGCCGGTGCATCGGTGGTCAATCCGGTTCGGACATGGTGCGTGCCTGGCCGGGCCTGGGGGGGGCGGTGTGTCGGTTGGCCGATGCGCTGGGCCAATAGCTTCCTTTGGTTGGTTGGGGCACCTCTTTTAGAGGTGCCAGGTTTGGGATTGTTGGGTGGTGCCTGCTCGGTGGCTCGGCGGGATGCGGATCCGGCGTCTCTGCTCGTTTAATCACCTGTTCTGTGCGCACCGTGCGTGGCCGGTTCATTGGCAGGTTGGACCGGCCCTGGCCCTCGTTGGATGCCTGGTCTCGGCGCCCTGCGTTGCGCGGGATCAGGACCCGGGAGCTGGTACAACTTGGTGTCCATATGCTGGCTGAGCCGGGCCTGGGGATGCTGTCCGTCCCTTGCGGCTATCGGTGGGGCGCTGGGAGGTTGGCGGTGGGGATTGGCCTAGGGTGGAGGTGGCGCGTGGCGGCCGGTGGCCGGCCGCGGCCCCTGCAGTGCCGGGGGCCCCTCGTCGGCCGGTCCCTTGTCGGGTCCCTGCTGGGGGGTGGGGTGCCCCGGGGCCCCGGCTCCCCCGGTCCATGGACCGACCCGCCCCGGCGCGGCCAGTTGCCGGCGGGGCCCGTGGGCTCGTCACTGCTGCCCCCCGGGCCCCTGCATAGTGGCCGCTGGATGTTCCCCTGGGGTTCTCCTTTGCTCCTCTCTTGGGGGATGCGGTCGGCCCCGCCCGGGTCCGCCTGGGGCTCTGGCGGTCCTTTGGACGTCTTTGCACCGATCTCCTTCATATCTGCATCGATTCCTGGGAGACGGATTGATGTCTGCTCACACCAATTATCGAACACTCTTATGGAGAAACCTTATATGCACCAGCATGCTAACACACACACATAGATGTGGGGTCTCTGGTGTTTAAGGAAATATTCTTGGGCTGAGGTTATCATTACTAGAGCTTGATTAATCGGTACCATGAGTTTTTCTGTGACATTGTTGTTGTATTTTTTTATCTATTTTTGTGTGATGTGGTTGTGTAATTCTTAGTTCACAATGTTTGGTTGGTTTTGTCGATGTTCCTTTTTCGGGTTATGTTTTGTTTTTCCCCCTCTCTCTGCCGTCCTGTGGGTATGGAGGCAGACTTCAATGTCTTCCTGTGTTTTCTTTGTTCCCCTTCCTCTCTTGTATTTTCAACTCACCCTCTCTCTTGACTTTTTGTTTCCTACCTCTCTTCTTCATCTTCCTTCTTTCTTCTCCTTAATTTTCTGTCTCCGTGTCCATAACATCAGGAAATAAAAAACCCAAAAATTCATAATAAAGATTTTTTACACATATATCAAGTGGAGTACTATAGCAAAAGCTGTACTGCTCCGCTTGTGAAAGTAAAACTGTTGGGCTTCTACTTGGTACTCAGACACCAATTCTGAGCTCCACTCTGCCAAACAGGACACGTAAAAAAAAAATAAATAAATAAAATAAAAAAAATAAAAATAAACAATATTTAAATTGTTTTATCATAAACCAACTTTCTTTGTTCAGACATAACCTTTTACTTGAACCATTTTTATGAACAGAAAGCTGTCCAATGGTTCAGTGAGTTGCCAGTACGAGGAACAAAGAAGCTGTGGCAGTGCCTGTATATGGTTCCACAGCTAGGGCAGCATCACGCTTGGACTGGCGCACGCTGTGAGTGTGCAGAGCCTTGGTTGCTATACCATCTTCTCTCAGAAAATCGGAGGGAAAACAGCTTCGTCTACGTCATTAGAGACACCATGTCTTCTTGGGGATTCTATATTTCTTAAAGACATTTTCTGCAGGAGCTCAGAAAAGCCAGGTTCAAGCTTATTTTCAGACAGGATTCACTCACTGGATAAGCAAACAGTAGACTGTAATTCATTTGGGACTGTGTGTAGGTCAGTCATGTTCTGATCCATGGCTGGGCAGAAACACTGAGAATTTGAAAACATTGACTTGAAAACTGATGCTTTCCATCCTGTCTGTCTAAATGTGAGTTACTTGTGTAATTTTCCATTCTCTTCTATAATTATGTACTACTTTGTCTATCACATAAAGTCCTGATAAAAATACACTGAAGTTTCTGGTTGTAGCATGACGAAATGTGAAAATGTTCGAAGGGTATCCGAACTTTGCTTTATAGGTCTTTCAGCCATGTAAAATTCATGCACGTTACATCATATTCTGGTAAAAGTACAGGAGCATATTTAATTCTAAGCTATATTTAGTCAAAATGTATAAGTACTCCTTCTGCAGCCAATGTGACTGATGTGCTGTAATATATTAGCTCATGAATATTGATGCAACAGTGTGTAAGGAGCAATTTTTAACTGGTTTCAATAGAAATAGCTAGTTTTTGTATCATAGATCCCAACATGGGGGTTTATCCTAGATATCAATCTCTACTGCATGATGCATAAAGATTATTTATCAATTGTAGATCATCTGATAACAGATACTTATCAGCTAATTTTAATGTTTAATTTTGGCTTGAGTTGAAATCTCAAAAATATGAGGAAAAAAATCTTGCCACATATTACCATACAACATCAATCACTATCTGAAGGGATAATCACAGTATTTGTAAGGGGGAGAATAGCTGCATTTGGGGGCATTCGGTACTTTCTCAGATAAATAGATTTTCTCTGCACAATGAGATTTTGTGTTCTCACTGCATTTATATGACAGCTTAGCCTTGCAGCCTCCTGTGAGAGCCCAAACCCGAGGCAGTTAGTCACATTAGAGCTGCCTCCTCCATGCATCACAATGTGGTGATGGACCTGTCACTGGTTTTTTTTACACTCTCACCTTTCCCTCCACCCCCCCTCAAGTTATCAGAAAAAAAGCCCTCACTCAAAGAAGCCCTGAAGCTGCCAGTCAAAGAGTGGTGGGTGTTGAACACTGAGTGTGTTTGTGTGTGGGTGTGTGAATGTTTTTTTTATTTTTTTAATCGGTGTTACTTTTGCTGCATTTCGGCCTAGTGTCTGTGTGATGAAGTCACTTTCTTGCAATTAGCTGCATGGTCAAGTCCTCCTTTCCAAGCAGCTTGAAATGATTTAGGTAAGACGGTGCAGATTAAACGCAGCTATGAAGTTTCTCCCTTTTTAAAAACAGCCTCCACTCTGACAGCTTCCCAACTCTCCTCTTAACTGGGTTCAAATTTTGCTGCAAAAACTATATGGCAAATAAGTTGGTGAATCTTCAAAGATTCCCTCTTCACACAGCTTTCACAGTGGCAGATGTAAAAATAGAAACCGTCATAGATGCATTAATCATTTATCTGTGCATGACTCCAATCAGCTGGGTCCTGACTGTAACTGTGCAATAAGTATTCCCCAGGTTCATGCTGCAGAGGGAGCATAATCACAGGAGGCAGCTTTGTCCTCACAGCCATGTTCGACACTTTGATTCTTATCTGAAAAGAAACATCTGTTGAAGCTACAAGTTTTATGTCATAAGAGACTCCAGCTTTTGGCTCAGTAGGAAATCTACTTAGCGCTTGTACTCACACAGGCACTCACACAAGCAGATAACAAATACGGATCAGAATACAGCTGAAGCAGAAAGACAGGGACCGCGAGTCAGTTTCTCTTTGATGCTGTGACAATCGGCAACCTGAGAAGCTGCTTCAGAGAAATCAAGTGACGTTCTCAGAGATGCAAAGTTCCCTCTAGGTGGAAACTATGCTTTTTATCTGCTCCTGAATCATAAATTATCAAAATGGTTTAGGATTTTTCTTTCTAAGATCTATGGAATAAAGGAAAATATACCCAAATGCTTTCTGTGAAATAAATTATCTTTATCTCTTGCCTTAGTTGTGGCTTAGTTCTGCTGTTTTGATAGTTTCTGCTTTTTGGTAGTTATTTTTCATACCCTCTGCCCTCATACCTGGATTACTCTAAAATCAAGGACTGTGGGACTTTTAATTTATTTTTTCAACTTTCTGATCTACAAATTAAATCAACAAAAGATGCCTCCTGTCCCAATGGAGGATTATGACAAACTTCTCCAGAAAATTGCAGAGATGGAAATGAAGATTTATCGACTTGACGTGCATGTAGTGATAAATGGTATTTAGGGAAATTACATAACCTTGCCAATGATTCAAAAGAGTGAAAGGACCGACATACAGCTAACCAGCACAATGACCAACAGTCTTCCCAGTAACTCTTTCGGCTCAAGACCGAAGATCAAATCCCTTCCCCTAACTCAGGGAAAACGTCTTACAGGAGGAACACAGCATTTAGACTAAGCAAATTGGCGACCATTATGGAGGAATGTCTCTTCAGCTCTAGCACCAAGGAGAAAGACATTAGTCAAAACAAGCAGCACAAACATTTCAACTGGCAACACAAAACTCCAGCTGGTTAGCTATAAAAAGCTACTTGTAAAAAGCTGTGTTTTACCAGTTGAATAGCTTCTTAACAATGGTAATGTATTTTAGTCCGGTTTCAGTCCTCACCACAGCACTTAGACTGCCCTCAAAGTGTTCAATGACACAGTGCTGGTACTTTTGGGCCTCTGCAGCATTTGACACTGTTGATCATGACATACAGACCCTTTCCAAAAAATTTGAATATCATGGAAAAGTTCATTTTTTTCTATAATTCCATTCAAAACGTTAAACTTCCATAGATTATAGATTCAGGGCCCACAACTTAAACGGTTTCAAGTATTTAGTTGTTTATTTGTACATAATTTGGGCTTCCAGCTCATAAAACCCACAAAAGCAGGAATTCAAAAAAATAGAAGAAATCACCATTTACTTCTCAGTTTTTACAGAAAAAAAAGAAAGTTAGGATCACATCAAAGCAAGCAAAATATGGTACTTTCAAAACGATATGTAATCTTTGTCTTAATCACTGCTTCGATGCACCGTGGCATTGAGGCAATCAGTCTGTGGCATTGCCTGGGAGTTATGGAAGCCCAGATTTCCTTGATGCTTGCTGTCAACTCTTCTTTGTTTTTGGGTCTGGTGCCCCTCATTTTCCTCTTGATAATACCCCTTAGAATTTCCATGGGGTTTAGGTCCGGCGAGTTGGCTGGCCAGTCAAGCTCTGTGATGGCATGTCCATCAAACCAGGTTTTGGTGCTTCTGGTGGTATGGGCAGGGGTCAGGTCCTGCTGGAAGATGAAATCTGTATCTCCATACAGATCCTCAGCAGAAGGAATCACGAAGTCCTCTAAAACATTGTGGTAGACTGATGTCGTGACCTTGGACAACACCTGCACCAGATATTGCACCCCAAATCATGACTGACTGTAGATATAGATATTTCACAATGGACCTCAAGCAGCTTGGGTTCTGTTCCTCACCCGTCTTCCTCCAAACCTTTGGACCTTGATTCCCGAATGAAAGTCACATTTTACTTTCATCGAAAAAGAGGACCTTGGACCACTGGCCAACAGTCCAGTCCTTCTTCTCCTTGGCCCAGTTAAGACACGTCTGAATGTGGTGGTTTTTGAAGCTGTGACTCCCACCTCTTCCCACGCTATCTTGATCTCTGCCAGATTCATAAATCTTCTCTGCTTGATAATCTGCCGAAGCCCATGGTCAGCTCTTCTGCTGGTGCATCTTCTCCTGCCACATTTTGCCCTTCCACTAGACTTTCCATTGATATGCTTGGTCACAGCACTCTGTCAACAGCCAGACTCCCAAGCTATGAACCTTTATGGCTTACCCATCCTATTGAGGGTTTCAATGATGGTCTTCTGGCCAGTTGTCAAGTCTGCAGTCTTCCCCATATTGAACCTAACTGAGATAATTGAACCAAAGTGAAGCAATTTAATGACACCTGGGAAAACCTGTCCAGCTGCTTTGAGTTTAGTAGATGAGTAGTGTGTGACACTCAGTTTAAAACATTCATGCCCTGTAAAATTTGGGCTGATTTATTCACAGTATTCTATTTTTTTGAATTCCTGTTTTTGTGGGTTTTATGAGCTGGAAGCCCAAATTATGTACAAATAAACAACTAAATACTTGAAATCGTTTCAGTTGTGGGCCCTGAATCTATAATCTATGGAAGTTTAATGTTTTGAATATAATTATGGAAATAAATTAACTTTTCCACGATATTCTAATTTATTGGAAAGGGTCTGTACTATTTAAACAACTGGAGAGGTGTGTCTGACTCTCTGGTACAGTACTTGACTGGTTTGAGTCTTGCCTAAATAACAGGATCTTCTTTGTATCAGTTGATAACTTTTCATCAAAGCAGAGAAAACCACATGCAGGTCCCTCAAAGTTCCATCTTGGACCCCCTCTTATTTAATATCTACATTATCCTGCTAGCGCAGATTATTACAAGTAATGCGAACACTTACCATAACTAGCAGATGATACTGAGCTGTACATTGCAATGTTACTGGGTGACAATGAACCCATTCAAGCATTGAGCAGATACTTGAAACAAACCAATGTGTGAATGTACCATAACTTTTTTCAGATGAATAGAAACAAAACTGAAGTAATTATCTTTGGAACAAAAGAAGAACGATCAAGAGTCAGCACATCTATCAATCTGAAGAACATTTCGAGGAATGAAGGACTAATGTCCCAGAAATATCTTGGAAAAACGTATCCATGCAATTATCTTTATGAAATTGTTTACTGCAACAGTGTCTTTACAGCTCTGTCTAAAAGTCAGACAGGTGCAGCTGATATAGGACACTACTGCTAGTGTCCTCACTAAAACTAGGA
Organism: Valencia hispanica; assembly: GCA_963556495.2. NCBI lineage: Eukaryota > Metazoa > Chordata > Actinopteri > Cyprinodontiformes > Valenciidae > Valencia > Valencia hispanica. The sequence continues at coordinate 26,300,126 of OY747702.1, forward strand.
AAGTAAAACATATCACCTCAGTTCTAAAGTTCTTATACTGGTTCCCTGTAGATCAGAGAATATACTTTAAAACACTAATAATCACTAGTGGGCTGCACAGTTGGTAGCACTGTTGCCTTGCAGCAAGAAGGTCCTGGGTTTGAATCTTGGCCTGGGGTATATGTTCTCTGCGCGGAGTTTGCATGTTCTCCCTGTCCATCTGTGGGGTCCCTTCGCGTACTCAGGCGTCCTCCCACAACCCAAAAACATGAATGTAAGGTTAACTAGTCTCTCTAAATTGTCCTTAGGTGTAAATGTGTGTGTACATGGTTATTGGTCTTTTGTGTCTCTATGTTGCCCTGGAATGGACTGGTGACCTGTCTAGCGTGTACCCCGGCTCTCGCCTGCTGAAAATAGGCACCAGGATCCCCCATCCCTGCTAGAATAAGTGGTAGAGATAATGGATGGATGAATGGTTTAGCACCAAAATACATTAAGGATCTGTTGTCACCAGGCTGGTTCTCTCAACTCTGCTCTGCACCCCCTGAATAAGACTCAAATATGGAGAAGCAGCATGCAGTTTTTAAACTCCACTAATCTGGAACTAACTAACTAATCTGGAATAAAATTCCAGAAAACTGCAAAAATACTGAAATTCTGAGTTCCTTCAAATCAAGGTTAAAAAGCATTTGTTTAATGTTACATTTAAGAATAACTGGAACATTGTTTAATTTTAGTCTTTATTCTAATATTTTATGATCATGAGTTTTGATAATTTGATGATACTTGAAAAATTTAATTTTTGTTGGTTGTTGTTTCATGTTTTCATTGTGTAAAGCACCTTGGATTGCCTTGTTGCTGAAATGTGCTTCAAGAATAAGCTTGCCTTGCCTTACTTAGGTTTGCCAAGCCAGCGAATCTCTGTCAGATGGACAAGCCTGGAGGAATGTATCTACCTGCAGGATGTGATATACAGCAAGGCTCCAGGGCTCCTGGAGGAGACCATGCTGATTTATTGCTTGCCAGACTGATGAGCCTGTGAGCCACACAGTTATTGGCCACACTTGGCAGGAGGGAGAGGGATTACAGCTTTTAGCTGGGAGTCGCACCTTTGCCCAGTGAGACGTTTGGCAAAAGGCAGATTGGCCACATGTTCAGTTCCAGCCTCAAATTGGCAAATAGGTTTATGGAGCTGTCAGGTGCCAACACATACTCTAGATACCAGAGTGGTTTTACATCACATTGTAAAAAGGAATTTTGGATTGAATTAAACATCTGTCATCAAGTTTGTTCAAAATTTAATTAAGCATGTCAGTTTGTAAATCTAACATTTGAAAATGTTTGAATTCTAAAAATAAAAATGTTACTTTAAGTGAGGAACATTTCTTACCTAAACATTTCCTTTCAAATTTTAGAAAGATGTTGGTTCATTGCATAGTCAGCTCTTCCCTTCATCATGTGCCAGTTGTTTGGATTGGTTGCATTATGAATAAATATATTATCTGAGATAAAATTAGGAGCTATCAGAAGGGTTGTGGTTGAGAAAGTTTCTGTGCTGAGGGAATAATACAATTAGTTTACAGCTTTAGCTAATCAAGTGACATTGCTAATGCTAAATTCAAGCCAAGTTGTGCTTCTTGACACCGAGGTAATAATTGCCAATGACCAACATATTGTAGCAATGTTTTGCTTACCAACTTGTTAGAAAACAAACTGTATAAGACTTTAATTATTGTTTCATGTATTGATAAGAAAATAATTCTTATTTTTTTGCTGATGACATGGAAGAAAAACAGATGAAATGGAAACAATCCTAATATAATTGTAATTTAACAAATTATATTTAATACATTTTAAAAAATTTACATTTTGCTGAAATATTTTTACCTTTTAGAACTATACAATTTTAATCAAAAGGCATGACTGAAATCTAACACAATAAAATAAATATTATAAATTCAAACTGTTTGTTTTATCAGTGTATGCTGTTAAATTTACACAAATGTGTAAAAACAGACTAATTAGGCTACAAACTAAAATTACCCCCTCAAAAAATGCAATAAACAAGATCCAGCTACACGTTTAGTGCTCGATTTCATTATGATCCTGCTCCATCAGCCTGTTTCTCATCATTGTTGTTCAGCCACATGTTAAAAATTCAACCAATCTAAAATAAATAAAAAGAAATGCAAATGCCAGTAGACCAGATGGACACTCAGCTCAGCTATTTTGGATCACTGTAGTAGCTGCCCTCTCAAATGCAAATTTTCTAATTCTGTTTCCTCTGTGTTCAACTTCAGCTTGAACACTCTACAAATGTGCAACTTAACATAAAAACCAAGCAGAATACAGCAAGCACAAATTCAGCACAAAATAGAAACATTTAAAATTTATCCATAGATACAGATTTGACTTGGTTCTGGACTCTAGCTGCTGATAAGCATTCAGTTAAGCTGAATCACACTGGTTCATGAAGAGCTTTCCCCCTGTCTATAGTATACATGCGTCATTGTCAGAGTTCTTTTAGATTGAAGCACTGTGTTCCTTTTTTTTTTTTTTTTTACAAAGGGAAAGCTTGTACAGTTTGTTCCCCCTGATAAATTAAATCATCATTTGAAAATAGCTTTTTGTATTCAATTAGGTTATCTTTGTCTGATTTTAAAAGTTTTTTGTTTGATATTGTGAAACATGTAAGAGTGATAAAACAAAGGAAATCTGTAAGGGAACAAACCCTTTTTCACAGCATGGTTAAAGTACAGGAGAGCATGAAGGATGATTGCACACATTCTAGCATACACTTAAACCTTGTATATTATTTAGTTTCTAATCCTGAACATAAAGGATTTTACACTAAATGTTATGCATTGTTGCAGTAAAAGTTGTAAATACACTTAGTATGGACATGGATGTCATATTAATTCTGGGCTTTAATGATAATTTTGAACTCCTTTTCCTCAAGTGGAATTATTACGAATTATTACTAACGCATTTCAAAACCAAGACTGGGTGCATAGGATTGAACATAATGTTTTCTCCAATCCACTCACGGTCAAAATTATACATACAGACCTAAATAGAGGATGCACCAAACAAACGCTTGGTTAAATTGCTCTTAGAGAGTTACACTGTAAATTTATTTTTTTGCAATTAATAACCAGATAAATTCTGGCTGAATATCTGACCACTCTTTTTGGCAGACTGAGTTATTTTAAACAGGATGGATTCCTGTGGAATAAAACTTGGCTGTCAAACATGGTCAAGAAAATTTCAATAGGAGTTATCCATTTCACATTTTGAGCTGTGCATGAGATTATTGTTCTGTGACCTAACAGTATCTAAATTTGAACCCACACTCAGAAGAATGGAAAGGGTGTTAAAAAAACAGTAACCACTTAGGTTCAAGCCTGCCATCAACTAGAAACCAAAACACCACAGTGAACTGTGGTGGAAAATTGTTATGCAATTAGGAATTTAGTGTATATTCTCTGTTTAGTGAATGCATCTAGGGTAAGATGACAAGATTATTGCTCCAACTTAATGTTTACGATATATATGTGTCAGGTCACCAGAGAGACAGACGCCGGGGCAGTAAGATCACAGTCTGGCCTTCGGATGAGCTGCTTTATGCGTTGCTATGACTCGCATGAAGCAGTTACTCTGGAGGCGGGGCGTGAAGGTTGGAAAAGACATCTTCAGAGATAAACAATGATTGCTGAATACTATTTAAGCGGTTAGTTAGAAAGGTTGGTTAGGGTGATGCACGAGTAACTCTGTCCCCTCCATGGTCTGGCCAGACATGTTTGAATTAAATACTTAAACGCCTTCTGGGACTCAAGTCTTCTTTATTATGGAAACCCTGAGATACTTTTTTTTTCCATAACAGAACAGTGAAGTGAGGTTTGTTTTGGCATTGACTGAGAGGGTGCAGACAGAGAAAAAAAAAACCTTCACTTCCAAAATAAACATCTCAAACATTTGCATCTTCACTTAGAGACATTGAACAATTAAGCTGAGGCATTCAAGACAAAAGGTTACTTAACCACTAGACACTCAAAATTAACATGAATGCTTGTGTAAGCTTTTCACATGAAGTGTATTTTTTTAAACATAAACCTACCTTTTAGATGACAGTATATAGATCCTCCAAAATCTGATCTGTTTTGTTTCTAGAAGAATATTTTCAGCTTAAATAAGCCTGTCAGATGTTCTAGTAATGCTGAAAAAGTCAGATAGAAAAACAGTGTGAGAGACGTTTAGTCTGTGATTTTATCTGCAGGGGCAAAACGATATAAAAATAATAATGCTGACTAAAGGAGATAGACTGCCGTAAAAGTGATTCTTCACACATTGGTAAGCTTTACGATCTCCATATCATCTACTATACAACACTATGGAGTAGAAAAAAGTACAAATATATAACATCTTCATAATACAGAAAGAATGAAATTATGAAAAATTCACATGTATTCTTTATATGTATGTGTTTGCTACTGACTTATTGACTGGCTCTGTAGCATTGGTGGGGTCTTATTTCAAAAAGAAGAAAACAAAACACTGCAGATCAGCTGCTGTGATTGCAGTTGCGACAGGATGGAAGTGCTTTGGCCCAAAGTAGATGCAGTGTTGCAGCAAACTCGGAAAACTGATTACAGTTTACTCATTCAGATTAAAGCTCCGTACGCACACATCCCAACAGGATTTTGTGTGAAAAAGTTCTTATTCTGGTTTTCGCCTTTCATTAGTCAGTGCATTATTCATCTTCTATATTTGCTGCATGGTGTATTGTCAGCATATTTGCTTGGAGCAATTCACTCTGAAATATGACTTGACATAGACAGGATTTACTGTATTTCTTGCAGGACTAATAGGGTATTACCAAAGGATTTGTATGACTCCAGACACTTTAGCTTAGACTTTCTGAATGAGAAAGGACACTACTGAAAAAGACACTTCACCATCAGTTCTGTAATCAGAAGTAAACATGTCCTCAGGGTTTCAACTACAATTTAACTATTTCAATCAAGAAACACTGCAAATGTTGGCTGTACTGCCACACAATGTTTCAGTTGATCATCTGTGATGAATCTGATTGAGTCTGTGAGAACTCTTAGTGACTTTTAATCATGACTGTAGTCTCCTAGCAGGTGGTCTAAGTGCCCTTCATTACATAATGATTCCTCTCCAGAGAATGGACTGCACTGGCTGCTGAAGACATCGCCGCCCATTTTACCTGCAGACCATTAATTAACCAGAGGAGTGCTCCATCTCAGCAATGGCCATCATCTGAGATCAGATATAGCCTCTAAAATCCCAGGACAAGATCAATGGTCGTTGTGTTTTTTTCTAAATCAACATAAAGACATCCTGCCAAGCGGTGACAACCAGCTAATGTCAAGAGGGAGAACATATTAGTGGGAGATGACCCTACTTTCCACATGACTCTACCTCAGGATGAGTGCATGAATTTTTCAGGTCTATTTCATTTTCAACAGCTCCATAGTCTGCTCACAACTGAAAAGTGGTGTTAAGATTTTTAAGCCTTTTACTCACCAGATGAATTCTGGAGTTTGAGATACATTTGACTTCAGACTGATTATTAAAACACACTGCCATTAAATATGTAGCGTATGATCACAGTCTCATCTCAACCGACTCAGATAAAGATGTTTGACCACAAGTATCACAGTACAGCTTCTTGGTTCTGCATCAAAAAGAATGATGGCACACATGTAAACACGACATGCTTGTTCAGTATTTCTTCAGTACCTTTTATTGCAACATTTCTACTTAAATTTGGCCTGTATGTATATTTTTCTATTTAATGTTCATCAGAGCCTTGAAAGAGTTCATACCCCTTTGACCGTTTTGCATTTTTCCATGTTACAACCATGAACTTTTTGTATTTTAAAAGCTGAAAAGTGTGGCATGCATTTATATTCAGCTCCTCAAGTTTGAAGAACCTCTTTCTGCTGAAATTACAGCTGGAGGTTTTTTGAAGTATGTCACTATCCGCTTTACACATCTCTCATATAGCTTGATTACAGGTCAAATGAATAATTTTTCAACTCTTCACATAGATTCTCAAATAGTTATGGTTGGGCCATTCTAACACATTCTACCTTCCATTGCAAACTCAGCAAAAACAGAAACGTCCTCTGACTTTCAACTGTTTTTACTTTCAGTAAACTTAATGTGTGTAAATATTTGTATGAACACTAAAAGAGTCAACACCATAAGACATAAACTACAAATGTTTCACAGACATGTGACTAACAGAAATAGAATAATGTGTCCTTAAATGAAGGGAGGCTCAAAATCAAAAGTACCAGTCAGTATCTGGTGTGGCCACCAGCTGCTTGAAGTACTGCAGTGCATCTCCTCCTCATGGACTGGACCATATTTGTCAGTTCTTGCTGTGTGATGTTACCCCACTCTTCCACCAAGGCACTTGCAAGTTCCTGGACATTTCTGGGGGGAATGGCCATAGCCCTCACCCTGCGATCCAACAGGTCCCAGACGTGCTCAATGGGATTGAGATCCGGGCTGTTCGCTGGCCATGGCAGAACACTGACATTGCTGTCATGCAGAAACTCACGCACAGAACGAGCAGTATGGCTGGTGGCATTGTCCTGCTGGAGGATCATGTCTGGATGAGCATGCATAAAGGGTACCACATGAGGGAGGAGGATGTCTTCCCTGTACCGCAAGGCATTGAGATTGCCTGCATTGACAACAAGCTCAGTCCGATGGTGATGTGATATACCGCCCCAGACCATGACGGACCCCCACCTCCAAATCGATTCCGCTCCAGGGTACAGGCCTCGGTGTGACGCTCATTCCTTCGACGGTAAACACGAATCTGTCCATCACCCCTGGTGAGACAAAACCGTGACTCATCAGTGAAGAGCACTTTTTGCCACTCCTGTCTGGTCCAGCGAAGGTTGGTTTGTGCCCATAGGCGGCGTTGTTGCTGGTGATGTCTGGTAAGGACCTGCCTTACAATAGGCCTACAAGCCCTCAGTCCAGCCTCTCTCAGCCTATTGCGGACAGTCTGAGCACTGATGGAGGGATTGTGTGTTCCTGGTGTGACTCGGGCAGTTGTTGTGGCCATCCTGTACCTGTCACGCAGGTGTGATATTTGGATGTACCGATCCTGTGCAGGTGTTGTTACAGGTGATCTTCCACTGCGAGGATGATCAGCTGTCATTCCTGAATCCCTGTAGCGCTGTCTTAGGCGTCTCACAGTGCGGACATGGCAATTTATTGCCCTAGCCACATCAGCAGTCCCCATGCCTCCCTGCAGCATGCCTAATGCACGTTCACGCAAATGAGCAGGGACCCTGGGCATCTTTCTTTGGGTGTTTTTCACAGTCGGTAGAAAAGTCTCTTTAGTGTCCTGCGTTTTCAGAACTGTGACCTAAAAAGCCTACTTTCTGTAAGCTGTTAAGGTCTTAACAACCATTCCACAGGTGCATGTTAATTAATTGATTATGGTTAATTGAACATGCATGGAAAACATTGTTTAAACCCTTTACAATGAAGATCTGTAAAGTTATTTGGATTTTTACAACATTATTGTTGAAATACACAGTCCTGGAAAAGGGACGTTACTTTTTTTGCTGAGTTTACTATTGGTTTACTATCGGCCTCTGGTTGCCATAGCAACAATAAACATTAAGGAGAGACAGGTGAATAGGGAAAAAACAGTTAGCTTCAAGATACCTTCATGAAACTTGACAAACTTAATCCTAGTATTAAAACAAATATATATTGATATATATATTTTGTTTAGATATGCAAATTAGGTGTAATCTGGTTTAAAGTGTGCTAATTTGCATATATTTGTAAACGTATCATCTCAAAATTGGTGAGAGACGGATTGAATTTTTCTTAAATTTTCTAATGATATATGTTATCAAAAACTTTTTACAGAGGGAAATATGTTTATTTTATTTCATTACTTCATTAATCAAAAAACAGTGTCAGTAGCTCCAAAAAACTCATTTTCGCCCTGTTTTTTTTAACACAAAATAGCACATATATATTTTTTTAGAATGATGTATTGACAAATCGCTCTGTAATTTTCTTTCAGCTCATAGCATAGAACAATGTTGGAAAGTTTGGTGTATATAGGTATAACTGATTTTAAGATTATTCGTTTTGAATGTTGGAAAAAACTAATTTTGAGAAAAACGCAATTAAAGATTTGCATTAGATAATTCAATGCAATGTGAAGTACAAATGACCCTCGAATCCCTTGTTTCGTGTTTGTGATTGGTCATTAATTTAAACAGGCATACCATTTTTTGACATTTTTCTTTTTACTTTTTCTTTTTTGGGGGCTTTTTGTTTAGACTGCTTCGCGTTAACAGGCAACCGGAAACAGTGAGACGGAAAATAGAATGCCAAATCTGCTGTCGCACCCGCACTAAAATGATAAAAATAGTCGATTTTAGAGGTGTTTCAGAGTTGTAGTTTGTTTTATACTGAAAGCCAACATGTTAAGAATGTTAAATATCCACAAATCTCAAAATTGACCAGGTCACGAAAAATCCATGTTTTTGCCTGTAGTGTCCTGCCTTAACATGAACTAATGTGTCAAGCCACATGTGGTTTATTTGTTAACTGCTATCAAGGAATATGACTCTCATTTGTACTGTAGTATGCATGAGAGGAGATGCTGCGAGATTTGTGGACTTTTATGTAGTGTCGGCTGATAACGTAGTGGGCTGGTCTGAACAGAAAATGCCAGGGCTGCATTTTTGTCCCAGTCCACCCCTGCTCACTTCACTGGTATGTAGCCTATATCTGTTTTGTTACTCATGTAAAAATATTCTGCATTGATGTTTGCACTTACTTTCAAGGGGTATGAATAGTTTTGTGCTGGGTCTCTTTACAATTATGTAGCATATTTCCTGTCGACTATTCTGAAATCTAACTGGCTTTGGATTATTTGTTTCTGTATTTTTGCAATTTCAGATAAGCAACTTCAGAGAGTGCGCCTATGTTTTGTGGACAAGGTGTCCAAATAAGTAATTAAGCAACTCCTGGATCTCCTTTTGCATGATGGTGTGTTAAATGATGGGGAGAAAGAGGGAGTCCTAGAAGAGAATGATAGCAGAGCAGACAAGGCACCATGTCTCCTCGACAAGGTGAAGAAAAAAGGAAATTTAGCCAGCAGCAAGATGATTGCTCACCTGAAAAGTGTAGACGCAGCACTGTACAGTGAGTTGGGTCTGTCCAATGACGAGCCAGCTCAGCCAGGTAAGAGGCACTTTCAACAAAGGTTAAAAATAATTGCAGTTTGTTTTTTGTTTTTTATTTCTTTGGGCATAAATATTATGTTACACCAATACTAATTTTTGTAACCCATGACCCATACACCTGGAACTCTGACTAACAATGTCTGAAACGATCATAGTTTATCTTGCCAACACACACAATGAGCAGGATGATTGGGTTGGGACGCATGCTAGGACAAAGCGTTTCTACCATCGGAAATATAAGCATGTGGAGTTTGCTTAACAGTACTAGGACTTTAACTAGGCCTGTGTGCTTGATCAGATTACACTATATTTCAACAGCCACTTCATGTGGCTGTCCAAAATAAAATGTAGGCTCAAAATGTAGAATTGAACCTTATGCCCATTGTTAAGTAGGCCTAAAGTGGAGGATCTGTGAGACTGTGGGCCTGCTTTTCTTTCCAAAGGTCCTGGGAGTCTTGTTAGAACACAACATAATCCAACAGCAAGTGTTTCACCAGTAGTTTTACCAGTATGTATTTAAATTAATGGCCAGATATAATCCTGGGCATCTTTCTTTGGGTGTTTTTCACAGTCGGTAGAAAAGTCTCTTTAGTGTCCTGCTTTTTTAGAACTGTGACCTTAAATGCCTACTTTCTGTAAGCTGTTAAGGTCTTAACGACCATTCCACAGGTGCATGTTAATTAATTGATTATGGTTAATTGAACATGCATGGAAAACATTGTTTAAACCCTTTACAATGAAGATCTGTAAAGTTATTTGTATTTTTACAACATTATTGTTCAAATACACAGTCCTGAAAAAGGGACGTTTCTTTTTTTGCTGAGTTTAGCTCTAGCTGTACGATAAGGTTTGAAGTGCAGCTTGAAAGTGAACCTCCAGTCTCAAGTCATCTGAAGCCTCCAACAGGTTTTCTTCCCAGTTAACCTTGTATTCAGCTCCATCCATCTTCCCATCAATGCTATCCGCCAGAAGTTTGGACTAGAGTCAGACTCGAGTCATTCATTTTATGATTTTAGACTTAACCGGAAAAAAATGTTTAAAGACTTTGACTTGACTTGGACTTTTACACCAATGACTTGGGACTTGACTTAGACTTGAACCTGTTTATTTTAAAAGACTTGATATTTAACTCAATATCCAAAGTTTAAAACATAATTTTTTTTTTGCAAAACTGCACGTTTTTACGTCATTTCCCTCATCCTGTCTTAACAAACAGAGATTGTCTTTTTGTATGTATGTGTGCGAGAGCTACAGAACAGCCAATCAACTTACCAGATAAAAAAAGACAGCCTAACCCTCTGTCTCTCTATACAGTGCTGCAGCCAATAACCGTTATGCTACCAATATTAATTTTGTTCAGGTACATAAACTACGAAGTAGTTCAAAAAGAAAACACAGACAGAGATCGAACAACATCCAATGTCTTTCAACATTTAAAGTTCCATAAAGGAAGGTAGGTAGTATATTTCTTGCAATTATGGCATAGCTGACATTCGCCAACTTCGTTTTATTAGCAAACGAACTTTGCTAACGAAACGAACTTCTTCGGGCTACATTGATATTTCTGTTTCGCTTTAAAATGTATGCAATATTTGTCATGGTATTTTAAATCCGCTTTTCCAAGCACATCCAAGAATAACGGGCAGCTGGGTTCAAAACAGGATCAGCTCAACGTGAATGAAAAAAACTGATTTGTAAACTTAAAAAAACACTTCTCGGGCTCAGAGGTTAGGTTGATACCATTTCTGCCGGAAATGAAGCAACCCCAGATAGGGCTTCTGAAATGATAACATAACTTGTGACTTCATGAACAATACCTGATCACAAAACTAATTCCAATGCAGATGAACGATAATCTGCCACTCCAGCATTAGTTTAGCCACATCAGCCATGTAAAATCAGGTTAAACTCCAAAACGAAAAAGCTGAATTGAAAGTGTAAGCTGAGGACTGAAAGCAGAGGGGAGGAGAAACTTTTGGAATTTTTTTCTCTGGTTACGGTTTTAGGTTTACAGTTTTTTTATTTATTCAAGTTTACAATATACTTTTGAATTTAAACTTTCTTTTCAAATTTACAATGTCTATTTTTTGACTTTACAATCTTTTTTTTTTATTCATGTTGAGCTGATCCTGTTTTGACCCCATACAGCTAATTAGCTCGGGATTGTAACGACATGTTTAGCCGCATGCTGTCCACCAATGGTTTTCCGGGTTGGTATCCTGCAAACAATGTGGGCTACATTAATAACTTTCGAACATTTTGGGGAAAACCTTGTCTGATCCGGAGAGACGGCATCCATCCCACTTTAAATGGAGCAGCTCTTCTTTCTAGAAATCTGGCTGGATTTATTAGTCCTCCAAAACACTGACTACACAGGGTCCAGACCAGGAAGCAGAGTCATAGTTTAACCCACCTCTCTGCAGCTTTTGTACTGTTACCCACCCATTACCCCATAGAGACAGTGTCTTGTCCACAGCCAAGATCAAATGGATTAAAAGTTAACCGAACAAGAGCAAATCATGAAAATCTCATAAAGATAAACATGACTTTGACTAAAAAGAAAAATAAAACTTTTAAATGTGGTTTATTGAACATAAGATTAATTTGCTTTGTCTCACAGAAACCTGGTTGCAGCAGGATGATTGTCAGTATAAATAAGTAATAATTATAAATAATTATTGAAATTTTCAAATTCCTAGAAGTACTGGGCGAGGAGGAGGAGTTGCAACCATTTTTCATTCTGATTTACTAATTAATCCCAGACCAAATATTAGCCACAGTTCTTTTGAACATCTAACCCTTAATTTTTCCTCATCCATGTAGCAAAACATTTAGACCACTTTTGTTTGTGGATTTGTATCTTGCACCAGGCCATTACTCTCAATTCTTATATCAGATCTCACGTTTTCAATCTGAATTAGTATTAAATACTGATAAGGTCATTACAGTGGGGGATTTTAATATTCATGTGGACACTGAAAGTGATAGCCTTAATGCAGCCTTCAATGCTATCTTAGACTCAAATGGCTTTACTCAAAAAGTACAAGGACCCACACACTCGGGTCAACACACTTTGGACCTTGTACTGATATATGGCATTGAGTGTGAGAAAATGACAGTCATCCCACATAACCCGGTTCTGTCTGACCATTTTTTTGATAACTTTTGATTTTACTTTAACTACCCATCCTTAACCTGACAGGAAATGGAATTATAGTAGAGTTTTATCAGACGAGGCTGTAACAAGTTTTAAAGAATCTGTTCCATTCTTACTTTCCTCAGTGTCTCAGAGTAACACAGTGGAGGGCAGCAATTCCATCTCAAACCCTTCAGAAATTGATTGTCTGGTTCATGACGTTACTACTTCATTGTATTTGCCATTAGATAGTGTAGCACCCTTGAAAAGAAAGGGATTAGGAGGCTGACTCCCTGGTTTAATGCAGAGCTGCATACTTTAAAGCAGAATGATAGGAAATTGGAGAGAAAATGGCGCTCTACACACTTAGAGGATTCCTATTTAACCTGGAAACATAGTCTGCTGCTGTATAAAAAGACCATTCGACAAGCTAGAACAGTATATTTTTCATTATTAATAGAGTAGAATAAGAACAATTCTAAGTTTCTTTTTAGTAAAGTCGCCAAACTTACACAGATTCATACCTCTGTTGAGCCAACTCTTAGTAGTGATGACTTTATGGAATTCTTCATAAATAAAATTTACAAACATGATTACTTTTCTCTCAGTTAGTGAGACCGCATCGGAGAGAACTGTAGAACCTCATTTGTTTTGACCCCATACAGCTAATTAGCTCAGGATTGTCAGTAGATGGTAAATGGAGGTCTGTTTCAGAAAGCAGGTTCTTTATCTGAGCACAGGGAAGAGAGATTTTCCCTGTCTCTTCCCCATCATAATGCTGATACAGGTCATATGTTTGAAGACATCTGTGTCGGGAAAGTATATTAAGAATTAAAAGCTAGTTTACTCCAGTCAATGCATGAAGTCCTGGGGGTTTTTTTTGTTGCACAGTTACATAACCTATACATGGTCTTATTCTTCTGTCTATCACACATATCACTAACTTATGTCAATACATCACATAAAATACTCTGAAGTAAAGTGTTGCCCTAAAGCCTGCCACACACGAGAGCAATCTGCTGAGCAAAAAGTCATTCGAGGCCGTTTGCTCAGCAGATAGCTCGCTGTGTGCGGCTAATTTTCTGTGAGTTTTCTGCCTCACGAGGCGTTGAGGTGAAAATCAAACAGGTTTGATATCGCTGTGTGCTGAGGTCAAATATTCAAGTGACCAATCAAAATGCGGTCTCCGCTCACATGATTCCAAGATGGCGAAAAATATCATTTCCCGCCACAGCAAATCATCTGTCTCCATTTAGTCCTATCCTCTGTATCCTCTGCCTTCACACCAACTAACCTAATGTCCTCTTTCACCACATCCATAAATCTCCTTTTTGGTCTTCCTCTCTGCCTCCTGCCTGGTTGCTCCAACATCAGCATCCTTCTACCGATATCGTCATCTCTCCTCTGAACATGTCCAAACCATCTCAGTCTGGCCTATCTGACTTTATCTCTAAAACATCTATCATGAGCGGTTCCTCTGATGTACTCATTTCTGATCCTATCAATCCTTGTCACTCCCAAAGAGAATCTCAACATCTTGAGTTCTCCAACTGCCAGTTTTGCTTCCTGTCTTTTCCTCATTGGTACGGTCTCTAAACCATATAACATTGCTGGTCTCACTACTATCTTGTACACCTTTCCTTTGATTCTTGCTGAAACCCTTTAATCATATGTCACACCTCACACTTTTCTCCTCTCATTCCATCCAGCTTGCACATGCTTCTTCACCTCTCTTCCACACTCTCCATTGCTCTAGAAAGTTGAGCCCAAATACCCTGCCATATGCTTTCTCTAAATCTACAAAGACACAATGCAGCTCCCTCTGACCTTCTCTGTACTTCTCCATCAGCATCCTTAAAGCAAAAATTGCATCTGTAGTACTCTTTCTTGGAATGAAACCATACTGTTGCTCACAGATGCTCACTTCTGACAAAGCATAGCTTTCACCAACCTTTACCACAGCTTCATTGTATGACTCATTAGCTTTATTCCTTTGTAGTTGTCATAATTCTGTACATCTCCTTTGTTCTTAAAAATCATCACTAGAACACTTTTACTCCATTCATTGGGCATTGTCTCACTCTTCAAGATCTTGTTGAAGAACCTACTCAAAAACACTACTGCTACCTCTCCTCTGCACTTCCATACTTCCACAGGTATGTCATCAGGACCAACTGCCTTTCCCCTCTTCAAAGCTTTCCTCCCTTCATCTTTACTAATCTCAGCTACTTCCTGATCCACAACAGTCACTTCTTCTACTCTACATTTTCTGGTTTTCTTCAGTCATCAGCTCTTTAAAGTACTCTTTCCATCTTCCCATCACACACTTGTCACCTTTCAGTACATTTCCATCCCTATCCTTAATCACCCTAACCTGTTGCACTTCCATTCCATCTTTATCTCTTTGCCTTGCCAACCTGTACAAATCATTCCCTCCCTCCTTACTGTCCAACCTAGCATACAGTTCATCATACACTCTTTACTTTGCCTTTGCCACCTCTTCCTTCACCATACGCTGCATCTCCCAGTACTCCTGTCTGCTCTCCTCAGTGCTCTCATTGCCCAACTTCTTTTTAGCTAACTTCTTTCTCTGTATATGCTCCTGGACTTTATCGTTCTATCACCAAATCTCCTTATCTACTTGTCTCCTTCCAGATGACACATCAAGTACCCTCCTACCTGTCTCCCTGATCACATTAGCTGTAGCTGTCCAGTCATCTGGGAGCACATCCTGGTCATCAAGAGCCTGTCTCAACTCCTCCCTGAAAACCTCAGAACCCTATTCATTTCAGTTTCCACCACCTGGTCCTTTGCGCTGCCTTTGCTCTCTTCACCTTCCTCACCATCAGTTTCAACCTACAAACCACATTCCTATGCTGTTTAGCTACACTCTCGCCTACCACTACCTTGCAGTCACTAATCTCCTTCAGGTCACAACGTCTACATAGATGTAGTCCACCTGAGTGCTCCTACCTCCACTCTACGTCACACTATATACCAGTTTCTTCTGGAAGAAAGTATCTCTCCTTCTTCGTTCCTATCCTGGATACCAAACCTGCTCTTCACTTCCTCATCACCTCTGTTCCCTTCACCAACATGTCCGTTAAAGACCAATCACCACCCTCTCAACTCTGGGGATACACTGCATCAAATCATCTAGTTCACTCCAGATTTTCTGCTTCTCTTCTAACTCAGTGGTTATGTCCCACTAACTGGAGTTAGTGGGACATAACCACTAACTCCATTGATCATTGTTGTGACACAGAGTGAGCAAGTTTTTTTTTGTCTGGTTTACATAACCATCAATAATTATGAACAATAATTTAATATAAATATAATTATTGATGAGGTTCAAGTTTAATTTTTTAATATTAGGGGCACCACTTCTGTTTCAGAAGACCAGACATCCAGTCTCTTCTTGAAGGTGTAAATTCACACACTGTGGACAATAATTGTACGCATTACTCCAAGTAATTCCAGACAACTTCTCTTTAAGCTCAGGGGAATTTATTAAGAAAGTAGATCATCCTTACAGCCAAAATATTTCGTCAATAATTCCCATCTATTCTAAAGCATGCAACTAACTACTACAGATCTTAGAAAACAATAATATGTGAGACTTAAACACAATTAACACACACACAAACAGACAGTTCCCCTTTTCGCAGGGGAGGGGGGGGTGAGGTGCCCCTCACTCCAGGGGACTCAAGTCACAGATAGGGGAGACAAAGGACCATAAAACTTAGCTCTGTGCTAAGGTGGAAAGCAGCACATGTAAGGAGACGAAGGCCATTAAACTTAACTCTGCCCATAGTGGACAGAGCACATGGGGTGAAGCGTCCATGTGGAAGGCCTCTGCAATGGCTAACAGACTAAGGAACAATGGAGTTAACCTTTCAGCTAAGAACAGTTGGACTGAGTCCGACTCTGCTGACCAGGTGATCAGACGGCAAGAAAGAGCGAGGAAAAAGAGAGAGAAAAAGAAAGAAAATGGGATCTGCTCAGGATAAAACTGTTTCAAACACAGCAAATAGAGCTCAAACTCATGCGTGTGGCGACGCTAAATGAGCCAGAGGTTCAGCGCTTTAAAAAAAACCCACTTTAAACAAACAATGAACAAGACCTAACTCGTTGAGGACTCTATTTTCTCTATGTATTTTCGCCAAGACACAAGATTAGCATGAATGAACCGGTTCAGTCCTACTTTGCGTTAAGGGAAGTCCGGTCCACGAGGAGGAGGGCAAAATGTCTCCGTAGTTGAGCAAGAAAAGGAAGAGTTAGAAAACCTGTGCAGGATTTTTAGGACTGTGTCCCAACTGCAGGCCAGTGGCTTGCAGATCGACATCGTAACGAACTGTCTTGGAGCAGTCCTGATATCACTCAAACTGGATACACAAACAGGATAAGCACTTCGAAGCGTTGAAATGAGAGTTCTTCCCGGTCCAGCGGGTCAGAAGAAAAGAGAATCTTCACTGGTGAGATGTCCTCTGTATAGCAGGAGTATCTGCTGAGAACAATTAGAAAATGGCCGCCACTACCATTCTTTTAGGCCTTTGGCTGTGATGTCATCGTTGATGTCACCATTGGTGGCCACGGACCAATAGGAGTGTGTTGGGGGCCACCGCTGGGAAATGTGGTCTGCTCAGTCCATCTAAGAAAGATGGCTTCCAGCGGTCCAACAGTCTGTTCAGTTCATTTGAAGAAAATGGAATCCCAACATCATTATACCTTTAATTTCATGCTTCAGACTTCTCACTTTCAGAACATTCCTAACAAACTCCTCCTTCAAGATAACGCCTACTCCATTTCTCTTTCCATCTACGCCATGGTAAAACAACTTGAACCCTTCTCCTAAGCTTCTCGCCTTGCTACTTTTCCACTTGGTCTCCTGTACACGAAGTATATCCACCTTCCTTCTCTGCATTATGTCTACCAGTTCTCTAGCTTTACCTGTATTAGTTCCAACATTCAAAGTCCCTCTCAATTCCAAACTCTTGAGTTTCCTCTCCTCTCTCTGCCTACGAATACGTCTTCCTCCTCTCCTCCGTCAACCAACAGTAGTCCAATTACCACTGGCACCCTGTGGGTCAACAGCACTAGTGGCGGTTGTTTGGGATTCACATTTTTGATTTGGCTTAGCTTTTACGTCTGATGCCCTTCCTGACACAACTCTGTGCATTTTTCTTGTGACCCCTTATGGTTGAATTTATTGTTTGGTTTGCCTTTCTTGCAACACCCTTTCTGTGTACATATACATCACTAGAAAACTAAGATTCTTGTGATTCCATTGACATTCCAATGGCAATCAAGGATACAATCATAACTATAGACACAGCAAACATTTTTGCCAAACCACTCAGAAAGCAAAATAATGTGAAACTTACTGTCCGTACCCTCTAAACATAGATAGAACTGAGGCATCTCGAACAAAAACGGTCAATTTCATGTCCACAAATAAAATAGTTACTCCACGACAAGTCTGACGTCTGGAATCCAACATTATCTGCCACTAGAAATCTTTGATTTCCTTTCTTACATGTCATAGTTTCATTAGCATCCCAATTATTAGCCTACAAATAACACTACACTCTTCTTCTTCTTAATTTTATGGCGATTGGCAAACAACTTAAAGTACACTACCGCCACCTTCTGGACTGGAGTGAGGACCGGAATAGTTTTAAAGCCTACATTCTTAAAGTGCAACTCAACCCCAAATCAACTTTTTTTCCCTGAAAAACTATAAATGAGTGTCTAATTTTGCTGTTTACATGTGTATTCATTATTGTGACATTTTACTGCACATTATTTAAAATATACATTTTCTGCCTAAAACCGTTAGTGTGGTGGCCTCTTTAGTTTAAAAGTCTTCACAACTCTTGAACTGGAATCACCCATCCCCACTGGCTCTGCAGTGAGCTCTGAACTATGTTATCAGCAGCACTCCCCACTGTGGGGTATAAAAGCAGCCGAGTGTTGCCTATAACTACGCAGCGAGTTGGAGTTGGAATAGCATGGAAGTGTTGACGCCAGCCAGTCCTCTCCCCACGCCGTCTCTCGGTTTGTCAGGCAACACCTCCTTTTAGCAAATTTTTTAAACAGGAAAAGTGGGCAGAGTAAGTCTCTGGTGGTGGGTTGGGTTGAGTTGCTCTTTAAGGAAATACCTGTGACTCTTAAAATTCTAAATATCATCTTGAAAATTACATCACCCGGACTGTTTTGTAAACTCTCTTTAATCCTTACCTGTGAGTTAGTGAAATGATAGTTAAAAGGAAGTTTATTCTTATTAGCAAAGTCTGATTAAATTGTACAACACAGAAGTGCGAGTTCAGAACTACCTTTTATACATTTTATAAGTTCAGTTGCACTTGGTTTATGATTTACTTTGAACTTATAATTGCAACGTTCTTTTAAAAACTGACTCGAAATGACTTTAAATTCAAAGTTTCAGACTTGGTACTTGACTTGAAACTTGCTAGCTTTGACTTGAGACTTGACTCAGGACTTGAGGATGAATGACTTAAGACTTACTTGAGACTTGTAAAACAATGACTTGGTCCCACCTCTGATGTCTGCTTTCCCTGTTCCTGCAGAAGTACTGCAGCACAATCCTGCCACAGTAGGGTTGGTGTGATCGATGCAAGTTTTCCCCTACAGACATCATTTTATAGGAAACCAAAAGGTAAACATTTTGTCTCATCTGAACAGACCACCTTCAGCTATCGGTCCCCTAATATTTCAAACAGGCCTTTTTGAAATCGGATACAAATAGCTTTCCTATCAACAGATTTTCTCATATTAGATTTGAATATTTGCAGCTACTTCAGCCTTACCAGGGACCTTTGACTACTTAGTTTTTTAAAGTTCTTCTGTCTTCATAATGCTCTCGTTGACTAATGTTCTCTAACACAGGTTGACTTTATTCCACAATTAGGTGACTCCTAAAAACATAATGGATTCGAAATGTATGTTGTGGTATCACAGCAAATGAGGCAGAATACAAATCCTACACAAGCAACACTTTTTAGATTTTTATTAGAAAACTACAAAAAATCTTAATAAAATATATTGAAGTTTGAAGTTGTACCAAAACAAAAAAAACAAAAAAAAACTCAAGGTGTATGAATACTTGTGTGAAGCTCTCTAAAAGCTGTACCAATATGTGACTATCATAAATATGTAAAAGGGTAACAAAATGTGCAACTTAACAGTAACACTAAAATTATTCATCCTACTTGCTGTTTGTAAATTAGTAATCAAAGTGGACTATAGTTCTTTCATTGTGGGAGCTGTTCAAGTCAGAAACTTTGGGTTATCTTTCATCTCTGGAGATGTATTTTACATACCAACAGATTTGCTAAGACCTCCTCTTTAAAGAAATTAACACTTTTTATTTTTATTTAAAATTTCAACATTAAAGGACCAAAGCAGAAATAAACAGAAAAGAAAGAGAGATGCATAAAAAAATGTGGATCACAGTGAATTTTGTTTAAACAGAAACTTCAGTCATGCTTATGTAAGTTAAGCAGGAAAAGAATCATGTGTCAGTTTACTAAGAATTAAAGCAAGTATTCACTACCTTTTGACATTTAATTTGACAAACCAGGCCTAAACCTTCTCAATTTTCTGATTTTAGTTCTCTGTGTGTTTAGGAAATCCAATGAAAGCTGGAGCTTATTGAGTTCACGGTAAGAAAATTCAGAAATTGAGCTCATGGCTTTCACTGTAACATTGCCTACATTGTAGTCATCTGTGCAGCCACATCTGTTTACTGGTCAGACTGAACCCAGACTATTTCATGAATATGAGACTATATTTTTGTTCATGCTCTTTTCCTTTTTTATATCCTATTATTGGTTAAAACATG
This sequence comes from Valencia hispanica, assembly GCA_963556495.2. Taxonomy (NCBI): domain Eukaryota; kingdom Metazoa; phylum Chordata; class Actinopteri; order Cyprinodontiformes; family Valenciidae; genus Valencia; species Valencia hispanica. The sequence goes on from OY747702.1 coordinate 26,320,371, forward strand.
ATGTTTCATTGCTTTCACCATGTAAATATTTTCTCAGTCAGGAGACCTATGAATTACAAACATTGTACATAGGTCATATATGTGGCTGTTTGTATGATGAAGCAAATAATAAGGAAGCATGTGAAAATTGAGATCTTTTCCAGCATGATGTTATTAATCATAAATTAAAATCTGCCGTTGGTAAGAAAATAATCGTTTAAAGATTCAATCAGCTTTGATGCGAATTAATCTCTTGTGCTAAAGCAGAAAAATAAAACTATTAAAATAGTACTACTTTATCATTCTGTTTATCAGATTACACTTTATTCCATCTTAGATGTTTATATAAACGTCATGCTAATTATTATTTCTCTTTGCTGCAAGGAATCTTTGTCAGACACAAAAAGTTGATTTCATACTAGAAAGACTGGAACCAGATCCTCTCTTCATCTGACTAATTCACTCTGATTAAGACTTACATTGCCTAAAATTATCTTCAGAATGCATGTCTCTACTAATGAGGGCAGTGGATTTTGTTGATTATCATTTGTGCTGAAAGAGCATTAGGTAAGGATTTATGTTAAAACTACCAAAACCAACACCAATGCTTACACGAATACCTGACACCTTAAAACCTAGCTGTTAAGACTGTATATGTCTAATCATTGTTTTGGAGGAGACTGCCTATGTAAGACCCTGCTTATTAAATGTTTTAGTGTTTTGGAAAGAAAAGAGAAATATCTGCCAAAATTATCAGCAGATTAAATAATATCAGACTTTTGTACATAAATCATCAGTTACTGGGAATCAGTAATTCTACTTTAGTTGGGTAGCATTGCAAAGGTGAAACATTGCTCCAAACAATGAGGTTGTTCTGTTTTTTGTCCATTTTTATCCATACTTTGCATCTATATTACGTCCAGGAAACAGAAATTACCTCTTTTTCATGAAATACCTAAAGACAAAACAAATGAAGAAAAATTATGAGAATGAATTTTATTGAAAAATTCACAAAAGTATTTAAATGTTGTAAAATCGCAGGTTAATGTGATGGATAGGTGTAAAACAGCTGCACAGTATCGGTTGACAATTGGCAGAGGACCTGAAGTCAACACTGATATTTTGTATCAAATCAATCGTTCATGCACAGGAGAGTGCTATTTACAAGATGACACTTTACGCAACATTTATTAGTATGTCCAATTACATTATATTTCTGCTGCCTCCTTTCCTCTGGGATGTAGAAATGTAGGTGTGGGAGGATTGGGGGCCTACAAGTATTCAGTGAAGCCACTTCTGTATTTTCCTCAAAGAGTTTGAATCCATTAACATTTTTAATTAGCCATATCTGAAGAGAATGAATGTACCTCCACACAATTATGATGTCTGTGAGGCTTTTATCCATGTGTCTGTGTGTGCGTGTGTGTGTGGGGGGGGGGTTGTGTGTGCACAAGCATCTCTGTGTATGAGGAAGGTTGGAAAGATGAAAGACGTTTATAGTAATACATGCTTGTGGGCTGCTTTAACTGGGCATACTTATGCATGATGACAGGTGCAGATGCACATACATACATTTTAATCTACAGTACCAGATCATACTGAAAGCTGAAACCCTAGAAAGTCAGACTCTGGCAGAAAATAATTTTTTTTGGAGTGGTTCACAAAATAATTCATCATGACAACAATCATTCTGATTCAAACTTGCGTAGCAGCTTTCAACTACAAATCAGAGCAATTTATTGAGCTGTATTTGCACATAGATGTGTTGTGTTGACAGCAGAATCTAGCAAGGCTCTGACCGAGGAAGCTTTGCAATCTACAGGGGAATATAACCATCTGCGTTCACTATGTTGACATAATTTTGTTTCCACATTCTCCACTTATTTACACATAGGAATGCACAGAGAATACATGTGGACCAAACAAACAAAGTGTAAAGGTCTTTCACCCATTTGAATTATTGACAGAATCCAGAAAACAAACAGATAAATATAGAAACAGTCAAGTATTTGTCCAAAATATCAAGTTAAGACAAAAATTGCATTTTAAATTCCCATAACAAAATATGTCTAGTATATCTAGAAAATGTGTTTAAAATTAATAAGCTAAACCCATTATTAGCTTCTGGCTATTTAGAAGCTAATAAATAGTCAGTTACCACAAGTTTTAACTGTTGAACCTCAAACTTAATTGGAGGGAAACCAAACATATCCACATACAAAAACAAACATACCCTCATATATTGTTTACAAAGTAGGCATGTGCCTCTTTGCCACATATAGAAAAAAACAAGCATGACCCAGTTGTTATTGTTGGTGAAGTGAAGCACCAAAAGTGAGTAAACATCAACAATAAACTCCTCTAATTACCCAAATCACTATGGGTGCATTCTGACTAAATGGAATCAGCACCAAATTGTGTCAAAATTGCACCTGCGACAAAAAAATGGGCCTACTCAAGCTTGCACACAACTACTTTAAGTATCCTTTATTGCATATTCCAATCTCACAGGTAGCTACAAAGAAATTGTACAAATAAAATAAAAGAAACACAATACAACATGCCAAAAATATAAGACAGATAATAGTGAGAAGATAAACAATAGGCAATATTAATAATAGTATTATTGAAAAATAAAAACAGAGATAGAGATAGTTAAGAAAGTAAGTAATTGCTATTTTAAAAAAATAAGTATGATGTACCAGTGTTTCCACATCTTCGACTGTAGCGTATTGCACTAAACCAAGTATTGGTTAGATGAGCAACAATCACATTTTGGATTTGTTCAGCTTACAGATAAATGTATAAATAAAACATTTTTTAAGCAGCTTGTAGGGTGTTAACCCTCGCATTTACAAACGTCTCACATTCATTCGTCCATCTAGGCTTCCTCAAGAGCAATCACAGAGCATCATTATATGCAACATGCACAGACTACATTTCTTGTAGTTGGTCCATATGTGAGCTGTGTAAAGTGGTGTGGAATAAGCCTATAAAAGTTATCTTTACTTGATCAGAACAAGACTTAAACTTACGAGTGAGTGTATTTGCCTGAGCATATAAGATACGGCATTGTCTATACATGTCGTCATCATCTGTCATGTCTTCCGTAATAATATGATCAACATCATCAGCAGTTATTAGATATATGTTCTGACTATGGGGAGAACACAATATTGTGTATAATGCATTTAAAAGTGTGGTCTTGGTTAGGTACGCATCCATGTACAAGAAGAGCGGAGAGGCATATAGCAAGGAGTGGTGCTAATCTTCTACTTGCCTTCTTTAGGTGTTCAGCAGATATGCCATCCAATTCAGTTGCTTTATTATTAGGTAGTTTAGTAATGGCTTGATGCACCTCATGTGCAGTAGTTGAGTTGTAAAAAAATTTCAGGGGGGATGGTCATTTTTTCGCCTATTAAAACAATCTGGATTTTAATTTTAAAAAAGGTGGTATTTATAGAGTACTTTGTATCGTTGAATTCGCCGGAATGTTAGGGGACTACAACTGAATAGCCTGCATTAAAATTAAACAAGATCGGGTGAATTGGAGGCTTTATATTTCTGTGAAGCAAAGCCGATACCAGCAACTTGCAAAGAAGCCTTAGCAAATAATTGCAGTGCAGAATACATTTTTTCGTGCAAACTAGGACTATGCAAAACAAAGTATTGGATTAATTTAACATGAAAGACCAAACAAAATCAGTCATTTCTATTTTATTCAATACAACCCTCACTTAATCCACATGCTCATAGCAGTTTCCAAACACTTTCGTAATCATGCTTTTTTTCTAGTTTTTCTTACTCTTTTTCACATTCGTCCTGATTATGGCTAAATGTCGGCACTGTCAGATGAGCTCTGACAAGGTGATCATTTTTCCTAGGCTGATTATGGCTGGATGTGTAAAAAGAGTCGACATGTAGTGCACATTCAGCAAGCCACATGCGTGTCTTGAGTGAATGACAAGTCATGTATTTTAGCAATCTATTTAACAATAGAGATGTGGGGGGTCGCCTGTTCATCTTAGCTAGTTTGGAGGGTAGCATCCTGGGATCTGTGCGTATACCTGTGGCGAGTCTGGTGGTCTTTAGATAAGAAAAACCAGCCTAGGTTAATTATTGAGATTAATAGCTCACCTGTAATTTTTTTCTTAAAAAAAAAAAATCCCGGACATCCCACTGACCAGCCGCTCGTTTGTGCATGTTTGGACTTCTGTAATGCAGCTTTTGCCGCTCTCTAGGCCATAAGGTGAACCCCGAAAATGTCTTTGGAAATGAATCTCATTCAGACCTCTGGCATCTACAAACTGTTTACTTCATAAAATAAATACGTTCGCACTTAGTTCAAAAGTAAAAGTTCTCCTTCTGTAATAGCGCAGTTTTTTTATGATCGATGTTTTAATTCGGGACTAGTTTGTTTTCGCCGTAGTGAGAAAGGAGTGACACGGCTGCTACGTACCAGTTTTAGACCAATGCTGTGCCAGAGTTTAACCGACGTGATGACATATGCGGATATGGAGACAGCTAAGGTCATGATGAAAACTTCTTTAAAACTTTTACAAAACCGAGTAAAAGCTTGTAGGCCTATGGAAAATGTGTTACATGCATTTAACTTCAATGAAACATGAACAAGACATGGATTTCATGGCAAATCCATCTCTTGGTCTAAAACGGGTACATAGCAGTCGTGTAACTCCTTTCTCACTACATTGAAAACAAACTATTCCCGAATTATAACGTCGATCATAAAAAAACTGCGCTATTACAGAAGGAGAACTTTTACTTTTGAACTCATAGATTTTATGAAGTAAACAGTTTTTGTAGAGGCCAGAGGTTGGAACGAGATTAAACAAAAACTGGGTTCACCTGGCCTACTCTCAGGCATTAACCAAAACAAGTTTGCATCATTGCGTTTCGTGCCCCTGTCCCGCGGATTTTATTAGACCTTTTATTTTTGCTCAACATGCGGAGACCTAACATTTTCTGATGATGAAATTATTTCATATAGGCTAAGCCTATTTATGATTTATATTTCCATACAATATTTACTGTAAAAGGGATGGAGATGGAGGATGGGACTTTTACTGGTGGGACGTTATATGTCGGATTTCTTTCTAAGGGGAGCGGCGTCCCCCCCGCTCCCCCTCAACTCGACTACTGGTCATGTGACATAATTTCATTTATACTTTCAGTTTTATCCACTTTATAAGATTTACTTGGTACAAAATTAAACAAATCATAACAATGGTGTCTTCATAACTCCAAAATATTTCCAGTTCCTGAGTTTCCATTAACCACACAAGGTATGGGTGTTTTTCTTCCTGTGGAATCTCTGACTTCTTTCCAGAAATATTTTGTATTTTTATTAAGGAGTGTTGTGGCTCCATTTTCCCCAAATGAACTGAACAGACTGTGGGATGCCTGGAAGCCATTTTCCCAGATGGACTGAGCAGACCACATTTCCCAGCAATCCCAGCGGTGACCCCCAACACACTCCTATTGGTCCGTGGCCACCAATGGTGACATCAACGATGACATCACGGCCAAAGGGCTATAAGAATGGTAGTGGCGGCAATTTCAAACCGTTCTCAGCAGAGGTTCTTAGCAGAAACTCCTGCTACACAGAGGACATCTCACCGGTGAAGATTCTTTTGTTCTTTTGCTCTCCCAGTAACTGAATATCCACTGTGTCCTGTTATCAACTTTTTATTTTCTGTAACATAGAAAGTACTCTTAAATCAGATATTCTGTTCCTACTGTGTCTCTGCTCTGTCTTCTCAAACCCCCCAGACCGTCGTGGCAGATGGTCGCTCCTACTGAGCCAGGTTCTGTTGGAGGTTTCTTCCTGTTAAGGGGGAGTTTTTCCTCTCCACCGTTGCTACATGCTTGCTCATTAAGAGGGATTGCTGAAGGATTGCTGTGGTTGGAAATTCTGCATCAACGGGGCTCAACCTCACGCCAATGACTGACGCAATCTACTGGGATTCCTTAAATAGGAAACTTTTTAACTGATTGGAATGTTTGTAAAAATGTATTGAAATTACTGCTTGAAAAGTGCCTTGAGATGACATCTGTTGTGAATCGGCGCTATATATATAAACTGAATTGAAATTCTGACCGGCTGGACAGGGGAGAACTCTCATTTCAACGCTTCGAAGTGCCCATCCTGTTTGCGTATCTAGTTTGGGCTATATCAGGACTGTTCCAAGACAGTTCGTTACGACGTCGACCTGCAAACCGTCCGGCCTGCAGTTGGGACCCACGATCTTAAAAATCCTGTGCAGGGTTTCTAACTCTTCCTTTTCTTTTTCACCTATGGACACATTTTGCTCCTTTCTTCATGGACTGGACCTCCCTCAAAGCAAAGTAGGACTGAACCGGTTCATTTATGCTAATCTTGTGTCTTGGCAGATTAATAGGGAAAATAGAGTTTTTAACGAGTTCGATCTTGTGCATTGTTGGTTTACAGTGTTTTTTTAAGCGCTGAACCTGTTGGCTCATTTAGCATCGCCGCACGCATAAGTTTGAGGTGTGTTCTTTCTTGCTCTCTGATCACCTGGTCGGCAGAGTCGGGCTCGGTCTGACCTGCTATAGCTGGTCTGTTAGCTGAAAGGTTAACTTCATTGTTCCTTTGTTTGTTAGTTAAAGCTGTGGCCTCCATTTAGCCAAAACTAGTTTTATGGCCCTTTGTCTCCGGACACCCCATGTGCAGTTCTCCATCTTGGCACAGAACTAGCTTTATGACCTTTTGTCTCCCAGGCTATCTGTAACTTGAGCCCCTCTGGAGTGAGGGCCACCTCCCTCCTTGAACAAAACCTTAGCTCTCCATTTGTCCCTGATCCACTTTGTGTTAATTGTGTTTAAGTCTCACATATTATTTGGGATGTGTATTGGGAAAAATCCGCCGATACGATATGTATCGCAATACAGGGGAGGCGATACGATATATCACGATACTATGAGTAAGACGATATATTGTGATTTTTAAAACTCAATCTAACAGTAGGAAAACTGTCACAGCATTCTAAACGCCCCAACCTGTTTCATACTTTAACACATCCAGTTTTATTACTAGATCTAGTTGATCCACTGGAACCAAGAAGGTGACAACAGCCACAAACTACCAGTCATGCTTTTAATTTTACTACAAAAATTACTTGTCATCATCAATGGTTCCATTCAAATCCTAAAAATAATAATAATAAAAATCAATGAAAAAATATTTTAAAAAATATCGATACAATATCAGGAAATAAAATATCGCGATATATCGGTGTATCAATATTTTCTCACATCCTTACATATTGTTGTTCTGTAGTAATTGGTTACATGCTTTAGAATATATGGGAATTATTGACGAAATGTTTTGGCTGTAAGGTTGATCTATTTTCTTAATAAATTCCCCTTAGCTTAAAGAGAAGTGGTCTGTGTTTAAATGGAGTATATGTGTACAATTATTGTCTACTGATCATAATTATTGATGGTTATGTAAACCAGACAAAACTCGCTCACTCTGTGTCACAACAGGAGCTTCTGAACCCTCATTGTCTGTTCATTTTTACTAATAAAATGCGTAGCATATTTGTATTTTGTAATTGTAGCCCTTTTACTTTCAAACACAGGGCCATGTCTAGGTCTCTCCGCTAGCGCCCACTCTTTTGAGGCCTCACGTGCTTAAGCATGGTACTCAGGCACCTACTTTCTCCAGTCTGGTCATATCTTTGTTTTAGTTTTATGTTTACAAAAAGAAAAGCTTGCCTTAAGTAGTGTATTCATTATGTCATTATACACCCACTGCTGATATGCGTGTGGATCTTTACACCAGTGTCTCTATGGGTGACAGCTACCCTGGGCAGGAACATACCAAAAAGTTTCTCAGTAAGCAGTTGATAGTTTAAGTTTATATCTTCCTCAAAGAGGGTAGACCAATTTATGAATTTTCTATTTCTATTACCACTGTCATTTTCTTCAGACATAGGTACATACTTCAGATTTATTTGCATCCCAAATAGAATATGATCCTCACTTGACAGTCCATATAAGATGTCTGAAAAGGAGGCATGAACATCTGCTGTTGTGACACAATGATCCAACCAGGAGGTTGTATGCCATGCCTCACTAATGAAAGTACAACTATCTGCAGGTGAACAAGTTTCAGCTGATAGCTATGCTGCACTACACTATCTTCACAGAATTGCTTCAGATGTTCGCAAAGATTGAGTTTCCATCAGTCATATCAGCATTCATGTCACCAATAATACACACATTTAAAAATGTATTATCTTTTGTAAAACTATTAATAAAAGCAAATCTATTAAGAAACTCAGTTTCCTTATTATGGCACTCAAGGGAAATACACATTCACAATAACAAATTCCTTATTTAGTTTAAGGTGTATAGCTATACACCAGTCCACATCAAACCTTATCACATTTGTAGAATCTCTTGTTCCAAAGGATCGCAACACCACCTGGTATTTGCCCATTATTATTCCATCACCATTGTCAGTAGTTGACTCTCCAGCCCCATGAAAAGGATTATAAACAGAATTTAATCCTTTTAGATCCTGTTTTGTTAAAAGATGTCTCTTGTGGGGCGTCGCGTAGCATAGTGGTAACAACAGTTTCACACACCGGCCTCATCACCCGCTGTCCAAAATGTCGCTCCAGATCCATGGAGTTCTCGAGGTTGCGCACCGTATGGTTTATATCAGAAGTAATTGTCCAAAGATCCAAACTCACGTCCAAATGAAGTTGCAGTGCTTTGTAACACATCAGCATGCAGCTGCTCCATTTTTCTAAGCAGACCACACACTTCCAAACTCAAAGAAAAGGTCAATGGTGGCAGATTGTTCAAGTAATGCGACATGAATCGCAGAACATTTTGTCTACATTCATTGAGCACTCTAAGACAATTCGTTATGTTATTTATGTCCTTTTGTACGCCATTGTGCATTATGTTTCGCGTATTAGGACACAACTCCAAGAGGGTTTTCTTGGAGGCTTCAATCAACTCAGAGTCAAATGAGTTGACTGCAAGCGGAACAAGCTCATTATGGCTTAGAGTTCTAGATTTCACAGCTAGGAAGTTTAGTAGTCCATGCTCCACAACTATTCTTGAATCTACCATCCAGTAGACTTCTGGTTTTTAGCTAGGTTGACATAACTCACAAGTAACTAAACCACCTCTGTCTGTTCTGCCTACCATCTTAACTTTCCATTGTAACTTTAAATTAAGCAGATATCAGAAAAACACTGCCAGCAACATACCTTCCAGATCCTTCCAGACCCTGTTTCCCATAACCAGGCAACTAAATGTCAGTAAACACAGATAACTGATAATTGACAGCAGATAATTGATAAGAAAGGAAACTGCTAATTTCACTGGGTACACAAAATGACAATAATGACAACCTTCACTGCCAGGTAGCAGCCTAAAGAAGTGGACTTTTAATCAACCAGGTAAATGAGACAGGACAGAAACAAACAAAATAACCAAGCAAACCCTGCAACAAAATGGCCACTTGAAAACAGCAGAGCTCTGGGAGCATTTTCATTTGGAGATGCAAGTGTTTTATCAGTCTTTCTGTAAGTGACAATGCATTTTTCCACTCTGTTACCAATGAGTAAATAGTGTGTAGCCATATAGATAAAAGAACATCATCTTGTTTCAGAGTGTCTCAAAAATTTCGTAGCTCCTCAAAAATGCATGAAATGTATGCATGCCATCCTTGTTAGATTTAAATAAATCATATTGGCAGAATTTGTTATTTTAAAGTAGTTCTACTTGACTATCCCGGGTTCAGGTTGTAGAAAAGGGCTAAGAATTTCCAATTTGTACATACAGATCTTTTAAAAAAGGAAAAGTAAAAGGCAAAGATGCATAGAGTGGTATTAAAGATAATGGGTAAAATATAAATGGTATTGTACAGTGACCTACCCAAATGATGGTTCAGAATTCTTCCAGCCTTGCAGCTAAATCTCTTACTGAGAAAAAGTTTGCTCTACCAGTACAAACTTAAAGTCAAGCTAGTCTGACCCGGTGGAGAAAATATCACATTCAGTCTCAACTGCAAATGTTCTGATGGTCTTGATGACCTCCATTTTGCCACGAGACAACTCCTAGACACAGAATGTAATTGACTCTGGGTAAAAAAATAAAACATAAAGCACATTTTAAAAGAAACAATCATAAATCGAATAAGCTGGCCGATCTGTAATACAAACAGACATATGACCATAGAACAGACTAAGTACTAAGAATACTAAAACTTAGACATACCCAGAAGGGGTAAGGTAAAAGTAATGGATTGTTATCAATATTAAGAATCTATCAAAGGTGTGGCCAAGTATGACAAGAACTTCAAAAGGTTCCATTTAAATTAGAAATTCAAATGTTTTGAAGATGGTGTTCCTAATACAAGGTAAAACCCATGTTTTAAAATATCTCAATGTTTTATTGTGCAAATCTGACACAGAAGATAAAGGGTTTAAAAACTGAGTGGGTTGTTTTCTCAAACAACTTGTACCACACAGAGCTTTAAAGCAAAAATAGTATTTGTTCAATGTTCTTGCTTCCACTTTGGATGCATTAAACGAGGTGGGATATTGGCGACTCCTGCTGCTTTTGATTTGCCCCTCAGAGAAAATACAGAAGTTATGTTAGACACAAAACTAGCACATTATTTACATCAGTTGCTACTAAGTAGTAGTGAACAGTTGCTTTGAAATCTCTTTGATTCAGTCCAAAATACCAATCAGCTTTTTAAATGGGCAAAGCGCCGTCATCCAGAAGAGACGAGATGTTTGCATGTTGGAAAACTGCATAGCTGTTATTCTGAAGTATTGCCATTAGTTGAATTTCTACAAAGGTTGTGTGGGCAGAAATATAAACAGACAGGTACAAACAGAAAACTACCCAAGTAGTCAAAAGCCCCACAAAATATTTCAAGCCGGACTTGACATAGTTGGGACTATGTTTGATTTCTAGAAGGACCTTGGTGGCAAGGGGGGTTTAAGAAATCCATTAACGTTACATTTGAGTCGCTAGGCAAGGTTACCTACCCATAGAGACTGACTTTTGTAAGAACTAGCCACCTGAAGAGTCTGATGTAATAAAGACAGACAGTCTGTGCAACCACCTGGCCAGACGTCATGCATATCATTACTAGACATTAAGTGACATCGACATTGAGGTGTGTCAAGAACAAATCATTGAATTATACCCAAAGACAGTGGCTTGTCATAGCATGAAGCTTTGATGTACAACAACATTTATAATATTGTATTGTACACACTACAGATGGTTTGCACTCTTTAAAATGGGAGTAAACCAACACCACTTTCATGCATAATGCCCCATATCCGCACATCATGCATCCTTTGGTTCTGAAACACAGACTTTCTTTTCAAAACACAGTCGGCTAGATTAAATTATGAATGGCCAGAACAGCTTAGAGAGGGGCTTGTCTTAGTGGTTTTATGATGGAATTGTTTTGGGAAAGAGACAAATGAAAGCTGTTGGACGATTGCAATGTCTATGTTGTACTTTCAAGAAAGCATCAGTTTTTGACATCTACCTAACAGTAAATATGTAGATCAGACATTGGAGAGGTGAAATATCTTAGTCATTTTTAAATTGAATTATTGTACCCCTTGTTAATGATCCTATGTTGTATGTTTGTTCAGTGTTTTTCTCTTTTTTTTGGAAGTGGAAATAAAAATACTGATGTGGTCATACATTTCTGAACCAGCAGCTTGGGTAGTTATAAGCCTTTGAAATACATTGAGAAAACAGTGGAAAATTGAATACATTACATTTTATCGATAGTATACCACTTTCATTCAGTCGAACTAAAAGCACACAACAGAACAGAACAAGAACAGATTGTCCTTAGTTCTACCTAGTTTGTATGAATTTTGCTAGTAATACCATATTACATGGAGTAAAATTTGTGTGGAAGTGGCTATGAAAAGACTTAACTGTCTAACGTTTATTACTGCAGTTGGTTTATGCAAAAGCACATCCCTAGTCTAAATACAGTTGCATCTTCTGATAAGCAAACCTTCAATTGTAATAATTATTGGACTTGAAAATTTTTTAATTGGTAGGCGTGTCCAACTACACAGTTCATAATTTGGTTTAGTCCCAGTCCTGCTCAGACTAAGGTAAAAACACACATAATCAATATTTTCAATGACACCACTGACAAAAATAAGAATGAAAACACTGAAACATAATAACGTGGTCACATGGGGTACTCAAATTAAGTGTAAATCTTGTAAACTGCCTAAACTTCCATTATTTTATTTCTCCGTTTTACAATGATATTTGATGTAGACATGTAGATTCTGACGTTTTAGGGATCACATCCTCACATCCTACTTAACAACATTAAGAATACGCTGTCAGTAGAAACATTAAAATATTTCAGTAGTATTTCCAGTTTTAATAAGTATTTTTCAATTGCTTTACATGCTCCTCTTTGAAAAAAACAGAAGCAAGTTTGTTAATAGTTGCATTAAGGTGTGTAGTCTTTTCACAGCATTTGCACACACCTGTCTGCTAATTTTTAGACCTTTGAAGTAAAGGGCTGTATTATGTGGAAAAGCCTTATCTTCAGTTTGTACTGCTTCAGGGAGTGAACAACGTGCACATCAAAGAACCTCACATATCTCAGCAGAGAGACTCTAACACCAGATTGAGAGGAATCCTCCGCCTTATTTACTCCAACAAATCAAAGGTACCAATAGTTTCCTCTCTCAGAAGCAACTTTCTTTCAAGGCAGCACTGTGAAAAAACAGATTTATGTTTTTAATTTAGCTAATTTTAATTTTCTTATATAGTGGCACTATATTAGCAAGATACATAACAATTGATTCATCAATAACTTCAGTAGCACACAGTGGGCCAGGTGTTAAATAAATCCAGTAAATATTATTTAATTAAATTATTAAAGAATTACGAGTTTAAACATAATTATTACAGATAGTGTTGCAGCCTGTTTTTTTAAGAACATTTTATGAATGAAAGGAAACAGTAAAAAGTGTGAGCAACAAACCATGAAGGATAATAATTTCAGTGTTTAATGTGTATTAATTTGTTTTACTACTCACAAATCTACCTTTTAAAACAGATCAGTGGCGTTGCCTGGCCTGGGCATTCCTGGCTTTAGCCCCAAACATTTCTCCTCAAGCCCGAATGTTTTTTTCACCCCAGAAGGAATAAATTTACATTAACTGAGCTGGCCCATGACATTAACGAAGAAGGCCGTTTTGTAATTTCCTGGCCTCTGTGAATGCAACAGAGGCACGACGGTATGACAGATCACAGAGGAGTTGTACGGGGAATCTTCCGTGTCTTATTGGCTGACAGCCCAGTGTTTAAAGGTATAGCTGAGGATTTTCTTTTTCCGGGTGGGTAGCCTATACTATTGGTCCACCTAAGTGTCAATCATTCTGGTGATATGTTTACGTAAGGCCGTCGTACGTGCTCGTCCCTAGGTAGTTTTCGCTTTCTGCGCATGCGCACTTTCAGGTGTATTATGTGTGAGGAGTTTGATGCTAGATGATGGCTTGTTTATTGGCCTGTAGCATGCTAAAGTTAGCTATAGAGATGCTTGTCGTAAATAGATTTTCACTTACCGGTGGTGAGTCTGACATAGTGGAAACGACGTGCTCAAGGTGAACTAGGCTCATGCATGCTCTCTCGTGCACACGGCGTTCCCTCTCGGGAGCAGATAGAGTGTTGCGCATGTGCATTTTTGAAAAAATTGGAGAGGGTGGGTCTTTTCTAAAATTCTAAAAAGATCCTCCGCTATACCTTTAATATAACCTCTAGAGCGGTCCTGACGGAAAATGCACATCAGAGGATTTTTGACAGAAATAAGAGGGACAATTATTTAGTTGTGACGATGGCAGTGGGCGGCAAAACTCTGGGCCAACACATAAAACAGGTAAACAAACAATTGATATACTTTGTCTTCGAATTATATGAACATTAGTCAGATTCACAGCAGTGTTTGTGAAAACACGTCAGTCGGACATTACCAATGCAAGTTAAAATTGTCTGGAGAAAAACTTAAAATCGTCAGACATTTTGGACCGACGTGCATCGGTCTGTGTCTCCCCTTTGATCTGTGTCTCACTATGGCTCCTCATCTCCCCAGAGTGCTCATTGCAAGCTTTATTCCGGCCTGTAACTGATCGCTTGCTTTTAGCAGCACCAGAACATAAAGACCTTTCTAAGAGTTTGAATTAATAATGGTAGTTATTAATGTGGGTCAGACCCGCTGTCTTTAACACTAAAGTGAGTCTAATTCAGTACGTCATATTTAAAATGATTGTATGTAATAATGCTTGGATAATATGTTTATATAATGTTTCTATAAGCCTAAAAATATTTCTTTAGGTCTGCTGAGCAGGGGTGTATCTAGAAAGTTTAAAGAAGGCTAAATGGGGTCCAGTGATGATCTTGGGGTGTCACACTAAAATAAAAGCAGGGCTGTAATAAAAACGGGAAGGGGATAGATTGAGTGACAGAAATCAGAATCACAAAGATTGATGTAAATATAAATACTTAAAATCCATAAATAATTCTAACTAATTAAAACCGTTTCTCTGTCTTATCATTCATTAGAATATTATCTACACAAGAAGTGATAATGTTGGCATCTTCATAAATACAGAATAGAAGGAGCTGCTTCAGAAAGCAGGGCAGGATTAAAATCACTGATTAATCAATGACTGATTTAACATTTTGACTGACTGTCTGGGAGGAAACAAATCAGAGTGAACCACTAGAATAAACTAGACTACAGCACTGATTAAATCAACAGTTTTACTTTTGATCTGAATGCAACGACCACTGTCTTGACTGGGACTGAGCTGTCTTGGCGGAGGTTTGCGCTCTCCGAGTGCTTTTCTAGTTAAAATTATATAATTGAGCCACTTTCCCCAAATAAATGACACTTGAATGCTAATAATGTTGCAAAGCTCAGTTCCTTTTATGATTACCTTTTGATAACATCTATTAAGATAAAAGTAATCTGATGTTATACTTGGTTTACAGATGACCTAGACAGGACAGAGAATGAGGAAAAGCAGCAGACACAGGTCCACCATGCAACCTGACACAGAACTAACTTTTGTGCTTGTCAGGGAAAGAAAGAAAATGAAAATAATTGTTACCTTTTGAATAATTTTATTATCCTGTTTTACCTAATATTAATACTGATTTTGGAGCTTTTTTTTACATTGTCACATTTAAGTTTGAAAATAAATAAATTTTGAAGTACATATTGCAGTATTTGGCTTTAAACAAGGTGACACAATGCTCAAGAAAGCTTTACTAAAAAGCCTTTTTTGCTGCGTAGGTTTCCCCTGATTCCTCTAAGAGGGTGTGGGCTCAGCCCCCAATGTTTCCAAGTCCAGGAAACGCCCCTGGTTTAGATGTAATTTAAACTTGAAGTTATGAATAAAAAGGGCCGTGTCCTTTTGATTGTTCTAACCTAAGCATTGTTAATGCTAATGTTAGCTTGCTATGGCTAATTAGCCAATATCCAAAGCAAGTTATTCTCAGTGACCTTTTTGTTTTCAAAATATGTTTTATCAGTGTGTCCATATACAGTATGCCTAGGCTGAAATAGTTATATATGTGGTTTAAAAGTAAGTTTTTGCAACATTTTAATTCAGTTTTTAAATGTTTAATAGAAACCTAAACATATACCCAATTTTGGAGAGGCTGAAATTATAGAAAGAGTTTAATATATCTCAATTACGCAGACATAATTTTTACTAAATGAGCTAAACATCATCACACTTTGTAATGTGCAAATAATAAGTCTCATACTCTTCACTGCTCTTGGTTATATTGCCATTGATTTCAAAGTTATTTAAAAAAAATGAATACAAGTGAAACTCCATTCATCATCTGCCTCAGATGTATCTAGTACATAGGGAGATTTAAAGTACATACTGTATAGACTTATCATGTAGTCATGCTTAAATGTGGTCAACATGCAGACTTAATGTTGAAATGGTGACTGTGTGAGTATGAGTCTAATGAAATAACCAAATCTTACAGCAACAAAGGTCATAGTTAACATGAAATCAAAATGAAATGCAGGGGGGGCTCAATCAACACAACAGTCCCAATTAGAGCTCGAGAGCAATTTGGTGCATGGCAGAATAAAATGAGAGAATCTGACAACGACTGAATGTAGCTGCAGTTTTTAGGCACTGAGTACCTGGTGGATGTAAAAAAGATGAGTCTAACTACTGAACATAGAAGACCTGAAGGAGAACAGAGAGCTGAGTTAAAGTAATGGCTATACTGGAAAATACACAGAGGCTGTGGGAAGAAATAGAATAGTCTAAACAAACAAAAATTAAGCACAGATATATATTCAATCACTAAATATGAACGCAAGCACATGTAATAAATCTGGAAAAAACATGAAACACATGAATGGCTTATGGTAGAGATTTTAAACAGAAGGCTCAACTCAGAAAGGAAACTAAGTCAAGGTATCCTGCCTTAATTCTAAATAGTAAATATAAATGCAAGTGTAGGGCTTTTTGGTGTAAGATATTTAAAAGCATTTTTGTTATTGAGAATTTTCTTTTCATTGAATATTGTAAAAGATGTAATAGAGTTGCAGCAGTGATCCATGGCTGTATAAATGTATAAAACAGTACAACAAAAGCTTATAAAAAGATGAAATTAGGATTGATTAATATCAGTGTCATGAAGACAGATGATGTTAATTATGCCGTGTAACAGCCTAAAACAGCTAAATCATCCTGTCACCTTAGTTTTAAGAGGTGACATAGGGTTACTGTTTCTTATATTCTGATGCATTCTTCTGATGTTTATATATGCAACACCTAAGTGGGAATGCTCTCTGCATAGTTATGAAGTACCCCTGCACTTAAGTCGTGTTTGAAATTTAAAAACAGCGGGCTACCCCCATCTACAACAGAGTCCGCTGTATACTGCACACCATACATGAAGGGAGTAAGTAAGCATTTTAAACACTGTTAAGATACATGAGAATGAAAACATCAAATAAGTCCCAAGTTAAGGAGTTCATTTCAGACCTGTCACTTTTACATTTGCCTTCAGTTTTATTTTATTTATCTGCCTAGACTTGATTGATTACCACATAATGCTTGCAACCCTGGTGGAAAATGTACGCATCAGACGTCATTTTTAAAGGTTAGAGAAAAAAAAGCAGCGTTTACTCTTTAAAAAAGGACATAATCAGTGTAACTTTCCTTTGGTCAGAACAGAAAACTATTGGAACCAGTTATACCTTATTCATTATCTGTTCACGGAAGCCTCATGGTCAAAAATTGCATTGAAAAACAAGGTTAAATGTTTTTCTTAAAAAGCTATTTACTTTCAACCAGTGGGTTGTATTGCTAAGAAAGCAGTACAAATGTCCACCTCTTTCATCTACCTGCTTGTTAAAGTTCATTTGAGATATACCATATGTTTGATCCTCTAAACACAGAATTCCATCACATAAAAAAAACTAAGAGATTTAAATCTTTAAAAGGCCAGAATAAAATACAGTTTCATACCATGCTTCTAAGATTGCCTTGTGAGTCAATCAGCAGCAGGGTCACTGAAAGCTTTGATATAGAGGAGTCTGGAGGAGCTGCACTCTCTGCAGCGGCTGTGGTGGTTCTACTTCACAGAGCCATGTCTGATTTAAGTCTGATGCAACCTAGTGTTTGACAGCTTGTTAGAGAATGCTGCAGAGATCTGTAGCCACAACATCTTGAGAGTTTTCACCTGTTAAGACAATTAAATATAACAAGAGGGTTTGGAAAGGTATAGTAATCACTAAAATAAGATCAGATTGTTTTGTCTATTAGAAAGCTCAAACATGTCCCCCTCTTCTAGGAAAAAAAACAATCAATAGGCCTTTGTATGATGGAAGGATGTCAGAGACAACAGATCCAGATGATGAAAGTGTTTAGTGGTAAGCTCTCACTTCCTTTGCTGAGTATGTGGAAGGGTTTATGCAATGTACACTAAACATGTTTGTACATTTTCAAATAAAAGCCTTAAGCTCAGTCAATACTCAAAGGCTCTGTTTCCCAGACATGGATTAAGCCTAGTCATATTCAAAAAGCTTGTGCCAGTAAAGATCTTCATTGAATGCTTCTTTTCGTCAAGGACCGGTTTTAATCCATGCTGTAACACTGTAAAACTGTAACAATTCTAAGCCTCTACGATTATCATTCCAGTGCCATGTAAACATAGTTTTAAACACACTTTTAAGAAAAGGGAGAAAAAAAGCAATATAACGAGAAGTGGGAAACTATAGTGACAGAATGACAAAGAAAAGGGTGAGTAGCAAAAATATATTAAAATCTTTAAATATTTAATAAATATATCTATTAATTTTCATCTCTCCCATTTGTTTGGTAAAAACATTTAAACTTATTTATTTTGCATTTTCACATATGCAAAATTCAATGTAGACTAGAAGAAAACAACACCTAATCTAATGCCCAACCATAAACTGGTATAGATATTTTAAAGTATGCTATTTAAAGGTATAACCTTGAATAAACAATAAATCCCAACATGACAATTACAGCAATGACTGAATCTTTACGATTGTTTTTGGTAGAACATGCAAAGAAAACATCACTGGTTTTTTAGTAGGATGCTGTTGCTTTCTACACAGGGTGGCATACTACAGGGGTCTCAATGAGACAAAAACAAAAATCTGTTGCACCTACAATTTTTTGAATGTCAAACTAGTGGAGAGTGGGGAACTTGTGTGGTTTGCTCAGTGTAATCCAAGTAAGGATATGTTGCTATACATTTTCAGGTGCCTATTGATACTGTGGTTGGTTTCTGATTTGCATTCTGTAGTAATTTAAAAGGCTATTTCATTGGTTTTAAGGAACTTAGACTGCATTTGAACATCTCTACCATAAGAATGTCTTGATTTTTTTTAGACTTTTGTAGATGGGTCAAACTTTAACTGAATACTGAAGTTTGACCCATCTATTCATCTACTCTACAATTAATAAATATTTTTCAACATAAATTGAGATTAAGGAAATCTTTGAGGTACTTATGAAGAAACTTTTTAAATATTTCTTGGCATTAGAACATTATTAAGACAAACATAAAAGAACAATAAATAGACTGATCAAATCTAATCAAATTACAGTTGTTTTAAAGGTCTCATTCACTGAGAAACCATTTAAAACTCGCTGATTTTGAAATACGGTTCTTCCCTGTGAGTGGGACAGGTATCCAGCACATCATACGGTTATCCCATACTGTTAGCTGACTTGCTTCAGCTCCCCAAAAAAATCTGAGCTGAAAACGAGTGAGTTAGAGAAAGCTGTGTCATCTACGTAGAAAAGCACGTTGGCCAAGCCCACCTTGGCTTGCGACCGCCCACGGGCATGTCAGGGCCAGTGAGAGGAGAGCGCAGCTCGGCTGGTGGACATAGCACATCACCGTTGCATTTTTTACAGAAGAAAAAAGGAGCCAAGGAAGAAACTGTTGGAATGTGTCTTGGAACACAACCAGCAAAGTAAGGCAGTATAACACATTGCTGTTAGCGAATCAGAGACAAGATGTTTGCATATTGTGAATAATAATGAGTTACACTCGTGATTCTGACATTTCACCCCACTCACTCCTTCAACAAAACGCTTGAAACAGGAGCAAGACAGCATTTTTTCCACATAAAACACAAGGCATATAATTGGGCCAGACACCACAGGAAGCTCAGAAAAAACAAGTGAATGAGACCTTTAAAACATAGTTTGTGATTTGTGAAACATCTACTTCATTTGTGAAAAAGGGATTTTTTATTCGTGTTATTGAAATACTTTTTTAATCAGTAAATATATCATCAATATTTTTAGTTCTCAATGTTTCTGTAAGATTGCATGGCAAAGTCTTTGGAGTTGCAGACGGTGTTGTTAGTCCTCTTGGCCCTTCTTTTTGTTTTTTAAAACCCTATGTCAAAAACCTTGGAGTGTTTTTAGATTGCTCTTTTAAGTTTTATAGGCTTGTGAGTGCAGTTATCCAATCAGGTTTTTTATCATTTAAGGCAGTTAGCCAAGGTAAGCCATACCTTCCTACTGATGTATTCGAACATGTTATCCGTTTGTTTCCTGCCGATTGGACTACTACAACTCCCTCTATCTTGGCCTGGTCCATTGTTCCCTACATTGCCTTCAGTTGGTCCAAAATGCGGCAGCATGCTTGCTGACAGGCACCAGGAGGTGACCTGTCATTATTTCGGTACTGACCTCCCTCCATTGGCTTCCTGTTTGTTACAGGATCCATTTAAAACATTTAAATTCCTTCATGGTTTAGGCCCAACATATATTTCTGAGGTGTTGACTGCTAATGCTCCCCCCAGAAACATGAGGTCCAGCTTTCAGTCTCTTTAACAGTTCCCAAGACTCGTTTAAAGTCCAGCGGTGACAGAGCTTTTTCTCCGTGGCTGGTCCTAGATTATGGAACAGTCTACCCATACATATAAGGACCACACATAGCCTGAAGTATTTTAAATTCTTACTTAAGAGATACCTATTTTATCTAGCATTTAATGCAGGTTGACAAAGTATCTTGGTTTTTATTCAGACCTATGGTGATTGTTCTCTGCAGTTTTTCTTTTAAAGGGGGGGGTATTATGCAAAATGGACTTTCTGAAGCTTAATATCCTGAGAACCTGTCTTTCCCTCATTAAAAACATACCTGAAGTGTTGCTGTGACCCATTCACTCATGTCAGAGTAATCTTTGAGTCTCTGCCGGTCTCCTGGTAGTTCTCTGGGTTGCTGAAACTCCTGCTCCCACCTATTCCCGCCTTTTCCACCCATCTCCTCCTCCGACCTTACGTACTCAGCCGAGAGACTCGCCCCTGCAGAGCTCCCCCACCTCTCCCCACCTCAACCAACTCCAGCTGAGTCTCAGATGCAGTAATTATAACACACCAGCTGCAGCTTTTGTGGGATTTTTTTTTCGACTCCTACACAGTCTTGTCCAGGGGTTCTCAAACTAAGTATTCAAAGGTCCAAGTCTAAATTTCAATATAAAGGTCAAACATCTGGAACCACTAGTGATTAATGATATGTTTTACCTATGATTTTTCATATTATTTCATGCCCCATCAAGTAAAGTGCTTATTTTAAACACTAGAAAAATAAAACAAATAAACTAAAATTAAAATACAAAACTGCTTAAACCAATCACCCAATGAAATTAGGATTTTTTCTAGTCTTTATTTTTTTAATTTTGTTAGTTTTTACTATTCAGTATTCCATATGTTACAAAGAACACAGATTAGGATCCAATGGTAATAATGTCTAATCATTAATGTTTTAAACGGTTCCATTGAAAAACAACCCAATTATTGGGATTTATTTGATTTAACATATTCATTTAATTTATCTTGAAATTATGACATACACATTACATTTAATCAGTATTATATAATTGCTGTGTGCAATGCCATAGTAATGGAGTATTGGACTATCAGGACGCTTTTTTTATTTACACTGACCACATTTTGTGCCATTAACGTTTCTGGGTAGTATTCTCTACTCGAACATGATTTAACTAAATTTTAAAAAGCTATTACAATGTTTTAATAGTACTTTTAATGATACTTTCCCTAACTTTTGTATTTTGATAGAGCTTTTAGTTTACTAATTATATAGAGATTTAGAATTGATAGAGATTTAGCTTCCTAATAATTTGGCTTGTATTTTTTTCTTTGCGGTTCCAATTAATCATGTGAGGGCCAAACGTACAGAATGAGTTGTTCTTTTGTTTCATGAACTACAGTCATATTCAATAAATTAGAATATTCCCTCATTTGTTTCAGTATCTCAAGTCACCAAGTGAAACTCATTATATAGATTAATAACACACAAGCTGATCTTTTCAAGCCTTTGTTTCTATTAATTCTGAGGATTTTCCACTTACAGGTAATGATTACAATATTTAGGAGTTCGACCAATAAAAAACTGTTGTAATACAAAAATGTGGACTCAATGAAAAGTATGTTGAGGACCTGGTTAAAGGCTGTCTTTTTAAAAATGTGCTTTAAATTTGAGTGTCATTGTATTTTATTGGATAAGCTCTTTGCTCTTGCTTAAAATAAAATGCTGTGGTTATAACTGACTGATGTTATAGCTGTGCTGTGTTCAAGTTTCTACCACATAGCTGTCAGATGAGCCATAGCTGAGTACAAGCCTACAAATAAGGTGTGAACTGGGTCTAAATTGACTTGTTACTTGGTTTGGGTCCAAATCTGGACTGGTACTTGATAATTTTCAAGATGTCCAACATACAGATACTCAGAGCCATCATGCGGTTACCAGGTTTTTTACATAAGGAGGAGCTCAAACTAATCAGGCTGACAACTGCTCATTTTCTCATTTGCATACTCTCAAACCCAACACAAAAGTCACAGAAGAAGGACTTGGTTAAGAATCAGACATAAAGACCAAGCTAAATATATCTACATTTTATGGCAGTTTGAGAGAGACATATGCTGGTGCTGAAACATCTTGGGGCGGCTTTAGTATTTATGATGAATGCAGGAAAGCTATATATTCCAAATGAATGACAAAGTTATGTGTGGATGAAGAGATGGGGAGGTATCAGGATGGATGAATGAGTCAACAAACCTTCAATGGGAAGTCAGCTATGTGGTGTTTCGTGATAAGGCTTCACACCTTTGAATGATTTTCAGAATGATTCTCCTGCATCATACTTTACGTCTCATCAGTACCTAATGTGACTGTGCTCTGCTTGGTGATAAAGCAGAAATGTATCTTGTTGGAAAGCAGGCATGGGTGTAGTTGTCCGTTAGCCAGGGACAGCTTGCACCTAAGTTAAAGTGTGGCTACACTTTTGTGGAAAAGACAGACTGTTTTGCTAATTGTGGCCAATAGATGACCAAAACATACACCCACAGCGCATACAATCTAGTGTTCAAGTAGTAAATTTATCTTTTGGACTCACTGCAGATTTGTGTGTTCTTGTTTTTCCCCCCCCAGTTGATTATTTGGGATCTTAGTCAAGTTAAGAAAGAACTCCACACGGCAATGCTCTCCCATTGAAGAGAAATCTGCTGGCACAGAAGACCAATTAATATAATTGTAGTTACTTAAATATTTATCACTCCACTATCACTTTTAGTTTATTACTGTGGTTGTTTTTGTCTGTCTCATGTTTGTTTCAGATCTGATCTCCAGCTTGAACAGAATAGCACTCGGAAACAGCAGCAGAAAAAGATGGTTGTCAGGGGTGACCACAAGAGAGAGAGTGAACATAATTTTTTTTCACATCCCATCTTAACTACAGATGATTAGGAGGATCTATCTATCTATCTTAAACGATATGTATCACAATACAGGGCGGAAGACACAATATATTGTGATACTATGAGTAAGACTATATATTGTGATTTTTAAAACTGAAATTAACTGTATAAAAACTGTCACAGCATTCTAAACACTCCAACCTGTTTCATACTGAACACATCCAGTTTTATTATTAGATCTGTCATCGTTAATGGTTCCATTCAAATTCTAAAAAAATAAAATAAAAATCGATACATTGCTTTTGAAAATCTATACAATATCGTGACATAAAATATCCCGATATATCGGCAAATCGATATTTTCTTGCATCCCTATTATCCATCCATCAATTTGGTCTGATCTCCTTAAGACAAGCAAGGTTCAAGATATCTTGATACCCATCCAATTGCAAGACTATAACACTTTCCAGCAAGCAACAATCACCACTATGATCTAGGACCGTCTGGGTATGAAACTTCAATGCTTAATGATTGCTTCCCAATGGTCAAAAACGTATAAGCTCGATCAGAAAATAAGTTAATCTGCTGTCAATTGCAGCTTCTTCAAGCATTCACCACAGACATGAATGAATATTCATTAGTGGAGAGAGTGTCTGCATTTTGTAGCATGAGATTAAGTATTTTTGCAATTGCTGCCACATCCGAGTAGCCCATGTATAAATTTCGTAGCAGTTATGCATAACTTTGGTATATACAGTCTGCCATTGAAGTTGTGATATTCATGCGGCAAGATTTTTTTACTTGTCAAGAAAATCTGTGACCTATCCTTCAATGAACTCTGGCACAAAAAGCTTTATTCTTAAACCTTTTTGCTGCTTGGAACATGTTATCTTTATTCAGTTAATTGAATTTAACACATTAACCTGTTACTTCTGGTAAAGTAATTTACAGGGATTTATATTTGTTCCTATTTATTCTACAGACCTTGTCCTTAATAGTCTTAACCAACCACCATTTTTTTTTTTTAATAGCATCAGATTCCAGCTTTATTTTCCTTTACTGGGGTATCGGTCCATCAGTTAAACACAGACTGACACTGAACCTGTCATGCTGTCACTCATACATACTACTAGGTTAGTCACCAGTAGCTTCTCTGGCATGTTGTTGGACTGTGTGAAACATATTGAGCACAAAGTGAAAACCCATGTAAGCATTTAGATGACATATGAACTCCACGCAGATATGCCTTAGTCCATCAGCAGGTTAAAACCATTCACAACACTATCAATCAAATCAATAAATCTAATTTTATTTGTAGAGTGCTTTTCATGATAAAATCAGCAAAAAGTGACAGTTACATGATAAAACAGAAAAATAAAGAAAACATTTAAAACACAATTGATCATACACAACCAGTTAAACTCTCAGCACACACAAGACACATACACAACCGATCCCCTACCCCTTCACTGCAAAAACACTGCTCAATCCGTTCCTATTTCTTTAAGTGAACATACAATAAAAAATAAACATCTAGAATGATACCACTGTGAGAAAACAATATTTGGGAGATCCATCCACACTGGATGCCCAAGCCACAGTCACCACAGGGACTGCCATGATCAGGGCAGGCAGGTATCCACGGCTCAGCCAGTGCAGTACTATTTAGCTACAGTTGCTCTCGCCCTAGGCGGTGTACTTGGACGGGGGGGGTTGTGCGGGGGGAGGGGGGCTGAACTCAACAAATTCCTTTTGTGCTCTTATAGTAGACTGAATGTTGGTGTGGGTATAGATCTTCTTCTTGGACGAGGGGGCATGAGGACGTTGGCTCTGGGGATTGGTCTAGGAGTGGTAGCGGCGGATGTTGGCCATTGATTGGCCGTGGCCCCCGTAACCCAGGGGTCCCTACTGGGGGTAGTGCACCCTCGGGACCATGGCTTGATCTCGCCGGCGGAGTTCGTAGGCCCCCTTGCTGCGGCCCCCTGGGACCCTGCATTGTAGCTGCTGGATGTTCCCCAGGGGCTCTTCTCTCCCCCTCTCTTGGAGGGTGCAGTTAGCCCTGCGTTGGTCTGCCAGGGGCTCCTGTGCCCTGGGGGTCCTTTGGATGTCTATGGCTCCAATCTCCTTCGTGTCTGCGTCGATTCCTGGGATGGCTCCTCACACCAGCTATTGAACGCTCATGTGGGGAAACCTTATAACAGCTCAAGAGGCGGGAGCACATTACACCTTTCTTAAATTCATTGCATTGTCTCCCCTTATATTTTAGGATTGATTTTAAGGTTGTTTTAATGGTTTTTAAGTGTCTTAAGGGCCTTGGGCCTTCTAATCTTTCAGAACTGATTTTACCATATGAACCTTTGCAGTCGCTGTGCTCTTCTGGCAGCCGTCTCCTTGTCATCCCTAAAGTCAGGATATACGCTCATGGCCACAGGCGTCATTTTAGCCGGGGACGCTTCCCCACCACTTTTCTAAATCTGATGTGGAATTTCTTACCAGCGCAGATCTAACATCCACTTGTACTCCCAGCACAATTTCCACATAATCAGCGTCTGAACGGACTATTATTGAAATTACTCAATTACACTTTCTTATACAGTCATTGTTTCTTTCTGCGCAGATGCTGCAGCATTCTTTGCAGTGGATACCTCAAGGTTTTAAAAGACTAGTCTGTATCCAAACACATTCAGGGCAGAGTCCTGCAGTACCACTGGTACCCTTTCAAGATGGAAAAACACATTAATTAAAATTCATGGGTCTGGATGAAGTTTCTTTACTGCAGGTGAAAACATATTTATGTAATACTTTTGTTTATTTAGGACTCCCAAAGAGAATGTTGATATATTGTGTTTGTGGAGAGAGCATGCCAGAATATTCTCCCAACTTTGCTCTGGCAGCGGAATGTTCCCGCTATCTAGGCATCCTATGCTGCCAGAGAGAGATTTTTCTGCGACTGAATTTGTGATTTAGGAACGAAGAGCGCAGATAAAGCCAGGGACTGTTGACAATATTTTGTTCCTGCACAGCGATCTCTGCATCAAATAAATTTCAGCTGTATAGTGTTTAAACTTGATGCAGATGCACAGCCATTTTCAACTTTTTGCACAGAGTTTATGAAACTGAATCAATCAAAAAAGATTCTAATGAGAGCATCTGAGCATCATCATCTCAGCAGCGGACACAGACCACTGCATCTTATCCACTGATTCAGAAGGAGAGCATGCTGTGGATTTCCTCCTGCTAAGACAATGAGAGTGCCAGTTGAGAAAGAAGTGGTGCTTGTTATTCCAATCTGCAGTGTGCGACCGGAGCGGATTCAGACTCCCATATGCACAAGCAGGTGCGGAATTCATGTTCAGACTGAATATTAACTAAAATGAATGAAGAATTAAATAATATTGAATTTGCTTCGATTTTTTTCAAAGTTTAATAAAAACTGTCATAGACAGAAAATAACAGGATCCCTGATTTAATGTAAATTATAGTAGAATTAATTGTCTTTTATTGCTTTGGAATATTCCACCCATGGGTAACCGCCCCATTGCCGGACTCTAAACTGTTAGTAAAAGTGTCACCGCACAGAAGGGCAAAGGTTGTAAAGGGAACGCGTTTTATTATTGCGCATATAGCCTATATAGCCAACATTGTTCCTTGTGATGATTCATGCAAGCCAACGGCCTAATGATGCCTTTCAGTGCCTTTTGGAAAACAAAACACATAAGCTTATGGCTTTCAACTTTTATTGATTGAATAAATATATGATTTTCAACACCTGTTTATACTCTGCAGTGCATGTTGTAATTAAACCTGAAACGGATGAATAATTATAGGCTATATTAATAATTAATAATAATTGTCCCCAGCAATTGTTAAACAACAACACTCAAGTTTAAGGTTATTGTCACCATTAGTTGTTAAAAACAAACTGAAGCCTTGCTCATGGCGAGATGTCTTTCCAGTACTATGGCCCTCACCTCTGGAACAGGCTGTCAGAGGACCTCAGGGCCGCAGAAAACATTCATGTTTCTAAGAGCAGACTCAAGACTCACCTGTGTAGCCTAGCTTTTAACTGATTATTATTTATTATAGTCTGTTTAATTGCTTTGCATGTTTATTTTGCTTATATTATGTTTTACTAGTTAGTCTTATCATATTTATCCACTGTTTATTTTTATATTTTGACCTTTTATTTTAATCTTCCTTCCAGCGTTTTCTCTATGGTAGCCCTCTGCCACGGGAGCGGTAGTCGGCTTTGGCTTCCTGGGTGCTCTCCAGGTACCGCTTGGGTGGAGGTAGGGGTCTCGGCGTTGCCTCCTCTGGGCGCCCTGTGTCGGTGCCTTGGCTGCCGCTGTTGATATGCTGCTTCTGGAGCAGATGGCTCCTTTGATGGCAAATCTGTACTCGGCCCAATGTCCTTTTGTTGTTGCTATTGAGTGTTTGTGCGCATGGTGGTTGGGTTGGGGAGGAGGGGGGAATAATTGTGATCATGCTTTTAGATCTGTTGGGGAGGGATGGGAATGTGGTTTATGTTGGGTAATTTTCAATCTGTAAAGCACTTTGAGTTGCAATGTTTGTATGAAAAATGCTTTATAAATAAAGTTTGATTTGATATATGGACCAGCATACACACACACCCACACACAGGTGTGGGGATTCTGGTGTTTACAGATGCAATCTTGGGCTTAGGTTGCCATTACTAAATCTTGTAATATTCGGTGCCATGAGCTTTTCAGTGAGGATGTTATTGTATTTATATATCTATTTGTGGTTGTGTAGTTCTCGGTTTGCATTGTTTGATTGGTTTTGACGGTTTTTTCCCCCCTCCCTGCCGTCCTGTGGGTGTGGAGGCGGACTGGGATGTTTACTTGTTTTTCTTTGTATCTTCAACTTACCCTCTCCCTCTTAACTTTTTTTTCCTCCCTCCATTTCTTTCTTCCCCTTTATTTTTAGTCTCCGTGTCCATAATATCAGAAAAGAAACCCATAGCAATTTCTAATAAAGATTTCTTCCTTTATATATATTATTTATATATAAGCGGAGTACGATAGGAAAAGCTGTAATGGTACTCGGACATCAATTCCAGAGTGCCACACTGCTAGACAAGACACGTTTAAAAAATAAATAAAGGCTGTAGTGCAGAGCCCCACCCACTATGACAAAAGCAATCCCAATGGCAGCAACCTCCATTGCTAAACTCGCAGGGCTCCCAGTGCGAAACTAATAAAAAGAACCTTAAAATCGATCCTAAAATTGTCAGGTTTGTGTGTTTAAAGAGGACCCAAATGCAGAACTTAAATTAACTCAAATTTAATTAAATAATAAATTGCAAAACTTACAAAATCACAGGGAAACCAGGGAGCATGGAGACCAGGGAACGTGGGAAGACAGACCAAGGATGAACAGGGAAGGCAGGAACCAGGAAGGGAGGAATGACAACGAACCAGCGAGTAGTGACTGAAGGAGAGGTGAATATATACGGAGGAGGAAATGAGGAAGTGACCAATTAGTGAGAGCAGATGCAGGTGAGAGGGAGAGAGCAGGTGAAAGTAATCAACTGGGACAGGAGGTAAAATGGCTGGGAGACAGAAGACTCTAAAGAAACTATAAAGCAAGGATAATAGGTCTAGGGAGGAATCTTAAGGAAACAGTGGAGAACAGAAGGAATAAATAAATAAATAAGGACACTATCTGAGAGGAATACTAATAGGAAGGAGGACAAAGGAGCAAAGGCAAGGCAAGTTTATTTGTATAGCACAATTCATGTTACAAGACAATTCAAAGTGCTTTACATAAAACATCAAAAGCATTACAGCAGGGTGCAGAAAAAGCAAAAGTACAGGAATAAAAACCATGAATTAAAATGAGAAAAAAAAAAACATCTTAAAAGAATCTTAAAAGAAGCCGTGCAGATTTAAAACTTAGAATAAAAACCTAATCAAAAGCAGCTGAGAACTGGTGGGTCTTTAACCTGGATTTAAATAAACTGAGTGTTTCAGCTGATCTGAGGCTTTCTGGGACTTTGTTCCAGACATGTGGAGCATAGAAGCTGAACGCAGCTTCTCCATGTCTGGTTCTGACTCTGGGAATTGATAAAAGAGCAGGCTCGAGTAGGTTCAGACTGGGTCAGGAGATCACCGATGTATTTTGGTCCTAAACCATTCTGAGTTTTATAGACCAGCAGCAGAACTTTGAAGTCTATCCTCTGACAGACAGGCAGCCAGTGTAAATACCTCAGAGCTGGACTGATGTGTTCCACTTTTTTGGTTTTAGTGAGAACTCGAGCAGCAGAGTTCTGGATGAGCTGCAGTTTCCTAATTGATTTTTTAGGTAGACCTGTAAAGACGCTGTTACAATAATCAAGCCGACTAAAGATGAATGCATGGACTAGTTTTTCCAGGTCCTGCTGAGACATCAGATCTTTTATCCTTGAGATATTCTTAAGGTTATAGTAGGCTGATTTTGTGATTGCCTTAATGTGTTTTTCAAAGTTTAGGTCTGAGTCCATCACTATACCCAGATTTCTGACGTGGTTGGTGGTTTTTAGGTGTATGGAATGAAGCCTTTTGGTGACCTTCAATCTTTTCTCTTTAGCTCCAAAGACAATTATCTCCGTTTTGTTTTGTTCAACTGCAGAAAATTGTGGCACATCCAGTCATTAATTTCCTCAATGCATTTGCCAAGAGCCTGTACAGGCCCTTGGTCTTCTGGTGACATTCTAATATATATCTGTGTTTCATCTGCGTAGCTATGGTAACTTATATTGTTGTTATTTATTACCTGTGCCAGTGGGAGTATATAGATGTTAAACAGAAGAGGTCCCAGGATGGAACCCTGGGGAACCCCACATGTAATTCCCGTCTGCTCAGATGTAAAGTTACTTATTGACACAAGGTACTTTTTCACCCTTTGCTCCAAAGGGTGAAAAACATCTAAGAACAAGGAGAAATACGCAAACAAGAAAGTGCAGAAATAATTAGTAAAGGTGCTAGGTTCGGTAGTTTTCCCGAACGACCGGTCTGTTCTAGATCTGTGGACAGAGCTTTTGTTTTTGTACTCCAATAGCAGACGCAGTTGACCCACTATCATGATCCTGCTGTGTGTTGGCTTGTGTTCACGAGTTTCTCACTGCCGCGCTGGATTTTGCTGTCAACTATAGTAAATGGTCTATACTTGTATAGCGCTTTATTTAGTCATTGAGGACCCCAAAGCACTTCATACTACATTCAGTCATTCACCCATTCACGCACACACTCACACACAAATTTTTATATTGTTTGGTAGCTGCTACCAAACAATAGTAGCTCTCTTCTGCTTTGAAAGGAAGACCATCTAACCTCACAGTTCTCACAAACATAGGTCGCCTCAGTGCCAGAAAGTTTGAGATAATCATGGGGGGAAACATGAAACAAAATAATCCACGACTCACCTGAGGTAAAGAAACTTCCAAGCTCCCGGGTCTAATCACAACACCATCCTATCCCAGTTTGTGATTCAAATGATGTATGCAAATCAATGATACAATCACAACTGTAGAAACAGTACACGCACACACAGAAAGGAATTAAATGACATCTTACCATTTGAAGCCACATTTCTAAACCCAGGACAGAGCCATCTCAAACAAAAATTGTATTTTTACATCTACAACAGTCCAGAAATGCCCTCCTTTAAAATAGTTACTCCACAACAAGTCTTCTGTCTGAAATGCAACATCATCTACTGCTCAAAACCTTCATAATTCACTTCACTTCTGTGTGTTTCTCACATGGTTTTAATCAGAACTACCATTACCATGTTTTTTAGCCTAACAATAACGCAATACACTTATTCTACTTTGTGTTTATCAGCGGCCTGCAAACAACAATTACAGTATTGCATGGTTGGTATTTGGAGCAATAGGTGCATTTCCAATATCGGAACCTCAGGGTAATTGAACCAGATATTTCTGACAGAGTAATCTGTTGGCCCGCTCCTCTCAGCCACCATGTCTTCATACACAATCGGCCCATTTAGGAATCAGCTAAAGACATCCGCAAATCATGTCTCTCTCTGCAGTGAGCAGCGTCACTGATCAGCGCAAAAAGGCCCCCACAACAGCAGAAATAAGAGATCAACATGGAAGAAGCAGGGCTTGTTGCTGCGTTTTCTGTTATAAACTGCTTCGCCAGCAACTTTCCTTATTTTTACAAAGCCATTTGTTTGGCGACGTCTGCTCATTTCTGCATTACAATCAATCTGCACGACTTAACCACAGCTCCTGTTGAGTGACTCAACCAGGCCATTCCGAGTACATACCCCCATTCAGGTACTCTGTTTGTTCCTGAAATGGCCCCGAAAATGGCCCTGTCAGCCAGCCTGGCGCGATGAAGTGACGGGCATATCGGGAAGGTCCGGTCAAATTACCCAGAAGTTCCGATAGTGGAAACACACCTATTGTAATCTGTCTTGGACGGGCCCAATACCTGAAGGGGTGGTGCCGGGCCTGCTATAACTGTTTAAGATACCCCAAAGGTTATAAATATAATAAAGTAGCATACAGTTTTAAAGTGGAAGAAAAACGATAAACAGCTTTAAATGCTTTGTTTTGCAAATAAGAATTTGAAAAGTTTGGGATACAACCACCTCTACTGTAATTCCAGCTGCAAGCCTTCTATTGGTTCTTTTCAGCTTTGCTCATTTAGAGACTGAAATATTTGTGCATTCGTCTTTGCAAAACAGCTTATGCTGAGTCAGGTTTGATCTAGGCCTGAAAGTAAATTTTCAAGTATTGTGAGAGATTCTCAACTGGATTTAGGTCTGGACATTGCTTGGCCCATTCACTACTGACGTAAATGTTCTTCCTGGAAAGGGAACCTCCACCCCAGTTTCAAGTCCTAGGCAGCCTCTAAGAGGTTTTCTTCCTGTATTAATATGTATTTAGCTTCACCCATCTTTAACCAGCTTCCTTATCCATACTGAGCAAAAGTATCCGTTGCAGTAGGATACTGCCACCATCATGTTTCATTGTAGAGATGGTGTGTTCAGTTTTAAATGCACATAGGGTTTCAAAAGCTCAGAGAATAGACTTTAAAATATCTTTGCTAGTTTATAAATCACTGAATGGCTTAGCACCAAAATGCATTAAAGATCTATTCTTATTGTGCCAACTTTCCAGGCCGCTGCTCTGCATCCCCAGAATCAGAACAAAACATGAAAAGGCAGCTTTCAGTTGTAATACTCCTCTAATCTTGAACAAACTTCCAGAAGAATGCAAAACTGCTGAAACATTGAGTTCCTATTAAATCAAGACCATAAACCCATTCGCATTCGATCAGTAACAACTGGAACATCTTGAACTGATGTCTATTTTTCCACCTATAATTGTAGATTTTTCCTTACTTGGAATGTAATGCGTTGTTCTTTAGTTGCTTGTTTGCCATTTTATTTTCTGTCTAATTGTGTAAAGCACTTTGAATTACCTTGTTCCTGAAAATGTACTAAAATTCCCTAGCCATACTAATTATGTGACTTCTGAAGGTTAATGTGCCACTGAATTTTATTTAGGGGTATAATGGTACTATATTAATTGCTACTACTATTACTATATCAAGAACTTAAAAAAATATGTCTAACTTTAGGTTTTAGAACAATAGAAAATGTCACAATTTTACACATAAGACTATAGAACCGGTTTCTTGAAGGAAAGATTCAATTTTAACATTAAAATGTCCAATTTGCAGCCTATTGACAAAACAACCTTTATATTTAAAAATAATTCTCATGTCTTTAACATTTTTGGCCAGCATTTTAGGAGCCACTATGGCAAAGAAGTCACATAAATCCCTTAGAAATAGTCATACATTTAGGTATGGATGCTTGTTGCAAGTCACCATATTTATTCTCTCTAATTAGACCAAATAAACACAAGTTATCCTACATTCAACTAATTCATCCATGAAATAAAAATATGCATTGCAGTTTATCCTGACAACACATCTGCAAACAGCAGATGTAATTAATCGTGCAGACATTATCACTTCCTTTTTATATGTAATTAGAATCAACACCCTAATGCATCAATTAAGTAAAATAAAAACACAGGCTTCATCAGACTAACACCAGACTGTATATCTGCTAGTTATCAGGAGAAGTTTGTCTTTTGAACAGATTTAAAGATAGTAATAAAAGGATTAAAATACTGCAACCCTTATCCTTAAATTCTGTCTCCATGCTGCACATGCATTGCTATAATTCCAGTACTGAAATAATTTTGTACAACATTGCTGAAGATTATGATCCATATTTAGATTTCAAATTATCTCCAGCAGGGGAGAGCTGTAATGGTGACATGTCTATTTATGCTCATCTCTAGGGGTACTCAAATTCTTTGTAACAGAGCGATCCATAAGTGCCTAACTACCAGCAAAACATCTATCTGCGTATTTAAAAGTCAGTTTTTTCCCCTCATTTAAAACCCCCTTTCTGTAATTGGTGTTATCTCTAGGCTTTATCTTCTGACAGTTTACCTATTTTACTTGGGTCAGCAAAGCTACTGGCCTGTGCCAACTGGTTTTCCTTACATGTGCACCAGACCTTGTCACCTTGATGCTGATTGGATTTTGAAAGCATGCCCTGGCTTGGTATTTATTGATGGCAGTCATGTTATACTGGACGCCTCAATGAGCCATACTATAAGAAGCTGGCAGGTTTGTGAATTTGGGCAAAGGCGGCTTTGATAACGGTGTTAATTTGTTCTCTACCCTGCAACCTTGGAGCTGTTCTGCTCTTGGTAATGACTAAGCAGAAGTTGACAGTGGACGAAAAAGAGCCTGTCCCTGAGAGTAAGCATGCAACATGATTGCAGAAATTAATTTAGAGCTTTTAATATAATTTAATTCAGAAAACTCATACATGAGTTAAGTTGTTATTTTAAACTTGTCTGGTAATTTCTTCTTGACAGTATTGGAGTTTGTACGTAAGCATAATGTATAAGTAAAAACATCAACCAAGGATCTCTGAAGAACAGCCCATACTTCATCAGGCATCCACTCTGTCAGACAACAGCTGCAGTGAGCTGATTGGCATCTTGAAAGATATTCCAGCATTTACATTCAACCTGAATATCAGCAACTATCCTTAATAAAACAGATATCATAAAAACTGTTTATGTGTGATCTGTGTTACTTTTTTTGTCTTTATAAAGGATTCTGTTTATTGTTACTATTCTCTCTATTCACCCCTATCCAGTGTCTTCATAGCAAACCCAGTCTTATGATGAGATCAGAAAACCATGGTCATCTAAGTAATGGATTTCTTTCTGTTGATTCCTCCGGGGCCTATGGCTCTGTGTCTAGTGATGTATGCACCATGCAACAGCAGTGGACAGCTCATCTCTCTGAAGCACGGGAACCTTTGCATAAGCACATTAGTTCAGAGCCAATCTCTGAATGGGGCTGCTATCGCCGTGGCCATTGACTTTCACAAGGAACATAAAGCATGAATCCCATCTAAGAGTCATGTGGTCAGTATTAGAAATAAGCATGCACTGTTGGAAGAGGTTGTTAGCTGACCTTTTCTCTTCCTGTTTTCAAGCTCTTAAAGGCCTTCACACACTATTCTGTTTTTAGTAGCAGAGAGGATAATCATTTGCATCCTCTGTTTGAACCTTTGTTTCCAACATGTGCTTTCTCTTCTTAATTTCAGTCTGCATTCAGGTCTCCTCACCAACTTCCAGCCTTCTCATAGCTTGATGTATACACACCCAGGAGCTCTTCCTGTTCTTCATCTTCAGTAAGCATCATATCTGCAAAGTCCCTTAGAGCTTCTTCCTCAACATTCTTTTTTCAATATAAGCACTTGTAGCTTACCTTGGAACACAGAGAAAAACAGGACCAAGTGTTTCGAAGATGTCTTAAACTGAGGAGTTTCAAACAAATATAAAATCAACCACTGAAACAGGATGTGGCACTTTTCAGTCTTTTCCTTTTTTCTTCTATGTGCCTTTTATACTCTCTTTTTATTCCCACTGACATCATGTAGACATCTGATGGATATTAGAGCATCTCCTCCAGGAGACATTATCCATTGTTATGCTTCCACAGCGCTCATCCACAAACCCATCTTCATTCTAATCAATGGTTATGCTGCATAGGACACATACATCAGCACGAAACACACAGATCAATCAATCACTTTTTAGGCGCAAACCTGAATCGAAGAATAGAATTAAACGATTTCTCGCCACACTGCCAATTCCTTCAGATTTTCTCAAGTCACTACTGATGGAAATCCAGCAGAACAGATCCAGATGTGCTGCCCCTTACCTGTGTGTCTCTGTGGAGGTCCTTCTCTCAAGCTGTGCCTGTTGAAGACCCTTGGTCTGCACAGCGGTGCCCTCCTACATGGGCATGCATCTGTATTGTGGATCAGAGCTCTTCTGTCTGTGTCAGCATGAAGAAGAGGAGGGATCAAGGATCAGAGAGTCCTCCCAGCCGGCAGCCCCATCTAGTGCATCTCCTTGTGTCTCCTACTTACCCGGGTCATTCCAGCCAGCCCCTTAGCAACCGCAGACCAGGGAGCGAACACTGGGGGGGATGGGAGGTGCTTACAGGACTAAAACAGAGCTGGAACGGCGAGCAGAGCAGCCACTCCTCCTACATGTCTGACTGCAGCAAGTGGACATTCTGCAACTGGAGTCTCTGTCCGCCTCCTGTTGTCTCCCTGTGCATGGGCATCAGAATGTGAGTGTGCGATTACACATTGATTCCAGCTCCTCCCTGTGCTGTGTGAAATCAGAGTCTATTCGCTCTCTGTTAACGCCTCTGGTAGCTCCGAAATGCTGTGGCAGGGTGAGAGAGGATGGGCGAGAGGGAGGGGTGTGTGGGAGAAAGAGGGAGAACGGTAGCAGAGACACTATAGGAGGGAGGTTTATTTCTTCCTAAATGATCTATTGGTATCAGTCAATCACAAATGTATGATCAAGTTTATGACCCATTCCAATCTGTGCTACTCTGTGAGCACAAAGAAGAAGGAAACCAGGGAGACGGCATACATAAAGATAGACCATAAATCACTCAAATTGGCATGCAAAAGTTTATAGAAGCAGATTTTTACTATTATATCCTTAATAAATCCAGATAAAATGTCTCATGGAGAGTGAAATTAATTTTTCAAGTGAAAAGTAAGTAGAACATATAAGAAATAAAAACAAAATAAACCAAACTAATATGTAGTAAAAGGAAGTGAATAACCGTACAAAAAGAAAGCAACAAAAAGAGCACCAAAAACATTCCTACTGACCGAGGTAAATTTTCTCTTGTTCCATTCAAATGGACTTAAATCTAAATAAGATAATCCGTTCTGGCAATTTGAAGTTGTTTTGAACATTATTTCAGAAAAAAAGAATTTCATCATATGTCATATTTATTATCATATATTCAATCATATTTTAAAGCCTTTTATCCTAATTCTTTTCTGACTTCAGAAAAACACATTAGTAAAATATCTATAGAACTTAAACCATTTGGATATGAGATGTTACATCGCAAGCTTGTATACAGTGGGGCAAAAAAAGTATTTGGCAGCCACCGATTGTGATTCTGATTGATCGACAGATGTGTCAATCTTCCAAACAGAACAATGGGGTACCTAGATTTTAACTTGCATAGTGCCACAAGGAATTTCAGTCTTATGTCACTATAATGCATGGAAAAAAGGTAAAGCATTTACAATTGAATTCAATTTAAAAATACTTTATTGATCCCAGAGGGAAATTAAGTGTTGGTATAGCTCATACAATTAATTCTTTAAGGAGTTGTTGTAGATCATGATGGCTGTGGGCAGGAAAGATTTCTTGTAGCGGTCTCTGTTGCAGCGAAACTGAAGAAGCCTCCGAATGAAGAAACTCTGTTGTTGCAGGATAGTCTCATGAAGCGTATGCTTATTGTATGCTTAAGCGTATTGTCCATAAGTTTTTTTGATTTTATGAAGAATCCTTCTTTGCCTTCTTTATCAGGTTGTTTAGCATTTTTAAATCCCTGGCTCTGATGCTGCTACCCCAACAGATTCAAATTCAAATCAAATTCAAAAATACTTGATTGATCCCTGAGGGAAATTAAGTGTTGGTTGTAGCTCATATAATTAATTCTTTAAGGAGTTGTTGTAGATGATGATGACTGTGGGCAGGAAGGATTTCCTGTAGCGGTCTGTATTGCAGCGAAACTGAAGAAGCCTCCGACTGAAGACGCTCTGTTGTTGTATGACTGTCTCATGAAGAGGATGCTCAGGGTTGTCCATAATTTCTTTGATTTTGTGAAGAATCCTTCTTTGCATTATCATCTCCAGATTTTCCGCAGTTGTCCCAAGAACAGAACCAGCCTTCTTTATCAGGTTGTTTAGCCTATTTAAATCCCTGGCTCTGATGCTGCTACCCCAACAGATGACGGCTGAAGAGATTACACTCTCCACAACAGACTTGTAGAGGATCTGCAGCATCTTGCTGCAAACCTTGAAGGACCTAAGCTTCCTCAAGAAGTACAGTCTGCTCTGTCCCTTCTTGTAGACGGCTTCACTGTTGCGCCTCCAGTCCAGTCTGTTGTCAAAGTGAACTCCGAGGTATTTATATTCCTCAACCACCTCCACTTCTTCTCCCATGATGGAAACAGTGTTTGACTTATCCCTGTTTCTTCTGAAATCTACAATCATCTCCTTTGTTTTGTTCACATTCAAGGTGAGACGATTGTTTCCACACCATGTCACAAAGCGCTCCACCAGCTCTCTGTATTCAGCTTCTTGTTCATCTCTGATACACCCGACAATTGCAGAGTCATCTGAGTATTTCTGCAGATGACAGGTCTCTGATTTGTACTGGAAGTCTGAGGTGTACAGAGTGAAAAGGAATGGTGAGAGTACGGTCCCTTGTGTTGCTCCTGTGCTGCTGACCACCTGGTTTGACACACAATTCTTCAGTCTCACAAATTGTGGTCTGTTGGTCAGGTAGTCATTGATCCAGGCGATTGTTGAGGGCTCCACCTGTGTCTTCAGGAGTTTCTGACAAAGAAAATCAGGCTGAATTGTGTTAAATGCACTAGAGAAATCAAAGAACATGATCCTCACAGTGCTGCCTGCTTTGTCCAGATGACAGTGGGTTGGTTGAAGTAGGTGGATGATGGCATCTTCAACTCCAACTCCACAGCGATAAGCAAACTGCAGTGGGTCCTGATACGTTCTTGTTTGCTTACTCAGGGGTGCCAACAGGAGTCTCTCCAGGACCTTCATGATGTGGGATGTCAGGGCAACGGGTCTATAGTTATTGATGACTGATGGGTGAGTTCTTTTGGGTACTGGAACAAGGCAGGATGTCTTCCACAACACTGGAGCCTTCTCCTGAGTTAGGCTAAGGTTGAAGATGTGCTGCAGAACCCCACAGAGCTGCTCTGCACAGGCCTTCAGGACTCTGGGGCTGACACCATCTGGACCTGCAGCCTTGTTCCGGTTCAGTTTCTCCAGCTGCCTCTTCACCTGACCTTTGGAGACAGACAAGTGGGAGGGGGAGGCAAAGGGGGTAGCAGCATTTCCTGACTTGGTTGAAGTCAAACTTGTGGAATTAGAAGAGTCCATGGCTGAGGTGAAGGATAAAACATCCGAGATGTAACAGGAAAGCTGTTGATCAGAGGAGAGTGGGATGTCTGTTTGGCTGGGAACAGGAGAGGGGGATGCTGAGCTAGTTCCTGAACTGAACCTGTTGAAGAATATGTTCAGTTCATTGGCTCTGTCCAGACTTCCATCTATCCAATCCTTCTTGTCCTTAAAACCTGTGATCTTTCTCATTCCTGACCAGACATCTCGGATATTGTTCCTCTGTAGTTTGTTCTCTAGCTTCTTCCTGTATGCCTCCTTGCTGTCTCTGATCTTAACCTTAAGTTGCTTCTGTATAGTCCTCAGTAATTCCCTGTCTCCCTCCCTGAAGGTTCTTTTTTTCTTGTTTAGCAGTTCCTTCAGGTCACTGGTGATCCATGGTTTGTTATTAGGGAAGCATCTCACTGTTCTGGTGGGGATGATGTTGTCCACACAGAAGTTTATATGGTCAGTCACACACTCAGTCATGGCATTGATATCCTCTCCATGTGCTTGGCAAAGAGTCATCCAGTCTGTGGTTGCAAAACAACCCTGCAGGGCTTCTTCAGCTTCCTGTGACCATTTTCTCACAGTTCGTTTTGTCACAGGTTGCCTCTGAACAAGGGGTTTATATTCTGAACAGAGAAAAACAAGATTGTGATCGGATTGTCCCAGAGGAGGTCTTTGTTTGGACATGTATGAATCCTTTACATTTGCATAAAACAAATCCAAGGTCCTGTTTTCTCTTGTAGAGCAGCTGACAAACTGTTGAAATGTTGGAAGTGTAGTAGAGAGCGAGGCATGATTAAAATCACCAGATATTGCCACAAATGCATTGGGTGCTGTGTCTGTAGCTTAGCAACAATGGAACTGATGACATCACATGCATTGTCGGCAACGGCTGAAGGTGTAATGTAAACAACTGCCAAAATTACACTGTTGAACTCTCTTGGTAAATAATATGGACGAAAACTCACTGCCAAGAGTTCGACATCTGGGCTGCAGAGACGACACTTCACTTCATCTGTTGTTTACAAGCACTGCTACTCCACCACCTTTCCTTTTTCTGCTCGTCTTCAGATCTCTGTCTGCTCGTACAGTCAGGAAGCCTGGCAGACAGACGTTGGAGTCGGGATATGATCCAGCAGCCACGTCTCCGTAAAACACATAACACTGCATTCACGGTACTCTGGCTGAGTCCTTGTAAGGGCTTGGAGTTCATCCATCTTGTTAGCCAGTGATCTTACGTTGCCCATTATGATCGATGGAAGAGATGGCTTGAACTTCCTCTTTCTCTGTCTCCTTTTCGCTCCTGCTCTGCATCCACGTCTCCTCCTTATCAACTCATCAGGGATTTGTGGTTTCAGTTGAGGTATTTCAGCTTTTGCGATGTTAATCAGCTGCTCCCTGCTGTAAACCACATTGTTGCCATGGTTACGCATCATAACAAATTGTCAAAAAGGGAAAATTTTACAGCAAAAATCCTTCCAGCTTCACAGCACCAAAAACTAGAAAGTAAACAGGTAGAAAAAAATGCAATCTTCTTTAAGAAATAAGAGGAACCAATGTACAAAAAAACAAAACTTAATATGTAGCCAACAGAGCCACTCCAACATGCAGCCACCCAGAGCAGCGCAATTCTAGATGATGGCTGAAGAGATTACACTCTCCACAACAGACTACAACAGGAGGAGGCCTACAGGAGTGGAGATCGGGTCCTGTACAAGCAGGCCAGGAACAAGCTGACAAAGGAGATCAAGGCAGCAAAAAGGAACTACAGTGCAAAGCTGAAGGAGCGTTATTCTGCCAACGATTCTTCTGCAGTTTGGAAGGGCCTGCAGACCATTACCAACTACAGGAGACCATCCCCCCACCCTGTGGGGAGCCCCCGCCTGGCTGAGGACCTCAATGACTTTTTCTCCAGGTTTGAAACGGCTTTCACACCTTCCACCTCCCCCACCATCTCCATTACAAAAGGCCTAGCATCACCCCAAACCACCCCCGTACCTGACCCCGTGCCTGCGCTGAGGATCTGTGAACAGGATGTACGTCAACTATTTCAGAGACAGAGGATTAAGAAGGCATCAGGTCCTGATGGAGTGTCTCCGTCCTGTCTGAAAGTCTGTGCTGGACAGCTGGCTCCCATCTTCACTCAGATCTTCAACAACTCCCTGGAGCTGTGTGTGGTCCCCTCCTGCCTCAAACGCTCCACCATCATTCCGGTTCCCAAGAAGTCCCCCGTCACAGGATTAAATGACTACAGACCAGTCGCCCTTACATCTGTTGTCATGAAATCCTTTGAGTGACTGGTGCTGACCCACCTGAAGGACATCACGGATCACCTGCTAGACCCCCTGCAGTTCGCCTATAGAGCAAACAGGTCAGTGGATGACGCAGTCAACATTGCTCTCCACTAAATCCTGCACCACCTAGACTCTGCAGATACCTACGCTCGGGTCCTGTTTGTGGACTTCAGCTCTGCATTCAACACCATCGTCCCAGAGCTCCTTCATCAAAAAATGTCCCAGCTCACCGTGCCTCCCTCCACCTGTCAGTGGATTACCAGTTTCCTGACTGACAGGAGGCAGCAGGTGAAACTGGGTAACTTCACATCCAGCTCCCGGTCCCTCAGCATCGGCGCCCCCCAGGGATGTGTTCTCTCCCCACTGCTCTTCTCCCTTTACACCACTGACTGCACGTCAAGGGATCCTTCTGTGAAACTCCTGAAGTTTGCAGATGACACCACCATCATTGGACTCATCCGTGACGGTGACGAGTCTGCATACAGAGGGGAAGTGGAACAGCTGGTTCTCTGGTGCAGTCAGAACCACCTTGAGCTACACCCGCTCAAAACTGTGGAGATGACAGTGAACTTCAGGAAGAGACCCCCATCAACATCTCCTCTCATAATCATCAACAGGCCAGTCCCCACAGTGGAGTCTTTCAGGTTCCTAGGATCCACCATCACACGGGACCTGAAGTGGACCTCCCACATGAACTATATAAAAAAGAAGGCCCAGCAAAGGCTGTACTTTCTGCGTCAGCTCAGAAAGTTCAACCTGCCTCAGGAACTGCTGACCATCTTCTACACAGCAATAGTCCAGTTTGTCCTGACCTCATCCATCTCTGTCTGGTTCGGATCCGCCACCAGAAAAGACAAGGACAGACTGCAGAGAACAGTCAGGTCCTCAGAGAGGATCATAGGTACTGATCTTCCCTCCATTCAGGACCTGTACCAGTCCAGGGTCAAGAAGCTGGCCAGAAAAATCACCACAGACCCCTCACACCCTGGCCACAATCTGTTTAGGCTCCTCCTGTCAGGCCGGCGTTACAGAGCGTTGTACGCCAAAACCACCCGACACAAGAACAGTTTTTTCCCCCAGGCTGTCGCTCTGATGAACTCTGTGTAGTCACAGAGTGTGAGTCCATTCACATAACAATAAACTATAACTCTGCACTGCTGTACATACTCACTGTAAAATAACCCCGGTTTGGTGTATATATTATCCTTTATTATTTATTTGTATTTATTTCTTTATTTCACTTAAGTTCTGTACTGGAGAGAAAAGTTGGCGGAGTCAAATTCCTTGTATGTGTCATACTTGGCCATTAAAGCGGATTCTGATTCTGACTTGTAGAAGACTTGCAGCATCTTACTGCAAACCTTGAAGGACCTAAGCTTCCTGAAGAAGTACAGTCTGCGTATTTTATTTTATTGCATTGTATTGCTCTACTGTTAAGCACTTTGGTCAGCTGTATGGCTGTGTTTTAAAGTGCTATATAAATAACGGTGGTATGGTATGGAATGGAAGATCCAGCCATGTATCATCTTCATTGCTCTCACCGATGGAAGGAGGAATTTGCTCAAAATCTCATGATACATGGCCCCATCCATCCTTTCCCTAATACAGATCAGTCGTCCTGTCCCCTTTGCAGAAAAGCCGCCCCAAAGCATAATGTTTCCACTCCCATGCTTCACAGTGGGTATGGTGTTCTTGGGATGCAACTCAGCATTCTTCCCCCTCCAAACAAGGCAAGTGCCCTTTATAACAAAGAGTTCTATTTTGGTCTCATCTGATCACTTGGCATTCTCCTAATCGTCCTCTGGATCATCCAGATGGTCACTGGCAAACTTTAGACGGGGCCGGGACATGTGCTGGCTTAAGCAGGTGGACCTTTCAAGCACAGCTGGATTTTAATCCATGAGGCTGTAGTGTGTTACTAATAGTAACCTTAGTTACTGAGGTCCCAGCTCTCTGAAGAGAGCGTATCTGAAGAGAGCTGGGACCCCCCCACCATGTAGTTCAGGGCTTTTTCCTCACCGTTCTCAAGATCATGTGTACCCTACAAGGTGAGATCTTGCATGGACCCCCAGTTCAAGGGAGATTGTCAGTGATCTTGTATTTATCCCATTTTTTAATAATTGCTTCAATAGTTGATCTCTTCTTACAAAGCTGCCTATTGTAGATTGGCTCATCCCAGTCTTGTGCAGGTGTACAATCTTGTCTATGATGTTCTTGGACATCTCTCTGCTCTTGGCCATGGTGGAGGTTGGAGTCTTACTGTTTGAAGATGTGGACATATGTCTTTTATACAGATAACAAGTATAAACAGGTGCCAATACAAAAAATATAGATCTACTGTATACAGTAGATTAGACGTCATCTAGATTTACAGTATACCTAGATGCATGCCCGGCGCCATGGGCGGACCTGGTTGGGCTGGGCCCGCCCATTCACGTATCAGGCCTGCCCATGACAGATTACAATGCCTCACGCAAATGTATTGGCCCAAGACAACCAACAGAGGGTACGAAGCTCCACCCCTTCCTCTATGTTGTATTTAGTTTTATGAAGTGTTTTTTGCCACCTTGCCGAAAGGAATAATCATCACACACAGTTGAATACTTGGATATGACCCTGAAAATGACATTCTGGTCCGCACTTCTTACCAGTTGGTGGCAGTAACGCACCAATCTGTTGTTTGCCAGCCGTGAATAATTATCAAAAAGAAGAAGCGCGATATTAAGAGCATTCTAACTAGTGGTCATGATCTAAACATTCGGAGAAATACACGCAAGAGAGGAATTTACAAAGGTTTTTAGCTGCAGAGTTGGACTGAGGAAGACTTGCGGACTAAGTTCTTTATTGGAGTACATTAAAGCAACACTAAGTAAGTTTCTATGTGATCAGCACAGTATCACCTTGAAATGAAACTGAAAATATATATTGGCATTGAAAAATATTATTGTAACTGAAAATATTAATTTTGAATCTGAAATAAATCTAGTGAAAATTTTTGTATTGAAAGTGATTTTCTTTTCTATTAAACTCATGTATATGCATTGAAAGAAATAACTCAAGTTTTCAAACTTTCATTTTTTTTACAATGCTAATCTTTTTTTACAATGCAATTATTTTTTTACAATGCCAATCTTTTTTTTTACAATGTCAATCTTTTTTTCAATGCCATCATTTTTTTCAGCTTCATTCAGGTGATACTGTTTTGACGCTTGTGTGTGCACGCCCATGAGGGGCGGGGCTTCAGCCCCCCATATGTTTGCATGAAAGAGGCAGGAGGGAATCTCCCGACTGTCCGAGGCGAGACGCGAGAAACAACAGGACATTTACATTGCTAATAATGGGGTTTGTGGAAGAAAAAAAGACAAACGGTTTCTTCTCAGTTTCTTCTACTGACCAGTAGACTAGGAGTCTTTGTGATAAAGTTTTATGCTTGTGTAGCCTGTCTTTGTTGGAGGCTCTCCTCATTACAGACAGTGT
Source organism: Valencia hispanica (assembly GCA_963556495.2). Taxonomy (NCBI): domain Eukaryota; kingdom Metazoa; phylum Chordata; class Actinopteri; order Cyprinodontiformes; family Valenciidae; genus Valencia; species Valencia hispanica. The sequence continues at coordinate 26,365,045 of OY747702.1, forward strand.
GGTATGAAGGGATGTAAATACACACTATATAGGCTATACCATATTAAATAACTGTATTTATTTCAGATCCACAATACATATTTACAATACATGTCAATAACGTTAACAAATCAATTAAGACTGGTGTAAGCAAAGCTAACAACACTGACAAATCGTTTTTTTTATTAGATTGCAAAACGTAATTGTGACACACACTCTAAACCAGAAGGTGGCAGTTTGCCAACTACCATGGCAAACTGAGAAGAAACCGTTTATATTTTATTTTTTAATTATTACTATTCCACAAACCACATTATACTTTCTGTACACCTATAGACTTTGAAACAATTTAGAAAAGAATCTTAAAGATTATCAGCTCACATCTAAAGACTTGGGTTAACAGTTTTTTAGTCTCAGACTAAAGATTTTATAAACACTGAATCTGGTTGGGACACTTTTTAAAAGACTACACCTAGGCTATTTTAGCTTCCTGCAAAATTCCTCCTATTATGCTCAGCATTATACAGTTTCTTTATGTGCGAATGTTGTAGCCTTCTTTGCCAAGATTAATGTTATGTCAAATAAAGACTTGCATTCAAAGTGGGTACTGTATCAACAAGTAACTGGTTAACTCATATCTTTTTAATGCGAGGTGTTTAGATGCTGTACCACTTGCTCCATGCAGATGCTCAGATAGCGCTGGTTTGTGCCTGTATTCCAGGGGGCAAGGTTGGCATACACTTTGTAATTTATGGCCCATTACTCAGCCATGGAACACAAATATTGTATTTGTTGTGTATAGACCCTGCCAGGCTCCATAGGTGGCTACAAAAATGTTATTTATAAATATGACACCTATGTTTATAGCCTACTTTCCTGCAGGAACAAAAAAATAATTGATATGTGGCAAGGTGCAAGACGATATCATGAACAGGACTTGAACCCACCGTCATCAGTGATGTAATCCTGCTTATTAACCATTGTGCCATAGCAGTAAAGTACATCCCCAAACAGCCAGGGTACAGTATGAAGCGGACTGAACCCCCACACGGTCACATAATTGAATAAACGGAGGGAACAGATTACGACTCCATGCGCATGGTTTAATAAACCGAGGGTACAGATTCTTACCCCTCAAAAATTATTTCTGCACCTGACCCCTGCCGGGATCTGTAGCTTTGTGCTTCTGCTTGTGTGAGAACAGCTTTATTGGTTGTTGGTTGATTTACGTCACAACGACTACACTAGGACTTGTGATAATATCAAACATGTTTGATTCAAAAGACTACAGAAAGACTGTCATAAATCGGGTCCCCAACTGCAGATTATCACCTTCCACAAACCACATTAGAAGCAAAGAAAATGTTGATCCCACTCGGACAGTCGGAGTTTCCCTCCTGCCTCGTTCATGCAAACAAATGGGGGGCTGAAGCTCCGCCCCTCATGCGCGTGCACACACAAGTGTCAAAACAGTATCACCTGAATGAAGCTGAAAAAAAGATGGCACTGAAAAAAGGATTGGCATTGTAAAAAAGGATTGGCATTGTAAAAAAAAATTCACTTTCAAAACAAAAATTTTCACTAGATTTATTTCTGATTCAAAATTAATATTTTCAGTTACAATAATATTTTTCCATGCCAATTATTATTTTCAATGCCAATTTTTATTTTCAGTTTCATTTCAAGGTGATACTGTTCTGATCCCATATATTTTGCTCTCGGGGTCTCCCTACAGTTGGGAAAAATGTATTGTTATCTACTACTGTCATAAAATCTGTTATGGTTACACCAGGGGATTCACATTTCCAAGCGATACCCTCTAACGTTACAGATTTTCACGTCTTGGGCAGCCTTTGTGTCAAATGTCTTCATCCCAGGTACATTTTCTATATTTCAGCATGTCATATGTACGGCGGCGTAGAGCTGTCAGCCATATAATAAAGAAATTAGACCGTATCACGTTATAATGTTATTGTAAAAACCTGAAAACCACTTGAAACTAAAACGTTATAACGTGATAGTTTCACGTTTTTACAATAAACTATCACGTTATAACGTGATACGGTCAAAATTTCTTTATTATATGGCTGACAGCACTGTTCTGACGATCTGTGCTACCTCCTCAGAATGTCCTACCATAGGGCACATCTGTCAGTGCAACCCCTCGAAAAATATGTTTACATGCCCAAAACAACAACTGTTAGCTTTGATGTTAAACATAATCATCGGAAAATATTTTTCAAGTGACGGGATTGAAGTGGCAGTTTAGCAGTAATGCCTAACATAGCAAAAAATTATGAATAACGAAAACTTTTCCATCCACAGAACATACTACCTGTTTAATATAAAGCTAAAACTAGCACAAAAAGATGCACTAAAAACCATGATCAGAATATCCTACCTGTTAAATAGGCCTATAGATGAATAGCACACTCTCGAAATCTGTTAGTTTGTAAAGCAGCTAATGAATATATACCAAGCCAGTAAGACGTAGAGCAGATAGCAGTATTATTACTCCAAAATATTAAAATGTAGTAGCCTATGATTATAAGCACAAATAGCCCGCAAAATACACCCCATTTACTGTACGTCTCTAATTAATGGGACTTGTTTACATGCAGTGTAACGATATCACAGAAGTGAAACTAACATACAAGGGCTGTCATGTAAACTTGAAACTAGTAGCTTAAGGAAAGCCTTAAAATATTTTGAATACAAATTAGCCAGTAATAAAATAATTTGAATACCCACCGTAAATGGATCTTCCAGGTGGGAATTCTTGATGAAAGATTTGCTGAGTAAACGAATTGTGACGTAACATCGAAATGTGCATGCGGGTAGCACAGATAGTCGGAACACCGGTGTACAGATGAATAAAATTTCGGCTCCGTCATGATGACAATTGTTCAAGCTACCTGCTGCTAGGTATCTTCTATTTATATGTACATGCCGAGTATGCTCCACCCAGAGAGCCTTGGACAAAGCTGCACCTACCGGCTTTTGTGAAGCCTGCCGTAAAGCAAGTCGCATTTGAACTACAAAACCACTACCCGACGACCCAAAGTTACATAGTGCTGTTATGGCCGATAGAGGGCCGCAAAGCCAATGCAGAAGTGCCATTTCACCCTGTTATGAGTTGATCAACCACTGACACTAGTTCGGAAACATTATTTTAAGGTAAAAAAAACTCTTTAGTGTTGCTTTAACTGGAAGTAAAAGGATTGTTTTTGTTATAGATGATGGCTCTGTGGATCTTCAGGCGCAGCTAAGAATGAATTGGACATTGCATTATTTTTCTTTCTGAGTGTATTAGGACAGTTTCAGCAGCGAGTTGCGTCACTGATCAAAGCAGCAGAAATAATAAGAGAATCGACATGGAAGAATCAGGGCTTGTTGCTGTTTTCTGTTTGCTCTTGTTATTAACTGGTTTGCAAGCAACTCTTCTTATTCTTACAAAGCCTGTTGTTTGGTGACGTCTGCTCATTTCCTTCTGAATCAGCTCGACTTAACCAAAGCTCCCATATAAGACAATGATCTTATATAAAGGAAGATGCCTCACTCACATACAGAAGCACATACACAAGCAGATACACAGCAGGGTCGTGACAGTGGCTCAACCGCGGCTCCTTTTGGAGAACAAAAACAAACGTCCTGACCACCAATCTGGAACAGAGTGATCGTTCGGAAAAACTTCAGAACTTACCTCCGCCAGTCCCTTTTTAAATTATGTTTAATATGAATATGTACATGAGTATGTATATGAGTCAGCTGAGGTGGCTCGGGCATCTGGTCAGGATGGCTCCTGGACGCCTCCCTGGTGAGGTGTTTCGGGCACTTCCCACTGGAAGGAGACCCAGGGGAAGGCCCAGGACACGCTGGAGGGACTGTGGTGGAAAATTGTTATGCAATTAGGAATTAAGTGTATATTCTCTGTTTAGTGAATGCATCTAGGGTAAAATGACAAGGTTATTGCTCCAACTTAATGTTTATGATAAAGATGTGTCAGGTCACCAGAGAGACAAACGCCGGGGCAGTAAGATAACAGTCTGGCCTTTGGATGTGCTGCTTTATGCGTTGATTTAAGACTCGTATGAAGCAGTTCTCCGGAGGCGGGGCGTGAACGTTGGAGAAGACATCTACAGAGATAAACAATGATTGCTGAATACTATTTAAGCGGTTAGTTAGAAAGGTTGGTTAGGGTGATGCACGAGTAACTCTGTCCCCTCCGTGTTCTGGCCAGACATGTTTGAATTAAATACTTAAACGCCTTCTTGGACTCAAGTCTTCTTTATAATGGAAACCCTGAGATACTATTTTTTGCCATTACAGGACTATGTTTCTCGGCTGGCCTGGGAGCGTCTTGGGATTCTTCACTAGAAGCTGGCCCAAGTGGCTTGGGAGAGGGAAGTCTGGGTGTCCTTGCTTAAGCTGCTGCCCCCGTGACCCGACCCCGGATAAGCGGAAGATAATGGATAGATGGATGGATGGATGGATGGATGAATATGTACATAGAAAGAGTGTCATAAAGGGCCGTTTTGACCTAGAAATATTTAACACACTACCAATGGGAGGTAAAAACACTAAGGGGTTAAATAAAAACTGAGGCCCCACAAAATAAGCTGCAGCCCCCCAGCTAAATTGTCCTGGCACTGGGTCTGTTTAGATGACATTTAATCTGAATCAATCACTTAGTCTTATTTGGTAATAATGACATGAACAATAACTAATGAACAGTGATTTTTCTAGATTTATTACGCCTATTACGAGTGTCCTGTGGGCAGAATGTTGCCTACTTCCAGGTTTGAATCCTACGATCTCTCGACCATCATCAATGTACATATACATATTAAAGATCATTGGAAAGCTAAGAGTCTTGTGATTCTAATGGTGTATACCAATCAAGGATACAAGCATAACTGTAGACACAGCAAATGTTTTTGACAAACCTCCCCTGAAAGAAACATATTGTGCGACTCACCATTCGGGCCCTCATATAGATGACAAAACCGAGCCATCTCAAATAAAAATGGTCTTTTCACATCCACAAGCAGCCGATTAATGTCCTTTAATAAAATTGTTAGTCCACGACAAGTTTGAGGTCTATAAACAGGCAAGATCCGGGATAAGCATCTGCTCTGACTACAGCCCTGGTCCTTGGCAGGTGCACGGGCGGGCTGCAGCATTAGGACTGGCTCTTTCCTGGGAAGGATCCGGAATGGAAGAGGAGCCAACAGCAGCACCGCTGCTCGGATAGAGGAGTAAGCATATATGCAACTTTTTAGCTAAATACTTTTAAATAATCATCTCAATCTGACTGTGTTGAACTGGGCTTTGTTATTATATTCAACTGTACTGAACTCAATAGTATTTGAATTGTATTTCATATGTACTAGAATATGTTAAATTTAAAAAAACAATCATATTGACCTAATAAGATGTTAGAAGTTATTTTTCCACCACAGTAAATACTTTACTGTAAAGCGAACAAGAATGAAACCTACAAACTTAAAAAAATCAACTGTTGCTAAAAATTGAGAATAACACTCTTATGATGGACACAAATAAAAGAACTGTAATTTTGAAAAAATGAAAACAATTTTTTTGGCAGCTGCAATGTTAGTTGAAAAGTTTTAAGTTTTTCAACATGTTAAAATAACTGACAGGCATAACACAGTCTCATCAAAAAACGGCATAGTTTTGTTTTACAAACATTGTGATGGTACTTGACAGTTTGGTTTTTATTGGGTCATTTGGGGAAAGTCACAGCACTTGTGAATGTTAATGTAAACAAATTAGATTTATAAATTTGTAGTTAATCTGCAATTGCACTTTAAAAAAAGTTATTACATGAAAAGCAACTACTTTGAGACATATGTCCCATTGTCTTTCTTGCACTACTCAGGAGATACTGTCTTACCACTGTCAAAAAAGTACCTAAATAACTTTTACACTGAGTACATTTTAAATAAACTACTTTTTTACTTTTACTTGAGTACATTTTTAGACTGGTAATGGTACTTGTACTTGAATAAAATTCCATCACAGTAGTAGTAGTTTTACTTGAGTAGAATATTTTAGTACTCTTTCTGCTAAAAGACAGTTGGACCTTTAGATTCGTGAAAAGAAGGAAATGAGAAAAATACATGGGAGGAACAGTTGAGGCTTAATTTTTATTAGTGCTCTGATTTCCTCTTGGAGCATACTGTCTGTTATGCCCTGACTGCCTAAAGAATTGAAGAAAAAAGCAGTAGGGCATAAAATGAAGATCAGAACACATCTGAAGAAATTAAGAAAAGCATTTAAACTTGAGAAAGACAAACAAGAGAAAAAGAAAAAAATATGAGAATATTTAACAACTTCACAACTTTTCTTTTTTCTAAGTAAAATATTTCCAAACTCATCTTTTTTTCCATCTTCTTCTTGCTCCATTTCTTTTAAAACAGTTAAAAACTTATATAGTTAACATGACATAGAAGACCACTGTGATAAATACAGAAATGTCATGGCAGTCTAAATTAGGGTCTACACATAATTTTGTGTCTATAAATGCTGACACAATCCTTTTCATAAAATCTGTGGATCCATTGAACCACAGTGTCTACTCAGAGGGTCTTTTTCCACAGAGCTGAGTCCAGAGTTAGCTCGGTGCCAGAGCCTGACTTGGCACCGATTGTGTTTTCCAATGCCAAAACACCCGTTTCTTGATTCCAAACCTGTGCTGAACCTAGCACAGGTTTGGAACATGTTATGTACACATTTTCAGTGTTGTGCATGAACGAGTTCATTGAACAATCGTTCATAACCTCGTTCATATTTTTGGTGAACGTGAGCTGAACTCACTATACTTTGTCAGATGAATGTTATAGTGAGTGCACTCATTCTGGTGTTTGTGAAAAATGCTCTCTCGCAGTATCATTTTGTTCAAGAAAGGGCCAGATTTCCATGGAGCCTTGTAGATAATAGCCAAGCTAAAGCCATTGCTAAAACAATAGGCGGTAGCAGTTGATACGACATCTCTGTGAGGCAAACATCAAATCTAGTCACAGAGTCATCAATGTTAACATCAATCAAATCTCCAGCTGTCATATGGCGAGTGGTGGGGTAGACCCTGGACAGGTCGCCAGTCCATCGCAGGGCAACACAAAGAGACACAGGACAAACAACCATGCACACACACACTCATACCTAAGGGCAATTTAGAGAAACCAATTCACCTACCAGCCATGTTTTTGGACTGTGTGAGGAAGCCAGAGTACCCGGAGAGAACCCACGCATGGACAGGGAGAACATCCATGCAGAAAGACCCCAGGCTGGCATTTGAACCCAGGATCTTTTTGCTGTAAGGCAACAGTGCTACCAACTGTGCAGCCTTGTAAAGAGTAGCTATCAAATTACTAAATCTAAGTAGCATATTGAAAAAAAAAAAAAGGATTATGAACTAGTTCATTTTTGGAATTGTGAACTTAGTTAAAAAAAATTTTATTGTGAACCATGAGCTGAACTAGTAAATTTTTAAATGCATGTTTTTACCTATTGTACTGAGTTTTTGTCAATTACTTTGTAGTTTAAGTACCAGAAATAAATTATAGTCAGGAGCATAATTATAGATATATTCCGTATAGACAGACACATGGTTGGGCAGTTTGTTTTTTTAAATCTGCTTATTTGATTGGCTGTAGTGCAGCTCCTGCACTACACAGAGAATCTCCATTTCTTAAGATGGGATGAGTGAAAGGATGTAAAAGTGCGCAATTTTGAAAAAGCCGTTTTAAACATTAGATATTGGGTAAAATATCAAGTCTATTCAAGTAAACAGGTTCAAGTCTAGGCAAGGCAAGGCAATTTTATTTGTATAGCACACTTTCAACAACAAGGTAATCAAGGTGCTTTAGATGATTAAGGGTTAAAATAAAAATAGCAGTAAAACACAAAGCATATAAAGTAAAAACAGCAATAAAGCAAGTAGCATACACAAAACATATGATACATTAAAGTATTACACAAAGGCAGCTCTAAACATACGTTTTTAGTTGTGATTTTAAATAACTCAGTGTTTCAGCAGCTTTGCAAATGTCTGGAAGTTTGTTCCAGATTAGAGGAGCATAGAAACTGAAAGCTGCTTCTCCTTGTTTGGTTCTAATTCAAGGGATGTTGAGTAGACTGGAATTACAGGTCCTTCTCAAAAAATTAGCATATTGTGATAAAGTATATTCTTTTCCATAATGTAATGATACAAATTAAACTTTCATATATTTTAGATTCATTGCACACCAACTGAAATATTTCAGGTCTTTTGTTTTAAAACTGATGATTTTTGGCTTACAGCTCATGAAAACCCAAAATTCCTATCTCAAACAATTAGCATATTTCATCCGTCCAATAAAAGAAAAGTGTTTTTAATACAAAAAAAGTCAACCTTCAAATAATTATGTTCAGTTATGCACTCAATACTTGGTCTGGAATCCTTTTGCAGAAATGACTGCTTCAATGCGGCATGGCATGGAGGCAATCAGCCTGTGGCACTGCTGAGGTGTTATGGAGGCCCAGGATGCTTTGATAGCGGCCTTAAGCTCATCCAGAGTGTTGGGTCTTGCGTCTCTCAACTTCCTCTTCACAATATCCCACAGATTCTCTATGGGGTTCAGGTCAGGAGAGTTGGCAGGCCAATTGAGCACAGTAATGCCATGGTCAGTAAACCATTTACCAGTGGTTTTGGCACTGTGAGCAGGTGCCAGGTCGTGCTGAAAAAGGAAATCTTCATCTCCATAAAGCTTTTCAGCAGATGGAAGCATGAAGTGCTCCAAAATCTCCTGATAGCTAGCTGCATTGACCCTGCCCTTGATAAAACACAGTGGACCAACACCAGCAGCTGACATGGCACCCCAGACCATCACTGACTGTGGGTACTTGACACTGGACTTCAGGCATTTTGGCATTTCCTTCTCCCCAGTCTTCCTCCAGACTCTGGCACCTTGATTTCCGAATGACATGCAAAATTTGCTTTCATCCGAAAAAAGTACTTTGGACCACTGAGCAACATTCCAGTGCTGCTTCTCTGTAGCCCAGGTCAGGCGCTTCTGCCACTGTTTCTGGTTCAAAAGTGGCTTGACCTGGGGAATGCGGCACCTGTAGCCCATTTCCTGCACACGCCTGTGCACGGTAGCTCTGGATGTTTCTACTCCAGACTCAGTCCACTGCTTCCGCAGGTCCCCCAAGGTCTGGAATCGGTCCTTCTCCACAATCTTCCTCAGGGTCCGGTCACCTCTTCTCGTTGTGCAGCGTTTTCTGCCACACTTTTTCCTTCCCACAGAGGTGCCTTGATACAGCACTCTGGGAACAGCCTATTCGTTCAGAAATTTCTGTGTCTTACCCTCTTGCTTGAGAGTGTCAATGATGGCCTTCTGGGCAGCAGTCAGGTCGGCAGTCTTACCCATGATTGCGGTTTTGAGTAATGAACCAGGCTGGGAGTTTTTAAAAGCCTCAGGAATCTTTTGCAGGTGTTTAGAGTTTTAGTTGATTCAGATGATTAGGTTAAAAGCTCGTTAAGAGAACCTTTTCATGATATGCTAATTTTTTGAGATAGGAATTTTGGGTTTTCATGAGCTGTATGCCACAATCAGTTTTAAAACAATTAAAGACCTGAAATATTTCAGTTTGTGTGCAATGAATCTAAAATACAAGTTTAATTTTTATCACATTATGGAAAAGAATTAACTATCACAATTTGCTAATTTTTTTAGAAGGACCTGACCGGTCTGGGGGGTTGGTCTAAGTCAGTGCTTCTCAATTTTTTCCTGTTGCGCCCCCCGTAGGAAGATGAAAACAGAGAGCTGAAGTTGGCAGGTCTCTGTTGAACGGACGCCGACGTCTTAATCATTTCAGTGCTTCAGCTCTCGGCCCCCAGTAGCTCCCTTCTTTTTCCCCAGCACCACCCGGATCTACATTCATCATAAACCTTTTAAAATTTTTCTGGTCTCCTGAGAGTTTTGTGCATATGGGTCAGACATATCTAAAAACATGACAAAATGTCCAAGACAATTCTTTGACAAGACAAGTCTTTGAAAATTTTTTCCAAGTGTAGCGCGTTATTTAGAGCCAGGATCGCTTATCTGAATTTTGCCAATAGATGGAATTTTGACAATCAAAACCTGGTTCGGCTATGGAGCCAAAGTGTGTGAGTGAGTCAAGGACACAAAAATAAGTTTCAAAAAGTGTATTCAAATTTAAGACAAATGACATACAAAACAAAGAACTGTTTAAAAGGAAAAACATCCAACAACAAAGGACAAGCACACACGTAAGTGTGTGTGGTTCAGGGAATCTCTTCTTTAGGATTCAGGTCAAAGAGTTCAGTCAGTTCCAAGGTTCGGTTCTCCTGTTGACCAAAATTTGTTATTTCCTACTCCTTTTGTAGTAGAACATGGGTAGCTCGCCATCCAGATGAAACAGTTTGAATCCAATTGAAGAGTCCACACATGGAAGGGTAAAAAATAAAGCAGACTGAGAAAAAAAAAAAAAACCCTCCCAAAAAACCTGACCTAAAATGGAGGCCAAAGAGAAAACAATTAGTCATACATACTAAACTAAAAAAAACAAAAACAAATTTAAACAGTTAAATTAAACAAATACTACAAAGTAACTGATATTCAAAAGGAATAGCAAAGAAAGTATATACACATATGAAAAATGGTTTGAAGCTTCACAAATTCAAAATTAAGTAAACTGAACATACTTAAATGTAATCTCATTAGCATAAAGCTAAGCGTCAGTCCATATTCCAATGGAAAAAACAAATCAAATGTTGCACAACTAATTGGTGGTGTTAAACCAAATCAATACCCCACTACTATTAATAATTATATAGTGTGAAATCAAAGTGCAGCCAGAATGGTAAAAATCTAAGGAAACAAAGGATTACTGAAAGTAAAACCAAAATATTAACCATTCAGCTCAAATATCAAATCAAATGAAGACCAAGCACTAAAAAACATTCCAATCCATGCTGACCATGTGATTTATTGTTAGAGGCTTGGTTACTATTATGCAGCACCAGTGAGGGAAAACAAGATCTGCTTGACTCACCGGTGAGTAGAGGGATGTCAAAAATTACAGTTGAAGCCAGGGTTTATGGAACAGGATTCTATGATGATATGACTTGGTCAATAAAGATAAAACAGAACTTGAGCTGAAGAAACTGATCTGTAAAACTCACCAAGATGTCAATCCTTCCCATTTCCACTCCCAGTTTGCTCTTAACAGTTATAGTTTCTATACCTCTTAGGTGGAATTTTTAAACAACCATCCAGTAACCACAGCACCCTGTGGGACAAAGGTATACTGCTTATTTTATGGGCGAATGTAAGGTACTGTGGCCGCAATGTCCACCATCCCACATCCTGAGACACTACTGTTGTGACTTTTGTGTGATTTTACATGTGCATTGGTGGAGGGGATGGGGACAAAGATACATAAGTTTCCCACTAGAAGCCAGCTTCCTTACTGACTCCAGCATCATCCTGCTCCAGTCACACCATCACAGTGGAGACCATGACTAGGAAGCCCCCCCAGAAGCCCCCAGGGGTGCTCCCACTGGGGAGTTACCCCAACTTTATGCACCCCTGCATTTTTTTTATTTAGTTAAATGACACAGTCCATGTACACGGCCATAAAAAAATCTGAAAGGACGCCTTGTACCAGACTTAATCGCTTACAGCTAATTTCCATCCGCAGTCCCTCAAACACACAACAACCGATAGAACAATGTACAGAAAGATATTATACAACTTCACATTCTCTAAGCCAGGGGTGGGGAACCCTGGTCCTCGAGGGCTGCATTCCTCTTCGTTTTCCATGCAACCTTGCTTCAACACACCTGACCTCAAATCAAATGGATCCAACAGCCCAATTAAGTTCTGCACAATTACTAGTTAATTTGAATAAGGTGTCTTGACGCAGGGAAAGATGGAAACCTTGCAGGATGAGGGCCAAGGTTCCCCACCCCTGCTCTAAGCCAAAAGTCATAGATGGGTGGGAAGTACTACAGAGCATGTATATAGTCATCAGGTAAATCTCTAATGCTGCTTGGACACATTTTAGTTTGTCAATTAAACATTTGGAACATCCTTTGTTATATATAATGTGTTCCAGAGAGGATTTTTCAAGGTATAAGCTGAAAATTGATATTGGAGTTATTATAGAAGTATTTGTGTCTTCTAATGTCACTTGCTCAAGTCAACCCCATTTGAAAGCAAACTGTATGCTTTACAGAGATGTTTATCCTATCCTTGTGTGACAAAATCTCAGAGTTGGGAGGCAAGGGGAAGCAAAAACTCTATCTATAGAGAGTATACAGAAAGGAATGCATCAGAAACAACACAAATGCTCCACAGATATGACAGGACTTAATGACGTACAATTCATTTCATTCTGCTTCATCAAGTTTCCATCATTTACCCACAACCTCTCCCAGATTGTGGTTATTGAACAAGTATAACCCCCATGCAGGACCCCAAGTAACATTTATTATTACAAACGTAAACATGATTAACACTTAAAGCAAGAGAGCAAAGTCGTAGCTGCAAGGAAACTATTTAAAACGTGTTTAAAATTCCTTCACAGTTTGTCCTCTGTAATTCATCACAAATTGTAGCTTAGAGGAGCCTTGAGGAAATCCAGATCTGATCCTTCAGGGGAAACATTGACCTGAAGTCTGATTTTAAATCCAAATCCTTATGCTTCGTTGTGTTAATTTAACTCCACATTCTGCTTCTAATTCAGGTTTAGGAAATTGATGAGGCAACGCCTGATGAAACTTTGGGAAGACTATCCTATCTCACGGAGTGTAGTGTCTGTGAGTGCGTGTGTGTGTGTGGGGGGGGGTTACTGTTGCGTTAGATGTCGGCAGAGGGCTAACAGATGGTAATACCCGCTTAGTCCTTCACTCCTGGGTAACGTTTGGATTACACCACTAATAAAACAATCACATGCATGCAAATGTGCTGCTGACAAATGAAACCAGTCTGATTTAACATAAAATTTAGTATTAACGCTATTCTGCTGTTTTTATACACAGATAATTGAAAATACATTAGTTTTCTTTCTTTTTTTCTTTACCCTTTCTCCCATGCATTATACTGTTCTGATGGATCGTTCTTGGTTTCTGATTAACTGTCACACCTGCAGACATTAGTGTCAGTCATTAATAAGGGTCATGAAGTCATACTTCTGATAAGGTATCAGCTCAGCCATTACTAGAGTTAAAAAGTTATTATTGAAGGTCAATTCAGTGTCTACAATTATCCCGATTTGTCTGATATCTTGGTATCATCACATTATCTGCTGAGGTTTTAGACTTTTTTATGTGGATATTAAATTATGATTTCTAAGTTATATGAAATGATAAAATCAATTTTACTTCATTTGAAAAGTTCTGAAACCCTCCGAGTTTATGAGGGCAGATAGTTTGCAGATAGATTTGTTGAAAAAGGTCATTACTCACTGTACAGTTTCAGCGAATTACAAAAACAATAAGCTTTTGGGAAATATATTTGCCTTTGCAGTATGTCTCATCTCATATGTATGAGTTATAGTTCTCAGCCCTTTACAAATTATAACCGTTCATTCTCATTCGTCACAAACAGCAGCTTAGTCAGAGGGCCTTGGTGTCAGTTTTTATTGTAATGTGTGCCCTTCTAAATTATGGCAAGCATAAGATGTTAAAATAAACATTGTCACTGCAAATAACATTTATGTGTAACACTACTATCTACCCCAAATGTCACTGGAAAACACCAGTATTCTAAAGTTCTACTCTACATAAAAGCTTAAAATATATTTAATGAGCACTATGCTAAATATCAAAAGACCCTTGTGACAACACATTAAGACTTCTCTATTATCTTAACAACTTTCACTGCTTTTTCAATATGATTGGGCAGTGGAACATATTGAAATCCTTCTAAGTATAGGCACAGTCATTAGCGTGCTGCACTCTAAATACTTTCCAAATCAACAATGAACTTCTCTCATATGTCCGTGTACCACATCCCACTCCCACCTTTACGAATGCTGCTTTTTCTAAAAGACCCATCCACATTACGATAACGGTAATGCAATATGTATAACATCTACACTAGAATGTGTCCATCTTAAAGCAGTTGTGGGAATGCCTCCCTATGAAAGTTTCATACATGCTCACCTCATGCATCCCTTGACATGCAATAGGAAGCCCACCACGCCCCAGGAGACCTCGCCATGACGATGCAACACTGTGACCTTTTGGCTGATTTTTCTTCTTTCTGAATCATCAGTAGGTTTGCTAAGGCATATGTGGACATTCGTTTTTAATTTTTCTGATTATGATTGATCGATAGAGGTGTCAGTCTTCCAAATAGAACAATGGGGTGCCAAGATTTTAACTAGCATCGTGCCACAAGGAATTTCAGTCTAACTTCATTGTAATGCATGGAAAAAAGGTAAAGCATTTACCTGAGTGTTACACACCCCCTCCAACAGGCAAGGAGGGAAGGGAAGAAAGAGAAGAGGACAACAGTGTAAAATGATTTGCGATTAGATTTATTAAAACAACCCTAGATTAACCTTAAGGTTTACAGATTTAAGGGCCGGGAACTCCTAACAAATTCTCCTAGACACGGCCCTGGAGAATGCCCAACCTAAAACAAAAAATATACCACAAAGCTTAGTTCAAAGGTGGGAGTTTTCCCACAACAAAAAATCATGGCTCCTTTTAAGCTGGAACAAAATAATATAAGTAAACAGCAAACCGGTTAACCAAGGAAGGTAGTGTCAAACAAACCAAAACTCTATACAAAGCACTATCGGCACTTTCCAGTATAACATTTGAAACAGTTAAACAAAATAAGAACAACAGTTTACTCTCAAGTAAACAAATACTAAGTTGTTCTAAAAACTTAAGGTCTAAGGCAAGGCAAGGCAAGGCAATTTTATTTGTATAGCACACTTTCAACAGCAGGGTAATTCAAGGTGCTTTACATGATTTGGTGATTTAAAAAACAAAAAAACAATGGAAAATAAAAGTAAAAGAAACACATTACACATGATACACAATAAAGCAAGAGAAAGATCACAAAAAAAGCAAGAGAGCATGAACACATTTCATACATATGATATCAAGCATTTACTTGAAGGCAATTCTAAACAGATGGGTTTTTAGTCTCGATTTAAAGCAGTTCAGAGTTTCAGCAGCTCTACACTCGTCAGGAAGTCTGTTCCAGATAAAGGGAGCATAGAAACTGAAAGCTGCTTCTCCATGTTTAGTTCTGAGTCTAGGGATGTTTAGTAGGCTAGAGTTGGAGGACCTGAGTGGTCTTGGTGGTTGGTACCATGACAACAGGTCTTCAACATATTTTGGTGCTAAGCCATGTAATGATTTTTAAACTAGTAGGAGTATTTTAAAGTCTATTCTCTGAGCTACAGGGAGCCAGTGTAAGGACTTTAGAACTGGGGTGATGTGCTCTACTTTTCTGGTTCTAGTGAGGACGCGAGCGGCAGCGTTCTGGATCAGCTGCAGCTGTCTGATTGACTTTTTAGGCAGACCTGTGAAGATGCTGTTGCAGTAATCAATCCGAATAAAGATAAACACATGGATGAGTTTTTCTAGGTTGTGTTGCAACATCAGTCGTTTAATCCTAGAGATGTTCTTCAGGTGATAGAACGCTGACCTTGCTATTGCCTTTATGTGACCCTGGAGGTTCAGGTCTGAGTCCATTACTACACCTAGGTTTCGAGCCTGATCAGTAGTTTCTAGTTGTATTAATTTAAGCTGTGTGCTGACTCTTGATCGTTCCTCGTTGGGTCCAAAAATAATCACTTCAGTTTTGTTTCTATTCAGCTGGAGAAAGTTATGGCACATCCATCCATTTATTTGGTCAATGCATTGATTTAGGGTTTGAATGGGTTCAGAGTCACCTGGTGACATTGTAATGTAGAGCTGAGTGTCATCCGTGTAGTTATGGTAGCTAATGTTATTGGTTGCTATAATCTTGCCTAGTGGGAGCATGTAGATATTAAATAAGAGGGGCCCCCGGATGGAGCCCTGGGGCACCCCACATGTGATTTCTGTTCGTGCTGATGAAAAGTTTCCTATTGAAACATAGAAATCCCTGTTCTTTAGGTAAGATTCGAACCAGCCAAGTAGTTTACCAGAGAGTCCGACCCAGCTCTCCAGTCGTTCCAATATAATATCATGATCAACAGTGTCAAATGCTGCACTGAGGTCCAACAGAACCAGCACTGTGGTTCTTCCACAGTCTGTATTTATGCATATGTCATTGAATACTTTGACGAGGGCAGTCTCGGTGCTGTGGTGAGCACGGAAACCAGACTGAAAAACATCAATACGGTTTGTCATTGTTATGAAGCTATTCAACTGCTGAAACACAGCTTTTTCAATAATCTTACTGATGAATGGGAGATTAGAGATTGGCCTGTAGTTCTGCATTAACGTGTTGTCCAGATTTTTCTTCTTTAGCAGTGGTTTAATAACTGCTGTTTTTAAAGCCTGAGGGAAGACACCTGATAGCAGTGATGAGTTCACTATTTGAACAAGATCAGATCCAATAACAGGAAGAACCTTCTTTAGAAAAGCTGTGGGTAGGATATCAAGACAGCAGGAGGAGGAGCTTAATTGGATAATGATTTTTTCAAGGCTGTTCTGGTTTAATTCGTGGAATTCAGACATTTTCTCTACATTGTTGTTGATTGGGGATGGCACTGGTTGTGTGTTCGATATTGAGGTACAGATTGACCGTCTAATTGTTAGAATCTTTTCAGTGAAAAAGCTGGCAAATTCATTGCAGGCCCTGGTAGAGTTTAGTTCAGGGCCTACTGTCACTAAATGATTAGTTAGTCTTTCCACTGTTACAAAAAGGGTCCGCGCATTATTAATGTTTCTGTTGATGATTTCAGAAAAGAACAATTCCCTGGCATCTTTTATAGTTAGCTGATATCTATTCAGTCTCTCTTTGTAGATCTCACAGTGAACCTGGAGTTGAGTTTTCCGCCATTTTCTCTCGGCTCGTCGACACTCTCTTTTTTCACTACGTACCAGTGGATTACTTGTCCACTGAGACTTTTTTCTACCTGAGACTACTTTCACTTCAGTTGGAGCAATGGAACCCATGATGTCTGAGATTTTCGCAAGGAAATTATCTACCAACTTATTTACTGAGTTTGAGTTGGGAGATGAGGGGGATGTGGTGGAAGGATAAATACGTTTAAAGGTTTCGACTGAACTGTCCCCTAGAAAACGCTTTTTTATAGTGGTCTTACTGTGGCTGGATAATTTAGCAGAGATGGTACTTTCAAAGAAAATACAGAAATGGTCAGATAATGCAATATTAATTACAGAGATGTCAGAAATATTTAAACCTTTGCTGATAATTAAGTCCAGAGTGTGTCCTTTATTGTGTGTTGGTTGTTTGACATGCTGGATCAGTCCGAAGTTGTGGAGAGTATCATCTAACGTTTTTGCTTGTCTATCTTGGGGATTGTCGGTATGGATGTTAAAGTCCCCCACGATGATTAGTTGGTCATAGTCGATACATATTACAGAAAGAAGGTCATTGAAATCATTAAAGAAGTTAGAGTTAAGTTTTGGTGGTTTATATAAACTTAGAAATAACGCTTTGTTAGGCTCATTTATCTGGGTGGCTAGGTATTCAAAAGAATCAAACGTGCCCAGAGTTACCTTTTTAAAGTTCATTGAGTTGTGAAAGATGGTGGCTACACCTCCACCTCGTCTGTGTTTTCTGTTCTCGCTTAAGAAATTATAATTTGGAGGACTAGATTCTATTCATGAAGTTGTTTCGTTATTTTCATCTAGCCAAGTTTCTGATAAAAAAAGGGCGTGTAAATTATGCTCAGTGATGAAGTCATTGATAAGAAAAGACTTCCCGGATAGAGATCTAATATTTAATAAAGCTAACTTAAGTATTGTGATGATGGGCAGCTGAACCTTCTGACAGGTTATCAATTTGAGATTTTGTTTAATATGAGAGCGTGTGGTTAATGGTTTATGTTTCCTGCTGCTGATAATCACTGATATAGCCTCAGGGGTGCCGGGTGAATTCTGGGAGACGGTAGGGGTGGATTTATTGCCCGGTTCCCTCAAATATCAGATATCTGTAATAATCAGTGGGGGGAAGCTCCCAGGCTTATTGACACTAGTCCCAGGCGTTTGGTGTAGTCTAAGTTTAGGTGTTAATTGTGTCCCAAATTTGATTTGCTCGTTCAGTCTGTCTGTAAAGTTTCTAAATGGAGACTCATTTGATGTGGCTGAGTCACAGGAAGATGAAGACTTGATCTCTGATGGTTGTTTATCTGTTCGGTCCTGTGGTGTCATCCAGACTTGCTGTTTTTGTTCTCTGATATCCATGGGCGCCTCAAGGTCAGCTTTTGGGAGCAAGTGTTTTGCTTTCTGATTTTGATAAGAAAAAATGTTTGCTGCTAAGAGCCTTACTCCGGCCTTGTTAAGATAACGGCCTGCTTTGAACAGATGATTAGCACTTCCAAATACTTTGAAATTATTAATAAATGTGAACGACTTCTCAGCTGATTTTTTCTTCAACCATTTATGGAGCATGCGGAGTCTGCTAAATCTTTCATCATTCCCTTCAGGGACTGGTCCGCTGATGAGGATGTTTACGTTAAGTCCATCAAGTCTCTGTAGGAGATCAGAAAAGTCTCTCTTCAGAATCTCTGATTGTCTCATCGCGATATCTGCTGATCCAGCGTGAATGACAAGCTTTTCCAAAGCAGGATGTTGGTCCAGGATTTTAGGGATTTTTTCTGATATTTCTCTCACTGTATTTTTGTAGCATCTATAAACTTTGGTATTCTTGCTACAAAAAGCCTCAATTCCATTAATTGATCCGTCTTGTATGATAACAGTCTTTGCTGGGGGGGCTCTTACTTTGTTATGTGTCCGTGTGATGCGGCTGGGTTTCTGCTGGTGGCTTTGACTGGTCCTGGGGGCTGCGTCATCTTTCGGGGAACTCAAGGCTGCGAATCTGTTTTTCAGTGGGATTCCAGGTGGAGAAATATC
Organism: Valencia hispanica; assembly: GCA_963556495.2. Taxonomy (NCBI): domain Eukaryota; kingdom Metazoa; phylum Chordata; class Actinopteri; order Cyprinodontiformes; family Valenciidae; genus Valencia; species Valencia hispanica. The sequence goes on from OY747702.1 coordinate 26,384,108, forward strand.
TCTTGTTTTTGGCTGAAACCTCTTTTGTTTACTTTTAGCAGAAGCGGCAGTTCTGGGTTCAGAGGTTTCTCTGTGCCGGAGTTTCTTTTGTTTTTTCTTCCTCGGAGAACGGGCTGGGGTTGATTTCATGCGTTTTAAAGTTGGCCAGTTTTCATTATAGTGCGGAGTTCTGCCGCTCACACGCCTGTAGGGAGTCTCTGTGACACGGTTAGACCGACATAACACCGGGCTGTTTGTATTCAAAGGTAAAGTTGTGTCGTTTGCATAATCAGCGTGGAGATCAAAACTAATTTCCAGACGACGTAGCTTCGTTTCAATGCCCTCAATTCTGTGGAGCAGTTTTTCAAAATCCTCAGCTGAGCAAAAAGCCATGTTGATAAGTCCATAGAAAAGTAATCCAAGAAGAGATCTGGTCCACTACAGTAACTCCAGGGGCTGGGAAAATAAAGTAACTAAGAAAAGGTTAAGAAAGAAAACAAGAAAGAAATACAAATCCTGAAACAAATTAACAAAAAGACGGTTCGACATTCGGATAGGGAATGTCCTAAAATACTAAAGTGATGTGACCTAATTTTTCAGTTCAAATAAATAATTTGTAGTTCTGCTACTCTCTGGAAGTCAGTGGCGTATTTCATGAATTTTTTTTCCCTAAAACCGGAAGTGACGTAATGGTATGACCTACCTTCGTAGTTCAAACAAATAATTTGTAGTTCAGCTAAACACGGGAAGTCAGCGGTGGTTCTTTGAGGACAAGAACTGCACGGAACTGAACATGTTTCATGAGAAAGCTCCAGGATCCCTGCACTTTAACTCTTTCAGTTGTCAAAAAAACTTCATGATACATGCCACTGACTTCCAGAGAGTTGCAGAACTACAAATGTTTTATTTGAACTACAAAATTAGGTCACATCACTTTAGGTTTTTAGTACATTCCCTATCTGTGTCGAACCGGCTTTTTGTTCATTTGTTTCAGGATTTGTATTTGTGTTTTGCGTCTTGTAGAGTTGTTTCTGAAAGTGTAAATGTGTTTCCAAAAATGTATATATGTTTCCTGAAATGTAATTTTGTTTTCAAATTTGTTAATGTGTTATTTCTAATGTAAATGTGTTTTGCACTTCTCAGCCACCATTGTTTCCCCTTGGCATGTAGCATTCGCTTTAGGGTCCACTAATTTTTGAGTCCATTTTGGAACTGCGAAGCATAAGAAGGAAATAGAGGAGACAATGGCGGAGGAGGAGAATGAGGCAGAGAAGGGAGAGGTGGATGACAAGAAAGAGGAATAATTGGAGGGGGACATTGTCGACGAAATGGAGAAGGATGGGAAGTTGCAGAAGGAAGAAGTAAGAGCAGGAGAAGAAAGATGAGTTGAAAGATAAGGAAAGAAAAAATGGAGGAGGTGGTAGAGGATGAGAAGAAGGAAGTGGAGTTAGAGTAGGCGGAGATTGAGGTGGAGGAAGATGGGGCAAAGAATGGAGAAGGAGTCGCAAGTGGTAGGTATTCATAAAGTTCATAATGGGACACTGACGACATCAAAATGTGAAGGAGCAAGAGGAGGAAGTTAGAGGATAAAGGAGGAGGAGCAAGAGCAGGTAGAGCAGGAGGAAGAGAGTGGAGACGGGAGTAGGAGCAGGATGAGAAGGGAGGAGAGAGAAGGTGGAGGATGAAGAAGTGGAGTAAGTGGAGTAAAAGGAGGAGGTGGTTAACAAAACGAAGGATGGGAAGGGAGGAAGAGGAGTTAGAGGAGGAGGACAAGGATTTGGAGGATGAGGAAGGAGGAAATGAAGAAGTATGAGGAAAAGAAGGACATAGAATGGAGGAAGTGGAGGAGGGGTGGTCAATGAAATGGAGGAGAAGGCTGGGAAGGGAGGAAGTGGAGGAAGATTAAGCGAGGATGAGGTTGTGGTGGAGGAAGAGGTGGACGAAGAAAAGGAGGATGTTATGGAGGAAGAAGGGGCAGAGAAGAGAGGACATGGAGGATGAAGAAGAGGAGCGTCACGGGTGGCAAATTCTTTCCTTACATCACAAGCAAACTTGGCATCCATGTTGACTAGGTCCAATGACCACTCCCCTTCGTTCCCCGTCCAACCTAAACAGTCTTGCGACACCTAGCCCCCTGTGCCTTTTCTTTTCAAAAGGGTTAGGGGGTGATAGTAGGTCCCTTTGGTAGGTTTGAGACTGGCCGTTAACCTCTTCAGCTCTTTTACTTTCTATCCCAACATAGCCATATCTTAATAGAACATACTATTATGAGAAATCTGATGAGCATCATTAACACAACACAAAAAAACTAATTATTGTTCATTATTCAACATCCTCTGTCTTTTGTCAATATTATTGAAAATGCAAAACGAAGAGCATTGTAAAAATAAAACTTTTTTGGTCTTTCACATAAACCCAACATTGAAACAAGACGACTCTGCATTCTAAAGGCTTTGTGTGTGTACTTGACTGAAGATCCCGAAGACCTGGTTAAGACGTACAGTGGCTTGCAAAAATACTCCAAAAATATTACATTAAATTGTAAATTAAAACTGTTTCTTTCTGCCATTTTAAGGAAACGGATGTTGGAGCAGAACATGAGTTTGAGAAAGTGGTGCTGGGTGTCTATATGGTGGGACATGAAGATGCCGATGCATCAGACTCACTGGAGGACATCGGAATAATCGTTGAAGGCATTGCAGTTCTTCAAGACTTACAACAGGTTGCAACTGGCTGCGCGCTCCTTTTTGGATTATTTATTGGCTAGACATGAACTATCCCAAGGATCTCAGATATACTTTTGAATTTATTCAAAAGGTAATAATGGAACTGGACGGAAGCAAGCTCTCCAACAAAGTGCAAATTCTGAAAAACAAACTGCACAATTAATTGTAATCAAGACCTAGCTGTTGACTAAATGTTTATCTTGTTTTACTCTAAAGGAGAGCTCTGGGATTTCGAAATGTGTTTTGACTATTTTTCACCAGTGGATATCACACCGTACATTCTACAAAAAAAGAAATGGACTTTGAATTGTAGGTTGAGAAGACTCATGGATATACATACAGTACTGTACTACTATGGGTGTCGAGTGCAGTAATCTGAGACTAGCTAAATTGTACTGTCATGGAAATTTTTACACACACACACACTTCCCTGCGTAACTGTAGATTTTTATATTCCTGCTTACTCCAGACAAGGAGTATCTGGAAGTAGCTGTTAAGTTTAAAAAATGTTTTCTTAGTCTACATACGTTTGGAACTAGTTGTTAAGGTTCAACATTTTTGTTGGTGATCTTTAACAAGGTTATTCAAATTAATGACCATTTGCATTTCCATTTTAAACAACACAGTTTTGTTGAACCGGTTGCCATAATACAGTTAAGTAAAATCAACATTTCATTTCTAACAGTGTAGATCTTTGCCACTTTTGTCACACACAGTTATGCCAGCTTTTTTTGTCTGTAAAGCTACACTTGCACTTTAATATCTTGTAAACAGTCGCAGCACGGTGAAGGGCAAAGTGGTGCAGCGCATCAAAGCTCGCTCTCACGTCTATGAAACAGTTCAGAACCATCCACGAAAGCATCTAAACGATAGATGAGAGGAAATGTGTCATATTGCATGCACCAGTCAATCTAAGTATGCATATTAGTCCCCTTAAAAACTATGAAAATCCAGACATTTTCATCAATCTATAAAATCCCCCCGGACGGCACGTGAAAAATGGACGTCCGGGGAAAACAGGACAGTTGGTCACCCTACCTAAAGCTTATATTTCTCTCCTAACTCTCCTAAAACTTCAAACAATCAGTCTCTATATTCTCCAAACTATATAAACGCTAACCAAACTCTCCTATCCAAACTCCAAACTGACTGGAACTCTCCTACACAAACCCACTTTGAATGGAGCCTGAGGGGATTTATATTGCTGTCAAACCACTCCGCAAAATCTGAACCACTTCCTGAAGCAGTCACGTGGTACAGCCAGGCAGCGGGGCTTCAGGGCTCCTCCCCTAAATGAAGCAGGCCTCGATACGCGCTTTGTGGAAACGCTCCCTCCACTGCTCGACATACGCTTCGTAGCCTCAGCACACATCGTAACATCACTACTTATATCTAACCTCATTTTCTAGTTATTGTTCTTTATCAAGGAGGTTTTCATCCAACCTTTGCTTTTTGTTAACCATTTTGAACTTTTGTTGTGTATTTTGAATAAACCTTTTGGTTTTTACACTATACCGGTTTCAGTTTTCTTAATGTTGCCACCTCTTGTTCCCCTGGACTAACTGGGGTCGTAACACTTTAATTGAAATTACAGACCTCTTTCCTTATTTTAAGAGTGACAAGTTGCAAAATCAGTGATTACCAAATACTCTTTTGCTCCACAGTATCTGCATTTTCTTAACATGGCACCAAGACAGTAAAACCTTTGGGTTCATTATAAAGTTGAAAGTTAAAGCGTAAGTCGAACTAGGACAGCACAAAGACAGAATTATATACCAAACATTTAACCTCATCAGTAGGAATTTAGCAAGAGAGAAACAGGAGCTCCACATACAAGTTTCAAACAGACTTATTGCTCAAAGAAACTCAACAAAATAAAATCACATTTCGCTAGAATGAATTGGGTTAATAAAGCTTTTTTTTTGTTTCACTAAAACAAAATTCTATGAGAGAGAACTTTGTTCAAGCCAGCTGTAAAAAAAAAGAAGCTGTAAAAGTCCTTGAAAATACTCTGCTGCTATCATGTAGGAAAGTCTTCTGAAAAACCAGAGTAAAGGGCTCATCTGTTTGGGGAGCTGGAGCTAGCTCTACATACAGAGAAACCTGAACTATGCTGCATCCACAATCAGTAGTCATTGCACTACAACTGCAGGCTCTCACACTCTTGACTACAAATCCAGACCTTATATTGAGGCTGTACAGCATCACAAAGGACAGCTCCGGAGATCCTTGGATTCCTGAGAGACTGGATCTTGTTAAAAAAAAAGTTAAAGTGAAGTTTGATCAAGTACTGAGTGCTGCAGGCGAGAAACTGACACAAAAAGATGTATCTTCCCTTCAGTCCACAGCTAAAAGGCTACAGCTTGACCACCAAGATAAGGCTGACTGCATCTCAATAATGAAGGACCATTAGCTTAAAACCAATTCAACAATAAGGGTATATAATTACAACTTTATCAAAATTATAAGGGATGTAAGAAAGAGGGTTTGAGGGAACGGATAGCAACACATATGAGTGCCTCACAAAATTTGTCACATTACAACCTCAAATGTCACTGTTTACTGTGATTTTAACAGATAGAGAAACAAAACATAAATTATAATTGCAAAGTGGAAGCAAAATTATACATGGTTTTCAAATGGTGTCTCACGTATGTTATTCAGCCCCTTTGACTTCAAATCAAATAATCTGGAAATGGAAAATGGGCGTGATTAATATACTGAAAAATGTGTGTAAAAAAACTATAAGTAAAAAGAAAAACGGAGTAAAAATAAAATATTTTTTCAGATGCTTGCACAGTATTTGCAGACATTATTTGGGAAACACCTATTATAATTCTGGAGGTGCAGCAGAGATGCAGACCCCCCCCACCACTGAGCGAAATGGTGAAGTCATTGTCTTTGATTTCACAGGTGATCAGTCTAATGTCTTTGATGTTTGAAAGTCAATAGAATGTGACTCCCATGTGATGGTGTCCTGAATCTTACGAGACAACAGTTTGTGATTTGAAAGTAGACTGTAAACCAATCACCGCATTGGGAAAGGGAGGGGAAAATGTTTTTGTAACTATATAATTGCTGCAATTCCTTTGAATAAAAAATGTTGTAAACAAAGAATGGTTTCAAAAATAGAAGTGTCCATTTATTTGCTTCAATCAACAAAAAGCAGGGAATGAACAAAAGAGAAATCTAAATTAAATCAATATTTGGTGTGACCACCCTTTGCCTTCAAAACAGCATCAATTCTTTTAGGTACACTTGCTCACAGTTTTTAAAGGAACTCAGCTGGTAGGTTGTTCCAAACATCTTGCAGAACTAACCACAGATCTGTGGATGTAGACTTCTTCAAATTCTTCTGTCTTTTCATGTAATCCCAGACACACTCCATGATGTTGAAATCACTGCTATTTGGGGGCTTTCAGGACTTCTTGTTCTTTAGGCTGAAGATAGTTCTTAATGCCTTTGGCTGTTTTTGGGGTTGTTGTCCTGCTGCAGAATAAATTTTGGGCAAATCATACGCCTCCCTGATGGCATTACATGATGGATAAGTATCTGCCTGTATTTCTCAGCATTGAGAACACCATTAATCCTACCAAATATCCGACTCCATTTGCAGAAATGGAATCACCACCATGGTTCACTGTTGCCTGCAGACACTCATTATTGTACCGCTCTCCATCCCTTCGACGAACAAACTGCTTTCTGGTACAGGCAAATATTTCAGATTTTGACAAAAACTACAAAAAGACTACACACAATATTAGAAGCACATAGCACACAGTCGTAAATTTCCCTCTTATTTTGGTATGATCCAAGTTCAGGCACTAGCGCCACTGTATGCGTTTGTGCGCAGCACTTGCGCATGTGAAGGAGGGTGGAGACACGCTGTGCGAATTTGCTGTAGGAGAAGTGCAGGTAGACAGAGGAGAGCTAAAGTTTGACCAGGTACCAAAGCAAATCACTCTTACTGTATGATAATGTAAAAATGACAATGCATCACAAAGACTGATGTCACACTGCTCACCTGGCGTGTAGCCTATTATGTTACTTGCTCTTCGTATTTTTGCTAGCTCTGTCAGGGCTAATCAACCAACAGCAAAATGAAAAGCTGAACAACAATGCAGTTTTTGTGTTTTATTTTAGCTTACATGTGTGTTTATTTCATATTTTTGGTTGCTATCCCCCATGGCTAAATAAAGCACTCTCTAAATTGATTTTAGTTATGTACTGGTGTACAAAACAATGGATATAAGGGGCTTCTTTCAAAGAAAAATCTCAGGTAAATTTTACTATATTATGCTTTATATGCCGTAAATTATATTTCTATGCAAAACAAGAGGAATTTCTATACAACAGTATATTCACAGTTGAAACCAGATGCTTACATATACTGAGCAGCTCCTTCAGTGATAGACTCCTTCACCCTAAATGTGTGAAGGAGAGATACAGTGGCTTGCAAAAGTATTCGGCCCCCTTGAACTTTTCCACATTTTGTCACATTACAGCCACAAACATGAATCAGTTTTATTGGAATTCCACGTGAAAGACCAATACAAAGTGGTGTACACTTGAGAAGTGGAACGAAAATCATAAATGATTCCAAACATTTTTTACAAATAAATAACTGAAAAGTGGGGTGTGCATAATTATTCAGCCCCCTGAGTCAATACTTTGTAGAACCACCGTCTGCTGCAATTACAGCTGCCAGTCTTTTAGGGTATGTCTCTACCAGCTTGGCACATCTAGAGACTGAAATTCTTGCTCATTCTTCTTTGCAAAACAGCTCCAGCTCAGTCAGATTAGATGGACAGCGTTTGTGAACAGCAGCTTTCAGATCTTGCCACATATTCCTGATTGGATTTAGATCTGGACTTTGACTGGGCCATTCTAACACATGGATATGTTTTGTTTTAAACCATTCCATTGTTGCCCTGGCTTTATGTTTAGGGTCGTTGTCCTGCTGGAAGGTGAACCTCTGCCCCAGTCTCAAGTCTTTTGTAGACTCCAAGAGGTTTTCTTCCAAGATTGCCCTGTATTTGGCTCCATCCATCTTCCTATCAACTCTGACCGGCTTCCCTGTCCCTGCTGAAGAGAAGCACCCCCAGAGCATGATGCTGCCACCACCATATTTGACAGTGGGGATGGTGTGTTCAGAGTGATGTGCAGTGTTAGTTTTCCGCCACACATAGCGTTTTGCATTTTGGCCAAAAAGTTCCATTTTGGTCTCATCTGACCAGAGCACCTTCTTCCACATGTTTGCTGTGTCTCCCACATGGCTTGTAGCAAACTGCAAACGGGACTTCTTATGGTTTTCTTTTAACAAGGCTTTCTTCTTGCCACTCTTCCATAAAGGCCAACTTTGTGCAGTGCACGACTAATTGTTGTCCTATGGACAGATTCCCCCACCTGAGCTGTAGATCTCTGCAGCTCATCCAGAGTCACCATGGGCCTCTTGGCTGCATTTCTGATCAGCGCTCTCCTTGTTCGGCCTGTGAGTTTAGATGGACGGCCTTGTCTTGGTAGGTTTACAGTTGTGCCATAGTCCTTCCATTGATCGCTTGAACAGCGCTCCGTGGGATGTTCAAGGCTTGGGAATCTTTTTATAGCCTAAGCCTGCTTTAAATTTTGCAATAACTTCATCCCTGATCTGTCTGGTGTGTTATTTGGACTTCATGGTGTTGTTGCTCCCAACATTCTCTTAGACAGCCTCTGAGGCCGTCACAGGGCAGCTGTATTTGTACTGACATTAGATTACACACAGGTGCACTCTATTTAGTCATTAGCACTCATCAGGCAATGTCTATGGGCAACTGACTGAACTCAGACCAAAGGGGGCTGAATAATTACGCACACCCCACTTTTCAGTAATTCATTTGAAAAAAAAAATGTTTGGAATCATGTATGATTTTCGTTCCACTTCTCACATGTACACCACTTTGTTTTGGTCTTTCACGTGGAATTCCAATAAAATTGATTCATGTTTGTGGCTGTAATGTGACAAAATGTGGAAAAGTTCAAGGGGCCCGAATACTTTTGCAAGCCACTGTATCGCAGGTCCTTCCTTCCTGCTGCAGTCAGACTGTTTAACACCAGCACTGCTCCTTGTGGACCACACAGACACGCCAAGGACTAAGTTTAATATTGTTCATATATTGTTTATTTATTATATGTATTATTTACATTATTACTGTTATTATAATTATTATTTTTTTTTTTAACTATCCACTTTGCTGCTGCAACACTGAGAATTTCCCCATTGTGGGACAATAAAGGTCTATCTTATCTTATCTTATACTTCAGGAAAAAAAAGAAATAACTTTTTTTCTTTACTATTAAACCTCAAATTAGATTAAAGTTTAGTTAAATGTCAGAATAAAGAGAGTTATGCATTTATTTTTAGCACTTTAATCAAAGTCAGGAGTATACGCTAAGTTTATTGCATCTTTAATCAAAAAGAAAACTCCAGATTATTCCATTCTGATCTTAAGAAGCTTCTGATAGGTTAATAGAGTCCATTTGAGTTAATTAGTGGCACACCTGTGGATGCATATTAAGGCACCCCCAAAACACAAAGCCTCTTTTTTTGACATGGGAAAATCAAGAGTAATCATCAAGACATCAGGAACAGAATTGTGGACCTCCACACTGTGCGGCTCAATTTTAAATACAATTTGGGTGCAATGTGCCATAAAAAATACATAAAATACTCTCTCTTTATACTTACATTTACCAAATAATTTTTTAAAAATATTTATTAATCTAAAAAAATAAATGTTTAGTATGATTTGATGTTTGACAGTAAAAAAGTGTTTTTATCTTAAGTGTATGTAAATATCTGGTTTCAACTGTATATTTGATGTTCTTGATGTTTGGCTTGATTGCTAGCACAAAGAGAGAGGGAGAGGAGAATGAGGACAGAACAGAGATGGAACAAGATCCAGGTGAGAAAGGCCTGTTAGTCACAGACAGTTGTTTGCCAAAACTCGCTAGAACATGTTCACAAGTGTACCTTGTTAGGTTTGTAATTTTTCTAATTCTACATTTAATAGGTCATGCAGGCTATTTTGCACAGCTAGACTAAATAGTTACATAACTACTGTAGTTCTTTGGCAGAATTAAAAAATAATATAGTGCAAACTAGAAACTCAAATGTAGAGGTATCATTAAATAGTAATGACTCTCTTTCTGATCATTCAGATCGGTCAGGGGAAATCAGGAAAGAGAGAGAACACCAAAACACACCCGAAAAAGAATACTTGAATAATATTGACCCTGAAAATGTAACTGATAGGTTTGCAAAACTCAAGCCTCGAAGATACAGTCTTATGCTGCCACAATAAAGAGGTTTTGATTTTCAGTGCTACTATCATCTAGTTTTGATTTTGGTTCTGTCTTGGTTCAGTTCTGATTTAGAACTGTTACAGTCCTGTTTTAATCCTGAATCAGTTTTGGGTTTGCCTGATTAATAATCAAATGTTAATGTGTCACATATGTATGTGATATAATTTGTTTTCTTATATAAAGTTATGCTTGTCGAAAAAAACTTAACCCTCCCACATGTATAACAACCCTTTAGGGCTAAGCCCCTGGTGTATAAAATGTCTGGCTCCGCCTCTGGTCCAAAGCACCTGCTACCATTTTTCTGCACCCCAGTTCCTATGTTTTCATGCATACTTGAGTCGCTTGGCCTTGTTCCACGTTGGAGGTATGGCTTTTTGGCTGCAACTCTTCCATGAAGACCACTTCTGGCCAGACCTTTCTGGACAGTCAATGGGTGTACCTGGGTCCAACTAGTTTCTGCCAGTTCTAAGCGGATGTTACTGCTGGACATCTTCAGATTCCTTAGGGTAATAAGCTTGATGTGTCTTTTATCTGCTGCACCAAGTTTCCTTGGCCGACCACACTGAAAAAAATATAACACTGACTTAACTTTAAAAAATTTAAGTAATCTGTCACACCTAATATTTTCTCATTTGCTCAATGTAAATAAATAATTTAGTATAACCCACCTTTTTTTTTACTTCAGTTAAATTGATTCCTTGAGGTGAAGCAATCCAATTAATTAAGGTTTTTCCAAATCAAAATAAAGGAGTTGTGTTTTTTACTTTAAGTAATTTTTCGACTACATCCAACCTGAAAATGTCAACTTGAAACCATTTTTGAATCTTTGATCAAATGTATTTTTTTTAAGTTGTCTCAGACAAATACTTCAGGTTCGCAATCTAATAAAGCTGAATTAAACCTTAGAATTATATTTTAGTTTAAACAGAGTCAGAACACATTTCTTCATTAATACAATATTTATCATTCCATGAACAAATTTTCATCCAAAAATACTATTACATCTTTTAGATTTAAAAATTAAAATTATTTTCCAACACCACTGTATTTTACAATTGAAATGGGATGGGGGGGCCAGTATGCATCTCCATTTACCTTGAAATTGGCAGGTCGATTGTTAAGAGCCCTTTTTTCTTGGAAACTCTGCTTTAGAGAATCAAACCAAATTCTTAAAATGAAAGAAAACTGTGCAATTGTAAATTCTAACACTGAACCCTGTTGTATCCCCCCATGGACGGAAACCTAAAAAACATGGCTAAAACAAATCCGGCAAATGTTTCCATATAAAATATGTTTGAAAATTTTACAATACTAACAATATTTCAATAGTCACAAAAAGGTGTGTCATTCTGTAACTGTCAAGTTCCTTCCAATTTCTCAGTTAAAAAACAAACACTTAAGAGCAAATACAATCACTTCTGAGGTTAAGATATTAAAGTCAGTGATCCCAAAACATGGACACTTGTGCAAACTCTGAACACGAACATCAAAACAATCTTGTCTTTTTTGGAGAAGCATCAACGGAAATATAAAAATCAGGTAAGAAGCGGAATTCAACCACTTGAAAGCTGGGTATTTAGTCTCTAAACTTTTGGCGACATTTTTTCGCCGCCATCAGGACTTTTTGAATGAATTCAAGAGTGTACTACAGATTTTTGGGATATTTTAGGTTGAGAGCATAAATGAGTCCAAAGAACATTGCAATGGCTGTTGCAACAGAAGGCACTTCATTGAGGACCTGTTTTCCATCTATGTTTATCTTAATGTCTGTGGGTGGATGGAAAGGAGCCTCTCTTCCAGTCACAAAGATCGCCATGGTTTCAAGCTGCATTACATCACTGTCCAGCACATCCTTCACACATATCAAAACTGAGATGAGTAGGGATGCACCGATAAACAAGGTGCATGGACAGCAATGTAATCTTAGGGTCTTCTAACTATCACAATATGTTGTAAAAAGAACTTACCACAAGTTGATCCAGAGATTCCAGATAGGTTGCAGCGGAGAAATTGAACGGTGGAGGGTGTCTTGAGTAAAAGAAAAGTAAAAAGAAAAGTACAGGTTTCAAATATTTTATGAACTGCAAACTGTACAGTGGACGCAGATTATATATATATATATATATATATATATATATATATATATATATATATATATATATATATATATATATATATATATATATATATACACACACACAATAAATCCATGCAGCCTCATACTGCCGTACAGTTTCCAGAACTGTTTTCATCCATAATAATGATACCTCCACGGGTGTTTCAAATGGTGCAAAATGAAATCATTTGAATTAAAATATGACAAAATAGAATTAAAAAATAATAAAATATGAATTTTAACGGGCACGACAATGACGTAATGTTTACACCTACCGCCAGTAGCGGCTGCGGGGTGCCACATACGGTCTATGATCCAACTATGTGGTCGGTACAACTCGGCTGGTACTGGGAAAGTCAAGCAGCAGCTTCAGAGCCCTGGAGGAGAAATCGTTATCCATCTCAGGAGAGGAGTGACTGGAGAAGAACAGAAACTAGAGTAGTTTTAAGGGAAGCCTACACTAGATGGTCCCACATAAAACATGTCCACGGCGTCGAACACAAGCGGAAACGGCGACTTTCCTCCTGGATCAGTAAGCTAAGTCAGTTGCTAACTTTAGCTGTCAGTTAAACTGCTCTAAAATACATTCCTCACTGGACACAGTTCAGGCTGGTCACTGGGCATATCGGCAGCGAACCAGGCAACCCAACAGCGGGAATTATTTTTCTATTGTTGTAGCTACAACTTAGACCCACTAGATGTCGCTATAGTGTTCATGTTCCATATTCAACCTTTAACCGGAGCAGAATGAGATGCTTTAAGCACATAGAATGTCATGATTCTTTTTTAAAATTTCTATACAGCATTTAATGTGATATTAAACATGCAATTAGAGGTTAGAACTACAATGTGACTTACTGATGACGCCATTGATTCGCGACGGGTGATATGTTGGACCTAGAGGTTGGATGCAGATGTGAGATTTGTTAACAAGCGAAAGTTTGTTGAATAATGTGACACTGACAAGGGATTTCCGAACAGGGCTTTTCCTGTAGTTAAATTACGTTCGACAACAACTAGACCACAATCGCGAACATAGCAACGTAGCAGGCGTTACATCAAGATGTGTTGTATTCCCTATTAAAAAAGGGTCTCCCCCTTAGCTCCCGGGCAAAATTATTTAAGCGCAACTTCAACATAATTCTTGCAACATCCTGTTTGGATTTAATAATAAACTTCTCACATATGTGTGCGCATTATTTATTAGTCCCGCACATACATTTTTTAATGAGGAACACTCAATGCCCCCCCCAAAAATATGATTCCGACCTCAACATCAAATACAAACAATTAACAAAGCATGCTTCAATGACAGAATTACTCTTGTTAAATGTTAGGTTAGCTTTGCCCAACAGCTAAAAGCTTAATTCGTGGCAGAAAATTAAATTGCTTGCTAAATTTGGTGAAAATTAAAACTCAAACTCAATTAAGCTTCAAAAAGGGTACATGGTATTATCTCCAAAATATTCGTGCTTCTGTCTTAAATTTAAAAACGTACTTTTTAGAAAAAGCTGCTCCTCGCTTCAATTATCTCTTTCCGTAACTTGCTTCAACTGGGTGTTGGGAGGCTGAGATTAACGTTGACTGAAAATGACGTCCATGTGGTGAGGAAAATTGTCATGGAAACGTACATGGAAAAACAACTAAACCAATTCTTAAAAAAATTATTTGGTTAGTTTGACCTTACTCGTTTTAATGTCGCTCTGAGTTAGCAGCTCCGACTTGGGCTGAAATAGGCTACACAGCCCCCGCCAGAATTTAAATTTTAGAGAGTGCGAATGCCCACATCAAACTCAACCTAATAAAAGTGCTTTCATGAAAATAAAAAAAAGCACCTTGGTGTTCTGCTGTCATTTACATTATTGTAAAGTAAAAAAACACCAAATAAATATGGCATAACTTATAAAGCTTAAGTTTAAAAAAGCTAATTAATATTTTTTGATTATTGCAATGAGGAAAAGCACATTCAAATAATGACAGCAATGGTTTACTTTTTTCAGTGTATGTTGTGTCTTGATATTGTTGCCCTCAGATGAGAACTGTAATTTTACAAGAATGTGGTGAAAATCCAGTTTAAATTATATTACTTGTTTTTGGCAGCGGGAGGTGCCCTTTAAACACTTTGTGCCCACGGGCCTCTGCTAACATAATCCGGCCCAGATCTAAGAAGAGGACTTTGGTTTTCAAAGCAGCAATCCAGTAATCCTTAGCCCAGCCAAAACGCTTTTGATGTTGTCTTGAATGGGCTTTTCTTAACACACTGAAATATAAATGTAGCTCCAACTTAAATAAATTGCAATAATTGGTCACAAGTAATTGAATGAGGTTCATCCAACTTAATTAATTAACATTTGTTTAACTTGACAACTTAATAAATTTACTTGGATAAAATTAATTCAGTTATATGTGACCAATTAACGCAAATGTTTAAAGTTGGATCCCCGATTCTCTTTTTTCAGTGCTCAAGGTCTTTTTGTTGTTGCTTGTGCACTTTTTTTTAACCACACCTTTTCCCTTCAATAATGGGATGATTTGAAATGTGTTTACATTGCATTGCATATATATAAAAAAATAAAATAAAATCAGGACAGGTTCAGGTTGAGGACAATACAGTGCAACCAAAACAAGGCACATAATTATTGTCACTGCTGTCAGGTTATAATATCCACGGAAGCCCTAAAGGGTCATACATACATACATACATACATTTTATTTCCCCCGTTTTCTCATGATAACAAAATAATTTTCCTCCGTTTTCCCGTGATAACAAGATAAATTTCCTCTGTTTTCCCGCAATAAGATAATTAATTTGAGATCTCAAGAAAACAAAACAATATTGACTGTTAAATCACTGCAGGAAACATCATTCAGTGTAGCAATGTCAGAGGAGCAGGATAATACCGATCACCGCATCACACATCTTTGTAATCAAGGCCTGACAGGCTGAAATAGCTTTATGCCTTGCTATTACAGATAATGTACACATTAGTGTAAATCATCTAAGAAGACAATTAGCAAGGTTTCATCTTTATCGGAGGTGGAATCTAAGTGACCCTGATGTAGTCATTCATTTAAAAAGTCAAGTCTCAAATTCTTTATCATGAGAAAACGGAGGAAAATTATCTCATTATCACGAGAAAATGTAGGAAAATTATCTTGTTATCACAAGAAAACTGGGGAAATAAAATGTATGTATGTATGTATGACCCTATAGACTAATATATAGTCAACAAACTGAATAATAAATGTCTGTGACTCCTGCAAAAATTCTAAATAAATGAAAGGGGAATTTTAGGGTCTTTGGACAACAGTATTAGCCCTATAAACTTAGGTTTGGTGATAAATACAATTTCTAATGTCTCTCAGTTCACTAGTACAGACTGGAAACTTTTTGTTTTACCAAGCAATCGGTTTGAGTTTAGTTTTGAGAATTTTCTAACTTCTTTCCAAACACTACAGGGGTGCCTGTTCTGTAACCTCGTTGTTCTTTATGCTAATGTTTGTTTTCTAAGCCTAGCAGATGGATAATGCAGATTGTTCATTCTCAAATTCCTCTGCATAGTACACACACAAGCATAGTCCTCCTATGTTGTGCAGTCATTCTCATTGATGGGCACCAAAAATGCAGTTTTGGCTGCACAGAGGCAACATGTTGTCATATAATCTTTTCCATATGCAATTGTTTGTCCAACAAAAGCAACACGTCTCGGTAAAGAGCAACAAATGAGCTTTAAACAAAAACAATAGACTGGTAGTTTTTTTGGAATGTAAAAACAATCATCAGCTGTCTGACTGTGTGACGAAAGGGGAAAAACTGATTTATCTCTGTAAGAAAATATGGGCAGAATGGTGACTATTCAAATCACAGCAAGACTGTTGACAAATAAGAAATGCTTAGTTGAAAAACTCTGAGATTCAGTGACAACTAATTTAATTTTTCAGTTCCTACATTTGTCACCTTCAGTAAGCACAGACATTCCAACAATGATTAGTTATGTACATTTACAAAAAGGCTAAAAACAAACATTGATCCTATAATTAAAAGGAGTCATGACCTGTAATTTTCACTTTTCCATTAGAAAAAATTTATGTTATGATTGCCTAACGATTATACACTGCCCGGGAAGCCGATATTTAAAAGTGAAGCGTTTGTTTACCCCTGGGTTCATCAACCAGCCCACGTGCACTCAAATACGTGGTTTTAATTTCTGGCCGACTTGACGTCAAGTCGAAAAGAAAAGATCATTAATTAGGGGCTCTAACACATTTGCGTAACCATAAGCCTTAACATCATTGCTATTTATTAAGGCTGCTGATTGGATGGAGGACAGTGCGGAGTGGTAAGCAGTAGGCAAGTTTCCCAAAATCCAATACAATGCGCAAACTTTAGATTTTTGCGTCAAGTCCCCAGAGGATTACAGACCTCGTCTATGTATAGAATCAATGAAATTGCACAATCTTCTGAGATAATCTTTTTTTGTTGAGACAAAAGTCCATCCCAAACTGACTTTTAAACCTTATCTTTGTCCCCCTATATCTTTCCTTCAAATGTATAGTCTCTTGTAAAACAGCATCAAAATCTAACACATTTTGCAGAGATTTCAACAAAGGCACATACTGAAAAACTTCCTGTTTTTGTGATCTAAAACATTCTATTGGTTCAAAAACACAAAACTTATTTGTATAGTAAGCTTTTCATTTGAAGTTAGTTAATAGAGGTCCATTTTTCCCTATGGCTGCTTGAACTGGATTGGAGGTGCAAAGGAGAGCAGCCAAATCACTTATCACAGATTCATCAATTTGGCAATTTTTCTCATGTAAAAAATTCAGAATTGAAGTTTGTGTTACAGGCACCAATGCACTTCCTAAGATATATTGTAGATCTTCAAGTAATTAATTGACTGCAACAGCTGGTACCAGAAAAACATTTTCCAGCTTGAGTAAAATTGAGGCTAATTTCAGTTAAACTGTTTTTGACAAATCCTCCACATCCACAGGTTCTTCATCTACATTCTCCTCAGTAAATTCCTCTCTGTTATCGTTTTCTGATAATTGAGCAGGAGATGGAACATCTAAAGGATATACAATTCCAGGTTTGAAATCATCCAGCGTGTGCGGTGTATGTTGCCTTGACTTGTGCACATGAAAAGCTCCATACTTTACAGTTTTATATTTGCAACCGGAGAACATGCAAATGATCTCTTCATGTTGTTTTAAATGTCTTCCAATGTGCTGAAAATAGTCAAACTTGGTGCGAAGATGTTTGAGGCAAACAGTGCATCTAAATGAAAACCTGCGGCTTGAAGATTTTTGTTGCTGAGAATGGTGTCTGTTCAGGTGGACGAGTAGAGCTTTAAAAGTCTTGGATGTCCATGGACAATTTAGATGAAGACAGGAATAACCATGGCCCCGAATGGATTGATGCTCTAATTTGTAATGCTTCAAAACTTGAGATCGTCCAGAATAGGTGTTGCCACAGTGCTTACATTTCCACATCAGATGACAACTGGGTAAAAAGGATGAATGAGAATCAGTTTTCTAGGCTATCATTCATTTCCATTGGATACAATCAACCAATTTTCAGAGAGCAAATTGAATTACTTAAAATATTTGAGTACTGCATGTCAAGATGATAACCAATTAGGGATCGACCAATATAGATTTTTTCAGGTCGATGCAGTTTTTCTTTATCCTTGGGCTACACCAACCCTTCACCAATCGGGTGGCAAGGCTAACTTCAGCAGCAGGAGACAAGTAATTTAGTTAAAAATAGAGTAAGCCACTAAAGTTTTTAACGAATTTCACATCTGTGGAGTTGTGATTAGGAAGAGCTAACATTTAAGCTGTTGTCCTCCTGTGCTGTCGGTGCACCCTCCTCTGATGAGCCATTTATTAAAATGGGGGGAAAACGTGTACTTGATGCAATCACAGCACAAGGACCCCACACTCACCACAAATAAATATGGCAGAAATCCCAACGACCAGTCCAAAATTAATCGTTTAAATAGCTAAAAGCTGGTCCTAACCCGATGCACAATGCACCCCAAGGACACACGGGGCAGCTAAATTAGGCCTGACTTAATACAAGTCGTTTGATTTGAAGTGGTGTCGAAATCATAACGGTTGAGTGAAAGCGCGGTTTTGAGCCGCTCAGCGTCCTCTGCACTGGGGCTGAAACGACCAGGTTTACTCTGATGCGGCTGAGAAGCATTGCCAAAAAATAAAGAAAAACATGTAATTCTGTAATTCATGTCAAAGGTTTGCAAAAAGTATCCACCCCGAGATCAGAAAAACAGTTGATTTTTACAAGTAGAGACGTATGTCGTGACATTGAAACACCGCTCAGAAATGACTAATATTAGGATCTCAGCTAGCAATGCAACATTGCCACACCACATTGGGTGATATCTGTAAACTTCGGTTAATTCTAATAACACCTCGGTTATCCCCGGCAAATGCGCCGCGTAAAACACAGACGTCGGGGGGGTAAATTATTACACATGCGCAGATCATTCCCTTTCTGAGCGTCGGGAAGGAGCAAGCTGGGTCTCTAAAATGCAGGAAATATCGGCGACAAGGTTTCACAGAAAGTAGCTTGGGGTGATTAGAAATGTCGCTTGATTTGTTGCTAGGCGCTTTTTGGAAAAAAAGTCGTTAAGGGGGTCTGAAAAGTCGTTAGAAATAGCGACAAAGTCGCTAAGTTGGCAACACTGTTCCAGAGCACATGTCGTGATATTTCTTCTGTATTAATTGAGCAGAGTCAAGTGCGGTTGTTGTCAGTGCTGCCCCCTATTGGAGGTTATAACATGAAACGACGCATGCGCAAGGAGTCCTCAATAAGCAAATGTTCATTGGGTCAATTTAACTATTGTAAATAACTGTTGATTTATATTATACAATTACACCAATCAAACATTTTTAATTATCTCACACGACTATCTGTATTGATAAAATTGTACAGGACAATTTAATTTATTTACTGAAGCCAATAGCAAAAAACATTAAATGAACAACAGCAATGTTTCTCTTTTTTCAGTGCAGACTGGACTTCTTGAGGAAGCTTAGGTCCTTTAAGGTCTGTAGCAAGATGCTGCAAATCTTCTACAAGTCTGTTGTGGCAAGTGCTATCTCTGATATATATATATATATATATATATATATATATATATATATATATATATATATCACAAACATGTGTTGTGAGGGTCTGCTGGGAACGTCTGGCAGAGTCTCCTGTCAGAAGGAGCTTTAACTCACACCTCCGGCAGAACTTTGAACACATCCCGGGGGAGGCGGGGGGACATTGAGTCCGAGTGGACCATGTTCCGCGCCTCCATTGCCGAGGCGGCTGACCGAAGACAATGGATGGATATATATATATATATATATATATATATATATATATATATATATATATATATATATATATATATATATATATATATATATGCTAATTTCCTTTTGGGATCAATGAAGTATTTATGAATTTGTTTTTATCGTTTTTTTAACCTGGTGATGTCCTGCAAATCTGAACTTTCTGGATAAATAAACTGACTTGATTTTTTTAAACAACTAGCGCAACAATAAAAAAACATTTTTATGTTTTTAACACCATTGCAGGTCAAAACAGAGTAAGTTCTTCTGACACAACATCTGCCTCAGTGCTGGTGACATTGTGGCCCCTGGGGATAAGCTTGAAAACGATGTAGCAAAGGATGAGGCAGGCTTGGAGAAATCAGCCGTACTCTCTTGTGGGACAAGCTGTCTTCTGAATACGTCTTAGTGATGTCGCAGCCGTTGATTAAGTCAGCCCAGGACGACACAGTCGACAGTGTGAAGAATCAAATCAAACTTTATTTATAAAGCGCTTTTCATACAAGAAGTTGCATCACAAAGTGCTTTACAGATTAAAATGACCCCACATAAAACCACCTTCCCTTCCCTCCCCCACAGATTTAAAAGCATGGTCACAGTTATACCCCCCTCCCCCCAACCCATCTCCCATGCACACACACAGTTAAAAGCAACAGTAAAAAAGGACATTGGGCCGAGTGTAGATGAACCATGCAAGGAAACGCCATCAGAGGAGCCATCTGCCCCGGCAGCAGTAGATTAACAGCAGCAGCCGAGGCACCGACACAGGGCACCTAGTGGAGGCAAGGCCAAGACCCCCACCTCCACCCAAGCTCCACCTGGAGAGCACCCAGGCAGCTACAGCCGACCACCGCTCCCGGGGCAGAGGGCTCCCACAGAGGAAACACTGGAACGGGGATTAAGATAAATTAAAGTATAAAAAGAAACGGTAAATTAATGTGCTAAGATTAAATAGTAAACCTGATAAAAATATAATCATAAAACATCCAGAGCAATTAAACAAACAGTGATAAATAATAATCAGTTAAAAGCTAAGCTAAAAAGGTGAGTCTTGAGCCTGCTCTTAAAAACAAGAAGCTACCCAAAGTCCTCTCTGCAGACCAACCTGAATGATGTTCCCCTCATCAACCAGAAAAGACCAGCCAGAGGTTTGAGCTATAGAACTCCATCCACATCTCTGATCTTTATTCAGAGGATCCAGCAAAACTGCTGTTTTTTTCTAATAAAGCTTAAAGAACAGTCCAGGAGGAGGTCGTTCAGGGTAATCCTGCATAAACAACTATAAATAACTACACATTAATTTGTCCTAGTGTCAATTTTTATTATTTATTTTTCAATATACATTTTAAATTGTTCAAAGTAAGCTATATGGTCATATCTTCAAAAAACTGTAATAATAATGTAACTGTTAATAACATGACTTGTTAATATTTACTATTTGTTTTAATAAATGTATTTATAACAACCATGTTACCACGGTTTCCACAATTGCGTTATATAAGAACTATGAAAGTCTGTTAAGGTAAAAGAAAATAGTGTGGATCTTATTGGTTATCTCCCAGCGCCAATCTCTGCCATATTTGAAATTTGAAGATTTATTTTTTTTTCTTCCTTAAACTGCTCAGGTGGGCCCACCAGTGGGCATGGGCCCCTGGGCCTGTACTCTAATGCCCATTGGATAATCAATAATAGTGTTTGGCACAGAATGCTGCATGCAGGTAGGAACGATGTGAAAGCTTAGATCTTTACTAACAAACTAAACTGAGAAAGAATAAATACTGGAAAAACGACTGAAATTCTTCAATGGTTAACTCTAGCCAGGATCTAACGAGGTTCTAAGACATAGAGGAAACTATAAATACTAAGGTAAAATGATAACAAAATTAATTCAGTGTAATGAATGCAAAAGGTAATGTTTTAGTATGGGACACAATCAATCGCAGGTTTTAATAAATTACATGTAGTCCCTCATTTTATCCAGTTTAATCCTGGAACATGCTGTTAGTTTGTCTTATATACGTTGTTTAACTTTTAACTCATTTATTGCTAATCCTATCTTATTTTCATCAGTAGTTTGCTTTTAACACCCAATTCTTTTTCAGTTCTGACTTTAACCTTAAAACCAGATGTGTTTAAATCTAGTCCCCGAGGGCTACTCATCCAGCTTTTAGAAGCATCCCTTCTTCAACACACCTGAATCAAATGAATGGCTCGTTATCAGGCCTCTGTACATCTGAGTTGCTGTATGTTGATGAGAGAATTCAGCTGTTTGATTCAGGTGTGTTGGAGAACGGACGCATCCAATAATTGAAGGATATTAGCTGTCGAGGACTGGAATGACCCCAGATTTAAAGTCTGTCAGTTATTTGTCATAACTCATCTCTTTGAAGGTACCAAATCTACAGCTCCGATAATATTTTCTCCCTCCCTGTCTTTTATTTTACATTCCACACCTATGACACTGCAAAATTGTCTTTTTTTTTGTTGGATGAGTTTTTATATGGAAGCTTACTGCAAACTTATTTTTTTGCTGTCAGAGTTTTGTTAAAGGAACTTGTTCTTAAATGAAGCAGAACAGGCTGCCTGAAGCAGTTTAATATGCTAATGATCAGCTCACACAAACACACAGCTGCATGCACA
This sequence comes from Valencia hispanica, assembly GCA_963556495.2. Classification (NCBI taxonomy): domain Eukaryota; kingdom Metazoa; phylum Chordata; class Actinopteri; order Cyprinodontiformes; family Valenciidae; genus Valencia; species Valencia hispanica. The sequence goes on from OY747702.1 coordinate 26,406,284, forward strand.
GGTGGAATTCATCAAGTGGAAACATGTTTGTGTAGTTATGAGGCGTACTGACTGGGAGCTGAAACTCATGTAAAATGATAGAAAAAAAATAAAATTGTTAAAGAGGGGAGTTAATAAATGGGCTTCTGTACACATAAAGCCTTATTATAATCAAGAAAATCAACACTGCAGCTGAACAATATCAAATCCCAATCTTCTTCAGAATACAAATTTGTGGAGTACTAAAAACACTATTGTACTTTAATGTGTTCTTGGTATAAAAAAATAACCACGCCATGAAAATATAATTATAAACAATACAAACTTTGGCTTCAGTTTTTTCCTAAATTTAAGAAAAATAAATTGTCAAATTCTATTCATGTTTAGTGCTTAAAGATAAATTAGTGTATTATTGAAATCTTCTTTAAGCTTATTTCCTTTCTTACAAGTAACTTATACTGAATACTTACAAGTATTCAGTATAAGCTCAAATACTGTAAACTTATCAAATCTCATAATAGTTCATATTATTTACAACACTCATGCTGTGATTGACATCGACATCTACAGCTAAATATAAATATATATCACAATCTGAAAACATACTTACATTTCTCCTAAAATGGTATAATGACCAAAAAGCCTTTAAAAAAACAAAAAAAAGGAATGATTCTTACCTCTGTTAAAATATTTAAACTAATTACGCTATCTGTAACATTTTTTATGTATTTTGATTTTAGTGCAAATACTTACACAAGATTACACATAAATGGGAACATGTAGGTAGATGCCTCTATCTTGTCTTGCCTTTATACTAGTGATTTATGAAATGTCCACACATCACCGGTACAGGTGAAACTCGAAAAATTAGAATATTGTGCAAAAGTTCATTTATTTCAAGTAATTAAACTTAAAATGTGAAACTATTATGTGAAATAGACTCATTACATGCAAAGCAAGATATTTTAAGCCTTTATCTATTATAGTTTTGATTATTATGGCTTACGGTTTATGAAAACCCCAAATTCAAAATCTCAGAAAATTATAATATTTTGAAAAGGTTCAATGTTTTAAACTCACACTCTAACCAGCTAATTAATCCAAAACACCTATAAAGGGTTCCTGAGCCTTTAAATGGTTTTCAAGTCTGATACAGCAGGAATCACAATCATGGGGAAGACTGCTGACCTGATAGTTGTACAAAAAACCATCATTGACATCCTCCATAACGAGGGAAAGCCTCAAAAGGTAACTGCAAAATACGTTGGATGTTCCCAAAGAGCTTTATCAAAGTATTTTAATAGAAAGTTATGTGGAAGGGGAAAGTGTGGAAAAAAAAGTTGCACAAGCAGCAGGAATGACCGCAGCCTGGAGAGTATTGTCAGGAAAAGGCCATTTAAAAGTGTTGGGGACCGAGGCTGGAGTTAATGCATCAACAGCCTCCACAGACAGACGGATCCTAGATATGGGCTTCGAATGTCGTATTTTTTCTTTTGTCAAGCCACTCTGGAACAACAAACAACGTCAGAACTATCTTACCTAGGCTGAAGATAAAAATAACAGTAAATTTTCCATCTCATTTGGAAACAAAGTCCTAGAGTCTGGAGGAAGAATGGAGAGGTACACAACCCAAGATGCTTGAAGTCCAGTGTGAAGTTTCCACAGTCTGTGTTGATTTGGGGAGACATGTCATCTGCTGGTCTTGGTCCACTGTGCTTTATTAAGTCCAGAGTCATTGCAGCCATCTACCAGGACATTTTGGAGGACTCCATGCTTCCTTCCACATACAAGCTTAATGGAGATCCTGACTTCATTTTCCAGCAGGACTTGGCACCTACCCACACTGCCAAAAGTACCAAACCTGGTTCAATGACCAAGGGATTACTGTGTTTGATTAGCCAGCAAACTTGCCTGACCTGAATACCATGGAGAATCTATGGGGTATTGCCAAGAGAAAGATGAGAGACATGAGACCAAACAATGCAGAAGAGCTGAAGGCAGCTATTGAAGCACCCTGGTCTTCCATAACACCTCAGCAGTACCACAGGCTGATAGCATCCATGCCACACCACATTGAGCCAGTAATTGATGCAAGGCCCAAACCAAGTACTGAGTACAAATGAATGACCATACATTTCAGAGGTCCCACATTTCATCTATTTAAAATCCTTGTTTTCTTGTTTTCTTGATTTCATGTAATATTTTCTGAGATTTTGAATTTGGGGTTTTCATAAGCTGCAAGCCAAACTCATTAAAATTATAAACACATAAAGGATTGAAATATCTCGCTTTGGAGGTAATGAGTTTATATCATATATCAGTTTCACCTTTTTAGTTGAATTACTGAACTACAATAACTTATGCAATATAATTAAATTTTTTGAGTTTCATCTCTATATGGGTAACTGGACATATTTGCAAACAGATAGTTTGTTTTTCTGGTAAAAGAAGAAAAAGTGTAGCTGACTTCCTCTGGAGCTTGTTGGGAAGAGTACAGTTTTTTTGTAAAAAATCTTAAAACAGTTATTTATCAGTTCGTTCTCGTGTACCTTGTGTCCTCCATCAGAAACCGCTGCAATTGTGTTAGATTCATGTATCATACAAAGCATATTGAGCCAGAAAGTTCACTACATTCTGGTTGAAAATAAAACAAGAAAATGAAGAAAGAAAATTAAAGAGCTGTGTAACAACACATGCAAAAAAACAATAATTTGGCAACAACCCTACTGAACATGTAGCGAAAAACGATCTTATCCTGCCTGCAAAAGTTGTGGAGTTTCATGATAATGGGTCTGGCACGTTGGTTAGTGCCCGGCTTCGGTGCTAGGGAGCGGTGAGCACGGTCCAGCTTGATCTTCCCATTTTAGTTGTGAGATTGAGATAGGAGGGGAGCTATGTCTCCAGAAAAATGACTGCATCCTTTCCCACTGTGCCCTCGGGTTGCCCGACCAAACGAAGGTTACATCTGCGGCTACGGTTCTCTAAATCATCCATATAGTCTGCCATGTCAGTTACTTGTTTTTCGAGTTGTGCCACTTTGGCCTGGAGCACGTCTGTCGTGTCTTCCACGTCTAAGATCCATGTTTCTACATCGCCAACCCGGGTGGCCAGAGCCTGGATTTGGGATGTTTGTTCGTGGATTGCAGCAAGCACAATGTCCACTTTAACATTACAAATTCATTGGATGCTATCAGTTATCTTACTCAAAGCCGAGAGAATACTTGGATTAATATTCTAGTCCCAATTTCCTTGGCGTCGGAAGACACTACTACATTGCTAGTGTTAGCCTCTCTGGACTCCACCACAGCAGGCTCCACAAAGTCGCTAGCATGCACAGTCGAAGCTGTCTTTTTCTTAGACTTGGCGAGATGCATTTTCAAAAAATAGTCGTCCAGGCTCATTATAGTTACTCCCACGCGCATTTAAAACGTTTCACAGGTGAACACGTATTTTAGACGGATATTAAGGAAACCTCATCGGCGCTAAACAAAACAAGGTGTTCACGCTACGACGCCATCTTGCCACCTCCGAATCGTTTTTGTATTTTACCCTTATGTAAATCTGGACGCTTTCATTTTGTCTGCCACTTTGGTGCTGATACACATGAATTTCCCCATTGAGGGACAATAAAACCTATTCTTGTTCTAGCACGCAAACATGCAAAGAAAGATCTCAACTGGGATTTAAACCCAGGACACGGTTAATACAAGGTTAGAATCTTGTGCTCTGCCCTCTGCTTTTTACAAGCTATGGATGTTCTGGTAAATGAGACTTCTCTCTTGGTTGGATATCAGATGGTCTGGGAAACTGTTAAAGATGTAATTGTCATAACAAAAAGGATTTTGTGTTAGTTTTTGCATGTTGAATAAGATTAGGCTGGGTTGTGTAATGAGTATGCTTTTTGTATTTAGATATTCAGTTTTTACTCTGTTTCCTTTTGTTTAGTCATTGCTATCAATTCTATTTGATTCCTGTGCTTCCGTTGTGGTCACTTGTTTCTAGTCTTTTCATCTGTTATCAGTCCTCAGTTCGAGAAATATTTTGGTGTCCCAACCCCTTCACCCCCTTTCAGCTGTCATGTACCAGTGTAATTACTTACCTTTTTCATATCCACTAATGACTCTTTCCAGTATGCATGCTCTGCATCCATTCCTAACTGAACTTTCCTGTTATCTTCTTGCTTCTTATAACTCAAAGGTGCTTCATGCCCTCAGTTTTTTCTGTTCTAAGTCCTGTCCATTCATCTATTATCTATACAAGCTTAAACTTGCAGGGTCCACAGGGGCTTGTGCCTATCTCCAGCAGTCATTGGACAAGAGGCAGGGTGCACCCTAGACATGTCACCAGTCCTTTGCAGGGTAATATGAAGACACACATGACAAACAACCATGCATTCACACACAACCCCTAAGGAAAATTTAATATCAACAACATACCTAACAGTCATGTTTTTGAACTGTGGGAGGAAGCCGGAGTACCAGAAGAGAAGCCATGCATGCATAGGGAGAACGTGCAAACTCCATGCAGAAAGACCACAGGCAGGGACTTAAGCCCAGGAACGTTTTGCTTCAAGGCAATAGTGCAACCAACTGTGCCACCCCCTTGTCTGTTCAGTTTTCCATTAATGTTTTCCACACTATTCTTCTTTCTGCCTTCTGCAAATGTGTTGGTTCTCCACAACAATAAAACTTGACAGCCTTCCATGTTTTTTTTCTATCAATTAGTAAGTGAAAGCTTTAGCCCCTGCCTGGACAGTATTTAGCAGGTATAGAAGAGCTGTTTAGTCCCTTTTTATGGCTCAGCAAACTGAACAAAAAAAAAAAAAAACATTTTCTATCACACAACAAGGCTTTTTGCTTGCAGAACTCTGCTAATTACACATTCTGTCTGTTTTTTATCTGCTAAAGTCAATCAGCAAGAAATTATAACCTTGACTGCAATATATGTGAAGTCACATAGTATATGGTAAATTGGTTCTCTTCACAGATCACAAGGTAGAACACAAACCATCAATTTTGTGATGTAAACAATGACTAAATGATTTGTTTGTTTAACAAATAGCTGTAGAGTTGTTGCTGCAATCTCTTTCAACACTCTGGTTGTATAGGTTTGCACATACTAATACACTGTGACACAAAGGGACACACAACACACACACACATTTCTAACAAAGAGGGAGCTGTGCCATTGGTGACCTTGTCAGGGAGGATCCATCAACAGCTTGGATGAAGAAGGTGCTGATTGGAATCATATGGCTTGAAAGTCTTTGATCTGCACAGCACAGACGCTTAACACCCAATTAACCCTGCGATTTGTTTTGAATCATGTGAAATACATCACACACAGCCGATATACACACTAAAAGTTGGATTCATCTGTCAAATTGGCACTTCAGATTCATGTCCACAGATGTCAAGCCATCTTCATCCTCTCCATCGTTTTCAAGAATTGTATGTTGCACAGTCTGGAGTCTGTGCTCCACTGGATCAATGGCATTTCATGAGTGGCTGAGTAATGAAACCAGAATGAGAAATAAGATTGTTAATATCCACTTTGACCCTAGGCTGAACTAACATGACGACCAGCTGTACTGCTTAATGACATATTGACTGACTGACTGTTCTAATAATGTGAAGCCTGGAGCATTTAGAAGAAAAGGAAATAATAAACAACCACTTCACACCTAAAAATGAACATTTGTGAAAGAAAAAATAAGCTTGATGGATTCTCTAGTTATTCTTGAGGTGTAATTCTGCAGTTAAACAAGCTCTTTATTCCGCTTTCTAGGGAATTCTGTTTTGGGTAAACTGAAATTCTCATTCTTCCACACCTTCAAGTTGTTAACACCTGTAGTTTCTGTGTGACTCATCCTGAAAATGTTTTAATTAATCTGAACAGGCAATGTGATATATTAAATTCAGCTTTTTGATGAACAGCAATGATTACAATATTCACTGTTTAAGAGCATTTTTATGCACAGAATTTATTTAACTGATTTATTAGAATAGAGTAGAATTCATTAAGGGGGTGACTGTGGCTCAGGAGTTAAGAGTTTGTTTAGTAACCATTGGGTTGCTGGTCTGAGCTCCAGCTTCGTCCATTTCAGTCGTTGTGTCCTTAGGCAATACATTTCACCTGCCTTGCCTACTAGTGGCGGCAGTGTTCAGCACCCTCGCTTCTGTCAGTGTGCCCCAGGGGAGGGCAGTGTGTGAATGTGTGGGTGAATTTAGTGTGAATTATGTGTTATGGGGTCCTCACGGACTAGATATATATATATAACCGTTGGGTTGCTGGTCTGAGCTCCAGCTCCATATATATATATATATATATATATATATATATATATATATATATATATATATATATATATATATATATATATATATAAAAAATGGGAAATTTAGCTTAATCATTCCAGCCAAATGACCCCAATTAGGAGATTTTTAAAGACATGTAGTGTCCCCATAAATAGTAGAGATAACAAGTGCTGCTATATATCTAACTAAAACCAATTGTTAGGATTCAGTGATTGTGTGCTGGGAATGTGGGTGTGTTTGTGTCTCCTTACCTCTTTGCAGGGTGTGACTGGCAGGAGCTGCACCAGGTGTATCTCATCAGCCTTATCAGTGCTGCAGGATAAAAGAGGAGCGTTTCCCTGATGCCAGATGGTTCACTCACCTAGAATGGTTCTAACTCTTGATTTTCCTTCTTCCTTCTAGATTCAATCAGAGTCCTCAGTGTTCTGGTCGTTTCCAGGATTCTCTCTGGTCAGCCTCCACGCTGCTCCTTCCTGGATCCACCGGTAACACTCCCCTGCTCTCTGCTCTAGCCAGTCTCCTGCCTGTCCACCCTCAACGCCACTCCACCTGCAGTAAGGAGGCACCAGATCAAAACATCTCGTCAGCCACCTGCTCCCTGCCAATCTCAATCCTTGGAGTCCTACTTACCTCCTCCTGGAAACACGACTGATCATTCTAACAGATTAGACTTCCTCATCTTGAACTCATCCTGGAAAATAAACCTCAGAGCAAAGAATTAATCTCCTATCTGTTCTCCTCAGTCCAGTCACCCCTTAAGGATTCCTCTACCGACGATGTCTCCATCCCTATTCAACTTCATTCAATAAACCTTTTTTTAAACGGTTTCTTGCGCTCTGTGGTTGTTGCCAGAGTCTTTGCCAATCATTATGGCACCAATATAAAGAGACACAATTTCCCAAAGAAATCCCTTCAAGGTGGATTTGAATACTAGGAATAAATCACTTTTTTAAATGCCCAGTGTTTTTTCTGTATGTTTAGCCGAGTTACGTCTTGGCTATGCAATTTAGAAAACCAAATAAAAGCTGAAACTGGGATTTGCCTTTCTCATCACATGCCCCTAATAAAACATTACGCATCACCCCCAGCTGTGGCTTGTTAATGGCTGTGGCTTGCCCCCTTGTTATCGATGTCAAAAGCAAAAAAAAAACCATAAAAAAAATATTTGGTGTTGTGCTGTTTCTTCTCTGGTCTTTATGTAAGCCTTCAAATATCTCAACCCCCCAAAATAGAAAAGAATGACCAGTCAGCCTGTACTGTATTTGTTTTTAATCTAACTGTGCTGTTTCAAAGAGATAAAAGCATCTTGCTGAGGAGACTGTCTTGTTAAGAGTCTGTCTGTTCGGGCTGTCCACATTAACAGATAATGCAGGACAGCTCACTGAATGGCTCCTTGCTCTGACAGATGTGACTGTTACTGACATGGGAATGAGGCTAAAAATAACCTCATGGATTCCATGCAGCAGATTAGAAAGACAGCCACAGAACGGGCTTGTTAGTCCAAAAATCTTTCAGATCTTTGAATCATGTCCTGGATCAATTTAAAGGTCTTTTTAAACCTACACAGCACATGAAACCGTCATGCATCTTTTGTTTGTAGTGAGAGTGACAGGATGTCTGGTTGTTACTGATTACAGTTGACATCCTTGTGTAGCTGCATTTAGACTGTAGCCTGGCAAATACTGGATTAACTTCCTGTCAGAGGATGAATCAGCAGCAGAAGTCTAACATATACCTTTAGAGGTCTGTGTAACACCACAGTTATGGGTTCGACATTGAGTCTGAACAGCTGAACCAGTTGGTTAATGAGATCAGACAGTCAGTTTTTTCTTTGAAATGCACATTTTTCATTACAGAGCTGAAAACATATTTGCTATTCTATGCTATTATTTTAGACATAAAATCCAATATTACTTCTTTGGAAATTTAGACTTTTTATCATCACACATTTTCTGTTACAAAGGCACCATAAATGATGTTCATGTGAAATTAAACATGGCTTTTCAAAAGGCATGTGATAGAATCTTATTTAAGCAAAATATCTATCACCTCAGCATAATTTGCCTCTTAAATGGTTATTACTCTTCTAATCTCAAGATTATCTTGTTATCGGAACATGAAACGAAAATTAATGGTTTTTCAGGGTCAAAGCTCCCACCTAATTGCTTCCCTCCCTGAAAAGAAAAAGAAGCAGACTTGAGAGTGGAGTCACGCTGTACAAAAACTAAAACGAAAGTGACAGAAAATCAGAAACAGAACCATGCTCTTTCACATCTAATTCTACCCAAAATCAGCATAGAGTAACTAAACTCTATTCACAGTTAGCTGGAGATTAAGATCAAAACTATTGGCAGTGTGGAGCAAATATTAATCTGAGATGAGTCAAATATTTGGGTAAAACCAGTTACTGGCAAGTAACTGTGACAGACAGGCTACCACTTTACAAAAAGGCATCTGCCAAGTCTCATTCAGATCCATCCATACTTTAAACGGGGAAAAAATTTTGCGAAATACATACATACAAAAAGAAAAAAAAACCTTTTTTACTTTAAAATGGTACCACAGTAACACATTTTCCCAATGCAGTGCATGAATCTATCTACTGAAAAATGTATTCCTAACTGGTCTTTTTTAAATTAAACTGTCAACTTCAATATGTCCATTACATGTTTTGTACATTGTTGTAGTTCACAGAGCTTGTGAATCCCATAAAAAAAACAAAAAAAAAAAACGTTTTTATTCTAAATGGCATTAATCTTTAGTTTTCATTTTAAACACCTTAATCTGTATTTAGCATTAATCTTAATAGTTTTATCAACTTTTTCAGTTTAAGTAGATTATGTGGACACATTAGGTAACTTAATTCGTCCATTCTGCTATTGATTAATCAGTTGGTTAATTGGAGTACTTTTCAAGTATGTAATTTTGCAATTACTGTATAAATCCGTGTGAGCAAAACTCACATGTAGGATTCCTCAAGGCTCTGTTCTCAGGCCACTTTTATTCATTATCTATATTACAAAAACAAAAAAATTCTGCTAAAATGCTGATAACATTTTTTATATCATTGTATCACCACATGACCATACAGACACTGAGTGTGTCCATAAAATAAGCGAGAGGATAGGTAAGAATAACAACAGAAATCATAATTTTTCGTTCCAGCCACCTATGTGTGGTGATGGGCTCAGACAAAAATTTTAACAACCACATAAAGTGTATTACTAAATCAGGCTACTACCAATGAATTATTTCTCCCAAGTCAAAACACAGAAAATGTTGTGCAGGTTTTTATTTTTTCTAGGTCAGGTTATTTTAATGAGAGTATACCAGTATCTGTAAAACAACAACCTAGCAGCTGCAGCTCATCCAAATTGCTGTTGCTGGACCAACACTAGAAAAATTTATCACATCACACCAATCCTTAAATGAGTCCAATGGGTTCCTGTTAAGAAAATGAAAGATTTTAAAATCTTGCAATTGTTTTATACGGTACTACATAGTCTTAGACCTAGATATCTCTCATAGTTGTTTGTCAGGTATGAAGCATCTAGACCTCTGAGGTCATTTGAAACCTATATACTCAGTATTTGCAAGACAATACATAAACAAAAGAGGTAGGCATTTAGTTTTTAATCTCCTCAGCTCTGAAACTAACTCCCTGAGGACATAACATGAAACTGCTGAAACTGTTAGCTTTTTCCAAGTTGAAACAAAAATATTATTGCTCACTGTACAATTGTGGACTGTCTAATTTGGTGGAACTTGGTTTCTATTTATTATATTATTGATATTATTTATTTAACTTTGAACCTGTGGCCCTGGAATTATACAATTCAGATTTTGTAGACTAGTATTCGATTCAGTGGTTGCTTTTTGTCAGTAGAAATTTTAATGTTGGCATCTAAAAGGTTTTTCCCTTTTATGTCTTCATTGGTTTGATCAGCCTCTATTTAAGTTTACTTTATATCTTAAGTTGTTTGGCAAGGAAAGGCAACTTTATTTGTATAGCACACTTTCAACAACAAGGCAATTCAAGGTGCTTTACATGATTTGTTAGGTCAGTTATAGTGTTTTGCTTCCCTGTTATATTGATGAAGTTAAAGTCTGAAAAGTATTTCTATTGTTTTGTTAATTATCAAATTAAACAGCAACATGATTTAGGCTTGAAAAACACTGCTGTCTTTAAAGCTACATTGTGTATTTTTCTGAGTTAATTCTTAGCAAAAACCCATTTGTTCTTTCAAAATATGTGCTCATAGATGTGTAATTACTTCCACCTACTACTGAAAGTATTCTTGTAAGTGTAGAATCTGCTATTCTACTGGAAGCAATGTTAACCTTGGCATGAAATGGCCACCGTAGGAGTTAAAACGCGCTCGGAATGGGGGGGTGGGAGGTGGGGCTAGAACGTAATATTCGGTTGGTCATATAGAATTTCACCACTAGATGGGAGCAGATCTTACACAATGTAGCTTTAACACTCGTTTCCCACAATATGGGGTCCAGACTAAATTTTTTGGAAATACAATATTGATTAGGGTCTTGAGATGATCTCCATAAATTTGGTTCATTTTGATTTTAACTGCTAATAACATAGATGTAATGGCCACTTTATTAGGTACACCTTTCTGTCATGCATTTTGGCTTCAGAAATGCTTTAATCAAGGGGGCACAGTGGCGCAGCTGGTAGAGCGGCTCACCTCACAGCTAGAAGGAACTGGGTTCAATTACCGTCGGGGATGCTCAGGGTGCTGAGGGTGTGTTTGTTCCCCCATCATCGGCACCCTGGGTGGGAAGCCCCACCCCATCAGGTGAAAAGAAGGGCCTGCTCACTGCCCAAGCATGAAGGAGGCTTGGGTTTCAGTGCGGGGCCCTCCCAGGGCTGGCAGAGGGAGAGCGGAACTAGGTAGGAGCACAGGGGGATAAATAATGGGAAAAAAACCGTGGGATAAAAAAAATCTAAAAAAAAAAAAAAAAAAAATGCTTTAATAATTTATACCATTCTCAATGGTTTTTGGGGAAAAGACTGGGAATCATCATTACACCTTGCCTTTTAACATTGCTCTGTGTACATTTTTTATTCATCAGATGCTTTTATCGGGGGTGTTTTAATCCATAAGCAGTGCGTGGACTACTTCTCTCTCCCCACCATGCCTTCACTTACCAGCACCCCTGGTTGTGATAGCTGTGTCAGGATCAGTCAGAAAGTCATTGAGCTGGAGCAGAGGATTACAACTCTGCACCAAATCCAAGAGCATGAGCGCGATGTAGAAATTATCCTGGGCATGACTCTTGCTGCCACTGCCAATAGTGTTCAGCTGGCTGACACAATCTCCTACCAGCCCGGTGAAGATGTGGGTCCACTGCTGGGTGTCCAAATGGACTCCGGGTGCCAAACATCCGAGTGACTTCTGCTGCAGAGGAGGACCGCTGGTTTCAGCAGGGTGCAAAGGCAAAAGCGCCGATCAGTTCCACTCGGGTCCTGCTGGATACCTGGTCCACGGTTGGGTCCGGACGCGGTGGGGGTGCACAGGGCAGTCGCCACTGCTCTCCTCCCACCTGCCTGCCATTAATAAACAATTACAGTGCCCTGGACCCAAACTTTCCTACTCTGACAGCCCTTGGCCCCCGTCGCACCGCTCATTCCCTCTCAGCAGATGATGCAGCAGTCCGACTCCCACAGCACTCCACGTTGCGCCTAACCCCGGAGCGCAGCTGGAACTTGCCATAGAGTGCTCCACTTCACCCCGAACCCACAGAACAAGCCCACAGCCCTGAACACACAACACTGAAGTCCTGGGGATGCTTCTCAGCCTGGCATACAGCAAGTCCGAAACGGTGAACAAACCTCTGGCCAGAGTCAACAGTGTGCAGACCTGCCCCCACCAAGATGAGAGGAGCCCTCACTCTGTCTTTCCCTGAAGCCACTGTGATGGACATCGCAGAAAAGATCCTGGACCTCATTCAACTCCACACGTGTGAGTAAATTTGTAATTCACGCTGGCACCAACGACATTCAGCAGTCTGAGCTCCTGAAGCGAGATTTTATCCACCTTTTGAAAAGATCTTGACCAGGTTTGGACCCAAAACAAAACCACGAACGAGATGGATCAATTACAGGGTTTTATTTACAAAAATATAGAAAATGTGCTCTCTGGAGGTAGACAGCTTCTGGTCAAGCACGCCCAGGTCATGTACTGCAAAGGTGAATAAATGGAAGCTGAACCAGGCAGGATTGTACTAATAAAAACTGGAACGTACCGAAAAACGCAGCTTCTCAGGAGTCTTCTGCTGAAGAAAATATTGAGAGCAGGGGAGAGGGGGGTTCCAATTCACTAGGAATGGTCCACTGAAAGACATGACAGAAACAATAACTTTTCTTCTAAGAGCAGGGTTCCAAAAGGAGTCGGGTTCCAGATGTCCGTGATCCAATAATTATTGATCCAATATTCCGTCCAGGTCAGATTTCAAGAGAGGCAGTGGTAATCAAGGTCCAGGAGGCTGAAATCAGAGTCCAGAAACAAGCAGGGTTCGGTGCACAACAATAAGTTCAGTTTTACCAGGGATTGGACAGAGGCAGAGGTCAGTCGACGAAGGCAGGTCAGATACACGATCAGACAGTCAGACATGAACGCTTGAAGGCTGTGACAGGTAGTGGCAACAGAAAATCTCGCACTAAGTGGCTGCGGAGCAGGAGCTTAAGTAGGCAGCAGCCCAGGTGGGACCAATCAGCCAATTAGCAGGCTGGTGAGCAGAGGGAAACATGAAACAGTGCAGAGTATGACACCTTATTAACAGTAACAGTTCTGATTTTAACAGTAACTCACATATTGAACTTGGACCTTGGCCTACCTCATTCAAACCTGTCATTATCAGAGAGCAGACTAAAAATCATAAACCCAACAAATGGAACCCCAATAATGTCAAACAGTTACCAAAGGTCCCATCCATCCATCCATTTCCGCTTATCCGGGGGCGGGTCGCTGGGGCAGCAGCCTAAGCACAGAGACCCAGACTTCCCTCTCCCCAGCCACTTGGTCCAGCTCCTCGGGAGGAACCCCAAGGCGCTCCCAGGCCAGCCGAGTAACATAGTCCCTCCAGCGTGTCCTGGGCCTTCCACCTGGGCCTCCTCCCAGTGAGACGTGCCTGAAACACCTCACCAGGGAGGCGTCCAGGAGGCATCCTGACCAGATGCCCGAGCCACCTCAACTGACTCCTCTCGATGTGGAGAAGCAGCGGCTCTACTCTGAGCCCCCTCCGGATGACTGAGCTTCTCACCCTATCTCTAAGGGAGAGCCCAGACACTCTGCGGAGGAAACTCATTTCAGCCGCTTGTATCCGTGATCTCGTTCTTTCGGTCACCACCCAGAGTTCGTGACCATAGATGAGGGTAGGAACGTAGATCGACCGGTAAATCGAGACCTTCGCCTTTCGGCTCAGCTCTCTCTTCACCATGACAGACCGGTAAAGCGCCCGCATAACTGCAGATGCCCCACCAATCCGTCTATCGATCTCCCGCTCCATTTTTCCCCTCATTCGTGAACAAGACCCCCAGATACTTAAACTCCTCCACTTGGGGAAGGACCCCATCCCCGACCCGGAGAAGGCACCAGACCCTTTTCCGGCTCAAGACCATGGCCTCGGATTTGGAGGTGCTGATTCTCATCCCAGCCGCTTCACACTCGGCTGCGAACCGCTCCAGCGAAAGCTGTAGATCACGTTCCGATGAAGCCAACAGGACCACGTCATCTGCATAAAGTAGAGACCCGATCCTGAGGCCACCAAAACGGATCCCCTCAACGCCTTGGCTGCGCCTAGAGATCCTGTCCATAAAAGTTAGGAACAGGATCGGTGACAAAGGGCAACCTTGGCGGAGTCCAACTCTCACTGGAAACAAGCCCGACTTACTGCCGGCAATGCGAACCAAACTCTGGCACCGGTCGTACAGGGACCTAACAGCCCATATCAAGGGGGCCGGTTCCCCATACTCCCGGAGCACCCCCCACAGGGCCCCCCGAGGGACACGGTCGAACGCCTTCTCCAAGTCCACAAAACACATGTAGACCGGTTGGACGAACTCCCACGCACCCTCCAGGACCCTGCTGAGGGTGTAGAGCTGGTCCAGTGTTCCACGGCCAGGACGAAACCGCATTGTTCCTCCTGGATCCGAGGTTCGACTATCCGCCCAGAATATCCAGAACCCCTGAATAGACCTTACCAGGGAGGCTCAGAAGTGTGATCCCCCTGTAGTTGGAACGCACCCTGTGGTCCCCCTTTTTAAACAGGGGGACCACCATCCCGGTCTGCCAATCCAAGGGAACTGCCCCCGATGTCCACGCAATATTGCAGAGCTTTGTTAACCAACACAGCCCCACAACATCCAGAGCCTTGAGGAACTCCGGTCGAATCTCATCCACCCCCGGAGCCCTGCCACCGAGGAGCTTTTTAACGACCTCGGTGACCTCAGCACCAGAGATTGGAGAGACCGACTCCAAGTCCCCAAACCCTGCTTCCAGAATGGAAGGCGTGCTGGTGGGATTGAGGAGGTCTTCGAAGTATTCCATCCACCGACCCAAAACATCCCGCGTCGAGGTCAGCAGCACACCATCCCCACTGTAAACAGTGTTGATGGCAGACCGCTTTCCCCCCCTGAGACGCCGGATGGTGGACCAGAATCGCTTCGAAGCCGTACGGAAGTCGTTTTCCATGGCCTCTCCAAACTCCTCCCATGCCCGAGTTTTTGCCTCAGCAACCATCCGAGCCGCATCCCGCTTGGCCTGTCGGTACCTATCAGCTGCTTCAGGGGTCCCACAAGCCAAAAAGACCTGGTAGGACTCCTTCTTCAGCCTGACAGCATCCCTTACCGCCAGTGTCCACCAGCGGGTTCGGGGGTTGCCGCCGCGACAGGCACCGACCACCTTGCGGCCACACCTTCGGTCAGCCGCCTCGGCAATGGAGGCACGGAACATGGTCCACTCGGACTCAATGTCCCCCGCCTCCCCCGGGACGTGTTCAAAGTTCTGCCGGAGGTGTGAGTTAAAGCTCCTTCTGACAGGAGACTCTGCCAGACGTTCCCAGCAGACCCTCACAACACGTTTGGGCCCTCCTGGTCTGTCCGGCGTCCTCCCCCACCATCGGAGCCGACTCACCACCAGGTAGTGGTCAGTGGACAGCTCAGCCCCTCTCTTCACCCGAGTGTCCAAAACATGTGGCCGCAGATCAGATGAGACGACAACCAAGTCGATCATTGAGCTGCGGCCTAAGGTGTCCTGGTGCCAAGTGCACATATGGACACCTTTATGCTTGAACATGGTGTTTGTTATGGACAATCCATGACGAGCACAGAAGTCCAATAACAAGACACCACTCGGGTTCAGATCGGGGGGGCCATTCCGCCCAACCACACCCCTCCAGGTCTCACTGTCATTGCCCATGTGAGGGTTGAAGTCCCATTTTCTCTAAATCACAGTCACTCCATCTCCAGTCACTATAAATATGGTACTTTTAAATGTTCGCTCTCTGCTGAAAAAAAACTTTTATTATCAATGATCTGATTGTAGACCATAATCTTAATTGTTTATTTTTAACTGAAACATTGCTTAGTGCAGATGCCCCTGTTGATCTTACAGAGGCCTCCCCACCAAATTTCAACTTCACTTATCCCACGAGGAGTAGGAAAAGTGGGGGCGGTACTGCTTTTATAAGTTGATCAACGGTTTATGCCAAACCTGTTTTATTTGATAATTTTAGCACTTTTGAATGTAATGCAACTGTTTTTAGCATTCCTTGGAAAAGATCATTTTAGCTGGTGATTTTAATCTATGTGTGGATAACCTTTTTGATCCTTTATCAACAGATTTTTTTAAATGTCCTGAATTATATGAATTTTAGTCAACATGTCACACAGCCAACTCACAACAGAGGACACACCCTGAACTTGGTTATCAAGTATGGCCTGTGCACCAGTGTCTCCTTGTTGTTGACTTGGCTGTCTCTGACCACTACTGTGTGTTTTTTAACAGCACCAGTTTTATCCAGCGGGAGACCTCTGTGAGAACTGCCAGGTAACGTCATCTAACCCCTGAAGTGGCTGCAGTTTTTCTCAAATTTTTTGAAAAGATAGCTCCTATTGCTTTAGCTGCCCCTTGTGATTTTAGCGTCAATGATTTTAACAGTAGGCTTCAATCCGCTCTCATTCTGCTTGCTCCACTAAAAGTTATAAGTTCACACTCAAAACTTGCAAATTTACAGAGAGAAAATGGAGGAAAAATAAAATTACAATAAACTATCAGATATATACAGAACTTCTCAAAACATACAATAATGCAGTAAGAAATTCAAGAAATGCATACTTACAAAATCATCTCAGATCATTAAAATAAACCCAAAATTATTTTTTCCACCATTGACAATATTTTTAACCATGTTTCTAATGCACTTCAGAAAGACCCCTCACACGCTCTCTGTGAGGAGTTCGCAGACCACTTCAGAGGGATGGTAGACACCATCAGATGTAATATTTTATCTTCTCAAAGTAACAGGGTTTTAGACAAATCTGAGTGTGTGTCTTTACCAGAGGAAATGCAGGACAGTTTTCTCCTGGTAGAGGCTGAGATTCTTGATAAAGTTTTCTCCTCAGTGAGGTCCACCAAATGTTTTTTGGACACAATTCCCACTTCATTTTTTAAGTCATTTTATGGATCTTTTAGAGATGAGATTTTCACCTTGATGAATTGCTTCCTTCAGACAGCGGTCTTGCCTGCCTCCTTTAAAGGTGGGGTGGTGAGGCCCTTGCTAAAGCAGAGCAACTTAGATTTTATTGATTTTAACAACTTTCAACCGGTATTTAACTTACCATTTTTAAACAAAATTTTTGAAAAGCTTGTTTTAATTCAACTTAATGATTTTATTAATGTACATAATGTCCTAGAGAAATTTCAGTCTGGTTTTATGGTAAACAACCCCACAGAGATGGCCCTTTTCAAGATTTTAAATGATTTTACTTTTATCCCTCACATTAATCATCTAAAAAACATTGTCAGAGTCCTCCCCTTTCTCTCTTGGGCCAGCACTGAGACACTGATGCATGCTGAGGCAGGAGCATATTACACCCATCTTAAATTGATTGCATTGGCCCCACTTATGTGTTAGGATCGATTTTGAGGTTCTTTTAATGGTTTTTAAGTGTCTTTATGGTCTTGGGGCTTTTTATCTTTCAGAACTGTTTTTACCCTATGAACCTTCACTGTCTCTCTGCTCCTCTGCCAGCTGTCTCCTTGTCATCACTAAAGTCAAGACACACTCACAGCGAAGTGTCTTTCCAGTACTATGGCCCTCACTTCTGGAACAGGCTGCTGGAGGACCTCAGGGCCGCAGAGAACGTTCATGGTTTTAAGAACAGGCTGAAGACTCACCTTTTTAGCCTAGCTTTTAACTGATTGTTGTTTATTAGTCTGTTTAATTGCTCTGCATGTTTTACCTGCTTATATTTTATCAGTGTTTTACTTCTTACGTTGAGTTCACACCAAAGCATCATAAACACGCCACACGCCCAAGTTGGAAGCTTGAACATTTGCACCTCAACCAAGTCACTTTGGACGTGCGTCAAAATAGCCAGAAATACACAACTTGTGGGAGGAGCTAGTGCTAGATGGTGTTTTTGCAAGATGGCAGCTGTCGACCTATCAGAAAATAACTGTAAAATAACCAGACAGTTGGGTACCTTGCTAGCATTTGCGCAGGGTCAGTAACGTGAAAACTTTCAAAAGTGATATGAACTTACCAGGTTGCCCTATCTCCTCACTTATATTCCTCCAAGCGAAGTTTTTTTTATTTCCGTCTCTGTAGAGAAAGCAACTGGTGTCGTATACCTCGTGGTGATTAGCCACTGCCGTTATCTGTATTTCCTCCATGTTGAATGAATGAATTTTGCTGGACCTGACCCTGTGAACTGGGTCACAGCATCATGTGACACCACGTCACCAGGCTCCTGTTTGGTTGTCGTGGCACGAATTGACACCGAAGTTCAGATTTTTCAACTTAAGCGACAAACGCAGAAACCCTCGTGAAGCGCAAATGCACAAAATACTCCACATAAAACGACGTGCATAAATGAGTTTTCGCGACGCAGACACCCTGACGCGTGCCAGTGAGCTTCTGCATTGACTTTACACGTAAACCTGACGCCAATGACGGTTCAAACGCGTTCGGTGTGAATGCACCGTTAGTCCTATCATATTTATCCACTGTTTATTCTTTAACTTATTTTAATCTTCCTTTCAGTGTTGCCTCTATGTAAGCCCCCAGCCTCAGGAGCGGTGGCCGGCAGTGGCTGCCTGGGTGCTCTCTAGGTGGAACTTGGGTGGAGGTGGGTATCTCGGTGGGAGTCTCTGGGCACCCTGTGTCAGTGCTTTGGCTGCTGTTGATGTGCTGCTGCCGGTGCAGATGGGCTTACCTGGCTCATCTGTACTTGGCCAGATGTTTTTATTAATGTTGCTCTTTAGTGTGTGTGCACTAGGCATGGGCCGGTATGAGATTCTGACAGTATGATAACCATAGGCAAAAATATCATGGTATTATGATTACAGCTCTAAATTGTGTATTTTGGTTGTCTGTATTTTTTTTTTAAAAGGAAAAAATCCTTTAGAGAGGCAGATATGGTAACTAACTAGCATGCTAAGATAAATCATTAGCATGCTAGTTACCATATCTGCCTCAGTTTAAAAAAAAAGTTACTAAGGATAGAGATGAAGAAAAAGATGATATATGGTAGTTACCATATCTGCCAAGGTAACAAGCTCATTTCACTAATGTCAGACGCTAATACGCTCGTTCCTTTCAAGACAGTATTAACTTTACCTTGAATTTAGCATACAACGATGGGTGGTGCTCCCGAAAATGCGCAATCATATTAGATGTATTGCCTCCTCGGGCTGCCACTGTTCTCAAGCACGTTTTTGCACGTCGGGCGACCTTCTTCTTCCAAGTCGTGACCGCCTGGCTTTTTACGGTAGCTGAAGTATTCCCAAACAGCCGACTTGGTCCCCTTAGAGATGGTGGAAAGAGTTCTGGGGGCTTGCCTCCTTCAGCCATCACACAGCCTGCAGAGCTGCCTGTTTGTCACTCACAACAAACGCAGGTGCGCTGGGGAGGGGGGGGGGGGTGGCGCTTTACGCTGCAGCTTCACACAGCATGAGGGACCTTTACTTTCTCCACCAATGAGATGTCACATAAATAAAAACGCTTATACCGCAGGAGTGGTTTTGAAACCTTGACTTTTTCATACCGTGGTATACCTTGAAACAGGTAACTGGCCCATGCCTAGTGATCATGCTTTTAAATCTGTGGGGAAGAGATGGGAATGTGGTTTATGTGGGGTCATTTTAATGTGTAAAGCACTTTGAGTTGCAGTCTTTGTATGAAAAGTGCTTTATAAATAAAGTTTGATTGATTGAATAATCAATGAAAATTTTTTATTGGCATTACAGCTATCCAACACCTGTTTCTATTATTATTTTGTTGTTTTATCTTTAGTGAAGAGCTGAATGTCTTTGAGGTTGGAAGACCTCCTTGCCATCACCCTGATTTTTAGCTCTATTCTCTGATACTCTACCAGATACGAATTGGGACTCTGGGAGGGCCTGTCATAATAGGGTTTGTAAAGGACCCAAGCACAGACACTGACTTCCATAGACCAGGGTTTTAGTGATACATAACAACAACTTACAAAGAAAATCTCAGAAAGAGCAAGACATGGAGCATGTGCAGAGTAATGGATAAAGATTCGCAGAATTATGATACAATTAGAACTCCCACTGGCAACCAGAGAGCCCTATATACAGAGGAAAGGGTGGAGAAGGATTTTGGATGCAGCTGCGGAGGAGAGCAAAACAGGGAAACTAAGGAAAAGCAAATAATTAATAAAGAGGAAACGAAACTAGATACAATGGAATCTAGAAAGAAGGGGAAAATATGATAATACTAATCTAGTGGATAAACTAAAATAAACAGAGAACAGAGCATTTGAAATAAGAAATTAAATCTAATGGAACAAAACTATGGCAACACCTTTCAAATAACAACATACATAAATAATGCAAATGTACTATTTCACCACATCCCAAAGGTGCTCTGTTGGATTAAGATCTAATCTTTGTGGAGAAGTGCTTAGAGTAGACCTAATTTATTGTATTTTTTAAAACAAGTTTAAGAATTTTTGAGATTGAGTTTTGTGACATAATACATGTTCCTGTTGGAGGTAGCCATTAGACAATGGCATTGTGTTCATAAAGGACAGACATGGTTAGCAACAATACATAGGTAGCCTGTGATGTTTAAGTGATGCTTAGTTGTTACTCTGGTACCAAAAGTTAGTCAATGACACATCATCCACACCATTACACCACAAGTTGCTTGAACTGTTACACAGCAGAATGGATCCATGCTTTAATGTTGTTTACTCCAAATTTAGACTCTACCATCTGAATGTCACATCTGAAACTGAGATTAGTCAGACCATGCAGGATTGGTTTCCCGCTATGAGCTGATCAGAGTGGTACCTGGTGTGGTGTTCTGCTGCTGTACCCAATCCCCCGGGGGAGGCAGGGAACATTGGGCCCGAGTAGATCGAGAGTTTCTGAAATACTCAGAACAGCACTTCTGGGACCAACAACCGTGCTATGTCTAAAGTCAATTAGATCCCTTTCCCTTCCCATTCTGGTGCTCAGTTTAAGCTTAATTAAGTTTTCTTTATCACCTCTTGATTTCTAACAGCACTGGATTTTTGCACTTCATTCACACTGCTGCAGCTAGCGCTCTAACCACACCAACAAAATGGACTGGAGTATGCCTCTGATTAACGTAAATCACTGCATAGGCACTCTCTTTGTAAATTGATGGATTGTAAAATGAAGGCACTGAATTTTCTCGAGCCTATAATAATTTTCAGAGTTGCTGTTTAGGTATGAACCATATACCCAAATTACCAGTAAATCTAAATCTCTCACCTAAGGATGAGTCATGGCTCCTGATGGAACAAACAAGAACCAGATTACAAGTGGCTGAATTGAGCATCCTCCACATGGTGGCTGAATTCAGATGTAGAGATTGGGCAAGGAGTAGGTGTCAAATAGAGCTGCTGCTGCACAGCATGGAAAGGAGTCAGTTTAGGTGGTCCAGGTTCTAATTGGGTGTCCCACTGGACAGAGACCTCCAGACCGACCCAGAACACAGTGAAGAGTGTCATGACTTTATATATAGGACCCAAATGCAGCAAGGTACAAATTAAATGATTTAATGGTAATAAAACAAAGAACTTACAGAAACTCGGGAGGGTCAAAATGGAGAAACAGGAACCAGATGGGCAACAGGGAAGACAGGAACCAGGCAGGGAAATAAGACGACGAACCAGCGAGTTGTGACTTAATGAGGACTGTATATATACTGAGGGAAGAATGAGGATGTGAACAGAGAAAGAGCTGAGAACTAATTAAGAGAAACGATTGCAGCTGAGAGGGAGTGAGCAGGTGGAAATAGTTAGTAGCTGGGATGGAAGGCAGAATGGCTAGGGAAACTGGGAGGAAGACCAGGAGCAAAACATAAGGACTAGACAGAGGATAATACTAAAGAGGAATTAAATATAACAAAACTACCTGGTATTAATAAAGAATAACTGTCAATAGGAACTTGGGAAAATAAATTAGATGAACACAGACAAGGGCAACCAAACACAAGAGCATACAAGGGAGACAAAAACGCAGTGGAAGGAAAAACTCAAACCCAAAGCCCAAACACCCAAGGAACCCAACAAAGAGATTATGTATCCTTTCTGATCTGGAAATGCTAGACCTACCAGAATGAGCTGGAGACTGTTATTAGGGAGAAATATGTTTGCTTTTCACTCTGGGATGGATGGTAATGAGCTGCTGAATAGGTGTATCTTACAGTATATAGTATTCACAATAATAGATTGGTGTACAGCACAGCTTTACAAATATTAAGCTTCATCATTGTAGAAAACACTTCCACAGTTATGGTTTGAAATCAAACAGGTCACAACATTTTCAAGAGTTTAAATTTTGTATCTGCTAGTGTTTGCTTATTAAAGCTACAAACAGCCTGTGCTATAGTGTGACATTTTTCTTTAATAAACATACTATTTCCAGTCCTGGTCAACCAAATCTATTTGGCGCTGAACCAATACTGCAACTATTTAATCATGATGGAGTCATATATTTTTACTAAAGGGGAATAAAGAATATCAGCTCTATCAAACGTTTTTCTTGCCAGTTGTCAGGAGGTGAACATATTTAAATGCATTTGTCCTGTATAGTTTCTAAGATAAGATGCATTTTCATTACAGGTTTATTTGTGTGTTTTGTTTAGATACTTATTTGACTTAATGTCGATACAGCAAATGTTACCCAGGGTATATCTGCTATAAATGATGGGGGATCAAAGTATGATTTCATAATCTCAAACTGTGTTTTAAAGAATCTCTGTCAAGTTTTAGTACAATCGGTTTAGGAGTGTGTAGTCCCCAGACATGTTGTGGAGAAAAACTGGACTGGTTATTTTTTAAACTTTTCTCATAATTAATTTGCGTGCTTATCTTTATTTACTTTGGTATTCTTTGTCTTTTTTGCAATTGATTTCTTTCAACTTGCTACTGTAAAATCTGACAGAGTAGAATATATTTAAGGAGATAAGAGCAAAACAATGTCCCTTAATATATTTTATGGTAATAGCTGGTGCCTATGATGCTCTCTGGCAAGAACATATTAAAAAATTTCTAGTTGCACATAGTTCATTTGTTTTAATGAAATAAATTATGTTGCTTTTGCTCTGAAAGGCAACAATTTTCTGTAACTTTTCATTATGTTATACTAAGTGATTATCTGATCAATACATCTGAACAATACTACATTTTCAACAGATAATTAATTTATTTAAAAAACCATTAACTGATTAAATAAGAAACATGTGCCTGTAAGTTAGCTAGCAAGTCAATAAAGGCTTATTTAAGGAACAGTATTGCTGTGGTTAAACAGTGGTGTTTTGATTTCAACTCATAACATAATTTCCAATACTAATAACTGTCTATATCTTACCAGTTGTTATAATAATCATTTGATCCAATACTAAATGGCAGACTCACTGGTCTGTCACAGTCTGTCAGTCTCTGATGCCCTCAAATAGTCTCACCTTCTCTGACTTGAACCATCTGTCTGGGCTATGCTACTGGGAATGTTGCTATTTACAACGGTGCTCTGCTCTTTGTTCCTCTCTCAGCAGAACTACAATGTCACTTGACCTTTATTAACTGCATTTCATCCTTGAATTAGTTAGTACTCTTGAGGAATTTAGCCTCCAGACAACGTTGCACTAACCATGAAAACAAAAAACCAAGGTCACTGAACTGTCCCTATGTGTAACTCCAGTCATCTGGATAAACCACTGTGACAGCATGGACAGCAGACTGTCATAACACTGTTTAGAATTAGGAGTAAGTAGCAGAAAATTGCTTAAAAATTACAGAGGTGTAAAGACGTGCCATCTCCAAAACAGCATGTTCTTTATGTACAGAGGGTCAGTTTTGTAATATAAGATTTTATCATGTTATAAGGCTCTGTACCTACCCATAATTAAGGATACCAGATGCAAGAACAGTCTGTGTTTAGTATATCTTATTATGATCTGGCTATAAAACTAAATGTGAAGTAGAAGTATAATTATCTATACCTTAAACTAAAGACAACCATAAAATGCAGAAGACATACAACACTCTAAACAACTTTAACTGTTTAATGATGTATAAATATATTTTGAACAAAAACATTAAAGAATAATTTGGTTGTCCACATATTTAATCTCAACAGTTTCATAAGGATCCGTTCAATCTATTGTGTAAAACATCATTTGCCATTGTTATAAAAATAGAAACCGTTGTTTTTACAATTGGTGTCCTTGCTGCTTTTGCATTATGCAACACAATGTTACAGTGCTTTTTTGTTACTGGTTGGGATCTCTGCCTCCTACCATTAGAGGATAATTAAACAGTAACAAGGATCCAACTTATAGGCTGTGTACTCTTTGGAAAATCATTTTATGTAGTAATGAATGGGTTTTTAGATTTTGCCTGAGCTATTATTATTATTCTTGTTACAAATGTGAATTTAACTCTGTCTCAGGAGTGGCTTAACATATGAAAGTAACAGATGTAGCTTAAGGATGCACATTTTTCCTCAAGCGAAGGAATGGCAAAATATATGAACAAATCTACTTTGCTTGATGTCATTTTTACAAATTCTTCATGTAGATATTATGTCAGGGGTGTCCTATAATAATGTTAATAACATTGTGTAATTGCTTGTTTTAGAAACTGGAAGCCTTTAAAATCTCAACCGTGTTTTCTTTTCAACAAAAATTTAAAGAGGTTTAATGAGCAGGATTTTCTGTGTGATCTACCATAGTGACTTTACCTTGGTGCATGAAATGTAATATAACTCTTCAAAACTACTTAAATCAATAACAATTCTATGTCTAAAACATACAGGACACCAGTCTTTGACGACTGGAACTGGATACTCCTTAATACACATTTTAACCAGGGGCTGATATATTCTAAATGTGAAGAGTGCTGTATGTTTCTATCGTACTAATTACCTGCTGTGTGTTCGCTGTTTACTCACAACTAAATTGTTTTGTTACCGCACAAGTATCTTCTGAGTTATTCTTTTAATACTGTGTGTCAGTTTAACTCTTAATCGTTGTTTTTGCAAAAGTTAGGTACGAAAGCCTAGCTACCTATACCACAAGTCACTAACGCTTACAAGAATAATGGCTGTGTCAGTTTTTAGGTTTTGTGTTTGAAGTTAGTTATTTTCCTTATCTGGTTTAATTATCATTTTTATGTATATTCTTTGGTATTTATTTTATGGCACTTCCTTGTTTTCATATTGCCTTCATGCTCATAGATGTTTTCACCTTTTGTTTGTGTCCTCCTTCTTATTTGTGTTTCCTTAGTTTATTTCTCTTTAGATAGTTTCCTAATTTATTTCTTCCTTCTGTTCTCCAGTGTTTCCTTAAGTTCCGGTTAGATTCCTCCTCAGACATATTATCTTTAGTTAGTTTCTAGTTTCTTAAGAGTTTTCTGTTTCCCTTGCCATTCTTCCCTTTCCTGTTGTCTCCCTGCCACTCTGCTCCTTACCCAGTTTCACTAATTGCCTTCACCTGCATCTGCTTCTCACTAATTAGTCCTTGGTCTTCTCTGTCACTTCCTCATTCCCTCTTCAGTATATATACAGCTCTCATTCAGTCACAACTCGCTGGTCCGTCGTCAATCTTTCTGGTTCCTAATTTCTTTGTTTCTACTTTTCTCTGGTATCTGTGTTTCCCTCTGGGATCAATAAAGTATTTTTGAATCGGATTGAATATGAATGATTATTTATTGTCCCCACCAATCTTCAAACCACACTCATGTTTATGGTTATTGTCCCCAGCAATTTTAAAAACAAACCTACGCCCTTGCCTGACTCATCTGCACTTGGCTCAATGTCCTTTTTATGTCCTCTTCATTGTTGCTCTTAAGTGTTTTGCAAGTGTTACCCCTCCTTTCCACCGGACGCGTAAGCGCCGCGTTACAGGAGCAGTGTCAAGAAGTCATCAGACCCAACTCGAAGCAGCTGCTTCTGATGAGATTCTCCTCCTCCCAAACACTCAAAAGCTCCCGTCACTCACCTCTATGGCGCTCAGTCATCAACCTCGTTGTGACGCATAGCTCCTACGACTCCAACCTGAGTAGTATTCCAGACCCGACGATTCCCTACGGCTAATAGCCTTTCCAAGCTCCTCGCATCACGAGTTCCTGGTTCTTCCATCTCCTCCGCTCCGATAAGACCTTCGGCTGCATCCTCACTCTGCACTTGGAACATCCATCTTCCCAGCAGCGATCTTCCATTGATCGCTGCGCTCGTGACAGGATGACTGAGCCCGGAAATGTTCCAGCAGAAGTGGAGGCCCTTCGTGCAGAAGTGGTCCATCTCCGAGGCATGGTCGATCACCTCAACTCCAAGCTTCAGACCATCTCCGACGCCCACATTCGCCTGTCCGGAGTAGTCAACATGCTCCAACAGCGGTCGTCCCCCACGGTCGAACCGCGGATCTGTCTTCCAGACAAATGGAATGGCTCGGACGGCAAACCAGATGGCCTGATAGCAACTCTGGACATGATTTTCGAATGTCAGCCGATCATGTATGCCGCTCCAGCCTCCAGAGTGGCTCTGCTCACCTCACTGCTGACCGGGAGAGCGCAAGAGTGGGCTGCTGCGCTCTATAATCAGAAGTCTCCTCTGTGCAACGACTACACTCTGTTTGTGGGGGAACTCCGGAAGACCTTCACCCCGCCTTGCAGTGAAGTCGATACAGAGGGCCAGCTCCTTCACTTGCGTCAGCGCAACCAGCCGGTTCACCTCTTCGCCGCCGAGTTCCGCACACTGGCCGCCAAGCTGTCCTGGAGCGACGGTGCGCTGAAATCCATCTTTCTGGAGGGATTGGCCGATTACATCAAGGATGAGATGGTCGGCCGGGAGGCGCCCAAGACTCTGGATGCCGCAGTGACCCTGGCTCTCGAGATCGACCGGCGCGTCATGTGCCGCCCGAAACCACCGGCGCGCTCTCCGACGCACCGATCCTTTCAGTTCCGCTCCATCGAAGCCAGCTCGGCTCCGCCACGCCCCCGCTCGGAAGATCAACAGGAGCCGATGCATCTTGGCCATCTGCCCCCGGAGGAGAAAGAGAGACGGCGCCGAGAGAGACTCTGTGCCTATTGTGGATCACCTGCACATCCCCTGCGGCAATGTTCACTCCGGCCGGGAAAAGACCAGGCCAGGTGAAGGTAGGAGGAATTTCACCTGGTATCACGTCTCCTAACCGCTTCCTCCTCTCTGTCCAGCTTCTCCACCCTGATCCGCACCACACATTCTCTGCTCTGCTGGATACTGGTGCAGCGGATAATTTCATTTCCACACAGTTAGCTGAGAGATTGCAACTTTCCTTGCAGCTGCTGCCGCGACCTATACCCGTGATCTCCGTCGATGGACACCCGTTGCAACCTAACCCCATCCGACAACGTACCACAGAGGTTCGGATGTGGGTCGGCGACCACACGGAACTCATCATCTTCCTGGTCATCGCTTCCAATACTACACCACTCATCTTAGGCTACCCCTGGTTCCGGACACACGACCCTCAACTCTCCTGGTCCACGCAGCAGATTCTCAGCTGGGGTCCGTCCTGTTCACTCCGATGCCTCCGCCCACCCTCCGTCAGGATACCAGAGGTCATCCCGGTCCCGGCCATCGAGGAGATTCTTCCTCCCTACAGAGATCTGGTTCAGGTTTTTAGCAAGAGGAGGGCTTCCCAACTACCACCCCATCGTTCCTACGATATGGCCATCAACCTCTTGCCAGGAGCAGCGCCCCCGCGTAGCCGCCAATTTCCCCTCTCCTTGGAGGAGACGGCACAAATGGAGACCTACATCTCAGAGGCTCTCGACCAGGGGTTCATCCGCCCTTCTACTTCTCCGGCGTCGGCAGGGTTCTTCTTTGTTAAAAAGAAAGAGGGGACCCTCCGTCCCTGTATTGACTACCGAGGTTTGAACAAAATAACCATTAAAGATCGTCATCCACTTCCTCTTGTGAGCACTGTGTTAGACTCTTTGTCCAAAGCCTCCATCTTTACTCGTCTCGACCTGCGGAACGCTTACAACCTGATCCGTATACGGGAGGGCGACGAGTGGAAGACGGCATTCAGTACTCCCACTGGCCACTGGGAGTACCAAGTCATGCCCTTTGGTCTATGCAACAGCCCAGCGGTCTTTCAACGCCTCTTAAACGACGTTCTCCGAGACATGCTGGGACGGTGGGTGTACGTCTACCTGGACAACATTCTGATTTACTCCACGTCGGAGGTAGACCACGTCCGGCATGTCCACGCTGTCCTTGAGCGACTTCTCCAGAACCACCTCTACTGCAAACTGGAGAAGTGTGCCTTCCACAAACGCTCCACCACCTTTCTGGGATACGTCATCTCGGCCGAGGGCATAGCCATGGATCCTCAGAAGGTGTCTGCGGTGACCGCCTGGCCACTTCCCACCACACTCAAACGGCTGCAGTCTTTCCTCGGCTTCGCTAACTTTTATCGGCGGTTCATCCGTAATTACAGCTCTGTAGTGGCTCCACTTACGGACCTCACCAGACCTACTGCACGGCCACACCCATTTCATCTAACCCCAGAGGCCAAATGTACGTTTCACCAATTACTCCGGCTCTTCACTACAGCGCCGATCCTGCTCCATCCTGACCCCACCAAATCGTTTACCGTCGAGGTGGACGCCTCAGAGATCGGTGCTGGTGCCGTCCTGTCTCAGCAGGGTCCAGACCAGAGGCTCCATCCCTGCTGCTTCTTTTCTTGAAAGTTCACACCCGCACAACAGCGCTATGGGGTTGGTGATCGTGAACTTTTGGCCATCAAGTGGGCGCTGGAGGAGTGGCGTCACTGGCTCATGGGTACACCAGAACCGTTCCTGATCTGGACGGACCATCAAAACCTCATCCACATCCGCAACGCTAAGCAACTGAACCCCCGCCAGGCTCGGTGGGCTCATCTTTTCGAGCACTACAACTTCCATATTTCTTATCGACCCGGTTCAAAGAACGGGAAGGCTGACGCTCTCTCTCGGTGCCTCTCTCAAGATCCTGTACCATCCCAACCCGCCCCCATAATTCCCCCGCATCAAGTCCTGGCCCCCCTCCGTTGGCCCTTGGAGGATTCCATTCAATCAGCCCTGGCCCTGGAGCCGGCACCACCTGAGACACCGCCCAACCGCCTCTACGTCCCGACCGGCTGTCGTCAGGAGGCTCTTTTGTGGGGCCACTCCTCACCGGTGGCTGGTCATGCAGGCATAACCCGAACTCTTCAGTTCATCCGCCGCTACCTGTGGTGGCCCACCATGGCGAAGGACGTCAGCAGTTTCGTCGGTGCTTGCTCAGTCTGCGCCAGAGCCAAGTCCTCCACTCAACCCGGGACTGGAGTACTTCGTCCTCTGCCAGTTCCAGCGAGACCCTGGTCACACATCGGGGTGGACTTCGTCACCGGCTTGCCCCCTGCTGACGGCATGACCACCATTGCCACCTTTGTCGATCGCTTCTCCAAGGCGGTCCATCTGGTCCCTCTGCCTGGCCTGCCCACGGCCAAGGAGACAGCGGAACTGGTCCTCAAACACGTGGTCCGCCTTCATGGGTTCCCCCAGGATATTGTCTCAGACAGAGGGTCCCAATTCACGGCACGATTCTGGAAGGCCTTCTGTCGTCTCATCGGTGCCACCGCCAGTCTTTCTTCTGGCTACCATCCGGAAACCAACGGACAGACGGAGAGAGCCAATCAGATGGTGGGCAAATACCTCCGTTGCTTTGTCTCCTCGCAGCCTACCTCCTGGCCTCAGGCATTGACTTGGGCCGAGCTATCCCTAAACCTGCAGGTCTCCTCCGCCACGGGGTCATCCCCCTTCGAGGTCTGCAACGGCTACCAACCTCCTTTATTCTCTCAACAGGAACCTGAGGTAGAGGTCCCGGCTGCCCGATCGCTTATCCGCCGAGCCAAGGCCGCGTGGATCCGAGCTCGGGCATCCATCAAGCGTGCCAACGCTGGTTACATGGCTCAACACCACCGACGTCACCGACCCGGTCCCACGTTCCAGCCAGGGGATCTGGTCTGGCTCTCCACACGGCACCTCAGACTGCCTTTGGGGCCCCAGAAGCTAACTCCCCGCTTCGTGGGTCCTTACCCGGTCGTCTGCTGCATCAATCCAGTCACTTATCGCCTCCGACTCCCATCGTCTCTGAGGATTCACCCTGTCTTCCACTGCTCACTCCTCAAGCGTCACCTCACCTCGCCTCTCTCCCCCCCGGAGAATCGTCCCCCGCCTCCTCGCTTGATCGACGGGGGTCCGGTGTACACGGTTCGCCGTATCCTCAATTCCCGACCGCGGGGAAGGGGATTCCAGTACCTGGTGGACTGGCAGGGATACGGTCCGGAGGAGCGCTCCTGGGTTCCATCCCGCCACATTCTGGACTCCACCCTCATCACAGACTTCCACCATCTTCACCCAGATCGTCTGGGCCCTTCAGGTGCCGGGCCTCGAGGGGGGGGTCCTGTCAAGAAGTCATCAGACCCAACTCGAAGCAGCTGCTTCTGATGAGATTCTCCTCCTCCCAAACACTCAAAAGCTCCCGTCACTCACCTCTATGGCGCTCAGTCATCAACCTCGTTGTGACGCATAGCTCCTACGACTCCAACCTGAGTAGTATTCCAGACCCGACGATTCCCTACGGCTAATAGCCTTTCCAAGCTCCTCGCATCACGAGTTCCTGGTTCTTCCATCTCCTCCGCTCCGATAAGACCTTCGGCTGCATCCTCACTCTGCACTTGGAACATCCATCTTCCCAGCAGCGATCTTCCATTGATCGCTGCGCTCGTGACAAGCAGCACGTTTCACTTGCGTATTCTGCTGCTTGGCCCTTTCCACCAGGTGCGTTTAGGCGCATAGCAGCAGGGAAGCAGCTGTCACAGAGAGAGCACGAAATCACGCGAGATTAGCAAAGTCATGCGTGGTTTTGTCAGTAAACACAACAACAAGCAGGAAAAGACAACAACATGGCTCCAAAAGGTCTGTGTTTTATGTTATGTCCGTTTTATATTCACCAATAAGTTTATGTTATGTCAGGGAATATCCAAAATCGCTCATTTGTGTGATGATACACAAATGAGACCCTCCTGGGAGGTACTGACTTCTCACCGGGCCGCACAGGTAGTGACCTTTTTTTAAGTAAAGTAACCGCAAAGCAACAAGTTTCTTTTATTTTGAAAATTTCTGGATGGCAAGCCATTTGATTTCCTGTCTTTCCCTATCCAAAATGTCGAAATGTATGCATTTCAGAGGCATACCGTGTAGAAAATAGGACTGCCACGAATATTTAGAAAAGTGCTGCGACATGACGCTCCTGAGACTGGGCAGACTCACGCTGCTTTCGCCTCCGGTGGAAAGGGTTCTATTGACTGCAGCGGTGGCTATCAGCTGTGTATGACATGCTGCTCCTGTAACGCACTGCTTACGCGTCCAGTGGAAAGGAGGGGTTACAATATGGTTCTTGGTTTAATTAAATTCTAAATTTAATCTGCATTTGGGTCCTCACTCCTTAAAACATGACACTGTGATTATAAACTCATACTTACAGGTAATTGTTATTCTGCTCATAAAATTGCTGCCAGCATCTGCATCATAAACTAGTTAAAATAGGTTTACATAACTTAAACCATTTTGTCCCACACTAAGATAGAGCATTTTAAAGAATGCATTTAAAATATTTAAGCGTACATTTTTAAATGAAGTCATTTTAACTTCAACGTATCTCTTTTGTAAAATTTATACCAACTCAAATAAAATAAGAAACTTAAACCAATCTTAAATTTAAACCTTAAAGTGGAACTGAACCCCATGAAAAAGCATAACCAACAGGAGTCTCTCCAGGACCTTAATGATGTGGGATGTCAGGGCAACAGGTCTATAGTCATTGATGACTGATGGGTGAGTTCTCTTTGGTACTGGAACAAGGCAGGATGTCTTCCACAACACTGGAACTTTCTCCTGAGTTAGGCTAAGGTTGAAGAGGTGCTGTAGA
Organism: Valencia hispanica; assembly: GCA_963556495.2. NCBI lineage: Eukaryota > Metazoa > Chordata > Actinopteri > Cyprinodontiformes > Valenciidae > Valencia > Valencia hispanica. The sequence continues at coordinate 26,438,319 of OY747702.1, forward strand.
ATCCCACAGAGCTGCTCTGCACAGGCCTTCGGGACTCTGGGGCTAACACCATCTGGATCTGCAGCCTTGTTCCAGTTCAGTTTCTCCAGCTGCCTCCTCACCTGACTTTTGGAGACAGACAATTGGGAGGGGGAGGCAAAGAGGGTTATAGCATTTCCTGATTTGGTTGAAGTCAAACTTGTGGAATCAGAAGACTCCATGGCTGAGGTGAAGGATAAAACATCCGAGATGTAACATGAAAGCTGTTGATCAGACGAGAGTGGGATATCTGTTTGGCTGCGAACAGGAGAGCGGGATGCTGAGCTAGTTCCTGAACTGAACCTGTTGAAGAATGTGTTCAGTTCATTGGCTCTGTCCTGACTTCCATCTATCCAATCCTTCCTGTCCTTAAAGCCTGTGATCTTTCCCATTCCTGACCAGACATCTTGGAAATTGTTCCTCTATAGTATGTTCTCCAGCTTCTTCCTGTATGCCTCCTTGCTGTATCTGATCTTGACCCTGCACATGCCAGCCGGCCGGCCCCAACCCCCACAGGCAACAGAGACCCCACGCCAGCCAACCCCCGGCCAGGACCACAGCTAGGGGGCGCGGCGCCCCAGAGCCCCGAATCCCCAGGTCCAGCCCAGACCCTACCCAGGCGCAGCACGGCCACCAGGCCAGTAACCCATGTCCGTCAGTCCAACCCCCCTAAGGCACCGCATGCAGCCATCAGGAGTTACCACCCAAAGCCACTAAAGCCCAACCTCAGGTTGGGGCCACGACGTCCAGCGCCCTGTCCGCCCAGTGATCCCACCCCCAGGGATCCCCCCCTCCAACGCCTCCAACCCCAAAAACCCCCTCATCAGCAACAGTATCCTAAACGACAAAACCAAGTGCCGCCCACCCCTACTTGGTGATGGAGCCGATCAAAGGAGCCCAGAGTGATTGATCAGATATGGAGCCAGAGGCCGTCTCAAGACCAATATGGTCCAACAAGAGATTTCTATACTGATTAATATTAAGAGCCTTTTTATTTTTCCAGTTCAGGAGGATAGTTTTCTTAGCGATGCATAAGGCAATGTGAACCATTAGAACAGACTTTATGTCCATGGTGAGACCATTTAAATCTCCCAACAGGCAAACTGAGGGAGATGGTGGAATGTTACATTTCAGACACTTTGATAAGTCCTCACATATCTGGCACCAAAATTTCTTAACGGGTGGACAGAACCAAAGCGCATGAATATAAGTATCTGGTATATTGCTTGTGCATTGTAAGCAGGTATTAGATGACGTAAAACCCATTCTAAACATCCGTTGATCTGTATAGTGTACTCTATGAAGGATTTTGTATTGTATTAATTGCAAATTAGGATTTTTTTGTTATTTTAAAGGTTCTTAAAAATATCTGAGACCAGACGTTTTGGTCAAAGTTGGCTGATAAATCCACCTCCCATTTTGAAATAGGGATGGCTATTGATTCATCTAATGTAGATAAAGTTTTGTATATTTTAGACAGCAATTTGGGGAGGTTGAGATTAAGAAAATCTAAAACTCTTGCTGGAATTTTTAATTCAACTGTATTGAGCCTAAATTTACCTTTAATAATACATTTAATTTGTTGATATTCTAAGAATTTGTTTTTATCAATTCCATATTGTGTAATTAATGTATTAAATGGGATAAAGTCTGTTCCTTCAAATATATGTTCCAGGTATTCAATTCCATTGCACCTCCAGTCTGGAAAACTTATCATACATTTTTTTTGCAAGATGTCGGGGTTATTCCAGATGGGTGTACGTCTGCATGGGATTATTGTGGACTCTGTCATTTTTAGAAACTCCCACCATGCTGTCAGAGAGGAGCTGATATTTATGCTTTTAAAGCATTCATGTCGTTTTATATTTGAGCTAATAATTGGTAGGTCTGAATGTTTTATCTTATTGCATAGTGTCTGGTCTACGTCTATCCAGGACTCATCTAGGTAGCTATGTTTTAACCATCTTGAGATGTATTGGAGCCTGTAGGCTAAGAAATAATGATGGAAGTTTGGTAGATCTAGACCTCCTTTTTCTTTGGTCTTCTGCAGAGTTTTTAAGCTGATATGTGGGGGTTTATCTTTCCAAAGAAATTTAGAGACAGAGGAGTCCAGAGATCTAAACCAGTCTAGTGATGGTTTACTTGGGATCATTGAGAATAAGTAGTTGATTCTGGGCAAAACCATCATTTTTATTGAAGCAACCCTTCCCATAAGTGATATGGGTAGGGATTCCCATCTAGCAAGATCATCTTCCACTTTTTTTAAAAGTGGGATGTAGTTTAGCTTTATTAAATCTGCCAGTCTTGGTGAGACATTGATACCTAAATAAGTAATATTCCCTGACTGCAGTTGTGTATTAGTTGGATTCTGGACAGAACAATTGATTGGAAGAACTGTAGATTTTAACCAATTTATAGAATAATCTGAAACGTCTGAGTAAGAGTTTATCAACCCGATTACCTGAGAGAAAGAGGTTTGTGAATGCTGGAGAAAAAGTAATACATCATCTGTATAAAGACTGATTTTAAGTTCTATTGTATTGCATTTTATGCCTTTAATATTGTGAGTTTGCCTGATTGCTGCAGCTAGTGGTTCAATTAAAATAGCAAACAGGGAGAGAGAGAGAGGACATCCCTGCCTGGTACCTCTCTGAAGATAAAACCTAGATGATGCTTGGTTATTAGTCCTGATACATGCTGTTGGTGAACTGTATAATATTTTCAACCAGTTTATAAAAGAATTTCCAAAGCAATTTTTATGTAAGGTTGCAAATAAGAATTTCCAGTTAACTCTATCAAATGCTTTTTCTGCATCTAGAGATAATATATTAGTTTTAATGTTTTTACAGTAAGAAAAATGTATTAAATCTATTAATCTACGTGAATTTGTTAGATGAATGTCTCCCTTTAATAAAACCAGTTTGATCAGGTTGTATTATAAGAGGAGTTACTTTCTCAATCCTTTTTGCGAGGGCTTTGCAGATTATTTTAAGATCAACATTAATGAGCGATGTGGGACGATAGCTGGTAAGAAACAAAGGGTCTTTACCTGATTTTAGTAGAAGACTAATGTAGGCAGAATTCATATTTGGTGGAAGTCGGCCATTTTCCTTGGTTTCCTGCAGCATTCTGTGGAATGTTGGTGCCAGAATATTCCAGAATTCTTTATAGAACTCTGCTGGAAATCCATCTGAGCCTGGAGCCTATTTATTGGGCATGCTTTGGAGGGCCTCCTGGAGTTCAGCTGCTGTTAGTGGTGAATCCAGGGCCATCGCTTGACTTTCAGATAATTTAGGTAGTGTTATGTTATCCCAAAATTTTTCAATTTCATGATCTGATGGGTTTATCTCTGGTGAGTATAAAGCCTTGTAAAATTCTTTAAAGGTGTTGTTTATTCTTCCGGGATCATATACTGTATTCCCGGTCTGATCTTTAACAGCAGATATAGTTGATTTTTCTTTATTAATTTTAAGCTGGTTAGCCAAAAATCTACCTGATTTATTACCTTGTTCAAAGTTTTCTATCCTAAGTCTTTGAATTAAGAACTGGGTCTGTTTATTAATAATTTCATTTAATTCTAGCTTTGCTTTACGGATTTTGCCTAGTCTCTCCTCATCTAGAGAAGCGTCTAATGAATTAATAGTTTCTTCAAATTCCTGAATACGTTTTTTTCTATTTTCTTTTTATTTGATGAGAATGAGATTATTTTACCTCTAATCACAGCTTTCCCTGCCTCCCAAAGAATGGATGGTGACGTACCATGTATATCATTATATTCTAAATAAGAAGCCCACTTTTTCAAAATATTTAATAAATTCTTTATCCTTAATTAATGACATATTAAATCTCCAATTTTTGCTTTGAGGCGTTTCTATTTTATTTACTAAAGTTAAAGAAACAGGAGCATGATCGCTAACAGCTATAGGGTGTATCTCAGTGTCTGAAATGTCAGTCAACAGTGAGCTGCTGACTAACAAATAATCCAGTCGAGAATACGAATGGTGGACATTTAAGAAGAAAGTATATTTTTTGTCATTGGGGAGAAGAGATCACCATGCATCGCAAAGTCCATAATCGGTCATGTACTGTTTGACTATATCTATAGATTTCCAGCTGCGCTGAGTCCCTGCTGTGCTGAGCCTGTCTATTTCTTCATTTAAACCAAAGTTGAGGTCGCCCCCAAGAAGAAGTGAGCAATCCAAGTGTTCAAGGAGCACCGAGAAGAAGGAGTGAAAGAATGAGGGGTCATCAACATTTGGACCATATATACTGACAATACATAACTTTTGGTTATGTATAGATAGTTTTACTATAATAAATCTACCCTCTGGATCTGTAACTGTATCTATTACTGTAAAATTAAAATTTTTATTTATTAATATTGCTACTCCCCTTTGTCTAGAGTTATAGCATGCAGAAAACACATTAGGAAACTCAGGGTATTTAAGATCAACTGCAGCTGAGGTAGATTTATGGGTTTCTTGTAATAAGACAACATCTGCCTTCAATCTTTTAAGCTGGTTAAAAATCTTAACTCTTTTCTCTCTGGTGTCAGCTCCATGAACATTCCATGAGACAAACCTTAGAGTAGCCATAGTTTTGAGACAAAAGTTGTAAAGTCCATATCACCATAGAAACAGATAAACAAAGGTGCATTATTAGTTTGTGCTTGGGGTTGCCTGATTGAAAATCCAAAAGCCGAGAAATAAGAAAGAGAGAAATAGAAGAAAGTTGCGAAGGTGTGTAGGGTGAGAGAGAAAGAAATAGTTATGTTATGAAAAAATTATGTGTGTGTGTGTGAGTGATAAAAGAACAAAAAAGGAGTGACAAAGACATTTGGTGATAGACATGTGAAGATGAGAAAAGAAAAAAAAAACAGTATCCCAGTGCTTAGCCCTGGCCCCGCTCACATTGAGTAATGTAAACAACGTTACAGAGCTGTGCTAACATTAGATTATAGTTGACTGATAAAACAACTCTTATCTGACCAGTGTTACATGACTAATTAAGCCAAGGAGTAAGCTGGGGGTCCCTGAACAGCTGCCCATTAACATACAGTTTATCTACTGCTACTGTAGCTCTGGTGCCTTCACTGATATATTTCTTCCTGATTGGGAACAAAACGCGCCTTCTATCCAGGATTTCCTTCGGATATTGATCGAGGGATTCCCTTAGAGCTTGAAATTCTTTGTGGAGAACCTCAACCAGGGCCAGATGGGCATCTAGGCTGGTTAGCTTCTTATCTATTGAGTCCAGGACATCGCTGTTGCCTTTCTCTGGAGAGATGGTGGAGGTGCTGGCCTCAGAACGGGTGCGTTTTTGTGATGGTGTGCTTGTCAGCATAGCAGAGGTGGATTTTTGTGGCTTGCCCATAACAATGTTGTCAAAGCACTCGTCTAAGTAGCTTTCCAGGCTGTGCAAGGTTTCCTCGTCCAGTTTGTTTTATGGAGAAATACAAAATAATGGTAATTATTATTAAATGTTTGCTATATTTGGCTCGAATGTTATGGTTTGTTTTTACCCGAGTTTGTTTGTTTTACCAGTTTACCGCCATATTACTTACGCACAGCTCTCGCGAGATCTCAGCAGCAGCTCATCAGCAGCCCTCGGCAGCTTTAAAATACCATAACTCATATCTTTTTAGTGCAAGGTGTTTATGCTGTACCACTTGCTCCATGCAGATGCACAGATAGCGCTGGTTAGTGCCTGTATTCCAGGGGGGAAGGTTGGCATACACTTTGTAATTTATGGCCCATTTCTCAGCCATGCAACACAAACATTGTACAAACAGGCTCCATAGGTGGCTACAAAACTGTTATTTATAAATATGACACCTATGTTTATAGCCTACTTTACCGCAGGAACCAAAAAATTATAATTATATGTGGCAAAGTGCAAGAGAATATCATGAACAGGACTTGAACCCACCATCGTTGGGGATGTAATCCTGCTTATTAACCATTGTGCCATAGCAGTAAAGTACATTCCTATTCAGCCAGGGTACACTCTGAAGCGGAAAGGACCCCCCACATTTGCACAGTTGAATAAACCGAGGGTACAGATTCTTACCCCTCAAAAATTATTTCTGCAACTGACCCCTGCCGGGCTCTGTAGCTTCGTGCTTCCGCTTGTGTGAGAACGGCTTTTGGTTGTTGGTTGTTTTACGTCACAACGACTACACTAGGACTTGCAATAATATCAAACATGTTTGATTCAAAAGACTAGAGAAAGACTGTCATAAATCGGATCCCCAACTGCAGATTATCACCTTCCACAAACCACATTAGAAGCAAAGAAAATGTTGATCCCACTGTCTCGCCTCGGACAGTCGGAGTTTTCCTCCTGCCTCGTTCATGCAAACATATGGGGGGCTGAAGCCCCGACCCTCATGCGCGTGCACACATAAGCGTCAAAACAGTATCACCTGAATGAAGCTGAAAAAAATGGCATTGAAAAAAAGATTGGCATTGTAAAAAAAGATTGGCATTGTAAAAAAAAATTAAAGTTTGAAAACTTGATTGTATTAGTATGTATGAGTTATTTGTTTCAATGCATATACATGAGTTTCATAGAAAAAAAAATCCCTTTTTCATTCATTTTTTTTCACTTTCAATACAAACATTTTCACTAGATGTATTTCAGATTCAAAATTAATATTTTCAGTTACAATAATATTTTTCAATTCCAATTTTTATTTTCAGTCTCAATAGTTATTTTCAGTTTCATTTCAAGGTGATACTGTTCTGATCCCATACACAGGTTACTAGTGATGAGGCAAGAGATGTTGTTCCTCAAATCAGAAATTTACATTTATTGTTTCTACATTTTTAAAGACATTTAAAATTTTCAGATTCAACCATATGGGAAAGGGGATAAAGAGTGTTCAAAACTGAGGCTTACCAGAAGGGGAAAGTAGTCCAAACGAGGTGAGAAGGGTTCAGCAAATACGGAAACAGAACAACTGGATCACCCCAGGCACTTGTGAACATTCACACGATTGTGAAGGGAACTTAGCACCAACCACATACATACAGCACAAAGGGAACGTCACCTATAGAGGACCCTCCACCACCTTCAGCTCTTATCATGGACAAAATGGGAAAGGGATCAGTAAAATCGAACACACAAAACAAAAAAGAAAAACATAGCTCCAACTCACACGCGTGTGCGCACCCACACACACGCTTTAAAATTGTTTAAGCCCCCAATTAAGAGATGGAACAATGTAGCTGCTAAAGTGGCAGAGTGGTGTGCAAAGCAATGCTGAATGGATCTGAGCCAAAACAACAGAAGCAGCACACTACATAATAGAAAACAGGGAAACTGAAAAAGCAAAGCAAGAAACAAAGAACAAAGTGGTATGGTATCCTACAGAGCTTCAGCAGCTTTACTATCTGAAAAGTGATCAATTGCATTTAATAAACCAGCAGTTTAAATTGAAAGCAAAATGCAAAGGAAACATTGGCTTATACATAGCAAACCCACTGAATTTTTCCACCTGGACACAAGAGGAGCACTTCCCAACCCAACAGTATTTCAGTAATTTCTAGAGTGCAAACATCTCAAGTTGGAATATTTCAAGCTTAAAACTTTCAACTCTGAAAACAACATACATATTATGTTGTGCTATGATCACCTGGGAAGGAGTGGTAAACTTCACACCCCAAACCCAAACAGGAAATGCCTCAAAGAAGAGCCTTCTAAGTGCACAAAGAAGTTGGATTAAGCAGACAGACATACAGCTTCTGTCCAACTGACAGAATACTATACTACATCAGTCGACCTGCACACACACAGGTGGTTGAACAACGAGTGACAAAAGACGCCAGGGAATGCGACCTTTTCATCAAGAGGAAGTTAACAGAGGCTCCCCACACACAGCGCCCCTGCTAGCAGTTAGTCAACAGATTCAAAACAGGCATGTTTGTTTACTGAAAGCAAGCTTAATTCTTCTGGCTGCATCAGTTTATCAAGTGATAAAATCTTTTCTGTGCATTTTATGTCTTCTGTTAGTACATCTACTGATTAAATCAATAACTGATCTAATGGAGCTTTTTCTCTGTTTTTAAGCCAAATGGAGAGAGTTTCTGACTGCAGCTGCCACATAATTATATATTGTATTTTAGCTTCCTTTTCTCCACAAGATGTTTAGCATGAAGTGTCATGATCCAGGATTGTTTTGGGGTTTTGTTTGGACTTTAGATTCTGTTGAGAAGGTGTTTTCACTCTAATTTAAAGCCTCTCTTAAAGGAACAGACACACATTTAATATATGACCCTGGGCTCTCTCTGAGCTCTCATTTCACCTTCCCGCGTGCTCGTTCATTTCTGTAAAAAGGAGCAATAAGAACAACAAACAACAATTATATATTTTAACAGCGAGACATCGTTCGCTGGACTCAGTTCTAGTAACTGAGCACAGCTTTATCTCAGCTTAAGGTTTTTATTGAAACAAGAGTCAAAAAGGAAACTCCTCCCACATAGATCTTTGTTCACAGAATGGTCACAGCTTCTTCACACAAGGCACACAGGATGTACCACATTCCTCTTGATTGTTTACTGTTTCTAAGTGTTGCCACATACACTACAAAATTAAACCCTCATACAATATTTATTGAATTTCTATCTCTTCAATTCTTTTGTTCCCATCTTCTGTGTTCATTTTGTGCTTTTGTTTTGATGTTTTCTGCTTTTTGCTTAGTTTTTTTTTTTACATGCCCTTCCTTTTGTCCCTTGTGTTTGTTTTCCTCCTGTCGCTCTAACTCAATTCCCAGCTGCAACTCATCTCCAATCTTTACCTGCCAGCTCTCTGCGCAAATGTTAGCAAGCCCGCCTACTGTGCCGCTATTTTACAATTATTTCCTAGCTGATGTACAAATACTTTTCCGCTAACAAGATAATGTGTTTATTCAGAGGACTTCTGCAGAAAAAAGTGGAAGAGCCTCAGGGACACTTACATGAAGGAGAAGAAGATGAAGAGGATGGAGAAGGAGAAGGAGAGGAAATGGAAGTTCTCCGCGGACATGAGCTTTCTCGACCCCTTCATCACCCCACGGGAGACCAGCAGCAAGATGGGGGGGGTAAACGTTCGGACCGTGGAGAACATCCTCCCAGAGGACCAGGGACAGCCTCTGGAAGCTGCACGGGAGTTCGAAAGAGAAGGCATCTTTACAATGAATTAACGTAGACAGTTACGTTAATTTATGTATGTTGTCATATAGGCATATATGTTATTTTTTACTAATAAATAGTAGGTATACAGTGGTCTCTTGCTATAACACGGTTCACCCTTCACGGCCTCGCTGTTTCACTGATTTCTTTAGAGCACAGCACAATTTTCAACTCGGAAACTGGACGCGATGGTCCTATAGGAGTCTCCAGTGGCAAGGAACCTGGAGAACAATATTAAAAAATAGTATTATCTATAGTTACAAAATACATTATTCAAATTCAAAAATACTTTCTTGATCTCAGAGCGAAATTACACAATATATAAATATCATATAAAATATTTTATAATTATATTAATAATCATATAATATATAGTTAATATTATACAAAACAGTATGTTCTGTTTTGTCTTAACTTTGCCATATCTTTATTTGATTGCTAGCAACGTTTTCAACTACAGTTTGCCAATTATAGTCTGACAGCTGCAGGGATTATATACAAATATAATAGTTCTATACCACAATTAAACCAGGTCTAAATTAAACTAAATCAGGACTTTATTAGATATACATTCTGAGTATCAATAGAAATATTATAAACAGTGGTCTCCATATCACAGTTTGCGATCATTAAACACCAACAGCATACACTGATAGCATGGCATACATTAGCACACATATCGATAAAGGACTACAGTATTATACACGTATTATACACTTTTACTAACCACAGGCAGATGGACAGGCACTCAGCAGGTGGAATTGAACGCCTGTAATTGGTGTCTTGGCGGGCGATGCTTGGACCGAAGCGGGACAACAGCTCCTCAAACTGGGTGAGGGACAGATGGTGGTACTGCTGAAAGCAGCCATCATCCAGACGCAGCTCTTCGAGCAAGTGGTGAAACTCACCAAACTGCTTATGCTTGTGGAGGAACTTGTGGACCCAAGTACGGCGAGAACTTCCTCTACGCCACTGCTCTGCTCTCCACAGTAAATAGAGAAGGGAGACTCTTTTTCCAGCCCTAGATTGACAGCTGCTATCTTGCAAAAACACCTTCTTTTTTTTTTACGTGTCCTGTTTGGCAGTGTGGAGCTCAGAATTGGTGTCTGAGTACCAAGTAGAAGCCCAACAGATTTACTTTCACAAGCGGAGCAGTACAGCTTTTGCTGTATTCCTCCACTTGATATATGTGTGAAAAAATCTTTATTATGAAGTATTGGGGTTTTTATTTCCTGATGTTATTTCCCCCCCCCCTGTCCAAGTGCCCTCGTAGGGGGAGAGCACCTGTCGCTACACAGCAGCAGCCTCCCCGCCAGCGAAGGAGGCCCCCAGCGAAAACACCTTCTGGCACTAGCTCCTCCCACAAGTTACGTGTTTCTGGCTTGACACGCGTCAAAATGGTATATTTTGAGGCGCATCAAATTCGCTTTGGACGCGCATCAAGCTGCAAATATTCAAGCATCAAACTTTGGCGTGCGGGGCGTTTTTGACGCTTTGGTGTGAATGCACCCATAGCCACTTAATGTGTGATGCATTAAAGTTGTAAGTCTGCTATGGTTCTTGCGAATGACTATGAGTTCCAAAAAAAATAATTATTTCTCTGCATAAAATATTACAAATGTGAATAATGAAAATATTTTTCAATGTATTCTGTCTGTAAATAATCCCAAAATCGTAGTATCATATGATGTGGCAGGTTGTGTAATTAAGTTTTTCTGTCACTTGAGGCAAAAGGTATGCCCATACCTTTTGCCTCAAGTGACAGGAAAAGCAGGCAGAGGAAAGTGAAAATGCTTGTGGAACTAGGAAGAGGCCACTGAAAATGATTGCATAACTTGGGCAGTGATGTACTAAACAGGGGAAAACATTTTATTCAAAAATAGCAGTTTCTCAAAAGTTTTAGGTTTCAAGAGATTCCTTTTTTTGACACCACCTCACCAGCCTTCAAAAACATTCTTTCACAAGGCACACAAGATGCCGGCGTACACAAAAACACAAGTGCTAGACTAAATAAATTGGGGTATTACAATTTTTCCTTTTCCCAATACTCCAGGGGGGTTTCCAGCCTGCTAATATTTGGCTCCCACAGGGGAAATCCTCCTCTTCCTAGCTGGCTCCATCCTCTTACTTATCTCTCTCTCCTCACTCTCCTAAATTAGGATGACCATATTTTGATTTCTAAAAAAGAGGACACTTGGCACAGTCCTGAAACACTGTCATGACTGTGACCAGACTTTTGATTTTAACATATTTAAAGCATGCATTCTCCATGTGGTTAGAATGAAGAGTTTAATACCAAACTTCAGATAGGCTTTCACAAGTGCAAAAATGACTTTAAAATCTCTAGAAATTAATTAATAATAGAAACAATTACTCTTCCGAATTAGAAAATGTGCCAGAAACAGTAATAGTTCGCTTTACTGGACAAAATTAAACAAAAATCTGAAATAACATTCTGAGAAAACAGGTTTTATTTTCTTTTTACCGTAATAATAAAATTGAAAAGCAGCAATCTCAAAAACAAAATAATGCCTGCTCCATTTTTTTGATTTTATCTTCATCCTCCTCAGTCAGTTTATAGAAGTATTATTATAATAGATTTCGTTTCCATGTGGACCTACTAGAGCTTTGCCACTTTTGTCACACACAGAAACACATATGCCAGCTATGCCAGCTCTGTTTGTCTGTAAAGCTACACTTACGCTTTAATATCTTGTAAACAGCCGCAACGCTGTGCGCGCAGCACGGCCAAGGGCAAAGTGGTGCAGCGCATCAATGCCCGCTGTCTTACATCTATGAAACGGTTCAGAACCATCCACAAAAGCATCTATCGTTCTCACTGAGAACGATAGATGAGAGGAAATGTGTCGTATTGCATGCATTGCACCAGTCAATTTAAGTATGCTTATTAGTCCCTTAAAATGATGAAAACAAGGACATTTTCATCAATCTATGAATTCCCCCCGGACGCCCTGGACAGCACGAGAAAAGTGGACATGTCCAGGGAAAACAGGATGGTTGGTCACCCTACCTAAATCTTATCTTTCTCTCCTCACTCTCCTAAATTTTCAAACTATCTGTCTCAATACTCTCAAAACTATCTCCAAACTATGTAAACGCTGACCAAACTCTCCTATACAAACTCCAAACTGACTGCAACTCTCCTACACAAACCCACATTTTGAATGGAGCCTGAGGGGATTTATATTGCTGTCAAACCTCTCAGCAAACTTTGAACCACTTCCCGAAGCAGTGACGTGGTACAGCTGGGCAGCGGGGCTTCAGACGTCATAGTTTCCGGCTTCTCCCCTAAATGAAGCAGGCCTCAATATGCGCTTTGTGGAAATGCCCCCTCCACTGCTCGACACATGCTTCGTAGCCTCGGCACACATTGTAACATCACCAATTTCTGTTATCCAACACTGAAAAACAGCACTGCTTGAAATAAGCAGAATATTCTAAAAAAGGCTAAAATGTTCTTGTTTTGAGCAAAAAAATCTGCCGATGGGGTGAGCAAAAGTTGCTTGGCTAGAATTCTTAGAACTGGCAAAGAAATCTTAGAATAAGCTTAATTTTCATGTGGAAAACTTGCTTGTTAAGAACATTTTTTTCTCTTTAGACAAAAAATAAGAAAATATTTCCAGATAAAGGCTTATTTACTTTCTTGAAAATCCTTTTTTGCAGTGAAATCCTCAGCCTTGTGTTTTCCTTGCCAGAATATTGGTTGTAAGTCTGTCCTCTTTCTCATTAAACTTTTTTCATTTAAAGTAAGTCAGCATTTAGCTCCTCATCTTTCTTACAACATGACATGAAGTGACTTTTTAGGGCCAAAGAACATGTTCCTGTGAGTTGACTAATTGTCCATAGACTTATAGAGTCTTAATGGTGCAAACGCATCCTAAGAAAAATCTTTTGACATCTACGTTAATGAGGTGTATCCAGAGGTGGATAGAGTACCCAAAATGTGTACTCAAGTAAGAGTAGCACTACTTTAACATATTTTTACAAAAGTAAAACGTAGCCATCCAAAAATGACAAGATTAAGAGTAACAACGTATTTGCTAGATAGGCTACTTGAGTACTGAGTAACATCTGATCTAATATTTTTTAAATTTTGTCATCAGACAAACAAATACATAACGGTATGAGCAAACTGGTATTTTAAAGACTAAAATGAAAAAAGGATCCAAATAACAATTACATGACACATTTTAAACAGAAGAAATACTTTTCTAAGTCATTTATTTTTCAATATTATAGCAATACTTACAGTAGGTAATTTATGAATATATGTCAGAAGGTAAAAAGTACTTCCAGTGACAATTTATGGTGTTTACTATATATTGACCTGACCTCAAAATGCAACAAGCTCAACAGACAGAATACTACATTAGAAAATCAAAAAGCAGAACGGGAGGTCTCCTTTGAAAAACTGTAGGCGTGTGTCTGATTTATTTTTAGTTAAAATATGTTTGCTCTTCATTCAGTGAATTTATTCACAGTGGGTAGAGTATTCACAAATTTTACCCAAGAGTAGCAATACTTCATAATATTACTCAAGTAAAAGTAAAAAGTACGGCATACAAAAACTACTCTTAAAAGTATTTATTTCCAAAAAGTTACTCAAGTAAATGTAACTGAGTATATGTAACTGGTTACTAACCACCTCTGGGTGTATCTAAACCTCCATGGATAAAATTGACTCATTGATTGATAATGTGAAGGAGAGTGATACTTGCATAATTACTTCATTGCTTGCTAATTTAAAGTTAGATTTTCTTATGGCACATTTTGTGAGGAGAAACATGCCTGTATAGAGCAGAGTAACAATGCTGATCAGACCAGGAGCAGAAATCGCTACCTGAAATCTACCTGAGTGCTGTTACAATTGTTTTGAGTTATATATTTTGACACAAGCAGTAATTTATCACTGTGGCAAATTACAGGAAGCCTGGGTTTGTGACAGAATGCTGTTATCTCTCAAGAAGGTTCTGGCCTGTTAGATCCCCAAGCTACCCATCTCAGATATTTCTACTGACTTCCTTTGCATCATGGATAAATCACCATAGAGACTTCACTTTAGAAACCAAAATTAAAATGGGAGAATAAGACCTTTCTATCACTCCCTTTGTCTTGTGTGGACATTGTGGTAAGCACTATTGCCTGACTTTGACCTTCCAAAAGTAACGCCATCACTCTTTGGTTAGGCATGGGCCGGTTACCGGTTCCAAGGTATATCGCGGTATGAAAAAGTCAAGGTTTAAAAACGACAAAAATTTTCCGTCATACCGTCACTGCGGTATAAGCGTTATATGCTGTGTGAAGATGCAGCGTAAAGCACCACTCCCTCCTCTCCCCCCCTCGCACACCTGCGTTTGTTGTGAGTGACAAACGGGCAGCGCTGCAAGCTGTGTGATGGCTGAAGGAGGCGAGCCTCCAGAATTTTTACCACCGTCCCTAAGCGGGCCAAGTCGGCTGTTTGGGAATACTTCGGCTACCGTAAAAAGCCAGACGGTCATGGCTTGGAAGAAGAAGGTCGCCCGACGTGCAAAACGTGCTTGAGAACCGTGGCAGCAATACATCAAATATGATTGCGCATGTTCGGGAGCATCACCCATCGTTGTATGCTAAATTCAAGGTAAAGGTAATGCTGTCTTGAAATGAACGAGCGTATTAGCGTCTGACATTAGTGAAATGAGCGTGTTACCTTGGCAGATATGGTAACTACCTTATCGTATCTTTTATTCATCTCTATCCTACGAACTTTTTTTTAACTGAGGCATATATGGTAACTAGCATGCTAATGATGACATTTAAAATGCACATTTTAGAGCTGTAATCATAATACCGTGAAAGCGTGATATTTTTGCCTACGGTTATCATACCGTCAGAATCTCATACCGCCCCATGCCTATCTTTGGCAGCTTTTGACGACATTCTTGGTGGCCTAGAGCTAGCTTTTTTTATTTCATAGTTTTTTGCACATTGAAATTAATGCAACTATTCTAAGCTACGAGGCTGAACACAATTGAAAAGGAAAAGTCGTAAAAGTGATGATGTATGCCTTTCAAAGGATTGCGGACTCTATTCAAGTTTTGGCTTCTAAACTGTCATTAATGGTACAATGGATCATTCTGCCCTTGAATATGTTTGTGGGTCCACATGTCTCCTCATATTTGTGGTTGTATGTCATTTATGTGAGAGTTGTTGGTGTTTCAGCAGTTTGGCCATCATTAGCTCCCAGGAGAACAGTGTGAGTTGGTCGCAGGAGAGGGTGAGACAAACATTTGGAGTATCTGGGGTTAAGGCTGTCTGCAGCGACACCAGATTGGGATATTTTTTGTGTCTATGAGGAGGTGTAAAGAAGAGTTTTGTCATACCTTTTGATCCTACAGCAGCCATTACCCTTCTTTTCCCTTTCCAATCCTTTTGTTTAAGTATTTTCACTGCATTCAGACATTTACCCTCCCGCCTTCTCACATCCTGTCCCCACTGTTTCTCTCATTAGCTGAGGAGAGCTGGTGTGTATGGTAATAAGTTGACCATTTGGTGTTTACGAGTTGCTGTTTACATGTGTGCTGTCCCATTCTGTCTCACTCTGCTAGCCAGAAGCAGAGCTGTGTCTTTAAAAGCAGCTCATTAGTGTTTCCACTTGGATCTCAGACATCTCTTTTTACTCCTACAGCTGGTTCTGGGCACATTTGTCCAGTGATGCTCCCTCCCTCTAATGGATCATAAAAAAGACCCAGTATTGCTCATGTTTGCTCGCCTATTAATTATGTTCCCACAACCCACTTAAGCTACTGCAGTTATGCAGCTGCAGCAGTTTTGTTAGAGACTTTTTTTGAACAGTTAAATCAGTGCTAATAAAACCCTTTGATAATCCAAACATACTAAAGCCTGGATTCTCAAATGGATTTCTTCTTCTGCTGCCTTTCTCACAATTTTCCCCACTTGATGATGGTCGATAGGCACAGATTAAGGACTCTTACTGTACTTGGCTTTCTTAATTATAGTAAGAATTGGTAGGCTAACCAATAGCAAATTTGATATTTTCAATAATTTCTACATTCCCTAAAGGAAGATCTGCATGGATGTTTCTGTTTTACTTTCTTGTTTCTAGCTGAAACAATCTTTTGCTGATCTTCAGCCTTAGGTCCCAGGTCTTGCCAGGTGTTAGCTAAAGTACTTTCTCTCTAATCAAATAATGAAAAACAAACTCAAACACACTTAAAAGCAAAACTGCTGGAAACATGTTTTTCCTTAGAACCAAATCATCTGATTCCATCCAGTGGGAATAGGATCGTGTAAAACCAGTTTACATTTTCTTTCACCTAGTTTAAAAAAAATCCTGTTATTGCATTAACATAAATGAAAGAATTATTCAATATTTTATTCCTGGAAACTTATGTGTAACTAGTTACTACCCACCTCTGGGTGTATCTAAACCCCCACGAATAAAATTGACTAATTATGTGAAGGAGAGTGATACTTGCCTTATTGCTTGCTAATTTAAAGTTATATTTTCTTATGGCACGTTTTGTGAGGAGAAACATGCCTGTATAGAGCAGAGTAACAGAACAGAACAGAAGCTGGTCAGAACAGGAGCAGAAATCGTTACCTGAGGATTATTTTTTTGAAAGAACTTTAAGGCCTAATCTCAGTTTTTGCTGTGCCTTTAGAGGCCTGAGGCCTTTACATACATTGAAATCAGTTAAAAAGTTTTCTATTCAAGGAATACCAGCAGATTGCATCGAGTCATCATTACTCATCAACAAACCGTCATTTATGGTTGAATACCCACTGGAATACTTAAAACTAGACATACTGTATTATCTCAGCATTATTTAATAACATTTCACATATTTTCATTGCAAAATGAACTATATAAAAATTGATCAACCTAAGCTAAGTAGGCCTACTCTTTAATAACCAGAAGATGCCCACACACATTTGCCCTTAGCATTGAAATGTGTTTGTATGACTTCAAATATTATAACCCTGCTGGAACCTGTCAATACTCACTTTGATTTAAAAACTATTCGGTGCTTTTAAAAGAAGTAGAATGTTTTCATGATAAAAAATAAATATTAAACAGACACAACTATATAAGAAACTTAAGAGTGGCCAGTGATGCAATATAAACCACTTTTTTTTCTGGCATTAAAAATAATGTTATAGATGCATTTTACAATATTATTTTCAAATGAATGACCTGCTGCCAACTACAAGGAGGCATAAAGATGATGGACCTTTTGAAATCTGAATGTACAGTAATAAATATTCAAATGACAGACCAGCTCTCTGTGGTATTCTAGAAAGAGGAGCAGGAGATGCAGATGTATTTTTCATAAACGTTTTTGATTTCCACATTTGTCTTGATCCTCATGGTTTGTGAAAGCCCAGAGTCGTCTTCTGTGGCTGAAAGCTCACCATGAATAAATCAAGTGTCAAAATGTTTATTTATTCATTTATGAATCTCTGCTCACCTTAGATTCTCTGTACCATCTCTCAGTGGGACACTAACAAAGCATGCAGATTAAGTAAGTGTGAGTTATTTTCATGGACATCACTTGTTCCTTACTGTACTGCCATCCTTGGTGTCATTGTCTTCTTTTAGGCAGATATCCTCATATGTAGTAGTCAAGGTTAGACTGAAATTTAAAAGTAAACTACCTAATTACTCACTGCTTTGACATGAAATAATTTAAATTAATGCTCTTCAGAGATTGGAGTTTTAATCGGTAGGATAACTTCTTTCTTGGCTGATGTCTCACTCTTAAATATTTCAGTAGCTGTTGGTAATCCAGTTCCTCTTCTGGAGTGACTCATATTCTCACTACCACCTGAGCAGTTCGGCTCTCAAGAAGTGAAAAATGTCTATAATTGGAAGTCACTGGAGTGTGCTTGTGGGATGGAGGGTACTAAATTAAGGGTATGTGTGGCAAGAGTTTGCAAAGTAAGCACTTTTGCCGAGCAATATACATATCGGAAAGCAATATGTATGATTCAAACAAAGAATTATACTTCAGCAAATATCTACACTACACATGCTCATCCCTGGCAGTGTGTCAGCTTGCCAGCTGGCAGCCGGTTTATGTGAATGGAACCGAGCAAAAAAAAAGACTGTTTAAAATGCCAAGCTGAAGGTTGCAGTCTGCCTTTTTTCTTTGGTGTTCAGTCTCAATCAAACACAATACCTGGTTGACGTTTTCTGTTATAAATTGGATTTTGTTTGTTAGCCGTCGTGACTGATTAAATCTTTATTTTATCAACTGTTTAGCAATTAAATGATACTTTACCAACAAATAAACACAATCTCCTGTTAACTAACCCTTTCCACCTTGCTCCACTATTTACATTTATTTGTGTTGCTTTCAAACATTTTTATAGTCTCATAACATAGGTAGACTAGGTAAAGCTTGCTGGTAGTGGATTGGACAGAATGGCAGAAATTTTTCTTGGAACAGATTTAACAAAATGTGGAAAATATTCCCCAGATATTTTTGGCCATATTGACATGAAAGCATCAATCAGTTCATGTAGATTTGCTGGCAGCATATCTATGATCCATTTCTCCCATTGCACCTCATCCCAAAAGGGTTCTGTTGGTTTTCCAAGTGAATGTAAAGACTACTGGAGTAGAGGGAAGTCATTGTTGCATTTAAGAAACCAGTCAGATGATTTGAACGTCTTGACAAGGTGGGTACACTGTGGTCAAAAAGGGATCCACATAGTCAGCTACAATGCTTAAATAAACTGTGGTGTCTAAACAAAGATCAGCTCTATTTAAGCAACCCAACGTGTGTCAACATAACATTCCTACTCCATTACATCAGCAGCAGCCTGAAACTTTAAAGTAGTATGGATCCATGCTTTGTTTTTGTCAGATTCTGACTCTACCATCTGATTGTTGCAGCTGGAATCAAGACTTGTTGAGCCAGGTAATGTTTATTTATTTAGTCTATTATTGTACAGATTCAGGCTGTTTCCCTAAACTAAAAAAACAACAGCTTTGATAAAAGAAACTTAAAATTCATATACTCAATACACAAAACACGATAATGAGAACCAACCACCTCAAACCCAGCTTCAAAGTAAGGGACAAAACAACAAATAGTTCGGCTGGAGCTGCACTTTAAAGCAGGGTGAGTGGTTTATTAAAGCAACTTTAGGTTCAGTTTGGGATTTTTTGGCAACACAAAGCTTCCAAGTAAGAAGCTTTCTTCTTACTTGTCTGTCAGTGTTGTACAAATTCACAAGAATTACTTCCGAATTTAGTCAGGTATATTTTTTATATGAATTTGTTCTTTTTTTTTTTTCTGAAGTAGTTTACAAACTATGCTGCACCATGCAGTCCTTTTTAGACAGCATGTTACAGTAGTGTTTAGCACTATTGCCTTGTAGCAAGAATGTCCCAGGTTCAAATTCTGGCCTGGGGTTGAGTTTGCATGTACTCTGGACATTAGTAGGATGGAATTCTCAGTGTGCCTTTGCGTCATAACCGGGTGTGTTACTTATCTGTGACATCACTGTCTTGTTTATTTATTTATTTTTTCCACAATAAAGGTTTACTGACCATCTGAGAGTGAAATTTCAGTGCTTTAATAGGGGTGAATATATGGGATTTACATGTTGTTCTTGTGTAGTGGAATTTTGTTTAAAAAAAATCTGTGTCAGGCTTGTTTATGTGGTGATCAAATTCAAATCAAATCAAAATTTATAAAGTGCTTTTCATAAAAAATAGCATCTCAAAGTGCTTTACAGATTAAAATCACCCCACATAAGCCCCTCCAGAGTAAAAACATGCCCCCCCTTGTTCCCAACCCAAATATTGTTAAGGGTATCATTCTAAAAGGGCTCTGTATCACTTCCCATTTGGTTATTATAATCAACTTAAAATTGATACACCTTGAAAATATTCCCAAAAGGTGCATTTAGATGTATTTTTTAAAATCTGATATATTATTAATGGTTAATATTCTCAAATAAGCTCCCTGAGGCAGCTGATAGGTACCGGCAGGCCAATTGGAGTACGGCCGATGGTCGTAGAGGCAAAAACTCGGGCGTGGGAGGAGTTTGGAAAGGCCATGGAAAACGACTTCCGTACGGCTTCGAAGAGATTCTGGTCCACCATCCGGCGTCTCAGGAGGGGGAAGCGGTCTGCCACCAACACTGTTTACAGTGGAGATGGTGTGCTGTTGACCTCGACGCGGGACGTTTTGGGTCGGTGGATGGAATATTTCGAAGACCTCCTCAATCCCGGCTGTGTTGGTTAACGCAGCTCTGCAATATTGCGTGGACATCGGGGGCAGTTCCCTTGGACTGGCAGACCGGGGTGGTAGTCCCCCTGTTTATAAAGGGGGACCACTGAGTGTGTTCCAACTACAGGGGGATCACACTTCTGAGCCTCCCTGGTAAGGTCTATTCAGGGGTTCTGGAGAGGAGGGTCCGACGGATAGTCGAACCTCGGATCCAGGAGGAACAATGCGGTTTTCGTCCTGGCCATGGAACACTGTACCAGCTCTACACCCTCAGCAGGGTCCTGGAGGGTGTGTGGGAGTTCGCCCAACCGGTCTACATGTGTTTTGTGGACTTGGAGAAGGTGTTCGACCGTGTCCCTCGGGGAGCCCTGTGGGGGGAGTATGGGGTACCGGGCCCCTTGATACAGGCTGTTAGGTCCCTGTACGACCGGTGCCAGAGTTTGGTTCGCATTGCCGGCAGTAAGTCGGGCTTGTTTCCAGTGAGAGTTGGACTCTGCCAACGTTGCCCTTTGTCACCGATCCTGTTCTTAACTTTTATGGACAGGATTTCTAGGCGCAGCCAAGGTGTTGAGGGAATACGTTTCGGTGGCCTCAGGATCGGGTCTCTGCTTTTTGCAGAGGACGTGGTCCTGTTGGCTTCATCGGAACGTGATCTACGGCTTTCGCTGGAGCGGTTCGCAGCTGAGTGTGAAGTGGCTGGGATGAGAATCAGCACCTCCAAATCTGAGGCCATAGTCTTGAGCCAGAAAAGGGTGGGGTGCCTTCTCTGGGTCGGGGATGAGGTCCTTCCCCAAGTGGAGGAGTTTAAGTATCTGGGGGTCTTGTTCACGAATGAGGGAAAAATGGAGCGGGAGATCGATAAACGGATTGGTAGAGCATCTGGAGTTATGCGGGCGCTGTACCGGTCTATCGTGGTGAAGAGACAGCTGAGCCGAAAGGCGAGGCTCTCGATTTACGTTCCTACCCTCAAGTATGGTTACGAACTCTGGGTGGTGACCGAAAGAACGAGATCACAGATACAAGCGGCTGAAATGAGTTCCCTCCATAGAGTGTCTGGGCTCTCCCTTAGAGATCGAGTGAGAAGCTCACTCATCCAAAGGGGGCTCAGAGTAGAGCCGCTGCTCCTTCACATCGAGAGGAGTTAGTTGAGGTGGCTCGGGCATCTGGTCAGGATGCCTCCTGGACGCCTCCCTGGTGAGGTGTTTCGGGCATGTCCCACTGGGAGGAGGCCCAGGGGAAGACCCAGGACACGCTGAAGGGACTATGTTTCTCGGCTGGCCTGGGAGCGCCTTGGGATACCTCCCGAGGAGCTGGAACAAGTGTCTGGGGAGAGGGAACTCTGGGTGTCCTTGCTTAAGCTGCTGCCCCCGCGACCCGTCAGTGTTTAAATATTTGCATTGTCAATGCAGAATGTGTGTTTTATTCATACAATGTGTTGATACTGAGACAATGCACAGATCAAAATTTTTAAGTAATTTTTTATATTGAGTGAAATACTACATTGTGTTATATTTAACAGTTTCATGCATTTTTGTTGAGCCATCCCCTTTTCAACTTATTTAGCAGACTATGGCTTTGCAAGCTTCTCTGTAATTGATAACCTCTTCTTGTGTCCTCTTCCAAAAGCACCCAATTTATTAATAATTTTGGCACCAGAAAGTTGGTTTAGTCATAAGAGGATGAAAACAAATGCACACTCTGAGTTAATGCCATGCTTCATTAACCATGTTGTGTTCTGTGCCACAGTATTGTTTCCCATAGGTAACTCCTTTCCTATGCTTGAAAATATGAGAACTTAATTAAATATGGCACAAGTGTACAAAATCTGACTTGCTTTGAGTTGCTGTAACGTGAACAGGTAATGAACCAGGAGACAGGTTCAGCATTCTGAATAATAAAGCATAGCTAGTAATTGAGGCAAACAAGAAAACAGCAGGTGTCAAAACCCACTAACATTCAAAACAGAAGTAAAAGGAATACAGGGGTTTTCTAGCTCTGCAGTGTGGTTGTAAAATACTGAGGTTTATCTGGCATCTTTTTTCTTCCTGTCACAGCTGTTTATATTGCGGCTCCCATAATTGGATCAGACTTTTATTTGTGTGCTGCAAGCAAGGAAAGTATTTCCAACACTATATGTAAGCAAATCTATGTTTGTTTACTGTCAGATGTAGAAGGTGGGATTGAGAAAGGAGTCTTTTATAATGAGGTGAAGATATAAATGTTTAGGATCATTTATAAGACTTACAAATGAAAAGAAAATCATTGAAAAGGCTTAAAGGTCTGAGAAACAATACCCCTCTCATATTTATCTTATTTCGCTTTTGCTCCAGGCAGTGTGGTACTAAATAGCCTTGCTTTCAGCGTCTTGGCAGCTTAATCAAAGACAGAGTTTCTCTGCCGGTCCACAAATGTGCAGGTGGGAACAGTGCTGGGTTTTATTTACCTGGTGTGTTGTTTCAAGAAATGCAAATAACAATTCAAAGGAAGAAAAGCTGTAATTTACATATTAGTCTCAAAATGAACCAATAAAATATTCAACTATAAGGCTTTGTGCAGAGTTTTTAATGCAAAAACGAGTCTGTGGTGAAATCTACTGAACTAGAGAACCAAATCTTTTAATGTCTGTTAAAAACTCATTTTTAAAACTTAATATTTGGTTTTCTCTTTTACGTTCTTTCACTCTTAAAATCCTTCAAATATTTAAAATTATTGTTTTCATTAAACAAATAAGAAAATGAATGTATAATTCTCAAATTAAAATGAATCTGTCATCAATGAAAAAATCTAATTATTTGAAATGGAAAAGACGGAAAGCCAACATAAACTGGTGATCAAGAATTTTACTATTTATCGTATCAAGGTTTATACTAATGGTTTAATTTTGGTAAAAGGGAACACACAGCAGAACAGATTCTAACACTACAATCTCCATGTTGAAGGCTAAAGAGGAAATTTTTATAAAGTACAAACTGAACTAATTTGTTATATTTTCTAAGCTCATTGACAACCTACCAACAACCAAGGAAAACGTGAGTAATCTCTCAAGGTTTTAATAAGAGGGGTTTTGTAGCCAATAAATTTGAAAATAAAAGGGACAAGAAATTCTACACTTTACTGCCTCTGACCTGTGAGCTTCTGTTACTATAGCTGCCAGAACAGGAGAAAGGAGTGCACTGTGTGGGTCAGACGCAGCTGTCTCAAAACTACTTGTGTTTCTCCTCAGGCAGGTCCCCCAACTCTATCCCTTGTGGGAGGACTGCTGTTTAGGCGACCTCAAGGTATCTAGAAAGTAGGAGCTGTTGGATATGTTTCAGGTAGTTGGTTGTACTGGTGGTTCCCCATTTTGGATTCAGAACTGGGTTGTAGACTAACGAATAAGACTCATAAGGGTAGTTACTGAATGACCCTGAGTACAATCAAATGAGCAGAGGAAATGCACTCAAAATCTTCTGGTTCTGAACTAGCTGGCCAAGACTTCTTGCTGGGTTACCAGTTATGTCCTACTGTTAATCTGAGCCAGAAATCAGAAGACTGAGCTTCCGGGTGAGGAGATGGCATAAGAGCTGATTAGCCAATCACAGGTGAATTTAAGGAAATGTAAAGCTATGTCACCCTAGGAGGCATAGATTCCATATTTTATTTATCACATTCTTTAGACTAGAGAGAGAGAAAAATGTCAACAATTGTTCTTAGATAAATAATTAAATCTCATGACCGAAGCTGTTTTCACATGCTAATTTCTTCTATTGATTAAAATTGCTTAAAAGAAAATGGTTAACAATCACGGTTCGCAGAAATTCATCAATGATTTTATTTAACTATTCATGAATGATTTTAAAAACTGTCTGAATTAACAAAATAACTTTTTTTGAACATAGTACTTGTTGAGGTCAAACATTCATTTCTTGAAAATGAAAGGAGCCATCTGAGAGAATAGGAAGTTATAACTAAATCCAAAAGTATAACAATTACATTTTGAAAGAACTGGAAGGAAAGCAGTTTTTGCATGTGGAAGGTAAAATTTGGTGTGTGGCTGCCTTCCCCACATCCCACCCCTCTGTTTTAAATGCACATTATTACAACACGCATCAACACCATACTAGAGCGGGAGGATAGAGGCTAGGGGTCTTCTTACACCCCTGTTCGCTACCGGCCATCAGGGGTTGGGGTCCGGAGGAGGAACAGGTAGTCTGGTCGGGGTCCTGGGCTGTCGGGCTGCCTCGCCACTGTGGGGCCCTTCGCGATCTGCTTGTCTCCGTCCTAGAAGGTAGGGGGTCCATCTCCTGGGTCCGGGGGCTGGTGGCTCTACTGGGGCATCGGTACCTGGACTTGGGAGCATGAAGTGTGTATGGGGTGTATGAGTGAGGGTACAGCGTCATTTCTAGGGTGTCTTGGTGAGTTAGTGAGAATGTATGTGTTTAAGAGGGAGGGAATGTATGACTGTCTGTATGTCTTTGTCTGCCTGTCAGGTTGGGTCTTGGGCTGCCCTCTCGCCTGGCGCACCTCAGGCCTTACATTTAATGGGGGGCCTATTTCCCCTCCGTCACTCCCCGCCGGTGATGGATGCCCCTGCCTACTGGTGCGTCGGTGGTCAATCCGGTTCGGACCTGGTGCGTGCCTGGCCGGGCCTGGCCGGGCCTGGGGGGCCCGGTGTTGCAGTCGGCCGATGCGCTGGGGTGCCAGGGTTGGGATTGTTGGGTGGAGCCTGCTCGGTGGCTCGGTGGGACACGGATCCAGCGTCTCTGCTCATTGGATCACCTGTTCTGTGCGCACCGTGCGTGGTCGGTTCATTGGCGGGTTGGACCGGCCCTGGCCTTTGTTGGATCCCTGGTCTCGGCTCTCTGCGTTGCGCGGGATCAGGACTCGGGAGCTGGTACAACTTGGTGTCCATGTGCTGGCTGAGCTTGGCCTGAGGATGCTATCCATCCGCAGGGGTGGGGCCCTGGGATATTGGCGGTGGGGATTGGCCTAGGGTGGTGGTGGCGTGTGGCGGCCAGCCGAGGCCCCTGCGGTGCCGGGGGTCCCTTGTCGGGCGGTCCCTTGTCGGGTCTCTGCTGGGGGGTGGGGCGCCCCTGGGCCCCGGCTCTCCCGGTCCATGGACCAGCCCGCCCTGGCGCGGCTGGTTGCCGGCGGGGCCCATGGGCTCGTCACTGCTGCCCCCCTGCATAGTAGCCGCTGGATGTTTCCCTGGGGTTCTCCTTTGCTCCTCTCTTGGGGGATGCGGTCAGCCCCGCCCGGGTCTGCCTGGGGCTCTGGGGGTCCTTTGGACGTCTTGGCTCTGATCTCCTTCATGTCTGCATCGATTCCTGGGAGACAGATTGATGCCTGCTCACACCAGCTATCGAACACTCTTATGGAGAAACCTTATATGCACCAGCATGCTAACACACACACATAGATGTGGGGTCTCTGGTGTTTACAGATATATTATTGGGCTGAGGTTATCATTTTTGTTTTTCTGTTTGTTTTGTCAATGTTCCTTTTTTGTGTTTTGTTTTTTCCCCTCTCTCTGCCGTCCTGTGGGTATGGAGGCAGACTTCAATGTTTTCCTGTGTTTTCTTTGTTACCTTTCCTCTCTTGTATTTTCAACTCACCCTCTCTCATGACATTTTGTTTCCTACCTCTCTTCTTCATCTTCTTTCTTTCTTCCCCTTAATTTTCCGTCTCCGGGTCCATAACATCAGGAAATAAAACCCCCAGCAATTCATAATAAAGATTTTTCACACATATATCAAGTGGAGTACTATAGCAAAAGCTGTACTGCTCCGCTTGTGAAAGTAAATCTGTTGGGCTTCTACTTGGGACTTAGACACCAATTCTGAGCACCACACTGCCAAACAGGACACGTAAAAAAAGCAAAAAAAAACATTTGGTGTTTGTATTCAATACACCAGGGATGTCAGTATTTAGTTTATGTACTAACCAACCAGGTGTCACAGTCATTTTGTTCAGAGCACACCATATACCAGGGGTGGGCAATTAATTTTTACAAGGGGCCACATGAGAAACCTGAGTGTTGTCAGAGGGAACATGAACCTAAGTCTGCTCAACTTTCTTCCATTGTAAAATTCACTAACTTATAAATTAAGAATAGCTGGTACTGGTAATCCCCGCAACCCTGCATTAGGATGGACGGGTACAGAAAATGGATGGATGGATGGATGGATGGTACTGGTAATAAGAAGAATAAAACTAAAATAAAATTGTGGTGCATAGGTCAAATAAAACAAAAACAATCACTGAATCATTGCAATTTAATTTGAATTTATTAATCTCCACAAACAAGAAGTTTATAGAAATGCAACAATGCAATGACTTGTCATGTTTTCCTCCTCATTTTACTTCTTCAGTGAGAATAATCCAGCCTGTTCAAGGGCATTGAAATTTGACTAAATGTCTGAGGTGGCTATGTGAAAGACAGCAGAGAAGTGGCTATGCAAACGATAGCTGAGAGGTGGTTATCAGTGATAGAGGATCTGTGTTTGGATTTGTTGAACTTCATCACTGAGAATGTCTGTTCACATACATAAGTAGATCCAAAGAGGACTTTAATGTATGAATGGCCTCACCCGTAATATGCCCAAGTCTGCCTTATATCATAAGGGATTCCAGGTGGATATCCAGTGTTAAAAAGTAAATGATGATATTCCATTTAATAGTAAAATTTGAACCTGAAGTAAATCCTGAATTTCTGACTCCACAGCATATTAAGATGTTTTCATGATAAACTATTACTGAACAAAACCTCTCTTAATCTAAATATAGATATTTTTTTTTATCACTGACCCCACCCACACCTCTCATTTCATTTGTATATCTACTCAGAGGTTGGTAACCTTGTATCTTGCACTTGTTGTCATAACTGTTGTATTTACTTTATCATAAAAACCCAAAGCACTGCTGCTGTTTGTGAACAAAGTATGAACCCATTAAGCCAAGACGTCAGGGGAAAATAACTTTCAGTAAGAGTCATACAATGTTATTGTAACACCCACATAGTTAACTCCTTAAAATTCTCCATGTACTCTTTTGCTTCCACTGATAAATATAGTGCTTCTTTTTTTTAAAGAGTTCTCTATGCTCCAAAAAACAGACTCAGATTGAGTTCTCAGAAAGAATGATTGTGCTGCCTGGTGTTTTGAGAAAACATTTACTTGCAATGCAGGGTCATCACCTTTAACAACTGTGTTCTTTATCTGTGCTTTCTAATTACAAAGTTTAGACCCTATAGAATCAATGGAAAGACAGACCATTTCATTAAGTTCAGAGTCCTTCTTTTTGGTGGACAGATGTTTTAACGATAATGATTTAGCATATTTGTCAAGGTAATTCCATAGCTCCTTTGCAGGAAACTTGGGAATGCGGTGCAACACACTTAATTTAATCTAATGTGCCTGATAATTGCTGCTTTTTTACCATTTCTCCACACTCACCTTGAACTTAATCATAGATTTTCTTTTGCTCTCCACTGGGGATAAAAGATGTTTCTGGGAAATTCAATTATCTTAGAAAAAGATTGCTACCAGTCTCAGACTACACATGGACCATTCAGTTTATTCCTCCTTTCTTCTGCACTAGGGAATTTCTCTTCCTCTTTTCTCTCACATTTCCGCAGTATAACCCCTGTAAAATATTTACTGTATAAAACCTAATTTAGTACTTCATAATTGGTTGCTTCTTGCTGTGTCTATCATTTAAATAGGAGCTGAAAAGACACTGTCATTTAGACTTCAGTAGGAACCCAAATTTGGTGTTTTACAGAGGCTTTTGTTTTAGGTCGTATTTGACTAGGAACACAGGAAGCTCTTGGGGAAAGCATTGAGTCAAACAGACAGAGATTAAAAGTGTCTTTGCTGCCATAGGCTTTTAATCATGGCTTTAAGGAAACAGCACAGCCCTGTAATTCAACAATATGGTGTTGGGATTTGATGTACATCCATCTAAAAGACACACAAACATACATACGCACACACACACCCATACGAAGCATGTGCTGGAAACCTAAAATACCATGTATCCACAAACAAGGAGTGTTTGGGCACATTCATAATGACACTATCAAACCAAACCTGACACCACCTGTGAAGGAGAATCCCTGAGGTTTAGTCTCTTTTATTACAAAAGCCTATTTGATTTTGGCTTGGTTATAAGAAAAGAAATCACATAGGAGACAAACCTGAGGGCAATGGAAATCAAGTTTAATTTTGACTCCTGCAGGCCACCATCATAGACTGAGATGAGATTAATTGGTAAAATAATTATGATACAGCATTTAGGTGCTGTTGATTACATTTTTAAAAATCTTCTGCAAATACAAACGGTATAGAGTAAATGACTATTATTTTTTTGAAGGACAGCGAGATTTAATCAACATTGTTTCACTGTTAATAAATAGCACATGCATGCTCAGTTAATTAGTACTGATTATGATGTGAGTTACAATTACATATTCAGCACATGCATTACTATGGAGAGAAAATTGTCTCAAAAGATCTGTGTTTGTGTAATACTTGATTTGTAACTTGTGTCAGCCTGTTTGTGTGTAACTTTGGGTAGTTGTATGTGTAAAACATGATTTGTATACCGTAAAAAACATTTTGTGCGTAACTTTGAGTACTTGCAGTTGTGTGTTCAAATGTACACACAAATATCAAGAAATTACGAGTACAAAATACATTTACCCGTGCACAATTTCAAATTACATGAACTTAAAACAAACTACAAATTCAAAATGGGTCCTATGCATACAAATCGTTAAATATGCATGCACCAATTGCCTGATACACACAGACAAAACCACATTTACACACAGATTAAGGTTACAAGTGAACGAGGAGTTTTGAGACTAATTTCACGTCTCCAGATTTATACACACATGATGCATTTAAATGCTGGTAGAATGCTGGGTCATCTGAGTTTTCTTATTACGTTCCCTCTAAACTTGCTGTTGAAGTGGCAAAGACGTTTGTCTGTGAAAGAAAGAATATCTCAGCACTGCTTAGTTGTAACACAGACCAACATTTTCTTTTTTCAATTCGAAAATGGTTTTCTCTTTTGTCCTTGAAGTAATCGAAGTAATCAAATGAAGAGTAATAGAACTACGTAGTTCCTATGGCATCTTTAAAATTCTAAAATTGTTTAAAGGAGTCATAACCTGTAATTTTCACTTTTCCATGAGAAAAAATGTATGTTATGATTGCCTAGTGATTATACACTGGCTGGGAAGCCGATATTTAAAAGTGAAGCGTTTGTTAACCCTTGGTTTCGTCAACGACCCCACGTGCACGCGCACTCAAATACGTGATTTTAATTTCTGACGTCAAGTCGGCGCAGGATATACCATATATAGACATCGCAGACTTATCCTGCAGGACGCCCGCCCTCCCCCGCATTTTCCCGCGCATGCTTCTTTGAACACCTCTGGGCTGCGGATCAGAGCGGATCTAGAGCGCATGCAGTGGAAATTGAGAACGGCTCTGGAGTGCGTGGTGGACCGGAGTGGAGCGCATGCAGAGGAAATTGGGGTTCAGACAGTCAGTACCTGAATGACTGACAGTGTGCGTTCATAAGATGGTAAGTTAGAAGTTTTTATACGCATTAAGTTGCTTATGTTTAGAGTGTATTTTGATGATTTACCAGCCAAATATTCTTGGTTCTATTTAAATGCAGTTATGCAAAAGTGGCATATAATTAGTCATGTAAACATACCCTAGCCTAACTCCAGTTGTTAGCTAAAACCCCAAAGTTAGCCTAGTTTGCACCATTTGTTTACATTACGCTAAAATCTGGCGGTACAAAAATTAAAAGCTTAAAGGTTGCCTTTGTGGTTTGCATAGACATGTTTATATATATATATATATATATATATATATATATATATATTTCTGTAAACAATCATTGCTCGTAAATGAGCTTATATGGTGTTCCCATGGTTCTTCATGTATTGCCACATCTAAGTTTGATTTTTGCAAATTAAGCTTTTTTTAATATGTTTTAGGGACCAAAGATATGATTGCTTCTTTTAAGAGAAACTATAACCTCTTGACCGGGGCAAAGAGGTCACTGTGGCATGGAGGTAAAAGAATGAATCCAGTTACACACCTTATGCTTACAGTACACTTATATTAACGCTCAAACACTGCAGAACCTGGTATCTCAGTAGAGTATAGTTCACACATGTGTTCTGCTGACAAACTATAGTTTTGCGTTCATGGATTAACACAGTTGTCATGTTTCCGTCCTCACTTATTTTCTGTCTGTGTTATGAGGACAATTCTGATTTAGATGGACCTGCAGGGGAAGGTCATCCTCTTGCAGGCCAATAATGGGGTGATTAAAAGAAAAGTACTGTATGTACATGTGTAATGAATATATGATTTGAACTGCTCAAGTTAATTAATGTGCATTTCCTAAAAGTTTCTGTTGTTCTTTTTGTCAACAGTGATTTTCTCTGTTTAGTACATCAGGCAACGAATGGAGGCTGAGAGGAGAGCCAAGGAGAACAAGGACAAGATGTTTAGTCTGTTTTCAGTTTGAATTTATTTGTTCTTGTCACATTTGATATTTATTTATTTGCTATTTGTTATGAATAAACTGATTAAAACAACTAGTAATTCTCATTAACTCATTTTATTAACTGTTTTATTGTTATTTAAGCTCTTGGAACAGTTAGAAATAACTAACCAATGAAAACAAAACTTGTAAGACATCAAACATATTTACAGAAGGAATAATTATTGTGTAGCTGTTGATAGTTTTTCATGGAGGAGAATGGAGAACATCTTTCTAGAGCGGTGGTTCTCAACCAGTGGGGCGTGAGTAGGCTACAGGATGGGAGGGGGAAAAAATAGAAAACTTATCACTAAACTACTGTCATAAAAAGTTATAGTTTTGTATATACATAACTCCTGAATAAAAATAAAAATGTGTTTGAACTGATAAAAAAAAAAGGTTTTGAACAAATTTGATTCGTTTGTCAACAGTGAGCGCAAATGCAGGTGATAAGCGGTTTTATTAAGCGAGTCACACTGAAGTCCGCTGGCTCTCCATGTGCTGGGTGTTACCGCGGTTGTATGAGCTGTGAGAGGAGGTGAAGTGGTTTTTGACAGAAATCAAATCAGTTCTGGCGAAGCATCTGGATGACACTATTTGGCTTGCGTCTCTGTCCTATTTGATCGATATATTTGACTGCTTGAATGGCCTTAACCTGTCTTTGCAAGGCCGCAAAACTCATATTTTGCTCCTTGCAGAGAAAGTGCTCTCCTTCACACAAAAACTAGACCTCTGGCATGGCTGCATCAGTTGAGGGAACTGCAACATGTTCCCCAGCCTTATAGACTTTATTACTGATGCAGGCATGTCACACTATTTCTCCTCCCTATTTCAATCAGTGGATGAGCACCTGTCAGCAATGAGAAAACAATTTGCGACGTACTTTAAAGAGGATTATTGCTGTTTTGCGTGGGTTCGAGATCCGTTTGTGTTCACAGCAAACGAGCTGTCAATTGATATGCAGGACCAGCTTATTGAGGTGAAGATTGACAGTAGACTGAAGGAACTCTTTAGCTCCTGCCCTCTTTTGTCATTCTGAGCAGCATTGATGCAGGAATACCGTTAACTCTGTGACGTCGACTTGAAGATTCTCCTTCCTTTCGCGTTGACATATTTGTGTGAGGGAGGATTCTCAAAAATGACAAAACAAAATACCGCAATCGTGTACAAATCGAGGATGATTTTAGGTTATGTTTATCAAACACTAAGTCAATAATTGAGGATCTTTGCAAGGCAAAGCAGGCTCGGGTCTTACATTAGCATCAAATACCTGCAAGCTTCTGTAAAGAATGCAGATGATGCCTACTATTAGGCCTAGTAATATAACAATAATTAAGCATAAATTAATATCAGAGGTCTGGTGCCAATTCCCAATTATAGCAATTGCCTAGTGATGAGAATAGGCCTACTGATAATAATAATAACAATAATAATAATAATAATAATAATAATAATAATAATAATAATAATAATAATAATAATAATAATAATAAAGCATGTAACCTCATATAATTATATAGCAATAGCCTAGTAATGTTGATAGGCCTACTACTACTCATAATAATAATAATAATCATAATAATAATAATAATGCCTGTAAGCTCACATTAGAAGTCTGGTGCTACTGCCAATTATAACAATAGCCTGGTAATGATAATAGGCCTACCTACCGCTACTGATAATAATAATAATAATAATAATAATAATACTTGTAATAAAAATAATAATAATGGGGGATGGGGGCGCACTGGGGCCCCAACTGCAATTGTCCTGCTTTGGGAGGGTCCAGCTTGCAAAAGGTTTGGAACCCCTGTCCTAGACCATCCTTCAATTCAATTCAATTCAATTCAAAATTCAAAAATACTTTATTGATCCCAGAGGGAAATTAAGTGTTTGTATAGCTCATATAATTAATTCTTTAAGGAGTTGTTGTAGATGATGATGGCTGTGGGCAGGAAGGATTTCCTGTAGCGGTCTGTATTGCAGCGAAACTGAAGAAGCCTCCGACTGAAGACGCTCTGTTGTTGTATGACTGTCTCATGAAGAGGATGCTCAGGGTTGTCCATAATTTTTTTGATTTTATGAAGAATCCTTCTTTGCATTATCATCTCCAGATGTTCCACAGTTGTCCCACAGTTGTCCCAAGAACAAAAACAGCCTTCTTCATCAGGTTGTTTAGCCTTTTTAAATCCCTGGCTCTGATGCTGCTACCCCAACAGATGACGGCTGAAGAGATTACACTCTCCACAACAGACTTGTAGAAGATCTGCAGCATCTTGCTGCAAACCTTGAAGGACCTAAGCTTCCTCAAGAAGTACAGTCTGCTCTGTCCCTTCTTGTAGACAGCTTCACTGTTGCGCCTCCAGTCCAGTCTGTTGTCAAGGTGAACTCCGAGGTATTTATACTCCTCAACCATCTCCACTTCTTCTCCCATGATGGAAACAGTGTTTGACTTATCCCTGTTTCTTCTGAAATCTACAATCATCTCCTTTGTTTTGTTCACATTCAAGGTGAGACGATTGTTTCCACACCATGTCACAAAACGGTCCACCAGCTCTCTGTATTCAGCTTCTTGTCCATCTCTGATACACCCGACAATTGCAGAGTCATCTGAGTATTTCTGCATATGACAGGTCTCTGATTTGTACTGGAAGTCTGAGGTGTACAGAGTGAAAAGGAATGGTGAGAGTACGGTCCCCTGTGGTGCTCCTGTGCTGCTGACCACCTGGTTTGACACACAATTCTTCAGTCTCACAAATTGTGGTCTGTTGGTCAGGTAGTCATTGATCCAGGCGATTGTTGAGGGTTCCACCTGTGTCTTCAAGAGTTTCTGACAAAGCAAATCAGGCTGAATTGTGTTAAATGCACTAGAGAAATCAAAGAACATGATCCTCACAGTGCTTCCTGCTTTGTCCAGATGACAGTGGGTTGGTTGAAGTAGGTGGATGATGGCATCTTCAACTCCAACTCCACAGCGATAAGCAAACTGCAGTGGGTCCTGATACGTTCTTGTTTGCTTACTCAGGGGTGCCAACAGGAGTCTCTCCAGGACCTTCATGATGTGGGATGTCAGGGCAACGGGTCTATAGTCATTGATGACTGATGGGTGAGTTCTTTTGGATACTGGAACAAGGCAGGATGTCTTCCACAACACTGGAACCTTCTCCTGAGTTAGGCTATGGTTGAAGATGTGCTGCAGAATCCCACAGAGCTGCTCTGCACAGGCCTTCAGGACTCTGGGGCTGACACCATCTGGACCTGCAGCCTGGTTCCGGTTCAGTTTCTCCAGCTGCCTCTTCACTTGACTTTTGGAGACAGACAAGTGGGAGGGGGAGGCAAAGGGGGTAGCAGCATTTCCTGACTTGGTTGAAGTCAAACTTGTGGAATTAGAAGAGTCCATGGTTGAGGTGAAGGATAAAACATCCGAGGTGTAACAGGAAAGCTGTTGATCAGAGGAGAGTGGGATGTCTGTTTGGCTGGGAACAGGAGAGGGGGATGCTGAGCTAGTTCCTGAACTGAACCTGTTGAAGAATATGTTCAGTTCATTGGCTCTGTCCAGACTTCCATCTATCCAATCCTTCTTGTCCTTAAAACCTGTGATCTTTCTCATTCCTGACCAGACATCTCGGATATTGTTCCTCTGTAGTTTGTTCTCCAGCTTCTTCCTGTATGCCTCCTTGCTGTCTCTGATCTTGACCTTAAGTTGCTTCTGTATGCTCCTCAGTTATTCCCTGTCTCCCTCCCTGAAGGCTCTATTTTTCTTGTTTAGCAGTTCCTTCAGGTCACTGGTGATCCAGGGTTAGTTATTAGGGAAGCATCTCACTGTTCTGGTGGGGATGATGTTGTCCACACAGAGGTTTATATAGTCAGTCACACACTCAGTCATGGCATTGCTGTCCTCTCCATGTGCTTGGCAAAGAGTCATCCAGTCTGTGGTTGCAAAACAACCCTGCAGGGCTTCTTCAGCTTCCTGTGACCATTTTCTCACAGTTCGTTTTGTCACAGGTTGCCTCTGAACAAGGGGTTTATATTCTGAACAGAGAAAAACAAGATTGTGATCTGATTGTCCCAGAGGAGGTCTTGGTTTGGACATGTATGAATCCTTTACATTTGCATGAAACAAATCCAAGGTCCTGTTTTCTCTTGTAGAGCAGCTGACAAACTGTTGAAATGTTGGAAGTGTAGTAGAGAGCAAGTCATGATTAAAATCACCAGATATTGCCACAAATGCATTGGGGTGCTGTTAGCAACACTGGAACTGATGACATCACATGCATTGTAGGCAACGGCTGAAGGTGGAATGTAAAAAACTGCCAAAATTACACTGGTGAACTCTCTTGGTAAATAATATGGACGAAAACTCACTGCCAAGAGTTCGACATCTGGGCTGCAGAGACGACACTTCACAGTAAGATGTCCTGGATGACACCATCTGTTGTTTACAAGCACTGCTACTCCACCACCTTTTCTTTTTCTTCTCGTCTTCAGATCTCTGTCTGCTCGTACATTCAGGAAGCCTGGCAGACAGACGTTGGAGTCGGGGATATGATCCAGCAGCCACGTCTCCGTAAAACACATAACACTGCATTCACGGTACTCTGGCTGAGTCCTTGTAAGGGCTTGGAGTTCATCCATCTTGTTAGCCAGTGATCTTACGTTGCCCATTATGATCGATGGAAGAGATGGCTTGAACTTTATCTTTCTCTGTCTCCTTTTCGCTCCTGCTCTGCATCCACGTCTCCTCCTTATGTGTGTGTGCTTTGGGTAGTCCAGAGCATAATCCAGGCTAGCTCAATCGACAGTTGCCACATCACTAAGACATATTCAGAAGACAGTTGATTCTACCAGAGAGCACTGCCGATATATAGCCCTCCTTAGCATTGGCTATATTTGTTTCCAATTTAACAACAGATCTAGAAAAGTAATACTATTTCTGATAATTATTTGTTTCATTAGATGTTGTCATGGCTGGTTTTGATGCAGGGCTCCTCTGTAATCTGGACCCACCCAGATCCAGATTCTGGTGGGATTTGAAGAGATAGAAATTCTGTTAATGTTGTATGAGGGTTTAATTTTGTAGTGCACGTGGCAACACTTAGAAACAGTGAACAATCCTGTGTGCCTTGTGTGAAGAAGCTGTGACCATTCTGTGAACGAAGATCTATGTGGGAGGAGTTTTAACTTGTTTCAATAAAAACCTTAAGATGAGATAAAGCTGTGCTCAGTTACTAGAACTGAGTCCAGCGAACGATGTCTTGCTGTTAATTGTTGTTTGTTGTTCTTATTGCTCCTTTTTACAGAAATGAACGAGCACGCGGGAAGGTGAAATGAGAGCTCAGAGAGCCCAGGGTCATAAATTAAATGTGTGTCTGTTCCTTTTAGATAGGCTTTACATTAGAGTGAAAACACCTTCTCAACAATATGGTGACCCCGACGTGATTTCTGGAGGAGCAAAGGAAAACGTGAGTTTGGAAATTGTTGTGATCAACAGATACTGGAGAGCGGAGGACGGAAGTGACCCAGGTCTGAAGTTATTTGGTAAGCGCTGACACACGAGGCGCAAAACTGACTAATCTAAAACTATGTTCTGTCTTTAGTTCTCCAGTAAATGTTGATATCTGTTTCTGCTGAGTTAAATAGACGCCGACCGGGTCGGTAAACTCAGGGTGTGGCCGGCCCTAAGGTAAGCTAGGACGCTTCTTACTGAAAGCTTGCGTGTTGGACACGAGGAAGGCTGAGTGGGATCAGCTCGTGGATTGAGAAACCACGGAATGTCAAAAAAAAAGAAAACTCAGAGATCAGAGAGCAATTTCAACCCTGGCATTTCTTGTTCCTTTGAGCAGGATCCCAAATCTGACTGGATCTCCGGGAGGAGCCACAGGCTGCTGAGCCCGTGCGTGGCCTGGTCTAGGACCAGCTGGATCCTGGAGACCTCCAGCTCAATGTGGAGGCCGGAAAATCGCGGAGTTCCTCCCGGAGCAACAGTTGGATGGGGTCTTCCTTTACAGGGACAACAGCCAGTGAGTAAAAAATTTGATGCGTGAAAGAATAAAAAATAAGAGAGAAGAAATAACTAGGTCCGGGACCTTTGTAATGCAAGTTTGTGTTTTTGCAAATAAAGATCGGGGATCTTTGTGTGATAATCCAGGATCTCACAATGAATATAAAGGAGTTGGACTCCAAAGCGCGCAGAGGTCTGGGATCTCAATTAGAAATAGGTCTAATGATAAATAATATCTAAATAATAATACTAGTAATGAAAAAGCATGATAATAAATACATAATTATATTAATGTGTGATAAACCGGTTGTGTGACTATGTGTGTGAATGGAGATTTCTTCCCTGTGAAACAGCTGTAGGGTGAAAGGAGTCTCATGGTTAGAAAATTGAGTAAATAACACTGCGATAAGATAAATAGATCAGATAAAAGAGAAAAAAGCTGAATTTACTTCATTAACGTGAGAATGATAAATATTTAAAAATGAAAAATAAAAACAGTAAAATATGGGGAAGAAAATAGCAAAGCAGATTTAAAGGAGATGCAAAATTTATGTAAGAGAAAAGACAATACAACATTTCTTTAAAATAAATAAAGATTATGAATTTGAAGGACGACTGACTGAGTAATTTCGCGCACTTCTTGCGATATAAAATAAAACTGAGCAGAGTGATTTTATTTTGAAATTCAGGCGGATGTCTACAGGTCCTGTGGGGTAGCAGCTGGGTGGCTACGTGAATTTATTCTTTGTAACAAGCGGCAGCTTCAGATGCTTGCTTCTAACATTTTAATGACAGGAAAGGAAAGGAAAGGAAAGGAAGGAAAGGAAAGGAAAGGAAAGGAAAGGAAAGGAAAGGAAAGGAAAGGAAAGGAAAGGAAAGGAAGGGGAAAGGAAAGGAAAGGTAAGGAAAGGAAAGGAAAGGAAAAATCTTGTAATGCGCTGGGTTAGAGACTGAAAAAAAGAGAAGAAATGTTGTAGTAAAGAATGTAGTAACGCACTCCAAAATTCAACTTTAGTTACCGTAGCACACCGAGTATAAGCGCATTTTAATATTTACACTCAATGGAGTTGTTGCTAATGGGACAAAATTATGGGTCTGATTAAGCAAGAAAGATGTCTGGACCTACACCTGAGATTGGGAGAGGATGCCGGCCCTCGTCCCAATCTCAGTTGAGAATGGTTACCACGTTTTTGGGCATCTAGCAACAGACTCTTCCACATATAATCATAATAATAAGCTAATTTGTAGAATCTTTATGAAAGAGCAGATAAGCAGAGAGCAAGGAATAGAGATGTGATGTTTTGTTATGGAAATATCAGTTGCTGATTATCTCATTGACAAAATGGTAAGAAGTTAGTGAAGTCAGATGAAAAAATAAAAAATAAAAATTAGGAATTTTGTTTCCACTAAAAATGAGATTGAGTTGTTAGAAAAATGAAATAAAAATAATAGATTTTGCTACAGTTAAAATCTGTTGTGTTAATCATAGTATCTAGAGATTATTTTCTAATTTGTTAGGAAGAGATTTCCTATTTCACTTGAAGTTGGGCATGTTCTCTGTAGGAGATAAATTAATAATCCAAATTTTAGATTTCATAAAATTCTTGAAACAGGACAGCTACCAAATAATTGTTTTACTTGGAAAAAGAAAAAATAAAGTTTTAACTGAAGTTTGTAATCAGATGAAGATAAATAATAATATTATTGCTAACAGAAGATTCAAATTGAACTTTGCATGTTTTTGGCATTTGGCCAACAATGGGGAACAGGGGTATGGCAACCTCTAGTGGCGAACTAATTAAAAGCATTTCTTACGGACAATTCAATTCTCAAACTGATTAGTTCATGGACAAGAAGTGTGTCAGACATGGAAAAAAAGAAAAGCTTCTCATATACAATTAAGAAACAGCTTTGAGCAAACAAAGGCTGTATTGAAAAAGCTCTATTTGGTAAGATAAGATAATTTCTTCTAATGGATTTGTAATGTTAACAGTGAAACATTTAGATACACTAACTGTTGCAGAAATGTTGTTTAGAGAAATAATGCCTAGATTTGATATCCACAAATGATCTATAGTGGTAACGGAACACATTTTGTGAATTAAATAATTGATAAAATAGGACAAAGATTAGAGATCATTTTTAAGAGACAATTGGATTCTAAAAGCAAATTAAGAAAGGCCATGGATAAGACTAAACAGAATTGGAGATACTGTTTGGTTATGATAAAGCTATATATAAATATAACACCAAGTAATTTAACAAATTTGACGAAACCTTATACCTTCCTACAGTTTGGTATATTAAAATAAGAGGAACAATTACAAACTGATTTATGACTGTATGATAAAAATGTTGCAATTTGAAAAAAAAAAAACAATGGAAGAAACGGGACAAAATTTGAATATTGGCCTAATTATATTTTAAATCTATTGGCGTAGATATAGAATTCCTTAGATTGGTTTACTCTCTTCTAAAAAACAATTTGATTAAGATCTGGGAGTTTTCATGATCAAAATACTGATAAGTACATGAGTTATAAATGCAAACTAATCATATGCCAGATGATCCTATATTCCTACAGGAAGAAGTGACCTGAAAGTAGGTGACTGGATCCTGATTAAAAGCTGTAAACAGAAAATTGGTCATCACCCAGGTGGAAGGGGCCATTCCAGGTATTTTTGACCATACCAACGGCTGTGGAGACTGAGTTAGATACACTTAACCCATTGTAAAAAGCAGTGACCATTACTAGATATAGGGAAAGCAGTCTAAGAAAAGTGGGGTTAAAGACTGATTCCAAAGGGAGGTAGATACATTAGGTTCTACTTGTCTTAACATCAGTGAAGAGAACCAGGAGATCCACTTTTCTATAGACTGTTTGAAGGGAGAGATAGTGATGATGAAGGTTTTTTTGTTTTTTCTGCTATCTAGTACTTTTATTTTTACAGTTTTTTGGTGGTGTTATTTCAATAGGAACGTCAGGACTGACAGAAAAATGACATATAGCACATGAGAATGCTGATTTATTTTCTTGGTTCACTCAGAGAAGGACACACAGAAACCCATTTGAAACTAGTGTATGGTGACAATATGCAAGATATCTAGCAAATAAATAAAACATTAACTGTTTTGTTTGTTCTCAGATTCCATATTCTGTAGGACATTTACCCAGATATGTAGAAGCTTTCACTAATCGTAATGATCTGTTTCCAGATGTTACACTCCTCTCCAGGATTTGGACAAATTCTGAGCGTGAAGTACATGAACAAACAGGAAGTTATATGGGTAATAATGTGTATACTTCCATGACAAAAGTAAGGGTAAATTGGAGACTGGGACGACATGGGATTAATCTAAATAGTTAAAAGCTGGACCAGTACACTTAAAACCTGACCAAAGATTTATTTGTTTTGAAAATGATAAATATCTGACCACACTTTCATACCAATCTGGGTACATGGGAAAAATATATAGTATGTGCTCCATTCTTCGTGAATGTGATGGGAACTTTTCTATGGAAGACCTGCTGATTCTCTGCGGATTTTGGCTCTGACACAATTACCCTCAAAATGAGAACGGTGGATGTGCTTCTGTTGAGACTTAAAGAGCATTCTTTCTTGTATTTGCAGAGGAGATCAGACACAGCAGAAGGAGGCGGCGTGATATTTCAGCCCCTCATGGTCCCATCTGGGCTCCGATATGCCCCCTGAAAACAAATTATGGAGTGATTGAAATAAGGTTCTATTATCTTTTTTCCCATGGACCGAGGTGGGTAAGGTCATGTTATGATTGGACACCTTAAATTATAGATTCAGTGGTTTTGTTAATTCTTCACTGGCAGTTCCAGAAGGTATAGCAGCTGAGATCTAGGAATTGAGCTTAAATACTGAATACATGGAGATTGATCTACAATACAGGTGTTTATTGAACTATAACATCTTTACGTAACAAGCTGCAGATCTAGTCACATCTGATTAACAGGAGACTAAAATAATTGGATGTTTCTGAAACAGTTCTGTTTCAGAAAAAGGTAGGAGATCCTTGGGCACTAGGGGAACTTAAATTTCAATAATTTTTTACAAAACAAAGCCTTTCAATTTGTTGCATTAAAAGCATTTCAGATAAATGAAAAAATAAATAAAAAACAGCATTTGTTTAGCGTTCAATATTTTTTGGGGGTTAAATAGGTTGAAATTCCTTTGAGTCCTTAGAGTTTTCAAACTCAAGGCTACTGAAAAGATACACTTTAGCTGCATATAGGTGATGTGCTGGCAACCTCTCACCTTAGGTCATAGAAGAGCGAGCCGGACGACCACAATTCCCGGCCAGAACAAGATGACTTGACTGCTGATCAGAAAAGTTCCAGAGAAGATGGACTCAAAATTGATATGATTCTATAAGTGTGATGCCTGACATTTTTCCTTATATATGGTGATCTCTTAATTTAAGAGATCAAAAGAGGGAGATGAAGAGATAGAAATTCTGTAAATGTTGTATGAGGGTTTAATTTTGTAGTGCATGTGGCAACACTTAGAAACAGTGAACAATCAAGAGGAATGTGGTACATCCTGTGTGCCTTGTGTGAAGAAGCTGTGACCATTCTGTGAACGAAGATCTATGTGGGAGGAGTTTTAACTTGTTTCAATAAAAACCTTAAGATGAGATAAAGCTGTGCTCAGTTACTAGGACTGAGTCCAGCGAACGATGTCTCGCTGTTAAAATATATAATTGTTGTTCGTTGTTCTTATTGCTCCTTTTTACAGAAATGAACGAGCACGCGGGAAGGTGAATTGAGAGCTCAGAGAGCCCAGGGTCATAAATTAAATATGTGTCTGTTCCTTTAAAATAGGCTTTAAATTAGAGTGAAAACACCTTCTCAACAGATTCTTTTGTTCCGAATTTAATGGCGTTAGATATTTGCGCACAGCATGGTGATGCCTTTGAACTGAACGACAGGATCACTTACAGCCTAAAGTTACAGCATTTTTAGACCATGCAGATACTGAGAGGAATGACATTAGATCAGAGGGGATTGAGTAATTCAACAGTGATGTCCTGTAGATATCTTGCATGTTTTTGACTGCTTTAAATGTATACCATAATTCTTACCTGTGAATATACATTCAGTTTGGTTGTAAAGCGTTTCAGTTTTGTCTTTTCCACATATTTATATATCTAGAATGTGTGTGTGTATAACATCAGTGTGACATTTATACAGCCCATTTTTGCACATGGAAAATTGATTTATAAGACGAAAATAAAAGAATCGTCCACTGCATTCTAAATTTGAAGCATATTTAGATTATATATAAATGTAATAGCTAATATGCCATAGTGAGTTACACTTAACCACCAGTCATTCAGTCGCTGGGCCTAACCATTAGAGATCAACATGCTATTCCTGAAAACTTGTAGAATGTTGGTCTATGTGTTACAACTAAGCAGTGCTGAGATATTCTTTCTTTAACAGACAAATGTCTTTGCCACTTCTACAGCAAGTTTAGAGGGAACGTAATGAGAAAAATCAGATGACCCAGCATTCTACCAGCATTTAAACACATCATGTACGCACAAATCTGGAGACGTGAAATTAGTCTCAAAATTCCTCGTGCACTTGTAACCTTAATCTGTGTGTAAACATGGTTTTGTCTGTGTGTATCAGTGTCATGTTAGGTATTAAGGAGGACCCAAATGCAGCAAAGTATAAAACAAAATGATTTAATGAAAACAAGGAACAAAGAACTTACAAAACTCGGGAGGATAAAGGCAGCAACAGGGGACCAGGAACCAGACGGGGAAGATCAGACAACAGGGAAGCCAGGGACCAAAACAGGAAAGAATGACGACGAACCAGCGAGTTGTGACTGAATGAGGACTGTATTTATACTGAGTGGAGAGTGAGGATGTGAACAGAAAGAGCTGAGGACGAATTAAAGGAAACGGTTGCAGCTGAGAGACAGTGAGCAGGTGAAACTAATTAGCAGCTGGGATGGAAGGCAGAATGGCTAGGGAAACTGGGAGGAAGACCAGGAGCAAAACATAAGGACTAGACGGAGGATAATACTAAAGAGGAATTAAATATAACAAAAACTAACTTTGACTAATAAAGGGTAAGTATTAACACTAGAACGGCCATGGCAGTCAATTTGACTGTTTTTCAATTTGTATGTTTAATTACTTTTATGGAAAAAAAACATAAAGCCTTGTTGTTTCATGACTTTTCCTAAAACTCTGTAAACTTTCATAAAAAATAGATTTCATATGTAGTGTTCAAAGAATAGATGAAATACAATCATTTCTACCTAATTCGGCCACAGGGAGTCATTTTGACTGTTGTAAACCTCATTTAATTACCTTGCAAGTTTACTACTGAGAAAACATGAAAGTTAATTAGCTAAACAATGTTTTAAAAACCAAAATAAATCAAAAATGACCATTTTTAATTTGATAGACAAAGTTTAATTATGCAAGCTTTTACCTGAATCGAACATCAGCCTCGAACTATTAGTGTAAGATAGGCTACATGTAAGATATCATGTGGGATGTCGGAGACGAGCATTGTTTTCAATCAACTCATTTGAAAAATTCAACAAAAACACATTACTATAAATTGAGAACAATATTAGTTTCCTTTATCACAGAAAAAAAAATAGAAACGCTTTTTATATTATCAAAATATATGTAGCCTGAAGGGTAACGGTGAAAGTATGTAAGTATAAAATAGAAGCAACAGAACAAGCTGGTTGTCAAAACTCAGGAAAAAAAATTTATAGCTCAGGAATCTAAGAATATCTATATTATTTTAACTATTTAAACTATTTACAATGAGGCTAATAAAATTACTTACAGCACAAAGGAAGGAAGCACAAATCACCTCTCTTCTTCTTGCGCAACTCCCGCACACAGCTTTGCAGCATCTGCTGCAGGTGTGCGAAGTTTTATTTTTAGTGCAGCTTCTCCGCACCTGGCACTGCCTCCTTTTTTGCACATTGGAGACTGAATGGTCTAGAACACCACCTTGTTCCACCTGCGTTGATGACCGTCTCCCCTCCATAAACTCAGCTAAAAGCTCCTCTCT
The DNA here is from genome assembly GCA_963556495.2 of Valencia hispanica. Taxonomy (NCBI): domain Eukaryota; kingdom Metazoa; phylum Chordata; class Actinopteri; order Cyprinodontiformes; family Valenciidae; genus Valencia; species Valencia hispanica. The sequence goes on from OY747702.1 coordinate 26,482,404, forward strand.
GAGCTGCTGCAGGAATTTACATCGTGGGATCTGGGTGCCAACGCACTTCTGGAACAGCACATGGGCATTTATTCCTGCAAGGTCAAGAATATTATAAAAAAACAGTGACGGGCCCTCTCTGTGTACCACCCTTTGTGGAATACTTCTAGCCATCTGATCCAGGATATGCAGGCCATATATTGTTTCGTTGTAGTATTGCACAGACTCCGGTTTTGTCTTCGGACCGTCAATTTTGCCCACAGCCATGTGCACTGTGCTAAGTACACAGACATCTTTGCGGGGCTTTCCCTGATAAATGGTATGATTCCTAAAATCTATTTCTGGACATTGTTTCCTTGAAAAAGGACCTCTGGTGCTGAAATGCGGAGGTGCGATGCGAGAAGCTGCGCTAAAAATAAAACTTCAGACACCTGCAACAGATGCTGCAAAGGTGTGTGCGGGAGTTGCGCCAGTTGAAGAGAGTTTATTTGCGCTTCCTTTGTGCCTTCCTTTTAGCCTTATTGTAAATAGTGTAAATAATTAAAATAATATAGATATTCTTGCATTAATAGCTCCTTTTACTTTGAGTTTTGACATCCAGCTTGTTCTGTTGCTTCTATTACATGCTTGCCGTTATCCTTTAGTACATGTATTTTGATCATTAAAAATTGTTTCTATTTCGTTTCTGAAATAAAGGAAACTAATATTGTTGTAAATTTATAGTAATGTGTTTTTGTAAAATTTTTCAAATGAGTTGATTCAAATAAATGCTCTTCTATGTATGTTACACTAGGCTAATAGTTTGAGGCTGATATTCGATTCAGGTAAAAGCTTGCATAATTAAACTTAGTCTATTTAATTAAAAATGGTCATTTTTGCCTTTTTGTTGTTTTTAAAACATTGTTTAGCTAATTATTTTTGTATTATCTCAGTAGTAAACTTGCAAGGTCATTAAATTAGGTTTTAAATACAACAGTCAAAATGACCGCCTGTGGCCGTTCTGGTAGTTACAGTATAGTAGCCGTTGTAGTGTTAATAGGAACTTATAAATAAAATAAATAAAGAGATGAACTCAGACAAGGGCAACCAAACACAAGAGCACCAGAGGGAGACAAAAACGCAGTGGAAGGAAAAAACTCAAACCCAAAACCCAAACACCCAAGAAACCCAACAGAACACCCCCCCCCCCCTCAAGGGCGGATACCAGACGCCCCTAGAAGTCCAAAACAAACAACAACAACAAAAAAAATCATGCAGAATAGTGCCCCACCCCCCTGAACAGTGCAACAACACTAACGCATAATCATGGCATAAACCCTTACACATATAAATCTGAGCTTACAAAAAAAATGAAACACACATTTCAGAGCATTACAATTTCGGGATTTGGTCTATGAATGCTTATGCATATTATTATTTTATTTAATAAATGTAAAATAGTTTTTTTAATTTTAATAATATTTTCTACATGAGAGCGGTTCCGGATTGGCCAAAATAGGTCCCGGAATGCGGGTAGGTCAGAATCAATAGGTGGGGGATCCTGTTCCGGCAGGTTTTAAAAACTGAGGATGAGAAAGCCTGTCTAATGCTAGAAAGCAGCTGATTCCATAGCTTAGAGGTGATCGGGCTTTTGCTGTGGCAGCACCTAAGGTTCAGCCTCGCCTTTTGCAACGACCAGTAGCTGCTGGTCAGCAGACCTTAGTTGCTGACCTGAGATGTAAAGAGTATAAGGCTGAAATAGATTTTAAAAATTAGGGCTGTACAAGTGCATTTTATATAAAACCAGGATTCACATTACTGCTTATTTATCCAAAACAGAAATATAACATGCAGCGGGGGAAATTATTATTTGACCCCTTGCTGATTTTGTAAGTTTGTCCAATGACAAAGAAATGGAAAGACTCAGAACAGTATAATGCTAATGGTAGGTTCATTTTAACAGTGACAGATAGCACATCAAAAGGAAAATTGAAAAAAATTACCTAAATACAAGATAGAAACTGATTTGTATTTCCCTGAGTGAAATAAGTATTTGAACTCTCTAACAAAAAACACTTAATACTTAGTGGCAAAACCCTTATTTGCAAGAACAGGGGTCATACATATCTTGTAATTGATGACAAAGTTTGCGCACATTTTATGAGGAATTTTGGTCCACTCCTCTTTGCAGATCGTCTCTAAATCACTGAGGTTTCAAGGCTGTCGCTGTGCAACTTTGAGCTTCAGCTCCCTACATAGGTTTTCTATTGGATTAAGGTCCGGAGAATGACTAGACCAGTCCATGACCTTAATATGCTTTTTCTTGAGCCACTCCTTTGTTGCCTTTGCTGTATGTTTTGGATCATTGTCGTGCTAGAACACCCATCCACAACCCATTTTCAGTTTCGTGGAAGAAGGAAGGAGGTTGTTGCTCAGGATTTTACTATACATGGCTTCGTCCATTTTCCTATTGATGCAGTTGTCCTCTGCCCTTAGCAGAAAAACACCCTCAAGCAAAATGTTTCCACCTCCATGCTTGATGGTGGTGTTTTGGTGGTCATAGGCAGCATTTTTCTTCTTCCAAACACGGCGAGGTGAGCTAATGGCAAAGAGCTCAATGTTGGTCTCATCTGACCACAGCACTTTCTCCCAGTCACTCTCTGAATCATTCAGGTGTTCATTGGCAAACTTCAGACTGGCCTGCACATGTGCCTTCTTGAGCAGGGGGACCTTGCGAGCTTTGCAGGATTTTAATCCATTGTGGTGTAATGTGTTTCCAATGGTTTTCTTGGTGACTGTGGTCCCAGCTACTTTGAGGTCATTAACTAACACCTCCCATGTAGTTCTAGGATGATTTCTCACCTTTGTCAGAATCATTGACACCCCACAAGGTGAGATCTTAGGTGGAGCCTCAGACCGAGGTCGAATGATGGTAATTTTGTGCTCCTTCAGTTTTCGAACAATTGCACCAACAATTGTCACCTTCACTTCCAGCTTCTTGCTAATGGTTTTGTAGCCCATTCCAGCCTTGTGCTGGTCTAAAATTTTGTCTCTGACATCCTTGGACAGCTCTTTGGTCTTTCCCATGTTGGAGAGTTTGGAGTCTGCTTGATTGATTGATTCTGGGGACAGATGTCTTTTATACAAGTGACTAGGTAAGACAGGTGTCTTTATTGAGGGTGACTAATTGAGTAGGAGTGTCTAACCACTCTGTGGGAGCCAGAACTCTTAATGGTTGGTAGGGGTTCAAATACTTATTTTACTCAATGAAATGCAAATTAGTTTCTATATTTTATTTAAAGTTATTTTTTCAAATGCAAGCCATCTGGCCTGCAGTTGGGACTGTTGTATTCTACTTTTTTGGGGCTATTTTTTATTATGCAGTACATATGTTTTAACTATATCTTTAAGTAAGCTTTAGAAGTAAATAGGCCTGTTTATATTATTCAGGGTAGTAAAACATGACTCTTTACCAGTATTTTATGGGGTTAAGGTTTTAATTAAATAAACTCTTGGGTAAAGATATGAACTGAAAGCAGGGAGGATCGGTTATAACTCTAGTTCATGGTACGGTCAGGAGACCTGGAGAAAATGTATGACCTGTCAAGATGTAGAAGGAGGAGAGAGGAGTCATGTGATATGTTCTTTGTTCTTCTGTAATAAAAATGGTACACCCTTGTAGAGAAGGGAGTCAGATCTTTTCTGGCTCCCATCTGCAGGTGCGTCCACTGTGAAACAGATATCTGTTTGTGTGTGTTGTTTTACTCTCTGTCTCTCAGTTCTGGGTCTTATTTTGAAACAGTTCCCGCCGGGGTTTTGGAGTTCGGCGCCCCCACCTCTCTGAGTAGAAAGTGAGTTGCAGAGCATATTATGGTAGGAAGCCGACAAAATGGTGGAGGATGCGGGCATTAATTTGGTTTTGAGTTTTCTCAGGGCTGGGAGAGATTGAGTGTGAGTAATGAGTGTGGCATAACTGATTGATACATGTGTTTGTAGCAATTATAGTAATTTTGTGTTTTTTCTTTGAGTTCAACAGAGAATCGGAGAGCGACTGGATTGATCCTTGCTAATCAACACCCGGGTGGTTTTGTATCAATCTGGAAAAGCGCTAACACCAAATTAATAGGTATTGATCGATTTAAACGTTCTCCATTTAATGTTGACGTGTTGTTCTTTCGGTTGAGGGCCGACCAAAGTACGGACCAGAGCTTGAGGGTTGGCCGCCTCGCCTCCGATAGGACGCTGTCGGAATTCTCCAAGGCTGGCAAACGGGAAAAGTAGACAGCAGCAGGGCCTGTGTGCTCTCTGTGTCGAGACGGATTCCCTTGGAGAGGCCGGCGTATCTTCCAAACGCACGTTTGAGCCACGTGAATTGGATTGTGTTTAAAGGTCCGGTTTTAGGTGGCTCCGGTAGAGGTTAGTGTTTGATGAAATTGTAAAATTGTTGTACTTTCTTTCTTTCTAGTGTGAATGTGTGTGTGATTGGAGAAAGTGGAGGTAACGGAAAAGAGCTACCAAGTGGCTCTGTGCACACCGGCCTCATATAAACTTCTCATTTAGGGGAACTAACCGACTGAATCTAAAACCATAATTCCTCTGCGAATCTTAAACGCCTAGACAATGCCCGCGCTTCTTGTATAGACAATAACGTAGAAGCTTGACATTGTAGAGGAATAAGGGAATATCATTTTCAGTCAGCTAAAGTACCACCATAAGCTAGCTTACGGCTAACATACAGTTTGGATGAGTCTCGCCTGGAATAAAGGCGTTCAACCTTGTGCAACTACGTAAACACGTCTAAAGCATTGTCTGACACATATATATAGGACTGTTATTATGGATAACTGGTAGTAAACTCTTTAGAATATATATAAAATAACTTTTTTATGGTAACGGAGCGGTCACGTTTGGCTTCCGGTTGAGCTAGGTTGCTCATGATGACAGCTAATCTCTGGTAGCTTACCTTCCGAACTGTATTTATTTGGCTCGGTTAAACAGTCATTCGAGTATTGATGGCGAAGTGTGGTTTTGTTGGAGGCATTTTGTTCTTGTCTTTGGTTGGTTTACTTATGAGTACGGTTTGTTAAGTTTAGCATCGTAGTGAAGAATTAGCCATCTGTGCACCGGCGTATTCATTCCGCGGTGTGACCCGGAAGTTTTATTGGGCCGGACTTTGATCTGTCAGTCCGGCGGAGTTTTTTTTTTTTTTGAGCAAACTGTTGACGATTTTGTGTTGCAAAGCGAGTTTTAAATGTATTTCTTTCGGTATATGTTTTAATGATAAATAAAAATTGCTTTATATTGGGAGAATTCTATTTCTTCGTGTGTTTCGCCGAAGTGCGCGTCCCGGGTTTTGGCGCAGGCCGGACTCTATTAGGAATTCTTTGATTTTTAGACGAAACGGCAATAATCTCCGTATATAAATAAATTAATGATAAGATAAACAGTGCGTTATAAACCTTTTTAGCTTTCCTTCGTTTCGCCTTTGCCTAAAACATTATTAAGGTTAATGTTGCATGACTAAATAATACATAAACCCCTTCACTATAAAAAGAAATAAATGAAAATTAAATAAATAAAAACTGTGCCTGCCTTTACTGTTAACTGCATTAATATTGGGATAAATTTGGGCCTACGAATTGATAGTTTATCAATTAAAATAAATAATTTATAGAGTTAATACAAATAACCTACTTTGTTAAATTTTAATCCATTTTGGATTTTTTTTACGAATTTTCAATGGCAGCCGAATATAAATTACTCCCTGCTCCACAGGGACAAGAGTGGCGCACTTTAGATGCCCAATTGTTAGTATACATTTCTAAATTATATTCTGTTTTAGTTGATAAGCCCGGTAAAAAAGATAAAAACCAGTTCCAGGGCCTTATGACGGCCATGTGGGCTCGTCAAGGTGCCCGAGGGTATGATAAAAGGAGTCTCTCACAGAACCCTCAGTGGATGGAGCAGCTCTTCTTTCTAGGAATATGGCCGAATTTATTAATCCTCCAAAACACTGACAACCCAGGGTCCAGACCAGGAAGCAGAGTCGTAGTTTAACCCACCTCTCTGCTGCTTCTGTACTGTTACCCACCCATTACCCTATAGAAACAGTGTCTTGCCCACGGCCAAAATTAAATGGATTAAAAGTTAAGCCAACAAAAGCAAATTATGGAAATCTCATAAAAATAAATACAACTTTGACTGAAAATAAATCTATTAAATGTGGTTTATTAAACATAAGATCTCTCTCCTCAAAGACTTTGTTAGTAAATGACTTGATTTGTGATAATCACATTGATTTCCTTTGTCTCACAGAAACCTGGTTGCAGCAGGAGGATTATGTCAGTATAAATGAGTCAACTCCTTCCAGTCATTTAAATTTTCACATTCCTAGAAATACTGGGCGAGGAGGAGGAGTTGCAGCCATTTTCCGTTCTGATTTACTAATTAGTCCCAGACCAATTGATAGCTACAGTTCTTTTGAGCATCTAACCCTTAATTTTCCTCATCCAAGTTGCAAAACATTAAGACCATTTTTGTTTGTGGTTTTGTATCGTCCACCAGGCCCTTACTCTCAATTCTTGGATCAGATCTCACATTTTTTATCTGATATAGTATTAAATACTGATAGGGTTATTATAGTGGGGGACTTCAATATTCATGTGGATACTGAAAGTGATAGCCTAAATGCAGCCTTTAATGCTATTTTAGACTCAATTGGCTTTACTCAAAAAGTACAGGGATCGACCCACTCAGGTAAACACACTTTGGACCTTGTACTGACATACGGTATTGAGTGTGAGGAAATAACAGTCCACCCACATAACCCGGTCCTGTCTGACCACTTCTTGATAACTTTTGAATTTACTTTAACTGACCATCTTAAATCTGAAAGAAAATTTCATTATAGTAGAACTTTATCAGACAATGCTGTAACAATTTTTAAAGAATCTGTACCATTCTTACTTTCCTCAGTGTCTCAGAGTAACACAGTGGATGGCAGCAATTCTATCTCTAACCCTTCAGAAATTGATGGTCTGGTTCACAGCGTTACGTCCTCATTGCGTTTGGCATTAGATAGTGTAGCTCCATTAAAAAAGAAAGTGGCTAGCCATAGGAGGCTGACTCCTTGGTTTAACGCAGAGTTGCGTACTTTAAAGCAGAATACTAGGAAGTTGGAGAGAAAATGGCGCTTTACACATCTAGAGGATTCCTATTTAACCTGGAATAACAGTCTACTGCTGTATAAAAAGACCCTTCGACAAGCTAGAACAGCATATTTTTCATCATTAATAGAGGCGAATAAAAACAATCCTAGGTTTCTTTTTAGTACAGTTGCCAAACTTACACAGAGTCATAGCTCTGTTGAGCAAACTATTCCCCCGGCTCTTAGCAGTGATGATTTTATGAGATTCTTCATAAATAAAATAAATTTTATTAAAAATAAAATCATTGGCACCCTCCCAAACATGATTACTTCTTCCTCAGTAAATGAGTCAGTATCGGAAAGAACTGTAGAACCTCAGTATTGCTTAGGCTGTTTTGATTCAGTCGAGCTTTCAGAATTATCAAAAATATTAGCCTCATCTAAATCTTCAACTTGTATTTTGGACCCAATCTCAACCAAATTATTTAAAGAAGTGTTCCATTTGGTTCCTGGCCCCATTTTGGATATGATGAATCTATCCTTAGTAAACGGATACGTACCACAGGAATTTAAAATAGCTGTAATTAAACCTTTACTCAAGAAACCTTCCCTTGATCAAGATGACTTAGTGAATTACAGACCTATATCTAACCTTCCTTTCTTATCCAAAGTCCTTGAGAAAATAGTTGCTAATCAAGTCTGTGAACATCTAAACAGTAACGAGCTGTTTGAAGAGTTTCAGTCAGGTTTTAGAGCTCATCATAGCACTGAAACAGCACTGGTGAAGGTTACTAATGATATTCTCATGGCCTCAGATAATGGACTGGTGTCTGTTCTGGTTTTGTTAGATCTCAGTGCTGCTTTTGACACAGTCGATCATAATATTCTCTTAGAAAGGCTTGAACATGTTGCAGGGATCAAAGGAACAGCACTAGGCTGGTTTAAATCATATTTGTCTGATAGATTCCAGTTTGTTCATCTAAATGATAAATCATCTTCACTCTCAAGGGTTACTTGTGGAGTTCCACAGGGTTCTGTCCTTGGACCAATTCTTTTCACCATATATATGCTTCCAATTGGTAGAATCATTAGACAGCATGGGATAAATTTCCACAGCTATGCCGATGATACACAACTATATTTATCCATAAATCCTGATGAACCCAGTCAGTTAGGTAGATTACAGGCATGTCTGGAAGACATAAAAGCATGGATGACCCTAAACTTTTTGCTTTTAAATTCTGACAAGACAGAAGTTGCTGTCTTTGGACCAGAAGTTCTTAAACAGAAACTGATTAGTCAATCACTTCATCTGGATGGCATTAAATTGGCCCCCAGTAATAACGTAAAGAACCTCGGCGTTATTTTTGACCAAGACTTGACATTTAAATCCCATATTAAACAGGTTTCTAGGATTTCCTTCTTTCACCTCAGGAATATTGCTAAAATTAGAAACATCCTGTCCAGGAGTGATGCTGAGAAACTAGTCCATGCATTTGTTACCTCAAGGCTGGACTACTGTAATTCTTTACTATCAGGAAGTCCACAAAATGCCATTAAAAGCCTTCAGTTGATCCAAAATGCGGCAGCAAGAGTTCTGATGAATATTAAAAAGAGAGATCACATTTCTCCTGTTTTAGCTTCCCTTCATTGGCTCCCTGTTAAATCCAGAATAGAATTTAAGATCCTTCTTCTTACATACAAAGCCCTTAATAATCAAGCTCCATCATACATCAGAGATCTAATTGTTCCATATGTTCCTAAAAGAGCACTTTGCTCTCAGACTGCAGGTTTACTTGTAGTTCCTAGGATCTCTAAAAGTAGAATGGGAGGCAGATCTTTTAGTTTTCAGGCTCCTCTCCTGTGGAACCAGCTCCCAGCTTTAGTCCGTGAGGCAGACACTCTGTTTACTTTTAAGGCCAGGCTTAAAACTTTCCTTTTTGATAAAGCTTATAGTTAGAGTGGCTTAGGTCATCCTGAGCTATCTCTGTAGTTATGCTGCTATAGGCTTAGACTGCTGGAGGACAGACTTACCAATTTTCTTCACTCTGCTACTTCCTTTTCTCCTACGACTCTCCAGTTGTATTACAGTACATTCTGTTATTTCGACTGTTAACTTTGTTTTCTCTCAGTGTTTTTCTCCCCATCGAAGATACACCTGGTCTGGTATCCTGCTTGGCTGCAATGCCCTGTTGGACGGGGGTCATCGACTGGAATGATCCTCTCAGTAACTGAAGATCCACTGTGTCCTGTTATCAACTTTTTCCTTTCTGTAACATAGAAAGTTCTCTTATATCGGATCTTCTGTTCCTTCTGTGTTCTGCTCTGTCTTCTCAAACCCCCAGACGGTCGTGGCAGATGGCCGCTCCTACTGAGCCTGGTTCTGTTGGAGGTTTCTTCCTGTTAAAGGGGAGTTTTTCCTCTCCACTGTCGCTACATGCTTGCTCAGTATGAGGGATTGCTGAAGGATTGCTGTGGTTGGAAATCTGCCCAACCTCACGCCAATGACTGACGCAATCTGCTGGGATTCCTTAAATAGGAAACTTTTTAACTGATTGGAATGTTTGTATAATTGTATTGAAATGACTTCTTGTTAAGTGCCTTGAGATGACATCTGTTGTGAATTGGCGCTATATAAATAAACTGAAACTGAAACTGAATTGAATGTGTTCTGGGGAGGAAAAGCGACAGCTACTAAAATTAGTTAGCAACAAAGTAGATGTCGGCTTCTTCTCATAATGTGCTCTGCAACTTATTTCCTGCTCAGAGAGGTGGGGGCGCCGAACTCCAAACCCCAGCGGGAACTGTTTCAAAATAAGACCCAAAGCTGAGAGACAGAGAGTAAAAAACAACACACACAAACAACAGATAAGACGCACCTGCAGATGGGAGCCAGACAAGATCTGACTGACTCGTTCTCTTACAAGGCTGTATCATATTTATTTGAAAAAGAACAAAGAACATATCACATGACTCCTCTCTCCTCCTTCTACATCTTGACAGGCCATTTATTTTCTCCAGGTCTCTTGACCTTACCATGAACTGGGTTATAACATGACTTAGAGTTATAGCTGATCCTCCCTGCTTTCAATTCATATCTTTACTCAAGAGTTTGTTTACTTAAAACCTTCAACCATATAAAATACTGGTAACAGAGTCATGTTTTACTACCCTGAATAATATAAACAGGCCTATTACTTCTAAAGCTTAAAAAAGATATTAAAACATATGTACTGCATAATAAAAAATAGCCTCAAAAAAGTAGAATACAACAAATCCCTCTTTCAATCTATTTTTCAAATAGATTGACCACTCCTCTGTACTTCCCCTTCAGGCTCCATGTGAGGAAGCAACAGATATTGACCTTGCACATTTATCACCAACAGCTTTTTCAATACACTTTGTGAGCAAAGAACATATACAAGGAATACAACAACATCCACATAACACCATAGTTGACACAAATACTGATAAAGAAACCATTATAGACATTGCCAGAGTCTTCCATTTACCAAACATATTATTTAACAAATTGTCCCTCTTTCTAACCTGATCATTCAAAATGAGAAGAGTGTCTGTTTTTTTTTACCCTTACCTTTAAGCAATATTTTTTTTTTAATTTATTATTATTGTTTTTTATGTTTTAACCTAATTCTCAATATTCTTTTAGTAAAAGCAAACTCTAGCAATTGTCACCAACCCCAAAAACATCCTACAAAAACCACATCATAATGAAAAAAGAATAAGTAAAACAAAAATTAGTAGTCAGTCAACCTGATTATACTTTAAACACTCCTTAAAATGTTTTATCTTATTACTAAAAAAGTTTTATAAAACCGTAAATACTGAATATAAAGAAGAAAATCTTACAAATCGACTACTTAAAAATTATTTGACACCCTCTTAGGCAGTGTCTAGCAATCTGCACCTGTAAATAAAAATCGGTTAGACAACCTGTAAAATACAAGAAAAATGATTAGTAAGTGTTCAGTCTTTATTATTTTGTTCTCTAGTCTTCGCTCTTGTTTATTTCTCTGGCAGCAGGTGGCTACCAGAGTGATGAAAAGATTCAGTACAGTGGACTCTTTATTTTATTTTAAGTTACTGTCTTTTCTGCAGATCGCCCTCACTGAAATGACAGTTACTTCATTAACTGAACATTTCCCCCAATAAACACAAATGCACAGACAGGCCCCGCCTCCAATAGCTTCCCCCACCGATTGTGAGGTGGTCAAAACCTGCTGTGAAATGTGTTTGATTTCTTGCGATCTTTTCTCTTCGGTACAATCCCTCTTCGAGAAAAGCAAGTCCAAATTGCTTATCTCGCCCAATTTTTTTGCACATATAGATTACACTGGATGATTACAGCAACTTCAACCAATCTTCTGGGTGGGTCAGGCCCCGCCTCCTGGCTTCGGCAGTCGACACCGCCTAGTCAGAACCGACACCACCCGCTGCAAAGAGATTCTCCCAGGTCAGCAGAGAGCTGCTGCAGCGTGAGGGACAGGAGAGGGGTCGGAAGGAAGGAGGAGACCAGGCCCTTCAGATGCTGATGATCACTGCGAGGGTCCGGGTCAGGGTGCGATGACACCTGTGGTTCTCTGCCAGCTGTAAATTTAAAGTTGAATTAGACCGCTCGATGACGCCCTATTTCCCCACGCGTCAACGGTGTCAGCCTTGCTGTGACCCCAGTAGCAGTAACAAAAACTGCTCTCTTCCACTGTGGTAATTTATAATGTATAACAGAAAACCCGTAGTTCGAATCAGTGTAAATCGTGACGTCTTTATCTCTTCCCCATTTGCATGCTTCAATAAGAGCCCTTATCTCAGCACGCTGTGCGCTCTGCTTGCCGTCCAGTTTCCCTGACACGACAGTATGTAGTGAATCTCCATTCTGCTCAACAACTGCAAAACCTGATTTTAACTGGCCCTGTCCATCTCTAAAAACAACAACCATCCGTATAGAGCACAAAACCTGTAGGTAAAGGATCAGACCGTAAATCAGGACGTATTTTTTTTGAGCAACAGAATTCAGCCTGACACAGTCATGCTGCTCCCCAGAGGCGGTGATTTGGTCAGCCATGTTTATTCCTTCATGCGTAAAAATAATGTTTTGTGCCTCCAAAACTCTGCTAATCCGCTGCTGACGCAAAGTAGAAAGAGTAAACGTCTCAGAATTAACCAATGCCATGACTCCATGAGATGTCAAAATATTAAGTGGATAACCCCTAACAATGTGTGAAGTTTTTTCCACTAGGTGTGCAATTCCTGCTGCATGTCTCGTGCAAGGTGGCTGTCTCATTTCAATAGCTTGCAGCTTTATGCTAAGATACATAAGAATGTGTCTCTGACCACCTTTTTTCTGAAACAAAATCCCATTAACCACCCCATCTGTTTCTAATGTGTTAAGAAAAAATGGACATGTATAGTCAGGAGTGGCTAAATCAGCTGCTTGTGCTAGAGCCTGTTTCAACTTAATAAATGCCTCCTCAGCCGGTATGTCCCATTCTAATTTAGCATGCAGATTTTTCATACCATGAGCATTTACAAGAGCCCTGAGTGGTGTGGTAAGGTTTGTGTAATTAGGCACATAATGTCTGGAAAAATTTGTCAGTCCCAGAAATGACAGCATTGATTTAACAGTGAGAGGTTTAGAATGGGCCAAAATAGCATTCTTGTGGGTGTCCGTCAGTCCAGCGCCTTGAGCGGTCACCCTTCGCCCCAGGAACTGGACTTCCTGCCTGACCAACTGAAGCTTATCGAGGGAGACTTTAAATCCCTCTTTTCCCAAATGTTGCAACACAACTAGAGTCGCTGCTATGCACTTTTCAACAGTAGGGGATGCTAAAAGTAAATCGTCCACATATTGGGTCAGTACACAGTCTGGAGGGAGCTGTACAGTGCTTAATGACTGCTTCAACACCTGATTAAAAATACCTGGAGATAAAGCAAAACCCTGCGGAAGCCTACTATAACGTAGCTTCCTGCCCCTGAATGTAAATGAAAAAATATCCCTGACAGAAGGATGGAGCGGTAAACAGAAAAATGCATTAGCCAAATCTATGCAGGTAAACCATTTTAAATCAGGAGTCAGTGATGCCAGAGCTGTATACGGATTCGGTGTAAAAATGGGAGGGGTTCTAAGGGCCTCATTAATAGCACGCAAGTCATGTGCCATTCTGTATTTACCAGTACCTTGTTTTTCCACAGGAAGAATAGGGGTGTTATATGAAGAGTTTGATGGTTCTAAAACTCCAGCTTCAAGTAAGCCTGCAATAGTGTCTGCAATACCTTCCTCAGCCTGAGGTTTATGTGGGTACTGAGAACGCCAGATTGGATCAGAATGTTTCATCTCAAATGTGATGGGTGTGGTTTGCACTAGACCAACATCAGTGGGACCATCTGACCACAAAGAGTCAGGCACGACCTTTAAGGCCTCCACTGCATCAGGATGATCTGTTTTTTCTCTGCCATGATTTCTAGAAAGCTGCAAATGTTCCAGAATGGTAGTATCAGAGAGCTGCGTGTCTATTTTGTACATCTGAGTAGAAGGAGAAAAAGAGACTGAAGGTATCTGTGTAGGAACCCAATCCTTTAATTCAACTCCCCTTTTAACCATTCCCCCCAAATCTTTAGCTTGATGTTTCGGATGCAACAAAAGCGATATGTGTGGAAGCGCTTCAGCTTCCATCATATACCATTTATGCTGCTCTGAATTCAGATGAGCAAACAGTGCAACACCTTCCTTCCCCACAAAGCATGGACCCAAAGCCACATACCAACTTTGGCCTTCAAGTTCTGTTTCAAATTGTTCCTGGTATAAGGTAGGATCGCCCCTCTCATAAAGGAAGGTCACATGGAAAGGATCAGGCGGTGGAACAAAAGGCTGGAGTTCAAGCAGCCAAGGCTTCCAGCATCTCAGAAAGTCAGCCGCAGAAGATTCATGTGCAGACATCGTAGTCAATCTGACCCAGAAAATATCAGCCACTTGTGAAGTGTCATCCTTCAGCAAAAATTGACCACTCATGGTGTCACAGCAATGCGTACGTCCATTCGGAAAAATCACCATAAGTCCATCAGGGATACATAGAATAGTAGCACCAAGTTTGATAAGCAGATCTCTGCCTAACAAGTTGACAGGCGTGGTTTGAGCAATGACAAAAGGATGTGATAGTCTTTGATCACCCACTGAAACAGGCAATGGTTGAGTTATAGGGAGAGTCATTGGAACCATATGTAGAGGTGGCTGACCGGGAGGTATAGCGCCCCCTTGTGGGTGTGGGCACTCCCTCACCCAGTGTTCATTGGAGCCACACCTGTGACAACCGTTAGCACCTGGCTGCCCTCTCCCCATGCCTCTAAAATCCCCAAACCTGGCCCTGCCACGTGACCTGCCACGAGGCTGCCATGTCCTATAAGGAGCAGTAAATGGCGGATTCGGCGCAGCTCCAGCATACATCACAGGACAAGAAGGCAGCACTGTCCCTGATCCAACAGTAGGTGCTGCTTCAGCCACCATCTGTATCACTTTTTTTTTAGACTGATACAAGTCAGTCAATTTATTCTGAGCCTCTTTTAACTGTAGTTTTAACAAAGCAGTCTCCATTTTCTTATTCTCCTCAGCGTCCTATAACGCAGAATCTTGCACGTCTTGTAAATAATATGTTACGTGTCTTTCCCATGTAGGCTGATCATAAATGTGTGAATGGGGCTTCATCAATTACACATGCTAGCTGACACTGGAGCATCATCTCATTATAATCTGTCAATGTCAACATTCTACCCATAATAACTTTCCAATCCCCCACCGCTAGGGTTTGCCCTGAAGTCAGCCGATTTAATTTATTTATCCAACAGTTTCCTCCACCAGTCAAAGCATGGAGTTGCAGAATGATGGCAGATATGTCAGCCATCTTCCATGGTTTGTAAATTACTGAACCATCTGATGCTCCCACTAAAGGAAGCATTAAATCAGGGCCTCCACTTGCCCCCAGGGACACCTGAGATCTGGTATTCTTAAATGGTCCTTCACTCCCCTTGTCTCCCAACGTCTGCATATTTTTGACCTGTAGAACGCTAACATTCATCACGTTGACTGGGGCTGGGACTTCTTGAAAGGTTTGCAGCTTGACCCCTTACCACAGATGCTAATCTTTCCTGATTCTGCAGCATTCCATCCATCTGTAGCTGAACCCCAGTTAACCTGTGTTCGTGCTGCTCCATCTCATCCATCAATTTAGCATTATACGCCAAAAACAATTTATCGGTGTCTTCTAATTTGTTGCTAACTAAATTTAGTAGGTGTCGCTTTTCCTCCCCAGAACACATTCTGTGAGAGACTTCTCTTATAATCCCCTCGGGCACCATGACGAGCCCACCTGGCCGTCATAAGGCCCTGGAACTGGTTTTTATTTTTTTTATTTTTTACCGGGCTTATCAACTAAAACAGAATATAATTTAGAAATGTATATTAACAATTGGGCATCTAAAGTACGCCAGTTTCGTCCCTGTGGAGCAGGAAGTAATTTATATTCGGCTGCCATTGAATATTCGTAACAAAAATCCAAAATGGATTAAAATTTAACAAAATAGGTTATTTGTATTAACTCTATAAATTATTTATTTTAATTGATAAACTATCAATTCGTAGGCCCAAATTTATCCCAATATTAATGCAGTTAACAGTAAAGGCAGGCACCGTTTTTATTTATTTAATTTATTTCTTTTTATAGTGAAGGAGTTTATATATTATTTATTCATGCAACATTAACCTTAATAATGTTTTAGGCAAAGCCGAAACGAAGGAAAGCTAAAAAGGTTTATAACGCACTGCTTATCTTATCATTAATTTATTTATATACGGAGATTATTGCCGTTTCATCTAAAAATCAAAGAATTCCTAATAGAGTCCGGCCTGCGCCAAAACTCGGGACGCACACTTTGGTGAAACACACGAAAAAATAGAATTCTCCCAATATAAGGCAATTTGTATTTATCATTAAAACATATACCGAAAGAAATACGTTTAAAACTCGCTTTGCAACACAAAATCGTCAACAGTTTGCTCCAAAAAAAAAACTCCGCCGGACTGACAGATCAAAGTCCGGCCCAATAAAACTTCCGTGTCACACCGCGGAATGAATACGCCGATGCACAGATGGCTAATTCTGCACTACGATGCTAAACCTAACAAACCGTACTCATAAGTAAACCAACCAAGAACAAAATGCCTCCAACAAAACCACACTTCGCCATCAATACTCGAATGACTGTTTAACCGAGTCAAATAAATACAGTTCGGAAGCTAAGCTACCAAAGATTAGCTGTCATCATGAGCAACCTAGCTCAACCGGAAGCCAAACGTGACCGCTCCGTTATCATAAAAAGTTATTTTATATATATTCTATAGAGTTTACTACCAGTTATCCATAATAACAGTCCTATATATATGTGTTAGACAATGCTTTAGACGTGTTTACGTAGTTGCACAAGGTTGAACGCCTTTATTTCCAGGCGAAACTCATCCAAACTGCGCGTTAGCCGTAAGCTAACTTATGGTGGTACTTTAGCTGACTGAAAATGATATTCCCTTATTCCTCTACAATGTCAAGCTTCTACGCTTATTGTCTGTACAAGAAGCGCGGGCATTGTCTAGGCGTTTAAGATTCGCAGAGGAATTATGGTTTAAGATTCAGTCGGTTAGTTCCCCTAAATGAGAAGTTTATATGCGGCCGGAGTTCAAGAAGCTATATGGTAGCTTCCTTCCGTCACCGCGACTTCCCCAATCACACACACAAACATCCGAGAGAAAGAAAGAACAACAATTTTCACAATCTCATCAAACACTAACCTCTACCGGAGCCACCTAAAGCCGGACCTTTAAACACAATCCAATTCACGTGGCTCAATCGTGCGTTTGGAAGATACGCCGGCCTCTCCAAGGTAATCCGTCTAGACACAGAGAACACATAGGCTCTAAACTGCTGTCTCTTCCGCTTGTCAGCCTCAGAGAATTTCCGACAGCGTCCTATCGGAAGCGAGCGGCCAACTCTCAAGCCCCCTGGTCCGTACTTTGGTCGGCCCTCAACCGAAAGAACAACACGTCAACATTAAATGGAGAACGTTTAAATCGATCAATACCTATTAATTTGGTCTTAGCGCTTTTTCAGATTGATACAAAACCACCCGGGTGTTGATTAGCAAGTATCAATCCAGTCGCTCTCCGATTCTCTGTTGAACTCAAAGAAAAAACACAAAATCACTACAATTGCCACAAACACATGTATCAATCAGTTATGCCACACTCATTACTCACACTCAATCTCTCCCAGCCCTGAGAAAACTCAAAACCAAATCAAATGCCCGCATTCTCCACCATTTTTGTCGGCTTCTTCTCATAATGTGCTCTGCAACTCACTTCCTGCTCAGAGAGGTGGGGGCGCCGAACTCCAAACCCCAGCGGGAACTGTTTCAAAATAAGACCCAAAGCTGAGAGACAGAGAGTAAAAAACAACACACACAAACAACAGATAAGACGCACCTGCAGATGGGAGCCAGACAAGATCTGACTGACTCGTTCTCTTACAAGGCTGTATCATATTTATTTGAAAAAGAACAAAGAACATATCACATGACTCCTCTCTCCTCCTTCTACATCTTGACAGGCCATTTATTTTCTCCAGGTCTCTTGACCTTACCATGAACTGGGTTATAACATGACTTAGAGTTATAGCTGATCCTCCCTGCTTTCAATTCATATCTTTACTCAAGAGTTTGTTTACTTAAAACCTTCAACCCTATAAAATACTGGTAACAGAGTCATGTTTTACTACCCTGAATAATATAAACAGGCCTATTACTTCTAAAGCTTAAAAAAGATATTAAAACATATGTACTGCATAATAAAAAATAGCCTCAAAAAAGAAGAATACAACATAGAACAGGACACCGATAAATTGTTCTTGGCGTATAATGCTAAATTGATGGACGAGATGGAGCAGCACGAACACAGGTTAACTAAAGTTCAGCGACAGATGGATGAGGTGCTGCAGGATCAGGAAAGATTAGCATCTGTGGTAAGGGGGCAAGCTGCAGACCTTTCAGGGAGTGCCAGCCCCAGTCAACGTGATGAATGTGCAGCAGTTGTACAGGTCGAAAATATGCAGACGTTGGGGGACAAGGGGAGTCAGGGGCCATTTAAGAATACCAGATCTAAGTTACAAATGGGGGCATGTGGGGGCCTGATTTAATGCTTCCTTTAGTGGGAGCATCGGATGGTTCAGTAATTTTTAGAGAAGCAGTTTTAGCAGGCATGCCAGAGTCTGTTGCTACATTAATGAAACGGAATCCTGATTCACACATTTATGATCAGACACGTAACATATTATTTACAAGACGTGCAAGATTCTGTGTTAAAGGACGCTGAGGAGAATAAGAAAATGGAGACTGCTTTGTTAAAGCTACAGTTAAAAGAGGCTCAGAATAAATTGACTGACTTGTATCAGTCTAAAAAAGTGAAGCAGATGGTGGCTGAAGCAGCACCTACTGTTGGATCAGCGACAGTGCTGCCTTCTTTTCCTGTGATGTATGCTGGAGCTGCGCCGAATCCGCCATTTACTGCTCCTTATAGGACATGGCAGCCCCGTGGCAGGTCGCGTGGCAGGGCCAGGTTTGGGGATTTTAGAGGCATGGGGAGAGGGCAGCCAGGTGCTAACGGTTGTCGCAGGTGTGGCTCCAATGAACACTGGGTGAGGGAGTGCCCACACCCACAAGGGGGCGCTATACCTCCCGGTCAGCCACCTCTACATATGGCTCCGAATCAGCATATGGCTGCTCCCTCCTATCCAGGAGGACAGAGTGGGCCTCAGTATTGACAATGCCCACAGAGTACCTTAGTGAGCAGGACAAAGGGGGATCCGATGCTCACAATAGATGTAGATGGACATTCATTGCCATTCCTTGTCGACACTGGTGCTACTTTCAGCACGTTGGACAGAGTTTTACCAGATGTCAATTTTTCTGGGAACACAGTGTCTGTGATTGGAATCTCTGGGGCTCCAATGATTCTCCCTATCACTCAACCATTGCCTGTTTCAGTGGGAGATCAAAGACTATCACATCCTTTTGTCATTGCTCAAACCACGCCTGTCAACTTGTTAGGCAGAGATCTGCTTATCAAACTTGGTGCTTCGATCCTATGTACCCCTGATGGACTTATGGTGACTTTTCCGAATGGACATACGCATTGCTGTGATACCATGAGTGGTCAATTTTTGCTGAAGGATGACACTTCACAAGTGGCTGATATTTTCTGGGCCAGATTGACTACGATGTCTGCACATGAATCTTCTGCGGCTGAATTTCTGAGATGCTGGAAGCCTTGGCTGCTTGAACTCCAGCCTTTTGTTCCACCGCCTGACCCGTTCCATGTGACCTGCCTATATGAGAGGGGCGATCCTACTTTATATCAGGAACAATTTGAAACAGAACTTGAAGGCCAAAGTTGGTCTGTGGCTTCGGGTCCATGCTTTGTGGGGAAAGAGGGTGTTGCACTGTATGCTGATCTGACTTCAGAGCAGCATAAATGGTATATGATGGAAGCTGAAGCGCTTCCACACATATCGCTTTTGTTGCATCCGAAACATCAAGCTAAAGATTTGGGGGGAATGGTTAAAAGGGGAGTTGAATTAAAGGATTGGGTTCCTACCCAGATACCTTCAGTCTCTTTTTCTCCTTCTACTCAGATGTACAAAATATACACGCAGCTCTCTGATACTACCATTCTGGAACATTTGCAGCTTTCTAGAAATCATGGCAGAGAAAAAACAGATCATCCAGATGCAGTGGAGGCCTTAAAGGTCGTGCCTGACTCTTTGTGGTCAGATGGTCCCACTGATGTCGGTCTAGTGCAAACCACACCCATCACATTTGAGATGAAACATTCTGATCCAATCTGGCGTTCGCAGTATCCACCTAAACCTCAGGCTGAGGAAGGTATTGCAGACACTATTGCAGGCTTACTTGAAGTTGGAGTTTTAGAACCATCAAACTCTTCATATAACACCCCTATTCTTCCTGTGGAAAAACAAGGTACTGGTAAATACAGAATGGCACATGATTTGCGTGCTATCAATGAGGCCCTTAGGACCCCTCCCATTTCTACACCGAATCCGTATACAGCTCTGGCATCCCTGACTCCTGATTTAAAATGGTTTACCTGCATAGATTTGGCTAATGCATTTTTCTGTTTACCACTCCATCCTTCTGTCAGGGATATTTTTTCATTTACATTCAGGGGCAGGAAGCTACGTTATAGTAGGCTTCCGCAGGGCTTTGCTTTATCTCCAGGTATTTTTAATCAGGTGTTGAAGCAGTCAATAAGCACTGTACAGCTCCCTCCAGGCTGTGTACTGACCCAATATGTGGACGATTTACTTTTAGCATCCCCTACTGTTGAAACGTGCATAGAAGCTACTCTAGTTGTGTTGCAACATTTGGGAAAAGAGGGATTCAAAGTCTCCCGCGATAAGCTTCAGTTGGTCAGGCAGGAAGTCCAGTTCCTGGGGCGAAGGGTGACCGCTCAAGGCGCTGGACTGACGGACACCCACAAGAATGCTATTTTGGCCCATTCTAAACCTCTCACTGTTAAATCAATGCTGTCATTTCTGGGACTGACAAATTTTTCCAGACATTATGTGCCTAATTACACAAACCTTACCACACCACTCAGGGCTCTTGTAAATGCTCATGGTATGAAAAATCTGCATGCTAAATTAGAATGGGACATACCAGCTGAGGAGGCATTTATTAAGTTGAAACAGGCTCTAGCACAAGCAGCTGATTTAGCCACTCCTGACTATACATGTCCATTTTTTCTTAACACATCAGAAACAGATGGGGTGGTTAATGGGATTTTGTTTCAGAAAAAAGGTGGTCAGAGACACATTCTTATGTATCTTAGCATAAAGCTGCAAGCTATTGAAATGAGACAGCCGCCTTGCACGAGACATGCAGCAG
This sequence comes from Valencia hispanica, assembly GCA_963556495.2. Lineage (NCBI taxonomy): Eukaryota > Metazoa > Chordata > Actinopteri > Cyprinodontiformes > Valenciidae > Valencia > Valencia hispanica. The sequence continues at coordinate 26,503,525 of OY747702.1, forward strand.
GAATTGCACATCTAGTGGAAAAAACATCACACATTGTCAGGGGTTATCCACTTAATATTTTGACATCTCATGGAGTCATGGCATTGATTAATTCTGAGACTTTTACTCTTTCTACTTTGCGTCAGCAGCGGATTAGCAGAGTTTTGGAGGCACCAAACATTATTTTTACGCATGAAGGAATAAACATGGCTGACCAAATCACCACCTATGGGGAGCAGCATGACTGTGTCAGGCTGAATTCTGTTGCTCAAAAAATACGTCCTGATTTACGGTCTGATCCCTTACCTACAGGTTTTGTGCTCTATACAGATAGTGGTTGTTTTAGAGATGGACAGGGCCAATTGAGATCAGGTTTTGCAGTTGTTGAGCAAAATGGGGATTCACTACAGACTGTCGTTTCAGGGAAGCTGGATGGCAAGCAGAGCACACAGCGTGCTGAGATAAGGGCTCTTATTGAAGCATGCAAATGGGGAAGAGATAAAGACGTCACGATTTACACTGATTCGAACTACGGGTTTTTTTGTTATACATTATGAATTACCACAGTGGAAAAGGGCAGGTTTTGTTACTGCTACTGGTAAGCCTGTACACCATCATGCAGATATTATGGAGCTTTTGGATGTTGTACAGTTACCAGCTAACCTCGCTGTTCTTAAGTGTAAGGGTCACAGCAAGGCTGACACTGTTGACGCGTGGGGAAATAGGGCAGCAGATTTGGCGGCGAAAGGAGCAGCAGGTTACCTGTCACATGTCCACACGCAGCTGATTGTCACGTCAGCACAGGAAATGTCAGACAGTTTTGCTGAGGAAGTAAAGTTGGCACAGCAGGCTGCTGCGTCGCAGGAGATAACTGTGTGGAAGGATAGAGGTGCGATTTTTTCTGATGGCTTTTGGCGTGGGCCTGATGGCCGTTTGGTTTTACCTGCCGCGTTAAAACCCACCCTTTTTCAGGAGGCTCATGGTGCGGCACATGTGTCATACACTCAGATGAAACGTAATCTTTGTTTTTGGTGGCATCCCTTCCTGCCACATTTAATTAAGCGTTTTTTGAGTGAATGTGTGGTGTGTGGTCAATTTAATCCTAAGCCTACTATCAAGCCAGAAATGGGCGCCTTCCAGGACTTGTGCAGGCCTGGCGAGGAGGTCGTTATCGATTATACAGATATGGTGACCCCTGTTAGAGGTTTCCGTTACCTGTTAGTGATGATTGATCCACTGACCTCGTGGGTTTCAGCTTTTCCTGCTAGACGGGAGGATGCTCAGACAGTGGTGAAATCTTTGATTAACCACTGGATTCCGTGCCATGGCTTTCCGACTAGGATCAGGTCTGACAATGGCACACATTTTAAAAATAAACATCTCCGACAGGTTGAGGAACAGATGGGAATAACCCACAAGTTCGGCACTGTTTACCATCCGCAATCCCAGGGCGTCATCGAGCGGTCTAATTCAACTTTAAAGTTAAAGCTGGCAGAGAACCACAGGTTTCACCGCACCCTGACCCGGACCCTCGCAGTGATCATCAGCATCTGAAGGGCCTGGTCTCCTCCTTCCTTCCGACCCCCCTCCTGTCCCTCACGCTGCAGCAGCTCTCTGCTGACCTGGGAGAATCTCTTTGCAGTGGGTGGTGTCGGTTCTGACTAGGCGGTGTCGACTGCCGAAGCCAGGAGGCGGGGCCTGGCCCACCCAGAAGATTGGTTGAAGTTGCTGTAATCATCCAGTGTAATCTATATGTGCAAAAAATTGGGCGAGATAAGCAATTTGGACTTGCTTTTCTCGAAGAGGGATTATACCGAAAAGAAAAGATCGCAAGAAATCTAACACATTTCACAGCAGGTTTTGACCACCTCACAATCGGTGGGGGAAGCTATTGGAGGCGGGGCCTGTCTGTGCATTTGTGTTTATTGGGGGAAATGTTCAGTTAATGAAGTAACTGTCATTTCAGTGAGGGCGATCTGCATAAAAGACAGTAAGATTGGGAAAAATAAAGAGTCCACTGTACTGAATCATTTCATCACTCTGGTAGCCGCCTGCTGCCAGAGAAATAAACAAGAGCGAAGACTAGAGAACAAAATAATAAAGACTGAACACTTATTAATCATTTTTCTTGTATTTTACAGGTTGTTTAACCAATTTTTATTTACAGGTGCAGATTGTTAGACACTGCCTAAGAGGGTGTCAAAGAATTTTTAAGTAGTCGATTTGTAGGATTTTTTCTTAATATTCAGTTTTTACGGTTTCATAAAACTTTTTAGTAATAAGCTAAAATATTTTAAGGGGTGTTTAAAGTATAATCAGGTTGACTGACTACTAATTTTTGTTTTACTTATTCTTTTTTCATTATGATGTGGTTTTTGTAGGATGCTTTTGGGGTTGGTGACAATTGCTAGAGTTTGCTTTTTACTAAAAGAATATTGAGAATTAGGTTAAAACATAAAAAACAATAATAAAAAAAAATATTGCTTAAAGGTAAAGATAAAAAAAACAGACACTCTTCTCATTTTGAATAATCATGTTAGAAAGAGGGACGATTTGTTAAGTAATATGTTTGGTAAATGGAAGACTCTGGCAATGTCTATAATGGTTTCTTTAGCAGTATTTGTGTCAACTATGGTGTTATGTGGATGTTGCTGTATTCCTTGTATACGTTCATTGCTCACAAAGTGTATTGAAAAAGCTGTTGGTGATAATATGCAAGGTCAATATCTGTTACTCCCTCACATGGAGCCTGAAGGAGAAGTACAGAGGAGTGATCAATCTATTTGAAAATAGATTGAAAGAGGGATTTGTTGTATTCTACTTTTTTGGGGCTATTTTTTATTATGCAGTACATATGTTTTAACTATATCTTTAAGTAAGCTTTAGAAGTAAATAGGCCTGTTTATATTATTCAGGGTAGTAAAACATGACTCTTTACCAGCATTTTATGGGGTTAAGGTTTTAAGTAAATAAACTCTTGGGTAAAGATATGAACTGAAAGCAGGGAGGATCGGTTATAACTCTAGTTCATGGTACGGTCAGGAGACCTGGAGAAAATGTATGACCTGTCAAGATGTAGAAGGAGGAGAGAGGAGTCATGTGATATGTTCTTTGTTCTTCTGTAATAAAAATGGTACACCCTTGTAGAGAAGGGAGTCAGATCTTTTCTGGCTCCCATCTGCAGGTGCGTCCACTGTGAAACAGATATCTGTTTGTGTGTGTTGTTTTACTCTCTGTCTCTCAGTTCTGGGTCTTATTTTGAAACAGTTCCCGCCGGGGTTTTGGAGTTCGGCGCCCCCACCTCTCTGAGTAGAAAGTGAGTTGCAGAGCATATTATGGTAGGAAGCCGACAGGACCCACAGGTTTTTTAACTCTTCCTTTTCTTGCTCAACTACGGACACATTTTGCTTTCCTCTTCGTGGACTGGACCTCCCTCAAAGCAAAGTAGGACTGAACCGGTTCATTTATGCTAATCTTGTGTCTGGGCAGATAAATAGGGAAAATAGAGTTTTAATGAGTTAGATCATGTTCATTGTTGGTTTAAAGTGGTTTTAAGCCCTGACCCTGTTGGCTCATTTAGCGTTGCCACACGCATAAGTTTAAGCTGTACAGGTCCTTCTCAAAAAATTAGCATATTTTTGATAAAGTTCATTCTTTTCCATAATGTAATGATAAAAATTAAACTTTCATATATTTTACATTCATTGCACACCAACTGAAATATTTCAGGTCTTTTATTTTTTTTAAACTGATGATTTTGGCATACAGCTCATGAAAACCCAAAATTCCTATCTCAAAAAATTAGCTTATCATGAAAATGTTCTCTAAACGAGCTATTAACCTAATCATCTGAATCAACTAATTAACACCTGCAAAAAATTCCTGAGGCTTTTAAAAACTCCCAGCCTGGTTCATTACTGAAAACTGCAATCATGGGTAAGACTGCCGACCTGACTGCTGCCCAGAAGGCCATCATTGACACCCTCAAGCAAGAGGGTAAGACACAGAAAGAAATTTGTGAACGAATAGGCTGTTCCCAGAGTGCTGTATCAAGGCACCTCAGTGGGAAGTCTGTGTGAAGGAAAATGTGTGACAGAAAACGCTGCACAACGAGAAGAGGTGACCGGACCCTGCAGAAGATTGTGGAGAAGGACCGATTCCAGACCTTGGGGGACCTGCGGAAGCAGGAGTAGAAACATCCAGAGCCACCATGCACAGGCGTGTGCAGGAAATGGGCTACAAGCCACTTTTGACCCAGAAACAGCGGCAGAAGCGCCTGACCTGGGGTACAGAGAAGCAGCACTGGACTGTTGCCCCAGTGGTCCAAAGTACTTTTTTCGGATGAAAGCAAATTTTGCATGTCATTCGGAAATCAAGGTGCCAGAGTCTGGAGGAAGACTGGGGAGAAGGAAATGCCAAAATGCCTGAAGTCCAGTGTCAAGTACCCACAGTCAGTGATGGTCTGGGGTGCCATGTCAGCTGCTGGTGTTGGTCCACTGTGTTTTATTAAGGGCAGGGTCAATGCAGCTAGCTATCAGGAGATTTTGGAGCACTTCATGCTTCCATCTGCTGAAAAGCTTTATGGAGATGAAGATTTCATTTTTCAGCACGACCTGGCATCTGCTCAGAGTGCCAGAATCACTGGTAAATGGTTTACTGACCATGGTATTACTGTGCTCAATTGGCCTGCCAACTCTCCTGACCTGAACCCCATAGAGAATCTGTGGGATATTGTGAAGAGGAAGTTGAGAGACGCAAGACCCAACACTCTGGATGAGCTTAAGGCCGCTATCGAAGCATCCTGGGCCTCCATAACACCTCAGCAGTGCCACAGGCTGATTGCCTCCATGCAACGCCATTGAAGCAGTCATTTCTGCAAAAGGATTCCCGACCAAGTATTGAGTGCATAACTGAACATAATTATTTGAAGGTTGACTTTTTTTGTATTAAAAACACTTTTCTTTTATTGGTCGGATGAAATATGCTAATTTTTTGGAATAGGAAGTTTGGGTTTTCATGAGCTATATGCCAAAATCATCAGTTTTAAAACAATAAAAGACCTGAAATATTTCAGTTGGTGTACAATGAATCTAAAATATATGAAAGTTAAATGTTTATCATTACATTATGGAAAAGAATGAACTTTATCACAATATGCACATTTTTTGAGAAGGACCTGTATTTTCTGTGTTTGAAACTGTTTTTGGGCTTTTTCTGAGCGAATCCAATTCTTTCTTTCTTTCTTTCTTTCTTTCTTTCTTTCTTTCTTTCTTTCTTTCTTTCTTTCTTTCTTTCTTTCTTTCTTTCTTTCTTTCTTTCTTTCTTTCCATCGCTCTTTCTTTCTTTCTTTCTTTCTTTCTTTCTTTCTTTCCTTCTTTCCATCGCTCTTTCTTGCTCTCTGATCACTTGGTCGGCAGAGTGGGGCTTGGTTCCCCCCTGGAATGAGGGCCACCTCCCTCCCTGAACAAAGCCTGAGCTGTCTTTTTGTCTCGGATCCATTTCATGTTAATTGTGTTTCATTTTCACACAATTTTCACAATTATTGTTTTCTAAGATCTGTAGTAGTTAGTTGTATGCTTTAGAATAGATGGGAATTATTTACAAAATGTTTTGGCTGTAAGTTTGATCTATTTTCCTAATAAATTCCCCTTAGCTTAAAGAGAGAGGTCTGTGTTTAAATGGAGTATATGTGTACAATTATTGTCTATGGCGTGTTAATTTACACCTTCAAGAAGAGACTGGATGTTGTGTCTTCTAAGACAGAAGTTGTGCCCCTAATATTAATAAATTAAACTTGAACCTCATCAATATTTATATTAATATTAAATTATTGATCATAATTATTGATGGTTATGTAAACCAGACAAAATCTTGCTCACTCTGTGTCACAACGTACCATTAAAATTATTCTGTTCTCCATTCATCCATCCATTTTCTTCCACTTATCCGGGGTCGGGTCGTGGGGGCAGCAGCTTAAGCAAGGACACCCAGACTTCCCTCTCCCCAGCAACTTGTTCCAGCTCCTCGGGAGGAATCCCAAGGCGGTCCCAGGCCAGCCGAGAAACACAGTCCCTCCAGCCTGTCCTGGGCCTTCCCCTGGGCCTCCTCCCGGTGGGACGTGCCCAAAACACCTCACCACGGAGGCGTCCAGGAGGCATCCTGACCAGATGCCACCTCAACTGACTCCTCTCGATGTGGAGGAGCAGCGGCTCTACTCTGAGCCCCCCCGGATGACTGAGCTTCTCACCCTGTCTCTAAGGGAGAGCCCAGAAACTCTATGGAGGAAACTCATTTCAGCCGCTTGTATCCGTGATCTTGTTCTTTCGGTAAATCGAGAGCTTCACCTTTCGGCTCAGCTCTCTCTTCACCACGACAGACTGGTAAAGCGCCCGCAAAACTGCAGATGCCCTACCAATCCGTCTATCAATCTCCCACTCAATTTTTCCCTCATTCGTGAACAAGACCCCCAGATACTTAAACTCCTCCACTTGGGGAAGGACCTCATCCCCGACCCAGAGAAGGCACCCCACCCTTTTCCGAGTCAAGAGCATGGACTCGGATGTGGAGGTGGCGATTCTCATCCCAGCCCCTTCCACTCGGCTGCAAACCGCTCCAGCGAAAGCCGTAGATAACGTTCCGATGAAGCCAACAGGACCACCTCATCTGCAAAAAGCAGAGACCCGATCCTGAGGCCACCGAAACGTATCCCCTCAACACCTTGGCTGCGCCTAGAAATCCTGCCCATAAAAGTTATGAACAGGATTGGTGACAAAGGGCAACGTTGGCAGAGTCCAACTCTCACTGGAAACAAGCCCGACTTACTGCCGGCAATGCGAACCAAAGTCTGGCACCGGTCGTACAGGGACCTAACAGCCCGTATCAAGGGGCCCGGCACCCCATACTCCCGGAGCACCCCCCACAGGGCTCCCTGAGGGACACGGTCAAACGCCTTCTCCAAGTCCACAAAACACATGTAGACCGGTTGGGCGAACTCCCACGCACCCTCCAGGACCCTGCAGAGGGTGTAGAGCTGGTCCAGTGTTCCACGGCCAGGAAGCGAAAATACGTCAACATAAACAATGAAGGCTACTGTCCTCATCGTATTTCTGGCATTATGGTTAATAGACAGTGGTCGTGTTAACCAAATATTTTCAGTATTTTACAGTTTTTTTTTACAGTGATGGAAAAATCTGAAGCGTGTCGTCATTCTGACATTTATTCAAACCCTTGACCAGTCTACTCAATGTATGTCCCTATCCTCACACTGACAGCACGTTGAGGAGTTACTGAGGCTTTGAAGTGCATCTGTGGCTGCACCGGACAGAGAGTGGCGGCGACAGATCGTTGCAACTACTGATGCAAAACAAACGCATTCAGGGGGATTTCCTCCCACTGAAGCAAACAGAAAGAGAGTTTTGCAGTATTCTGATCACTTCAATTGGGGAAATGTTTCCAATTTCAAAACTATGGCTGAAGTGGCTCTTCAGTCTCTATTATGCACAGGCAGACCATTTCAGCTCCTTGCAGAGCGTTAAGTCCACAGCAGGAGAAATGTTAATAATTGTAGTTTATTAATCTTCTCAATGTGTGATGGGTTTTCTGATCAGCTTGTTCGGATTTAATATTATCTAAAATTAAATTAAAATGAACTACTGAATGTTATCATTAAAAAAATTTATGGGGTAAAAATTGATTATGACCGGATTTATTTAACCACATTAGTCGAAAGGACTAACAACAAATGATTGTGTCGCGACCTCTGATACAGCTACAGATCTTACAAGAAATGTTTGAGAGTCTAGAATGTTTGATGGGACATGAGGTATACCATAGGATGCAGATAGATGGATTTTGTAGATTTAACATTTTAAATATTAATAGAATATGGATAGACTCTATTGATGTCACAGTGGGGACATTCACATGTTAAGGCAGTATGCATAAAAAATATAAAAAATTAATAAAAAACTATTACTTCTCATAATGCGCCAGAAAGACGGGTGCCCACCGAGACTAAAAGGTCGGGTTTTTTGGGTTACTGGGTAGGATAAAGTCTGGTCGCTTTCACACCTGATTTGCTCCACGCCAGGGTTTGTTTGGAACTGCTCTGAGACCACTTCTTCAGCTAGGTCTCAGTTTGCTTTTTTGGTAAGGAACAGAGTTCGCTGGGTTGTATTCACACTGGTGCAAAAGCTCCGGACCAAGGGAGGAAACGAATTTCAGTCTATTTTAAGCAAATTAAACTTCCCTGGTGTGAATACGCCCTTAGTTTGGTCCTCATGGGTTAAAACTGAATTAATGCATGTTCAGCGTTCATTAACTAACATTCTGATCATGATTTGCATTTCCATTGCAAAATAGTTTTTGTAAAAAAAAAAAATGCAAATTTATAAAGGAAATTTTTCAACATTTAAAAAATGTCTAAATACCCAATTAGCATATCACTTAAATCCTGTGCCATCTGTTACCTGCCCTTTGTTAGCTTATTAACATCGCTTTGATTTTCTCTGACTCCTTTTGCTTATGTCAATGGTATTTTAATTTCCTGAATTCTGATAAAGCAGCTTTAAATAATTATCATTTTTCATTTTTTTGTGAGTGACTGACAAAGATATTAGCCTGTTAATACTAATTTGTTACTTGTCACCACTTTGAATACACTACCAGGTTGTTTTTTCTCTCTGCTCCTGGTCAATTCCCACCTTTGCATATTCATGCCCCCATTTTGCATCCAAATTAGGCAATTTATCCCTTACTACTATCATTTAATACCCGGCTCCGGAAGGGCCTGGGTGATCTGGATGTCGGCAGTGGAAGTCGGAATTTGCAGAGGATGTTGCTGACGGGTTCCCAGGAGCATTCTTTGGGGCCGTAACCCTCCCAGTCCACCAGATATTGAAATCCACGACCCCGAGGACGGGAGTCCAGAAGACGGCAAAAAGTGCAAGCAGGTCCCCCATCGATGAAGCGAGGGGGAGTGGGAAATAGGGGGAGGCAGAGGAGATGTGGTTTGGCATTTCAGCAGGGAGTAGTGAAACACTGGGTGAACCTTGAGGGAATTTGGGAGGTGGAGACGGTATGTGACAGAATGTGACGGTACGTGACGGCATGTGATGGCATCGATCTGGCGGACAACAAAGTACAAGCCGAGTAACCTAGGGGTGAGTTTTCTGCATTTCGCATTGTGTATGAGATGTTTGGTGAAAAGCCAGACCAAATCGCGGGAATGGTAGGTGGAGCCGTGTCGACGTTTGGGTTCCTGTTGCTTCTCATAACCGGCTGTTTGGGGGGTTCTCTGACCGTTGGATTCTGGATGAATGTCAGAAGATAAGATGTGCCGATGAGGAGACAGAAAGCGTTTCAAAACCTGGCAGAGGATTGAGGTACCTGATCTGAGACCATGTCCAGGGGAAATCCGTGTAGCAGGAAAAGCTCTGAGGTCTCCTTGGCTGTAGATAAACCGGGCAGGTCGACCAGGTGAACAGCTTTTGAAAATCATATGGGACTGAGTGGATGCCTCCAACAGCCATTGGAGAGGGGCCAGGATGTTGCAAGAGGTGATGATGGTGCTGAGTTCACTAGGGGGAGTGGTGGAGAAGTGTTGTCGGGAGAGTGCGTCAGCCTTCATGTTCTGGGAATGTGGTTGATATGAAATGTGAAAATTAAACTGGTCAAAGAAGAGAGCCCACCGGGCCTGATGAGGATTGAGCTGTTTGGCCTGTTTTATATGGATTAGATTCTGGTGATCTGTCAGGATAAGTAAGGTGTCCGGTGCTGGAGGAGATGGCGCCACTCCTCCAGTGCCCATTTTATGGCCAGCAACTCCCAATCCCCTACTCCATAACACTGCTCAGTGGGGGAAATCTTACTTGAAAAGAAGCAGCAAGATATGGGACAAAACCGTCCCTCCGCCCACCTCTGAGGCATCCACTTTGGCCGTAAAACTCTTGGCAGCATTAGGGATCCCTGAAAAGCCTTAACAGCTTCTGGGGGGAGATAAAAGGGGCGGGGCCGATCAACGGAGTGAATGAGGTATGTGATCAGGGTGACAACCTTGATGATATTGCAGATATACAGTATAGACAGTAAAAATTGGCAAACCCTAGGATAGACTGGAGATGTCTTAAAGTGGAGGGCTGGGGCCAATTGGATCCTGCAGAGACTTTCTGGAGATCCATGGCCATCCCTTGGTCGGAGATCACGTAGCCAAGGAAGGTGGTAGAGGTTTGATGGAACACGCACTTCTCCAGGTTGCAAAACAGCCTGTGTTGGAGCAGCCTCTGGAGGACGGCCTAGACATGTCGGACAGGGTCAGCTTCGAATGAGGAGTAGATTAGGATGTCTTCCAGATAAACGAACACCCAATGTCCGAGCATATCACGGAGCACGCCGTTGAGGACACGTTGGAAAACTGATGGGCTGTTGCAGAGGTCAAAGGGCATGAAAAAGTTTTCCCAATGGCCGCTTGGTGTGAATGCTGTCTTCCATTCGTCCCCCTCCCTGATGATGACAAGATTATAGGTGCTCCTGAGATCCAACCAGGTGAAGATGGCGGCTTGAGAAAGGGAGTTTAAAATTGTGCCAATGAGAGAAAGTGGATGGTGATCTCTGATGGTTATCTGGTTGAGACCTCAGTAATCCATGCATGGCTTGAGTGATCCATCTTTCTTTTTGACAAAAAAGAATCCAGCAGCAGCTGGAGAGGAGGAGGGGCGGCTGAATCCTTGATCCTGAGCCTCTTTGATGTAGGACTCCATTTGTCTGTTCTCGGCGGAGGACAGCGGCAAAAGCCGGCCACGGGGGTTGTGGTACCGGGCAGGAGATTAATGGCCATGTTGTACTCATGGTGTGGTGGAAGAGAAGCTGCTTAGGTCTTGGAGAATGCCTCGGACAGATGATGACTGTTTCCAGAGGTTGTGGATCCATAGGAATACCTATCCGGGAGCATGCAGCGGGAGAGGCAATTGGTTCCCCAATGAAGAATCCGGTGGCTGGACTAGGAGATGTGTGGATCATGGAGCTGAAACCAGGGGAATCCCACGTTGAGCAGGGTGGTGCGAGACATAATCACTAGGAAATGGATGATCTCTTGGTGTTCGCCAATCCTCATCGGGATGCCAGTGGTGCGACGACGAATAGGAGAAGGGTGGAGTGGTCGACCATCCACGGAGGCAAGGCTGAGTTGGAACATCAGAGCAAATGAAGTAGAGTAGTATGAATCAGGTGAGGTTCCCCCCAGAATCACCTGGCTTGGTCGTTTCCTGGCTGGATAAGTCAGGTGAAGCAACAGTGTCCTCTCACCCTGCAGTAGGCACAGGAGCCCTCACGATGGCCCTTTTGCTTCTGCTCCTGAGAGAGATGACCCAGCTGCACTGGTTCCTTCGGGGAGATGGATTCCCAGTAGGGGGCGGTACCGCCAGTTTCAATACTGCCCAAAATCACGTATTTGAGTGCGCGTGCACGTGGGCTGGTTGACGAACCCTGGGGTACACAAACGCTTCACTTTTAAATATCGGCTTCCCGGCCAGTGTATAATCGTTAGGCAATCATAACATAAATTTTTTCTCGTGGAAAAGTGAAAATTACAGGTCATGACTCCTTTAAAGTTGAAATGAATGTGCTCCATGTCTAAGTTTATAACTAAAGGCACAATGTTGCAATGAGAATTTTATTTTGTTTGTTCTGATAGATTCAGGGTAGCATAAGCATTTTAGATTACATTTCAGTAGCCTGTGATTAACACAGAGGTTTAAATATTGCTATTCGTCAATGTTTAAAGGCATAGTGCACCTTAAAAATTAGCATCTTGATATTGCAATTAGAAAAGTGATGCTCCAGACAGTTTTGTACTGTGAATGTTTTCTTTATTGTTAAAGGTAGTTTTGAGTACAATTCAACCAAAGGTAGAATATATAAAAGTAAAAGTGAATTTGATGAGATAAGAAGCTATAACTATAAAAAAGGATGTTGTCATGTGGATGTTGAAAGCTAAGTAACTTAATCAGAGAACAGCTGGGATGAAAATGAGATGTCTTGCTACTGTTCGTTTGATCGTTTTGGTGGTAAATAAATCCACAGATGCAGGTGCATTCTGGAAAAAGAAAAGCAACAACTCATATTTCCTCTTTGCTCCATTTCTCGTGTTTCATTCAGGTCTGGTCCACATCAGGACCAACAGTAATTGTTATTCTGGCTCTGATCTCTCTGGGTCCCATAACAGTATCACATTGTTTAACAGGTTTGACTGTTTTTACCACAAGGCCTGTGTACAAAAGATTCCTTGTAATTACATACATTTTCTGTGTTATAGAAAAGAAAACAGCTGAAGTGCTGTCTTCACTGTGATTTATCTGGTAGTGACATTACCTGAAACTGTCACGCTGCCCTATTCACTCCTCCTCATTGTCCTCACCTGTGTCTCCCAAATAATTCACACCTGATCCTACTCACCTCCTGTCTTTATAACCCATCACTTCTCTCCACTCAGGGCCGGATCATTAGTAACTATTGTTGTCTCTACCTCCATGGTGTGTCGTCTTCCCGTCTCTCCGTTCCTGCCCGATGTCCAGTATCTCCGTTCCTTGCCGTCGTCTTCATCATCATCTTTAATAAACATCCTGCACTTCCTCAGCTTCTGCGTTTGGGTCCATACTCCACATACACCCCTGACAGAAACTGTGTTTTAGTTTACTGTGCTGCTCACCTCTCTTCTCAAAGAAATTATAAAGCAGCTGCTTCCCTTCATTTAATTTTCTCTGCCTTTCCTTCCAATTCTTTTTGGGTAGTCTGATTTTCATTTTGCAAGTTGACTTTATATATAAGGTCATTTTACAACTGTTACAAAGAAAACTGAGAGAATATGGTCACAGGAAGCTGAAGAAGCTCTGCAGGGTTGTTTTGCAACCACAGACTGGATGATTCTTTGCCAAGCACATGGAGAGGACATCAATGCCATGACTGAGTGTGTGACTGACTATATAAACTTCTGTGTGGACAACATCATCCCCACCAGAACAGTGAGATGCTTCCCTAATACAAAACCCTGGATCACCAGTGACCTGAAGGAACTGCTAAACAAGAAAAAAGAGCCTTCAGGGAGGGAGACAGGGAATTACTGAGGAGTATACAGAAGCCACTTAAGGTCAAGATCAGAAATAGCAAGGAGGCATACAGGAAGAAGGTGGAGAACAAACTACAGAGGAACAATATTTGAGATGTCTGGTAAGGAATGAGAAAGATCACAGGCTTTAAAGACAGGAAGGATTGGATAGATGGAAGTCTGGACAGAGCCAATGAACTGAACACATTCTTCAACAGGTTCAGTTCAGGAACTAGCTCATCATCCTCCTCTCCTGTTCCCAGCCGAACAGACATCCTACTCTCCTCTGATCAATAGCTTTCCTGTTACTCTTCGGATGTTTTATCCTTCACCTCAGCCATGGACTCTTCTGATTCCACAAGTTTGACTTAAACCAAGTCAGGAAATTCTGCTACCCCCCTTAGCCTAACTAAGGAGAAGGTTCCAGTGTTGTGGAAGAGATCCTGCCTCGTTCCAGTACCAAAAAGAACTCACCCATCAGTCATCAATGACTATAGACCTGTTGCCCTGACATCCCACATCATGAAGGTCCTGGAGAGACTCCTGTTGGCACCCCTGAGTAAGCAAAAAAGAACGTATTAGGACCCACTGCAGTTTGCTTATCGCTGTGGAGTTGGAGTTGAAGATGCCATCATCCACCTGCTTCAACCAACCCACTGTCATGTGGACAAAGCAGGCAGCACTGTGAGGATCATGTTCTTTGATTTCTCCAGTGCATTTAACAAAATTCCGCCTGATTTGCTTTGTCAGGAACTCCTGAAGACACAGGTGGAGCCCTCAACAATAGCCTGGACCAATGACTACCTGACCAACAGACCACAATTTGTGAGAATGAAGAATTGTGTGTCAAACCAGGTGGTCAGCAGCACAGGAGCACACAGGGGACCGTACTCTCACCATTCCTTTTCACTCTGTACACCTCAGACTTCCAGTACAAATCAGAGACCTGTCATCTGCAGAAATACTCAGATGACTGCAATTGTTGGGTGTATCAGAGATGGACAAGAAGCTGAATACAGAGAGCTGGTGGACTGCTTTGTGACTTGGTGTGGAAACAATCGTCTCACTTTGAATGTGAACAAAACAAAGGAGATGATTGTAGATTTCAGAAGAAAAAGGGATAAGTCAAACACTGTTTCCATCATGGGAGAAGAAGAGGAGGTGGTTGAGGAGTATAAATAACCCAGAGTTCACCGAGACAACAGACTGGACATGAGACTCAATAGTGAAGCCGTCTACAAGAAGGGACAGAACAGACTGTACTTCTTGAGGAAGGTTAGGTCCTCCAAGGTTTGCAGCAAGATGCTGCAGATCTTCTACAAGTCTGTTGTGGAGAGTGTAATCTCTTCAGCCGTCATCTGTTGGGGTAACAGCATCAGAGCCAGGGACTTAAAAAGGCTAAACAACCTGATAAAGAAGGCTGGTTTTGTTCTTGGGACAACTGTGGAACATCTGGAGATGATAATGCAAAGAAGGATTCTTCATAAAATCAAAAAAATTATGGACAACCCTGAGCATCCTCTTCATGAGATGGTCATACAACAACAGAGCGTCTTCAGTCGGAGGCTTCTTTAGTTTCGCTGCAATACAGACCGCTACAGGAAATCCTTCCTGCCCACAGCCATCATCATCTACAGCAACTCCTTAAAGAATTAATTATATGAGCTATACCAACACTTAATTTTCCTCTGGGATAAATAAAGTATTTTTTGAATTTGAATTAAAGGGGTGACAGGGGTTTCAGAAAACATCCATCATCATTTCTGATGCATTATTCACTATTTTAATAATTTTATTTAGAAATTGTACAAACTGTGGGTCCCCTATGTGCAGAGGCATCAGCCCTCGACGCGGTCATCCCATGTTTGAGTCCCGTCCCTGTGGACCTTTGACACATGTCACCCCCCACTTCTCTCCCTTCTTCTGTACTGTCCCCTGTCAAATAATGGCCAAAAATCCCCCCCCAAAAAAGAAATTGTACAAAGTAGCAAATCAAAAAATAAATAAATGTATTCCAGGTTTTGTGGATCAAGGGGAGGTACGAATAGCATTCAATCGACTGTATTTTCTTCAGGGGGGAATTGACATGACTCTTCTTTGTAAGATAACTAAAGCTAGCCCTAAAAGCCTCTTTGTTTACAGTCCTCATTCATCCCTAAATGGAGCACAATTAAAGGATACACTCAGTCAACAGTCATCGTGCTAAAAAAACATTATTGAGGTAAAAACGTGTGAGACCATTGATGGTACTCATGAATGGACTGTTTTAAACATGTAAGCAGCACTGTGTATTGCATTACCTTGTAGAGACCAGGAGTATTACCAGTTTATTTACAAAACGTAAAGCTATTCAGTGGACGAGTCTATAAGTATTTAGTTCACCTCTCTTGGTGAGACAAGCCTGCTTAGGTGGCTCAGGTGATAAATCTTGCTTCCTTTCTCCTTTCCCCTGCCCACAATAATTCTAATTTCCACATCTTAAGAAGTTTTACTATTTCCATTCCAAACCCATCCAGACAAAAATTATAATTAAAAGCATCTAAACAATGGAAGATGTAACAATAGTTCTAGATAACTTTTAACAGTGTCTGCTTTATTAAAGATCTGCTTGCAATGACACCATTATGCAGTACCTAAAATATTTCCTTTTCTCACAAATGTTTGCTTGACCAAGTTATTTTCTTTTCTATCATTTGACCAATATTTGTTAGTTAGTCTTCATGGCAAATACAAAGGCATACACTTAAGAGTCAGAAGCACCAAGTATAACCATTGTATTTATGTTAGAAGGTGTTCACCAATTACCCCAGTTTGTGTGTCAAAACTTATGACTTGTCTTCTTTGAGCCTTTTTTGGGTTTCAGTGTCACGAGGAAGGCACATTGCTGATGCTATTCACTCTGTTTGTTTAACTGCAATGCTGTGTAGACTGTAGTGTTGCAGCAAAAATGAACAAATGTATTTTTCTTAGCTAATGTAACAATGCAAAGCAGTTTTGTTGGATTTATGAATAAACCTTAAAGTACCATAATCTGTTGTCACGTGCAAATAACCAAAGACATAAAATCTAAATCCCTTTGGCTGGAAACATCAGAGAAAAGTAAACAGACTTGTTAGTTTGGCTCAAAATTATTGAGAAACTTCTCAAACTTGAAGCATCTAAGATGCTCAGTATGCAAGGCACACTTTAGGAACTTTGCCATCACTCTTTCACAGTGAGTGTGATTGTTTTTTTGTGGCATACAAGTTTCATCACCCACAAATAAAAGCTGCCAAGCAACATAATGACATAATAAAGTTTCCCTCCTCAATACACCCATTTTCTGCTGTGACCTTTGGAAGGTTAAGAAACCTTCTGTACAACTCAGATGATGACTTTAGATTGAGTAGCTCCCTGAGTGGGTGGGCAGGTTTGTGTGTCCAAGTGTTGAGGGACCAGATGTAAAAAGAAAGTCAGAGGGTTTGGCACCTGCTCCATCAGCACTGTGAGTTGTGGAATTGCATCGATTGTTGTGACAACATTATTGCGTTGTGCACCACCCAGCTGGGGAGGGAGATAACACTGATAACGTTGCTCATTTCTCATGAGAGCACGCTTCCCTGCCTCTGCCCTGGGCTGTGCATCTGAACAGCTGTGTGTGTTTGTATGTGCTGTAATAGGCAGCGATGTCTCTGTAGTGGGAAGAGATAGCAGCTTGTGTGTGTATAAGAGATTTTCTCTGTTCAATATTCTTTTTTTTAGCAAACAGCAGAGAGCACCATTAGTGTCAGCCATGAGTAGTTGGAAATTGAAAGTGACACATGAATGCAAAAAGACACACATCAAGTTGAGTCATCTTTTTCTTTAACTGTACTGCGGTATGACCAAAAATTACTTTTTCTGTGTGCTCTCCTTATGTTGATAAAAGAGAAGATTTTCTTCATATCTTCCCTATTCTCGCTGACCATTTGGATGATGATGATGTACTGTTTAACATGTGCAAGCTGCAGGGTAGTAGGAGATTAGAAGACGCCTTATGTGAACTAATTGTCCGCAAAACACCTAAAGGGGGAGCCAGGATCAGATAAAAATGCTCTGAGAAGTAAAGGGCCTTGGCACATAAAGAGCCCGTAAAACTTTCAAAAGGGTTAAAGGAAATAAATGGCTTCATTCACTGAAGAAGCACCGCCATACACTGGTTTGCAAAAGGATTCAGACCTTTTTTGTACCATTTGCACCTATTGCATTTTATTACATTACTACAAGAATATATGTTACTAAGGTCTTATTTCCTAAATCAGCACAAAGTAGTACGCAATTGTGAAACAGAAAAGGTAAAAAATGGCCTGCATTTGTATAGCGTTTTTTTCAGTCAGAGGACCATAAAATGCTTCACACTACATTCAGTCCTTCACCCATTCACGCACACATTCGCACACTGATGGTGGCAAGCTACATTGTATCCACAGCTGCCTTGGGGCACGCTGACAGAAGCGAAGTTACACAGGCGCCACTGGGCCCTCTGACCACCACCAGTAGGCAAGGTGGGTGAAGTGTCTTGCCAAGGACAAAAAGACCGAGATGGACTGAGAGGGGGTTCAAACCGGCAACCCAGGACCTGAACTAACTACAGCTCTTTTATTTCCTGTCTTACATCATTGGACAAACTGATTAATCCAGGTGTGTCTGACCATTGTTGTTGTGACTACTGAGGTCAGACACACCTGGATTGATCAGTTTGTCCAATACAGACAGGAAATAAAAGGGCTGTACTTAGTTCAGGAAGTAGTGGAGCTCTGCATATAGCTTATCTAGTCAAGTCATTTTCAATAATCATCCCAAAACAATTGAAAATAAACGGCTGGATACCAGTACTATGTGAAATACTGATTATTTTAATGCCAATATTAACAATTTGAGGCATTCTTATTCCAAACATAAATACAATATTGCACAAACAAGTTTAGAACCAAACTGGAAACAAATAACTTCTTAGGTTTACACAAAAATGTACACACAAAGCTTACAGCAGCGCCCCCTTGTGGCAGAGAAATCACACTGCCAATGTCACCACCAGATATCTTGTCCATCCTCACACCAGCCTTGGGGCGATTTCTCTATCGCCCTTCATGCAGCCGAATCAACGACGCTGATTGGATAAATTCCTGTTGCTGTGTGCGAATTTCTTGTCAGTGATTGGCGGCTGCTGCACTGCTTGGGGCGATCTTTCTGTCGCCCCAGGCAATGCAGCGGGAGCTTTTTCTCCGAAAATGATATATATTTTTATATATGATACTTTGATACGAATTTAAACATACAATTAACTCAGAATATGTGATTATTGTTAATAAAAAAAATAAAAAAACACTTCGGAAACACTGGGGGGGCGCCCTATCGCCCTCTATCGGCCAGCAGCCACTGTTAGCTAACCATACATGCTAATGGCTAATGGCATTATTGATCATTGTTCTGTAACATCAAAATAATATCATTAACATCATCTTTACTGTAACATTACCTTTGTCTTTGGTGCGTTTTTCCTCCTCTTCTTTTCTTTTTTTCCTCCCCTGGGCACCAGATAATTTGGGACGCTTTGATATATTAACTTTTTTTAAACGAAAACCGAATGGCGGCCGGGTAAAAGAAGTCTGATTGGTGGAAGGTGGTTTCCCATCCTGCTTTGCGGAGCCTCATGTTGTGTTCTGCACCGTGAGCTAAGTGTATGTGTGATCTCTATAAGTCTCCCTTGGTCGCAGTATAGTAAGAACTTATAAGAGAATGTCAATGCTATGTAAATCCCATTAATGCTCCTCTCGTCGCAGTGTCAATAAAGTACAATAAAACATAAACTCATTTACGCGCCTCTGGCACCCCTAGGGTATACGGCGCCCTTAGCATTTGCCTATACTGCCTATGCCACGGGCCGGCCCTGCGGCAACCCACCAGTTACAGGACAAATTCCAACCAACAGCATTAGGAAATCAAATTACTAGATAGAGTGTATGTAACTTTATCTCACAACTGTGTAAATAAAGCTGTTGTTTAACGTCCTCATGAGTTTGTTGGAGAAAATCAGTGGTCCAACATCATGAAAACCAAGGAACAAACCATAACGCTGTGAAGTCTAAACCATGATTAAGTTATAAAACATTACTCCAGGTGTCATCAATCAGCCTACTCCAACTCGCCTGCAAAGATCTTCTCTGAAAAGATTGCTTCCAGATTGCCATCTGGAAGGAAGCTTGAAAGTTTCACGGTGGCTGCTGAGGTGCAGACTCACAGTTTGGCTGGTCCCATGTGTTTTCCGAGAAGGTCATTCAAAGTGTGAAAAAGAGCTTGGATTGGGCTGTTAACATCCTGCTTTGTTGTGTGGATCACTTTCTATTTTCTGCTGAGCTCTACATGTCCAAGAAAGAGGGACAATCAAACCCTGTATCCAACCAAATGGAGCCAGCATTTATTGTTCACAATAGTCCTGGACTGTGGCCACATCAGGCCAACCTCAGGGGAACAAAAACAGGCTATTACAGGTAGACCACTCCTGGGTTATTTAATTTTTTTGCTGATAATTCTCTTGGCTGGTGATGTCGAACTAAATCCTGGTCCTCAACTTGTAACTGAATTAGCCCCATGGCTAGCTGGACCACTCCCAGTGCTAGCTGGATTTCTTCTGCTAGCTGGGCCACCACCTGTGCTAGCTGGGACACTACCTGTGGTAGCTGGACAACCACCAGTGTTAGCTGGGCCACCACCTCTGCTATGTGGGCCACCATCACTGCCAGCTGGGCCATCACCACCACTGACTGGACCTGTGCCGCCTGGACCTTCACCTCTGCCGCCCGGGCCTCCACCTCTATCGCCTGGGTCTCCAACCCTGCCGCCTGGGCTTCCACCTCTGCCGCCTTGGCTTCCACTTCTGTCACCTGGGCTTCCACCTCTGCCACCTGGGCTTCCACCTCTGTCGACCGGGTTTCCATCCCTGTCGCCTGGGCCTCCACCTCTGCTGCCTGGGCTTCCATCTCTGTCGCCTGGGCATCCACAGCTACACACACAACCTCACCGGAACCAATCCCACTGTGAACTTAGCTGTCTAACTAACAGCGCAAGGCAAATTCAATCTTGGTGATCTTCATACCGCCGCCACTCTCAGAAACCAAGTAATCGGACTGTTGATCTGTTCTGCTCTGCTCACTAAGTCTTACCAAACATAACTTTAGAAGATCGGGTAACTGGTGCATCTCACTGGGTTTCCTTAATGTCCGCTCATTATCTAACAAGGGTCTTCTTATTTGCGACCTTAACAATCACTAAATACATTTTTTTATGTTTGGCTGAGACATGGCAGCGACCAGCTGACTTTGCTGAGCTTAACCATTCTACTCCGCCCGGGTTTGTGTACATTTGCCAAGCTCGTGCTTCTGGACGTGGAAGTGGCTTTCCCATTCTCTACAAGGACAAGTACAAGGTTTCTTCTCTTATGGTGGAAAAATTCCTATCTAATTAGGATTTAAGTATATATTCTCTGTCTAGTGAATGTATCTAGGGCAGATGACAAAGCAAGGAGAAACAAGGTAAATTTTTCTGATAAAGATGTGTCAGAACACCAGAGAGACAGACGCCGGGGCAGCAAGACAACAGTCTGACCGCCAGTCCGATAGCAAAGCATGAACCAGCTCTCCAGAGGCTGGGCGTGAAGATTAAAGAAGACGTGCTGCAGAGATAAACAGTTATTGCTGAATACTATTTAAGCTGTTAGTCAGAAAGGTTGGGTAGGGCGATGCATTAGCAATCTCTGTCCCCTCCATGTTTTGGTCAAGACATGTTTGTATTAAATACTTAAACGCCTTTTGAGACTCAGTCTTCTTTATTATGGAAACCCTGAGGTATTTTCAGCCATTACACTCTCCTGGACTCTTCTTACCAGTCATTTGAATCCATTGCTCTGAAAATACATGGCTCTGTTCCCACCATTCTTGCAGCTATTTACCGGCCACCTAAGGCTAAATCGGAATTTCTTAACGAATTTTCAGACTATTTCACCTTCTTATGCTCCCTTTCTAAAAATGTTGTTTTGCTCTGTGATTTTAATATTCATATCGATAATGCTGCCAACTCTTTCACAAAGGACTTTATATCCTGTATTGACAGTCATGGCTTTCTACAATACGTAGAATCTTCAACGCACTCAAAAGGGCACATTTTGGATCTGGCCTGTTGTATTTATGCCGTGTATACCGTTTAGTTTTATAGTATCTGACTTTCCTTTTTCGGATCATAAACTTGTTTCATTCAAGGCTAATCTACCACTTTTCAAAAACACCTCCCCCCGTTCCATCACATTAAGAAGTATTAAGAACATTTATCCTTTAGTTCTCTCCTCTGCTATTTCCAACCTCCCTAGCAGGGACCACCTATCCACTACTGATGAACTGATATCTTACTATAATTATGGCCTGCTGAGCCTCTTTGACCTGCTGGCACCACTGAAAACTCAGACTGTCACCTTTTCTCACCCTGCCCCCTGGTACACGTCTGAATTAAGGCAACTTAAATCTGAGGGACGTCATCTAGAGAGGCTCTCAAGGAAAACTAGACTGACCATTCATAAAGACTTGTACCGTATTCACCTGTTAAACTATAAAGACGCATTTTCCAGGGCAAAATCGGTATACTATGCTTCACTTATTCATCCCGTGAAAGGACATTCTGTAGCCCTATTCTCTACGTTAAACAATATCATCAAGCTCCCTGATAATTCTTTTGCTCAAATGTATCCTACCAGTCTTTGTAATCTATTTATGGACATCTTTTCTTCAAAAGTTGAAAATATTAATCTTCAACTGTCTCCTTGTAACGCATCTGGCTGCATATACTGTTCATCATTCTCCCCAACCTCTTCTTCCACTCTCTCCAACTTCAGTCTGCCATCCATTAGTGAAATATCATCTATCATTCTAAAATCTAAGTGTTCCGCATGTAAATTGGACCCTCTACCCACAAAGTTGGTCAAACTTTGTTTATCCTCTCTACTACCTCTCATCAATGATATCATACACTCCTCCCTGATCACAGGATCTGTTCCGGCATTATTCAAAACAGCGATAATTACTCCAAACCTGGTTTGGGTACAACCGACCTAAATAACTTCAGGCCAACTTCCAAACTCCCATTCCTGTCAAAAGCATTAGAGAAAGTGGTAGCCCTACAACTCCACAATCTTCTCAGTGACAATCATCTGTTTGAACTGTTTCAATCTGGCTTTTGGTCCAACCATATTACAGAAACTGCTATGGTTAAAATTACAAACGATCTCCTGATGGCATCAGACTCCGGTATACTCAGTATACTCATTCTCCTTGATCTAACACCATCTTTTCCTTCCTCTTCCCTGTTAGATTGTGTACACAATATAAAAATCTGGTTCTCTCATAATCTCCTTAAACTTAACAGAAATAAAACTGAGTTACAAAATGTTCTCTTTTAGTTGATAACTTCACTGTTTTTCCCTCCACGCAGGTTAAGAGTTTAGGTGTCATTCTGGATAGCAACCTCTCCTTTTCAGCTCATATAAATAACATCACCTGCTCTGCCTACTTCCATCTATGAAATATTAATCATCTCCATCCCTCTCTTACCTCCACTGACACTGCAATCCTAATTAATACCCTGGTCACTTCTCGGCTTGATTACTGTAACACACTACTTTCTGGCTTACCACAAAAATCACTCCACAAATTGCAACTGCTACAGAACTCAGCAGTCCACATCATCTCCAGGATCTTCACACCATATCACTCCGGTTCTCAAGCAGCTGCATTGGCTTCCAATCCATTTCCGTATTGAGTTTAAAATCCATTTGTTAACATTCAAACATTCAAAGCCCTCAACAACCTAGTCCCCCCATATTTAACTCATCTCCATGTTTACACACTGTCTCCCACTCTTCGTTCCTCTTCAAATCGTCTCCTCACCATTCCACATGCCCGTCTGTCTACCATGGGACTCAGGTGATTTAGTTCATCTGCACCGCGGCTCTGGAATGAACTCCCACAGGACATTTGTACGGCATCATCTATTGAAACATTCAAATCGCTTCTTAAAACGTACCTATTCAGACGTGCATACTCCACTTGATCCTTTTCTATTTTATTTCATTCTTTGTTCTACCTGGGGTTTTCCTAATCCTGTTCTTAACTTTGTTTTTACGTGCTGCTCTGTCGTTGATGTATATTGATTTTTATCTCTGCTTGAAATGTTGATTTACTTATATGGTTTTGAGTTGCGTTATTTGTTTAAGTTTAATGTTTAGTGACCTTGATAGTCTTAAAAGGCACTTACAAATAAAAGGTATTATTATTATTATTATTATTACCGTAAGCTTTGAACATCCCATGGAGCACTATGCAATCTATCATCTGAAAATAAAAAGACTATGGCATAACATCACACCTACTTTGACAATGTTGCCCATCTAAACTTATGCAAGGAGGGCACTGATCAGAGAATCAACCAAGATAACTAACACATTTATTTTTGGTCAATGGCAAAAACTAATTTTGTTCTGGTCAAGACATTTCACACTTGACCAAAAACGTAAGTGCTGAACTCCTGCCATGGAGTGATAGGCAAAAAGGTTGCTAAACTGACACTATTCCACTTTGACTTTGCCCCCTTAAAATGTTTGAGCGATCACACAATATTTGTTGGACACCATACAAGAAAAATGTATATGTTGTATACAATATCAAGCATGAAATTTTTTTTATTTTTTATGTTGCAAAATTGTGGGTGGTGGAAAATGCACACTGCGTATCATCCAGAACACAACAGCTCCATCGTGAAACATGGTGGTGCAGCATCGTAGTGTGGGGATACAATTTTTCACACGGACAGGGAAGTTGGTTATATACAGTAGTCGAGTTGAGGGGGAGCGGAGGGGGAGCGGAGGGGGACGCCGCTCCCCTTAGAAAGAAATCCGACATATAACGTCCCACCAGTAAAAGTCCCATCCTCCATCTCCATCTCCATCCCTTCCATTTTACATTAAATATTGTATGGAAAAATAAATCATAAATAGGCTTAGCCTATATGAAATAATTTCACCATCAGAAAATGTTAGGTCTCCGCATGTTGAGTGAAAATAAACAGTCTATTAAATCCGGGGGACAGGGGCACGAAACGCAATGATGCAACATTGTTTTTGTCTGAGAGTAGGCCAGGTGAACCCAGTTTTCATTTCATCTAATTCCGACCTCTGGCATCTACAAAAACTGTTTACTTCATGAAATCTATACAATCGCACTGAGTTCAAAAGTAAAAGTTCTCCGTCTGTAATAGCGCAGTTTTTTTGTGATCAACGTTATAATTCGGGACTAGTTTGTTTTCACCGTAGTGAGAAAGGAGTGATACGGCTGCTATGTACCCGTTTTAGACCAAGAGATGGACTTAACATGAAATTAATGTCTTGTTCATGTTTCATGGAAGTTAAATGCATGTAACACATTTTACATACATGCTTTTACTCGGTTTTGTAAAAGTTTTAAAGAAGTTTTCATCATGACCTTAGCTGTCTCCATATCCACATACGTCATCACGTCGGTTAAACTCCGGATAAGCGGAAGAAAATGGATGGATGGATGGATGAATGACTAAAACGGCTGAGCACCTGATACCTTCTTTAAATCCTCAATCCTTAAATCTCTCAAGTTGCTTGTTTTCAATCTTTAGCTCACCCATTCTTTTACCCAAAACACAGACTCTCATGGGTCTTTTTCAAATTTTCCTGTTTTCTTCAGGCTAGAGTTGCTCCCAGTTTATTGTCACAAAGACAAATGAGATCACGAGACAATGAGGGACATAAGGAGGGCACCTGGCAGTAATAAAATTATGTGATAATGAGGAAGGTGATGATTGGATATTAAATGAAATGAGAAATTCAAAATGTCAAATGGAAATCTGAACAGAAGGGTAGTGTGAGTTAACTGCAACGGCTAGAAATCTTGACAGCACTGTGCAGTGGGAGGTTGATGCCTTGAGGTGCCAAATTGATGAGGCAAAGTAAGGTGGAAGGTGGTTTAGCAGAATACTGGAGAAAGATACCCCATAGAGACCTCTGTTCACATTATGCAAGGACTACTTGCTAAGCTGTGTACAGACAACATTTTTCTAATTTTCAGTATCTTTCTCTTATTCATATTCACCAGTTTTCTGTATGCATGCTTGTTACTAAATTTTTTGTCATTACTTTAATTGTAAATATCTATCCAGTTTATCAAAGCTTTATTCATGAGCATCTTCATTCTCTAGTATCTGCTGTTTTAACTTTTGTGATTGGGTCAGTAAAGCTTGTTTGGAGACTAGAAAGCCAGTTAGTTTAACCTTGTGCACCGCGTGCATGCCCAGCAGATAATAGGTGCTGCCAGCAGGAGCCAGTTAGTATCTTCTGACTCTGCAGCTGTCATGTGATCTGGCAAAGTGGGATGCCAGTTTCTGACTACACGAGCAAAGACCCCCTCCGACATGTTTGACTGATTTAATTCACACTTCCACAGCTGCGTATTCACACATTTTTAGTCAGCATGCCCATATTTAATGATATTGCCTTAGTTTGGTTCACTTTGTCCTTGCTGCAGCTTGTGCAGGATATATTTCAAATTTCACATCTTCAACAACAAGATAACATTTAATCAAAGGAGCAGAGCTCAAACTTAGTTTGATTCATTTTAGTGCAACTTGGGTTCCCTGATCCATGTGGGGAAAGTGTTTGGCTGCTTTTTTGATTTCTGCAGCTGAATGATTTAAAAAATGAGGTCAATAGTATCACTGTGGACAAAATAACCCTCTAAAAATAGTTTGGTCTTGACATGTACTGTGGGTAACATGAAGGACTGGAACATCTTTCCTGAAAGTGAAATAGCTTGTGAAGAAAGGTGGAATGTACCACCTGGTAAATTGAAATATGCTGGATTTATATATGTAGCTAAAACATGATTTTACTGCCAATTAAATAAAGCTTTAGCAGATTTGTGCATAGTTTTCAGTACATTAGATAAGCCTTAGCTTTAGTGTTTTCTTTGCTTTGCTTCTTACACCAATGCAAAAATCACAAGTGTTCCAAAAACTGGTCTAATAGCATGTAACTGTAACATAGTCACCAGAAAGGATCATTAGCTTGATTTTGTGGTAATTTTACCCAGTTTACCAAATTAAGGAAATGTATCGGGAACTTGTAATTTCTTTTCTCCACCATCTCCCATCACCTCTTGTATCCTATGTAATTTGTTGACTCCCTAAACTGGATAACCTGGCATGTTATACAAACCACTGTGCTAAGTCCTAATATGTTAGTTATAATTTGTTTGAATTAGACTGTGTTTTTTGGACTAAATTTGACTGACAGAGTAGAGTGTCTGTTTACTTTCTATGCATAGTGACCTAAGTTGGCCTTTCTTTGTAAAGTCGCTGTATATACCTAGAGTGAGTTTAACAATTTTCTTCAAGTATTTTATTGATGTGTTCAGTGATGCATAAAATACAGTCAGATATAGCTGTATTTTCTAAGCCAAAAGAAACCATTCTCAAAAACATTGCTAAGTCTTCCTATCAGTTTTAAAGCTGACCCAAAATGCAATGCTCACCAGAAAGATCTAAATACATCCTGAGAAGGGATGGGGAATTCTGACATGATTCATCCTTCCAAGGACAGGTTTTCAGTGTTAAAATTCCTGTAAAGATTCCTGGTGATACAGACTTCCAATATTGCTGACCCTCTGCACAAAAGAGTCATTAATGTTGAGATACTGATCAGTCTTTTTTCTAAAGTCTACAATTATCTCTTTATGTTTGTTTACATGGAAGAACACGTGTTTATCCCCTCAGTAGTTTTTTAAAGGGGGGTATTGTGCAAAATTGACTTTCTGAAGCTTAATATCCTGAGAACCCTCATTAAAAATATGCCTGAAGTGTTGCTCTGACCCATTCACTCATGTTAGAATAATCTTTGAGTCTCTGCTGGCAGTTCTGAAACGCCTGCTCCCACCTATCCCCGCTTTTTCCACTCATCTCCTCCTCCGACCTTACGTACTCAGCCGAGACTAAAGCCTTGCCCCTGCAGAGCTCCCCTACCCCTCCCCCACCCCTCACAACTCAGGCTGAGTCCCAGGTGCAGTGATTATAACACAACAGCTGCAGCTGCACATCTTTTATGTGTGCTTGTGTGTGTGGGGGGGGTGTTCTGACTCCGTGCATGCTGCGATGATGCACGGTATGTGACGAACTGAAGGGGGAGTGTCAGAAAGAGTAGAAGGGTCTTAGAGAGGCACAGGTGAAAATCAAGGCGTCCAATACGGAAGTAAATTTCTTTAAAGGTACATTGTGTATTTTTTTGAGTTAATTCTTAGCAAAAAATCTTTTGTTCTTTCAAAAATATGTGCTCATTCAATTTTATTGGAGTGTGCTATAGAAGGGTAATATGTGCCTGGAAGAAGCATAATACACCCCATTTAACTGTCCCAAGTCATCTGTGCAAATTGTTTTGTCCCCGTTGCTTATGAGTCCCAATGCAGTAGTATTATCATTAAACTTAATTGACCTGAGTGGTTTGTGTTGAATTTGGCCGTATGAACAAGTGTGTCAGCACAGTAAGGGGCAGGGGGACAAGACACATATCCCTGAAGTCATGTTGATGGAGGGGTATTACTTTTTACACCTATAGTCTTACATTTCGTAAAAGAGCTTGACAGTAAGAGAATAAGCCATCTCTCAAGCATTTGTGGGAGACGTTTGTTAAGATATGGATCATGGCTGAAAGAATGAGATGCACTATTGAATGGCTTGGCTCAATCCTATACTCCCCCATACTATTGCATATGATCATGAGGACATATGATATTAACACATCTGTTATGAGGCATTTAAAAGTGTAGGATGCATAATTTGATCACACTCTAATCCAGACTGCCACAGATTCTTAGGACATGTTGAAAGATTCTTCGCTGCTACTCTCACACACCATGTATACCATACATATAAATCCCAGCTACGGAATCTATACAAATTAAACATTGCAGAAATGATCCAATGATAGCGTTACCTAATCTAATGCCATGATATACAGATGTTTCACTTACTTACTGGATGCTTGAAACCATAATTATTTGACCGCATAGGGCACATACATTGAAATATTATCAAATGATCATTTGATCTTTCGGTATGATAAAATACGTAAAGCAAGACAATTTAACAAAAAAGGAAAAGTAATCCACACAGTCCTGATTCAACAATGTAAATTCCATACTACTGATCGCAGTATGTGTGCACTTTTCAGAACGGTAGTGCAAAAAAGTAACACCTATGCTTCAAAGACATACCATTGGTTATGCTCAAGCCCAAATAAAAAAATTTTTATTTCAGCATACATGGCAAGATACAGTGGCTTGCAAAAGTATTCGGCCCCCTTGAACTTTTCCACATTTTGTCACATTACAGCCACAAACATGAATCAATTTTATTGGAATTCCACGTGAAAGACAAAGTGGTGTACACGTGAGAAGTGGAATGAAAATCATACATGATTCCAAACATTTCTTACAAATAAATAACTGAAAAGTGGGGTGTGCGTAATTATTCAGCCCCCTTTGGTCTGAGTGCAGTCAGTTGCCCATAGACATTGTCTGATGAGTGCTAATGACTAAATAGAGTGCACCTGTGTGTAATCTAATGTCAGTACAAATACAGCTGCCCTGTGACGACCTCAGAGTTTGTCTAAGAGAATGTTGGGAGCAACAACACCATGAAGTC
Organism: Valencia hispanica; assembly: GCA_963556495.2. Classification (NCBI taxonomy): domain Eukaryota; kingdom Metazoa; phylum Chordata; class Actinopteri; order Cyprinodontiformes; family Valenciidae; genus Valencia; species Valencia hispanica. The sequence continues at coordinate 26,532,383 of OY747702.1, forward strand.
TAAAGAACACACCAGACAGGTCAGGGATAAAGTTATTGAGAAATTTAAAGCAGGCTTAGGCTACAAAAAGATTTCCCAAGCCTCGAACAACCCACGGAGCACTGTTCAAGCGATCATTCAGAAATGGAAGGAGTATGGCACAACTGTAAACCTACCAAGACAAGGCCGTCCACCTAAACTCACAGGCCGAACAAAGAGAGCGCTGATCAGAAATGCAGCCAAGAGGCCCATGGTGACTCTGGACGAGCTGCAGAGATCTGCAGCTCAGGTGGGGCAATCTGTCCATAGGACAATTATTAGTCGTGCACTGCACAAAGTTGGCCTTTATGGAAGAGTGGCAAGAAGAAAGCCATTGTTAAAAGAAAACCATAAGAAGTCCCGTTTGCAGTTTGCCACAAGCCATGTGGGGGACACAACAAACATGTGGAAGAAGGTGCTCTGGTCAGATGAGACCAAAATGGAACTTTTTGGACAAAATGCAAAACGCTATGTGTGGCGGAAAACTAACACTGCACATCACTCTGAACACACCATCCCCACTGTCAAATATGGTGGTGGCAGCATCATGCTCTGGGGGTGCTTCTCTTCAGCAGGGACAGGGAAGATGGTCAAATTTGATGGGAAGATGGATGGAGCCAAATACAGGGCAATCTTGGAAGAAAACCTCTTGGAGACTGCAAAAGACTTCAGACTGGGGCAGAGGTTCACCTTCCAGCAGGACAATGACCCTAAACATAAAGCCAGGGCAACAATGGGATGGTTTAAAACAAAACATATCAATGTGTTAGAATGGCCCAGTCAAAGTCCAGATCTAAATCCAATCGAGAATCTGTGGCAAGATCTGAAAGCTGCTGTTCACAAACGCTGTCCATCTAATCTGACTGAGCTGGAGCTGTTTTGCAAAGAAGAATGGGCAAGAATTTCAGTCTCTAGATGTGCAAAGCTGGTAGAGACATACCCTAAAAGACTGGCAGCTGGAATTGCAGCAAAAGGTGGTTCTACAAAGTACTGACTCAGGGGGCTGAATAATTACGCACACCCCACTTTTCAGTTATTTATTTGTAAAAAATGTTTGGAATCATGAATGATTTTCGTTCCACTTCTCACGTGTACACCACTTTGTATTGGTCTTTCACGTGGAATTCCAATAAAATTGATTCATGTTTGTGGCTGTAATGTGATAAAATGCGGAAAAATTCAAGGGGGCCGAATAATTTTGCAAGCCACTGTAGGAAATAGTGTGACAGCAAATTTAGAGATTATATTTGGAGCACTGTCATTTGGTGAGAACCTACATTTCATTTACATCTTAAGGAGTTTATAGAGTCTTTTCAGGGACATGGAATACCCCCTGGATGCCTACCTTTGCTAATTTTCTATGGCTGTCTTATTAGCAGGAGACCCTAGGGGAGACTCAGTACTTGCTAATAGACAGTATACACGTTCTGTCTCAGGGACTCATTGGGACCCCCTTGGAGGAACTGAAAAGTCTGGCTGCGGAGAGAAGAGGAATGTCAGGATTACCATTATATATCTGTACTTCTGCAACCCAACTTTGGCTAACCAGTATTTAATGCATAGCTAGATAAGGAGAACATAATACATTCAAATACGTTTTTCTCGAAGTGGGTAAAGATGCAGGCAAAGTGTCATGTTTTTGTTTGACTGCAGATTGAATTTAGGACTGGGTATGTGTATGCTTGGTTTTCTATTGTGTTTCTCTGTGTCGGCGCTCTGATTGAAGAGTGAGCTTTCCAGATTGTAAGCCGTTCTCTCCTGCTCAATGGAGTAATGGGAATAGGGAGTAACCATGTAGAGCAAATGATTTACAGGATGGGCTGAAAGTGGTCAAGTGATCTGTCACTGGACATAAATACAGTACATACCAGACATATCTACTATTTAAATAGAATTTGCATAACAATGTAACTTTAAAGAGTCATGCATATAAAATGTGTTTTACATTCATTATAATTGATTAGCATAATTAAAATGCATATTTACTTTCACTATTCTTACTTAGGACATAGAACACCAATACGCACTGCAGTTATCTTGTGGTGGCGGCTCATACCAAGGCTGCTAGGTGCAAAATAATAAAAATACATTTTAAGTGATTAATAAGCTTGTCCTCCAGTCTGTGGAAAACTGACATCTCTACTCATTCATGTCTTCAATCTATTAGAAAATATTGATTGTTCTTTGGAATGACAGACAAAAAGAGAGAGCGTTATAGAGAGTAAAAAGGAGAGTGATAGTGAATCTTAAGAAGAAATTTGAAGACAAACACTGAAAGACGGACAAAGTACCAGTATAGCTGCAATCTCTCATCAGTAATTGCAATGTCATGGGAATATTTGAGACTAACTTGTTTCATTACTGTTGTTAAATATGCTGCCAAATTTGGCAGAAGTTTTATGAACGCAGTGCAGCTTTCACGGTGTGGCCTTGGGTGCCAACACACTGATGTGACCCTGTATCTTTGGTGCTGACCAAGGTATCTGTTATGACAGTGACTGAGTGAGTAATGGAGAGACACAGGCAGAATTGAGAGGGTCACAATGGAACTAAAGGCATTCAATAAAGAATGAAGAACACCTCTGAGCTAGTGAAATTAGCCTTACAAAGAAATCACATCCTAAGGAAACTGAAATTACACAATTAAACATCTCTCCCTTTCAGCCTACTCACAAAATTTTACAGAGCCTGAGTATGTTGATTAAATGCATGTCCATGTTGTGATCCAGCTGCAATATGGCAGAAGAAGCAAGGCAATTCACGCAATGGTGGGATAAAGTGGTGGTGGTGTCCGGGCTGTCGACGTGCAGGGTTGTGTATAAATTGTGAGACGGAAGAGTCCATGGTAAATAGATAAAATAACTTGGACATAAGTTGTTTTTATCCCGATGAAGCCCTGCTCCTCAAGTCTTTTTGCAAGCCACTCCAAAGGTGGCTATCCTTCACAGTCCCCGTGAACTGTCTGGAAATCTGGTCTTCATCTCTAAAGGCCAGAAGCTCCCAGAACTTGGCATCACTCCAGTTTGCCATTTCAGCTAATACAGTTTTCAAATGCTAAATGAACTCCCTATGTGTACTTGCATTTTAAATACTGATCCCAGCCAGGGCTCAGTGCACATTCCACACATCATCATGACATCACCTTCTGTTGCGCCAAAGCGGGATCTTCATTCATAAGTCCAGCATTGCAGCAATATTGCCTTCAATATTTGTGCCTCACCATGCCGCCACAGCGCAAGACACACCGTGCCGGCAATAATACCCTAATATGCCATCACGGTGTGTCTTTTGAAAACGCCTTCTGACATAAAGTCTATTATAGGCAAGGCAAGGCAATTTTATTTGTATAGCACCAGGGCCGGATTTAGCCAGCCTTACTAAGGGGTGCAAGTGCAAAATATCGGGGGGGGGGAGTCTGGGTGTACTGAAAATGTTTGGGGTGTCACATCCCCCCAAACCCTTAAAATGCATAAGAAACGATGCTATCATCATATCAGTTCCTCTTTCCGAATATCTATCTTCTGCTTTGATCCATTTCTGACACTACCCTCTGGATTTACCTGGGCTTGGGACCGGCACAAATAGGACACTGGCTTGTGGCCTGTTGAGGCTTCATTTATGTTTTTGTTTTTTGTTTTGTTTTTCAACTTTTTAAATCTGTCGGTCTGTCCTTTCAGTTTTTTGTCTTTTATTTTATTTATATCTTTTTTATTTCTTTTTTTGTGTATTTGTTTGCCATTTTTATTTCTTTAGTTCTGTACACAGCATGGCTTACACTACAGTTCAAAAGTTTGGGGTCACATTGAAATGTCCTTATTTTTGAAGGAAAAGCACTGTACTTTTCAATGAAGATAACTTTAAACTAGTCTTAACTTTAAAGAAACACACGCTATACATTGCTAATGTGGTAAATGACTATTCTAGCTGCAAATGTCTGGTTTTTGGTGCAATATCTACATAGGTGTATAGAGGCCCATTTCCAGCAACTATCACTCCAGTGTTCTAATGGTACAATGTGTTTACTCATTGGCTCAGAAGGCTAATTGATGATTAGAAAACCCTTGTGCAATCATGTTCACACATCTGAAAACAGTTTAGCTCGGTACAGAAGCTACAAAACTGACCTTCCTTTGAGCAGATTGAGTTTCTGGAGTATCACATTTGTGGGGTCAATTAAACGCTCAAAATGGCCAGAAAAAGAGAACTTTCATCTGAAACTCGACAGTCTATTCTTGTTCTTAGAAATGAAGGCTATTCCATGCGAGAAATTGCTAAGAAATTGAAGATTTCCTACAACGGTGTGTACTACTCTCTTCAGAGGACAGCACAAACAGGCTCTAACCAGAGTAGAAAAAGAAGTGGGAGGCCGCGTTGCACAACTGAGCAAGAAGATAAGTACATTAGAGTCTCTAGTTTGAGAAACAGACGCCTCACAGGTCCCCAACTGGCATCTTCATTAAATAGTACCCGCAAAACACCAGTGTCAACATCTACAGTGAAGAGGCGGCTGCGGGATTCTGGGCTTCAGGGCAGAGTGGCAAAGAAAAAGCCATATCTGAGACTGGCCAATAAAAGAAAAAGATTAAGATGGGCAAAAGAACACAGACATTGGACAGAGGAAGACTGGAAAAAAGTGCTGTGGACGGATGAATTCAAGTTTGAGGTGTTTGGATCACAAAGAAGAACGTTTGTGAGACGCAGAACAACTGAAAAGATGCTGGAAGAATGCCTGACGCCATCTGTTAAGCATGGTGGAGGTAATGTGATGGTCTGGGGTTGCTTTGGTGCTGGTAAGGTGGGAGATTTGTACAGGGTAAAAGGGATTCTGAATAAGGAAGGCTATCACTCCATTTTGCAACGCCATGGCATACCCAGTGGACAGCGCTTGATTGGAGCCAATTTCATCCTACAACAGGACAATGACCCAAAACACACCTCGAAATTGTGCAAGAACTATTTAGAGAAGAAGCAGGCAGCTGGTATTCTATCGGTAATGGAGTGGCCAGCGCAGTCACCAGATATGAACCCCGTTGAGCTGTTGTGGGAGCAGCTTGACCGTATGGTACGCAAGAAGTGCCCATCCAACCAATCCAAATTGTGGGAGCTGCTTCTAGAAGCGTGGGGTGCAATTTCTCCAGATTACCTCAACAAATTAACAGCTAGAATGCCAAAGGTCTGCAATGCTGTAATTGCTGCAAATGGAGGATTCTTTGATGAAAGCAAAGTTTGATGTAAAAACAATCTTATTTCAAATAAAAATCATTATTTCTAACCTTGTCAATGTCTTGACTCTATTTTTTATTCATTTCACAACGTATGGTGGTGAATAAGTGTGACTTTTCATGGAAAACACAAAATTGTTTGGGTGACCCCAAACTTTTGAACGGTAGTGTATATCAGTCATTATAGCATCAGTCGTCTGCTTTTCTGTGCAAAAGTCCTAACAAATGCATCCGTATCTAGGCCTGTTATGTCCTTCTCATGAGCCAGAATAACTAAATTTATTTTTCTCTCATGTAGCATAGTGTAGCATAGTGTGGCGAAAAGGGAGTAAGAACACGAGATCAAGTGGAGAAAGAACTCTGGCATGATGCAGATGATTTTCCAATCACAAGGGAGGTCACATACATGAGATGGAGCTGAGGAAAGGCATTCTTATACCTTTGAAGATATTTGCAAACTGTGGAGACGTCTACAAACTGTCATCATCAAAAGGGCCGCCTCAAAAGGTCAAGGAAAGATGGCAGAAACAATGAGAAGAAGAAATAACTGGTAGGTGGTTCATATATTCAAAGGAAAGTTGGTATAATGAGGAAAACAGAAAGAAACAGAAAGGAGTAAATAATTATATCTAGATTAGGATTTGGTCATACAGTGTTAAATAACCCATTATTTAAACAGGGGAAACATGCTACAGGGAAATGTGACTTTTGTCTTCAAGAAGAGGCTGTGGAACAAGTTCAATTATTTTGCCTGAAGAAAACTGAAGAAAACTAAGAGAATTGGTACAAAAAAAGATATAAAATTGCAACTGGGGTTCCAGGACCTTTTAAACAAAATTTCTAGTTCTGAAGAAAAAAAAAACATTTGCTGAGATATCTCAAGAAGACGAAATTAATAGAGTGAATAGTTTTTGTTTTTTGGTACTTATTTTAGTAAAAATAATTAGGGCATATTTAGTAGGCATCAAATGTTGCTTGCCAACCGCTATTAAACAGAAGTTTGTGGCTTATGGTATTACTTTCTGTATTTTTTGTTATAAGTTTTAAATGTCCCACGTTATTGAATTCACCATGCATTTCGAACGTTCCTTGAATGCACCACAGGTGGAGAAAGAGCAGCATAGTACGGACAAGCTTCTGCGTGATGTATGTGTGTGGCTTTTAAAATAAATAACGGTCCTATATACTTGTGTGACTATATACTTATGTAAATGGGTGAAATGAACCGAGAAAGGTTTATGATTAGTCAGATGTACTGTGGAATAACTGCATGCACATGCGGAGATCATTCCCATTCTGAGTGTCTGGATGCAGAACGAGCCAGCTCTAATCTGTAGAGTATATCGGCGATAAAGTTTCACAGAAAGTAGCTAAGGATGGTCAGAAATGGCGCTAGATTTGTTGCTAGGTACTTTTTGGGAAAAAAAGTGGTTAAGGGGGTCTGAAAGTCGTTAGAAATAGCGACAAAGTCGCTAAATTGGCAACACTGACTGTAAGTGAGACGTGTAATGGGTAAGACAAGCAAATGCAGCGACTGCCCCCCGCCCCCAAGCATCTACCAATCAGTAGCTACTTTGAATGAGAGCAGAGAACGCTCTGACCATTTTTCTTGAAATATGTTTGAAATTTTGGATTTTTGCATGCCATCATGTTTGGGGGGGCAGACATGGCATTTAGGGTGGCATTGCCCCACCTTGCCCATGCCTATCTCAGGCCCCGTATAGCACCCTTTTAACAACAAGATAATTCATGGTGCTTTACATGATTAGGGAATAATGTGAAAACAGACATGAATTTTACTCTTAAGTAAAAACAGCAATAAAGCATGAAGCACACACAAAACATTTAATACATGAAAACATTACTCAAAGGCAGCTCTAAACAGATGGGGTTTTAGCCGTTACTTAAAATAACTTAGTGTTTCAGCAGTTGTCTGGAAGTTTGTTCCAGTTTAGAGGAGCATAGAAACTGACAGCTGCTTCTCTATGATTGGTTTGAATTCTAGGGATGTTGAGTAGACTGGAATTAGAGAACCTGAGTGGTCTAGGGCATTGTTATAGTGACAGCAGAGCTTCAAGATACGTTGGCGCTAGGCCGTTTAATGATTTAATTCAATTCAGTTTATCTATATAGCGGCAATTCACAACAGATGTTATGTCAAGGCACTTTACAAGAAAAGTCAATTTAATAGAGTTGTGGTGGTGAACACCTTGAATGCAGCTCAAGGGCTAGCTCCTCCCCTTGATTAGAGCAGGGTTATATAAGGCACCTGCTGACCCTTTACTCACTCTGCTTTTGCCTGTTGGTGGTGGTGGCTGGCTTTCTTGGACCTCTGGCATATCTGTGCCTCTCAGGGTGGTGAGTAGGTTGGCAGTCAGTATTTTAATGAAAGCAGTTTGGTGGCTTACTAACTTGCTCCCCTCCTTTCTTGTAGGTCACTTGCTGCTGTTTTGTCCTAATTACTTTCATCTTTATTTAGTAGTGATGGGGACATGAAGCCTTTTGAACCACCAAAGCTTTTCAATCCAATAGTATTGAAAAAAGGTTTATGGTTCGATGCTTCAGAACTCTGTGAGGACACCTGCTGGTAAATGTTTGTATTGCATTGTATTGTTTCCAGCCAATTCCACTCTGTTGAAGATGAACGGTGGATTAAACTTTATGGACAAAAAAAGCATTTAACTCTCCCCAGGACCATATAATAAAAATATTTTGCATTGTAACATTACAGCAGAAGTGTCATGCTTGGCACGATAGTGCCTCAACATTGATGAGGTGTTATCGTAGGCCAGTTGTTGGTTACAAATAACACATTCCACCTACAAAATATAACATGTTATTCAAACAGTGACTTTTATTGGGACAATTGAGAAAATATATTTAATTTACACCTATTCACATTGTCTACATATTGAAATATTGTCAATTTCACATTTCTATTGCATTATTAGGCAGGAGTATCTAATTATGTATCGCTTCCCCCTTCCTAATACTTGTAGATCTATTTATGTATCCTTTTATAAAAATAGGGTAGTAAAATGAAGATAAAAGGATAGGACATACCAAAGTCCACTATTGTTTTGCAAATAGAATATGCACAACCAAACTGAAAAGCTCATCAATACCTATAATTATATGAATTAAAAAAATATATCATAACAAACTAGAATTTCTTTAAATTACAAGGAATGACAAATTGTCTAAAAGCTCCAGCCCTACAGTATGAAGCTAGTAGTACTACTTGGTAAGTAGTACACTACTATAAGCTCACTAGACCATGTACATTTGCAAAACTTATTTGGAGTGATTAAATTGAAAAATTCCCACATCTCAGAACGCCCTCTCTTTGCAACAGGTTCCATTTTTTGCAACTCAGTGTTTTGTCTGGGAATACTGGAAAAATCCCAAACCATCAATCTCTGTCCTCACCATAACTCACAACAACCCAAAACAGTGCGTCCCTGTTTGGGCCGCTTTAAAGATTTGAAACAACGTCTGAAGCGGTCACGTGGGTGGGTGGCTGAAACGGAGCTACGAACGTCATTGGTCACGTGACCAACAGCAAACGAATCAAGCTCCGATACAGTGCTTTACATTGCAGTGGTTCGTTTTTGTGATACAAGCTTTGAATCTCGGGTGTCACAGGTAACATCGCTATTATTTAGGTAATTGTCGTTCTGTTGTTTAGTTTGTTAGGTTTAGTGTATAAATTGTTTTGGTTTTATCTTTGTGGTGCTTTAACTTTTGTGTTCTATAGCTGGGAGTCACTTAGTGGATGGGCTAGTCACTTGTGGTTGGGAATCCCCATTTTGTGCATGGTTTGGTCCATGAGGGCTTAACGTTTGGCTTACAGTGAAGTGGATGTGTTCACAAGGTGAGAGTGGTGGCACACCTGGGCACTTCTCCCTGTAGGCTGCCCTCCACTGGTGGCCCCAGCTAATGGTTTATTGGGGTTTGCTCTTTTTAACTGTAATTATCTGTAGATTTTAGACATCGATTCATCCTTTTTGTCTTTTAGACTTAATTTTGTAACAAAATAAATATTGAACTTTTGCTCACGTCTGTTTGTCCAACAGGAACGAACTTGTGTGCTCACATTTCCTGGGGTTCTATTCCCCACATGGTGTTGTCAGTATCTCTTAAATTACATAACTTTAAATAAAAATTTTAATTTGATTTACAACCTTTTCCTGTCTTTCACTCCAACACCAGAAGTCTCAAAAAGCAATACGCCACACAGTCATACAAACATTTCAGTTAGTTTAAAGTTTTAGTTAGTTTCCTATTTAAGGAATGGCAGCAGATTGCATCAAGTCATTGACTTGAGGTTGCGTCCCGTTGATGCAGACTTCTAACCACTGCAATGCCTCCTAATGAGCAAGCATGTAGCGACAGTTGAGAGGAAAAAACTCCCCTTTAACAGGAAGAAACCTCCAGCAGAACCTGGCTCAGTGCAACCGGCCATCTGCCACGACCATCTGGGGGTTTGAGAAGACAGAACAGAGGATCTGATACAAGAGTACTTTCTATGTTCAAGAACGTGAAAAGTTGATAACAGGAGACGGGGGATGTTCAGCCACAGAGGCCATCATCCCAGTCGATGCCCCCCTTCCAAACAGCATTGTAGCTAAGCAGGATACCAGACCAGGTGTACCTTCTATGGAGAGAAAAACACTGAGAGAAAGAAGAGCAGCAGTCAAAATAACAGCATATAATGCAATGTGAGAGTCATAGAAAAGTAGTAGAGGGAAGAAAAGTGATCAGTCTGAGCCTAGAGCAGCATAACTACAGAGATAGCTAAGGATGACGTAAGCCACTCCAACTATAAGCTTTATCAAAAAAAAGTTTTAAGCCTGTCCTTAAAAGTAGACAGTGTGTGCCTCATGGACTAAAACTGGGAGATGGTTCCAGAGCCCAGCCAACACACCCATGTGGGGCCCACATGGGGAGTAGCAGGGCTGATATTTGGGGCCCACTTAGGACACCCAACTGGGGCCCAGCTAATTTTGTCCTCAGTTTCCATGGTGGCCCCAAGTGTGTTTGCCCAGATGGGACAATGATGGGCCTTGGATGGGCCCCAAATCGGGCCCATCCAACAAATGTGTGGGGCCCAAGTGGGTAAAAGCAGGTCTTATACTTGGGGCCCACTTGGGTTACCCATCTGGGGCCCAGCTGTTTTTGTCCTCAGTTTCCATGGTGGCCCCAAGTGGGTTTGCCCAGATGGGACTTTGACTGGCCTCATCTTAGACCCATATATTGTTTAACTCACTCAATCCCAGTTTTTCCCACCAAAGATATAGAATTTTATGAATTTTCTCAGTTCCAACATGGTTTGTACCACAAATGCCAAATCTTTTGCATTAGAAATGTATAAAAGCTACCCATTCTCCAAGATTTAAAAGACTTAAGTCATATAAGCAAGCAAAAATTTAAATCAACTGTACAACAAAGTCGATTTATTCTTTTTATTAAGACTGATTAATATTACATACAAATTTACATACTTTTATGACATTTCTTTTGTTTACAGAACATGTTTCAAATATTTCAAAGTAAACAACAAATTAAAGCATTTTAAAGAAACCTGTGGATACATTTGAACAGATATAAAAACAAATAAAAACATAGCAAACAACAGCACTCACTCATCAATCATGGTCCTGAAAGAAAAAACAGAAACATTGGATGAATATTTTTCACAAAAATCAGATTTGCAATACTTGCATACTGACCTCATACAGTAAAACTTAGTATGACCCATTCTTAACAGCAGCAGGATTAAAGATAAATGATGAAAGAATATAGAGAATAAGTTTCCATGTAATCACGGTCAATGACAAACCAACATCTTGACTGAAGTTAGTAAAGAATTATGACAATGACTTGATCTATGACTTAGGTATTCTGAAAGACATTGCAAGGTAGCAAAAAGTTGTAATTGGTCTGATCACGCCTTTTTATTAATATTTTCTTTTACATAAAGTCAACTTTTTTAAATGACAGCCCAGTTTCAAACAAATTTAGAAGATTACTTTTCCACTGTTTTGAAGGGTGTGTTCAAGTGGTTTGACATACATTGAAACTTTTGATGCGTTTCCATGGCAACAGCAAAGTTGTTTACAAGAAGATCAACCAATTAGTAAGGCTGCTCGATTATGCCAAAAATGATGATCACGATTATTTTTGATTGAAATTGAGATCTCGATTATTTAACATTATTTTTAATGTTAACAACGAATTTATTGAACATTAACAGTGGCTTTTAAACTTACACATAAAAAAACAAACATTCAGAGTCAAATAAATGGTAAATGGCTTGCATTTGTATAGCGCATTTTCAGTCAGAGGACGACCACAAAGCACACATTCACACGCTGATAGTGGCAAGCTACTGCTTAGTAGCCACAGCTGCCCTGGGGCACACTGACAGGGGCGAGGCTGCCGGATACAGGCGCCACCAGAATGCCACCAGCATTGGGTGAAGTGTCTTGCTCAAGGACACAACGACCGAAACAGAGAGTGGGGATTCGAACCGGGAACTCACCGATTACGGGACGAATTCCCAGCACCTGAGCCACAGTCGCCCCCAAATAAAGTTAGGCTTTCTCTTGGAAAACAATATCAAGTGCAAATACTGATAAATTGAAAAATACAGTGCAAAATTAGATGGCAAACTATACTGCAAGAACTAGAATTAAACCAAAGTGGTTGGGGCTGTGGGAGGTGCGCTCGATTTCAACTCGGAACAGGATGAGAGTAAACTGCGAAGGAGGAGCAAAAAATCAGATAATTTTATTAGTTTGATCGTTTAAAACCCAGATCGTAATTGAGATTAAAATTCAACTAATTGACCAGCTTTACCAATTAGGCTCTCAAAAATCAAATCAATGAGAACAATGCTTACAGCTCTAATAGTTCTGAACAAGGATAGAGCAGATTCTACTTCTTGTGGTGTGTGCCAGTGGAGCACGACAATTTTCTTATAATACAAAAGGAGAGCAAGCAGGAAAAGTTTGGAAACCACTGCTGTAATATCTGCACACAGATCCTAATTATCTTCTACGAGTGTCCAATGGAAATGTCATTCTGTTTTCTAGGTGTTTAGAGCGGCAGCATCAGAAAGTTTTAAGGCACACTGGTAAAGGAAGACAGGCTCAGGACTCATCTGATGTTTCTGGACCTTACTGTGCAAAGAAGAATGCGGCACAGGGTCCTGAACATAGCTGAAAATTATTCACGTCCGCTAAATACAGTGAGGATTTCAAACGTGTGTTAATACTGCAAGACAGAGATACATGTGGTCATTCCTGCCAGCTGCCATCTAAAACAATATGAGCTGAAGAAACAAAAAAAACAAAAACAAAAAAAGACTCCTGAAATAATTTCGCTCAGTTGAATAACAAAGTATACAGTACAGACCAAAAGTTTGGACACACTTTCTCATTCAATTGAATGAAAAAGTGTGTCCAAACTTTTGGTCTGTACTGTATGTTTAATTCACTTCATCTCCACAATTTGTATAGTCTAAACCTAAGCTATACCTCTGTTGCACATGACCCTGTGGCCTTGCCATGCGGTTTCCTCCTCTATCCCTTGCACCAATAAGCCACTTGGATGCTGCTTTTTCTGCGTCTTTTCTGGTAATCTGGCTGGTGAGAGGATTTTTTTTCAAGCTCCCTGTGAAGCACATATTGAGCACAAAAAGTGGGACTATATAAATAACTGAAGTCTAAAGACACAGCTGCACTTCAATTTTTTATATACTTATATTTGTACTGCGATACTGCTTAAAATCTGAGATTAATGCAGAGTCAGAAAAAACTTAGGCTTTAGTTTTTCCTAGCAATTTATTCGTTGACTTGAGTGAGCATCTATCATTCAAGCATCAACATGTAAAATATTGTACACATAAATAACTTACCATATAGCACTTCAAAAACTTTAAGCCCTCTAAACTCCCGCTTTCCATGGCGTCCAACGAAGTTGTATTCTCTGGAAAGAGCATTGTCCATAATGAAAGCCATCATTCTTCTGGTGGCTTCATCAACGGTGCTCCCTCCGATCTCTGCCACAACAGTAACCTTAGGACAAACAAGGACATCAATTTTACTGACGGTACAGCAAGTCACAGGTAAAAGAATACAAGTGAAGCTGCACATTGATCAGCCATAATAATACTGATGCTCTTTTGGCTGCAAAGTTTAATTTTCAAAGTCAAACAATGTCTTATGCAAAAAGCTAAATTGTTAAGGCCTGCTCTACACGGAGACAAAACAGGTATAGTTTCAAAAACAGTCTAAAAAGGACACCACAATAATTTAAAACTTCTTCCATACGAATTCACACAAAGCGGCTCATGCTGCGGAGACAATGAACCCAGCGTTGTGAAATTTCTCCACTTTGGGACGTGGTTTTAAACATCGTTTATGGTGTCCTGAAACGCCAGCTCCTTGTGCACGAGACACCTATCTGATGAAATCTTTGCCGCTACACGTGGTTTCATCTCTGTGTAGACAGGGCCTAATAAACCAAAAGTTAATTCTTGAGTTTTGGATTTAGCATGGGTCAACTAATAACTAGGTAATGTTTATAGAAGCCATTTTATATCACAAAAGGCCAATTTTTGCAGCTCTCATGCCACTCATTCATTTCAATGACCATGTTTGAGTAGAAATTTTCTATCAAAACCACTTGTATGAAACACAGATTAATTTATCAATCTATTAACATAGTTATTACATCATCTTTACTTACCACTTCTTTAAGGAAGACCGGGTCTGTCAGTTTTTGCTCCAGTGCTTCCACATCTGCAACTGTCTGGAGGGGAAAAACCGCACCTGCAGGTAATGCTGCAGCAACTGGTCCATCACGTTGTTTGAGGAGAGACTGTAGCATTCGACTGGGAACCCTCTGAGTGTCCTTAATGTCTTCCAGGAGGGTTAGAACACGCACAAACATGCTGGCATTGTTGTCTTGTACAAGACGTCTTGGAGTTGGTTGAGTAACCACGGGTAAAGGAGTTGAGGGCGGTGGCGGATTAACAACCGGATGGGTGATATTCAGTTGGGGAGATTCCCTTGAATGTCTCCTCTCTGGTGGTGAGGTCTCCTGGTGTTTCTCAGTGTTGTCCCAGTCCTCATCTGAGCTTGATTGGATCACAGCCCTTAAAATTAAATAAAAAATAATATTTAAAAAGACATGATTTATGTACAGCATAACTTATGAGCTGAAAACATTAATGTACAGCCCAGCATCAGAGAGTCAAAAACAGGTTTCTAAATGTTTAAAATTCAGAGTGCTACTTTAAGATCATATAGGAACCTGATGAGCAAAAACGGTCTGCTAAAGATACCTTCAGTTAATTTTTGTTTCTTCTAATATCCATAGTAATTTTTTTGCTTTTAGAGGTTTTTAAGATGCATGATTACCTCTTTTTCCGCTTCCCTTATCCCAATCTTCTTCCAGAGTCGGACTCAGTCTGCAGATCAGAGGTTGCTTCTGACCTATGCAGCTTCACTCTGGCATTTTCATAGTTTTTAATAAATGTTTGACATACACACATGAACAAAATGTTGTCAGCGGAGTTATAATGAAATGTCTTGTTCAGTCTTTAAAGTGTAACTGAACCCCCTGAAAAAGCATAACCCCGCCCCCAGACAACATTTGAAAAATTCTACAAAGTGGGCGGTGTCAGGAAGAACGGAGGGGTATGTCCAAGTGTGGAGGATGAGTGGAGGGGGGAACGTGGGGCTGTGGTCAGAAGGACAGTGACAGCTCGCTTAATCTGACACTGAAACATGGACAGTGACCAAAGTGACGTTGGCAGTTTTGCGACTGATCGATCTGATCAACATTCATCTGTTTTGAACGTTAGCCTATGTTAGCATCACCACTCAGAGACCGGACTCCTCCTGTCTCCCTCTGCCTCTGCAGCATCGGCCTCAGCAGCGTCGGCCTCAGGCAGCGCTGACTCAGCGCCCTGAACCAGCGGCTCTCCTCCGTTGTACCGGAGATAGAGGAGTAGAGGAAGGCTTTATGGACCCCAGCGGCCGCGAGCCGTATCAATTCGAGCTGCTGGCTCAGGGCGCTGAGTCAGCGCTGCTGCTGAGGGAGAGAGAGACAGGATAGGTCCAGTCTCTGAATGGTAATGCTAACATAGGCTAACGTTACCTCTAACCCATAGGGTGACGTTCAAAAAGTATGTTAGCTATGCTAACTAAGTGCTAATGTGATAATAATGGTAACCTGAAAAACGCAATCCAACTCCAAACTCGCCACGGGGCCGGTATTAGTGATGTGTCGGTCGCGAACGAACCAGCTCTAAGAGCTAACTCTTTGAAGTGAACGATGGGAAGCGGCTCATCATTGGGAGCCGTTTTTTAACTTTTTCATCCCCCCCCCGCTTGTTTTGTTACATTTGGTACACATCGTTTTGCATTAATTTTGGTAATAAATACACTTTAAGCAACAGAAAATCTGAGGAGCCATTTGGGAGCGAAAAGAGCCGGCTCTTTATGGTGAGCCAAGCCAAAAGAACTGGCTCTCCAAAAAAAAGATGGAATTCCCATCACTAGCCGGTATGTCTGATAGTTTTATACCCAACCCCACGGGGCGTGTCTGTGAGACCATGACTGCTGTGACACAGTCAATGCCTGTGACGTAAAGAAGTACCGCTCTCCACCAATCACAAAATTCGAATGCAGTTTAGAAGCAAAAAAAATTTGTTTTGGGGTTTAGTTACTCTTTAATGTTAGAATGTTGGTTAGCAATAAACAAGTGTACTTCTTACCAGCTTTCCCCAAGGTGCGAACTCTGTACTGTGGCCAGTTTACATCCGGAGTAGTGCCATCCTTCACAGCCTTATTGATGTTGACCCTCCCTGGTGGCCAGAAGCAACAATCTTCTGCTGGTCCTGTAAACCACTTGCAAGGAATTATGGATACACCTCCACCATCCAGAAATTCAACAATTGCAAATGGTAGCATGCTGAGGAGGGAAGCAAAAAGAAGCCAACTAGTACAATAGTGGCAATGCCACATATCCAGACTTCAGTGGCAAAAGCACCATTTCTTTTTTAAATCATCAACTAATACAACTTGCATGTGTTTAGAAAGATTTCAAACAAAGTAAATTCCAAGACATGTTGAGTCCAATGGGTAGCTGAAAAAGGCATTACGATTTTGAAAGACCTGACACAGTGCTTTGACAACTTGGCAGTCCTCTAAAATGTTTGTCACAATAAGAATTTCCCCCCCCTACATTGAAACAGTCATCTCCTGTTGAGCAAGAAATATTTCTCTGTCCATCAGTGTATTTTCTGAACTGCTTACAAGTTCCAAGATTACTCGGTATTGGTCCAGAGTTATGAGGTTGTTTAAGAGGAGAGGGAACAAACAGAGTCTCTTTTCTTTTTTTCCAAATACTTTGCCTCTCATAGATGCGCTTGACAATTTGTTCCACAGGTTTCTGAGGCCTCCGCACAATCTTTTTCAGTTTTCCAAGGAAGGTTTCAAATGGGAAGCAAGATATGCTGTCTAAAGGGCCGAACCTTCGTGCATCTTGAACAAGGTGTATTAAAGAATGTACATTATAGCCAACAAATTCAACACCATACATCAAACCAAAATTTTTCACAAACAGCTTCAAAATATCTTCTGCATAATCACAGTTATCAATACACAAATCAGGACTTAAAAGAATTCGTATAGAAACAGACAAAAGTAAAAAGTGTCTATACATTTGGCTTGGTATATTATTAAATAGAACAACTGGGCCTGTGTAAAGCAAAAATGGTCTCAATTCAGTTGCTTTCCACATACTAATTTCAAGGATAGACCTTGGTTTCCTTGCAAAACTTTTAGGCAAATTTTGCCTGACAGAAATCAAGAATGCTGAAATCACTGTTAAAATTTGCATAGACTGTCTGGATTTTTGGGGACCTTTTAACCAAAGATAAATAAGCTTGCGCATTACCCCCAGACATATGAGGTGCATATAGTCCAAAACAAAACCTGTTACTAACACAAAACCCATCTCATTCAGAGGTGACACCCCAACCTGGTGCTCTTTGTAGTCCATAGCATGAAAACTCTCATCAAAATTTTGCTCAGCAGAAATTTCAGGAAAACACAATCTTCTGTTTAAATACATGCCTTTTTGGGTGCACCATTCACATGAATAATAGCCAGTGTGTCCCTTCACACATTTAAGAAAAGCACGAGCAGGCGCATCACAAATAAATGCATCTGGAGCAGCAACACTGAAATGGACACCGTTATACTGAACCCCCTCTTGTATAATTGCCCTTACATCTTAAACAAACTCCTTCAATTACTCATGTACATTGGAGGGTTTGCTAATACCCGAGTATAACACAATCACAAAAACATCAGAATTTGGGATCTCCTTAATCTTACCCAGTATAGGCCACAGACTAACATTACTGCTCCGAAATAAAGGTAAACCATCAACATTTATTCTAAGTGTTAGATTCTTTGTTAGTTCATTTAGATCAAAATCTGAAAGCTCCAATGATGCAACAATGGCATTCTTTAAGCCAAAATGGTAGTAGGATCCTCCTGCCACATTTATCACATTACATTTGCGAGCAGTTGACATCATTGTTCGAGCATCTAATGGTACATCAAGACCTTTTTGTCTAAGAATTTTAGGATGGGCAGACAAAGCATTATGTGAAACATTGTATTCTGCAGCCCACTCTGCAAGTCCTTTAGTATCATCTGGTGTGTATGACAAAGCATCCAAATCTGAACAATCATCACCCAAATCAAAGTCATTAAAATCAGACACTCGATGTTCAAAGTCTTCAGGAAAAATGTCAGAGTCCAAAGCATCATAAAAAAATCTCTGCAGATTGTTCATTCAGTGAACTGACCTCAGCATGTCCATCATATTCATCGTGCATTTCAACTGGTTTACTCTCAAAAGAATCAGAGTCTAAATTTAAGTCCTGAAAATGCTCTGAGGCATTCTGTTGACAAACATGACGGAAATGTTCAACAACTTTTGCAGCTATTTTCCTCCTCTTTGTCCTCTCAGATTGCTCCATTACTTTCTGAAAGACAAGTGGCGTTGCATAAGAAACTGATAAAGTTTTGCATTTTTCAGTCACCTGTGATGAGAATATTTCAAGGTAATATGAATTTATTGATCATTTACATGATGGATAGTAAATGCATCTAGGGAATTCAATTCAGTATATTTATATAGTGCCGATTCACAACAGATGTCATCTCAAGGCACTTTACAAGAAAGGTCATTTCAATACATTTATACAAACATTCCAATCAGTTAAAAAGTTTTCTATTTAAGGAATCCCAGCAGATTGCGTCAGTCATTGGCATGAGGTTGTGCCCCGTTAAGGCAGACTTTCCAACCACAGCAATCTTTCAGCAATCCCTCATACTGAGCAATAATGTAGTGACAGTGGAGAGGAAAAACTCCCCTTTAACGGGAAGAAACCTCCAGCAGAACCAGAACCTGGCTGAGTACGAGCATCCATCTGCCACGACTGTCTGGAGGTTTAAGAAGACAGAGCGGAGACACAGAAAGAAAAAGAAAAAAAGTAAACAGAGTGTCTGCCTCACGGACTAAGACTGGTTCCACAGGAGAGGAGCCTGATAACTAAAAGATCTGCCTCCCATTCTACTTTTAGAGATCCTAGGAACTACAAGTAAACCTGCAGTCTGAGAGCAAAGTGCTCTGTTAGGAACATATGGAACAATTAGATCTCTGATGGATGATGGAGCTGATTATTATGGGCTTTATATGGAAGAAGGAGAATCTTAGATTCTATTCTGGATTTAACAGGAGCCAATGAAGGGAAGCTAAAACAGGAGAAATGCGATCTCTCTTTTTAATTTTCATCAGAACTCTTGCTGGTGCATTTTGGATCAACTGAAGGCTTTTAATGACATTTGTTGGGTTTATGATTTTGGGTTTAAAAAAAACACACGAAACCAAGTAAAACAAGAGCATGCATATTTTTATTTGCTTTCCTGGGAGAAAAAATATGACAAATGACAATTTCTTCATCAGAATAGTGTGCTCACTGATCCGCCTGTTTGACAGCTGTGTGCGCTTCTGACACCACTGGGAAACTATGTCTGGCTCAGTGCCGTACCCTCTTTGAGTCAAGAGGAGCAAGCATTAATTCAGACTGATAAAACAACCGCCGTCTGACTTTAATCGCACATATGATATTTTTCTACATTCATCAATGCCTTTTAGGGGAAATCCCGAGAGTTGAAGACTCCCGCCTCAACCGATTGGCATCGGGTTAATAGCCAAGCACTCGAGACGTTTGGTCTGCCTGTTGCTATGACAACTATACCCCGCGCAGGGCTTCCCTTCTCCTATACAGTCAAATTGATCATGTTCATGACGGGGAAAAATTAGCTTTCTCAACTCACGAAGCTTACAAGCGGCTGTATGCCTCTTAAATGTTTTAGCCCAGTAACAGTTCTTTATTAATAATAATCTTGGGGGGCTAACGACCGCTAAAACTTGACGTTAGATTCACATAGTTAATAATTTTGGTGCTAGTTAGACTATATACAGGACACCGGATAATTCTTAAAACTGTGAAAATAAGCTAAAAAAAGAAAAAGAACAAAGAAAAAAAGCTAAATCAAAGATCCGGTCAAAATCTCAACTTGCTTAGATTTACTGCTAGAAAAAACTTCACTGGGACTTAACGATCACCACATACTTTGCAGCATTAGAACTTTGTAAACAGTTCATTTATACTTGGATTAAATTTCAGTCAAAAAGTTCTTACCTTTAGAGCAGAAAATAACAGCCCACACCTTCAACTTGATCAGGTCCTAACCGTCTGCTTTGTCCAATGGCGCGCAAAATGAAGTTTTTCAAAGCGGGGATGTTTCCTCGCGATATTTCTTAAAACAACGCGAGACTTCATGGATTCAAAAAAATATTTTACTCAATTGTAAAACTTTATTTTCTCAAGCATCTTAGTAATAATGTTCTTTGTGCATCTCTAATTACTTTTATACTTTACATACTAATATATTTTATATTTAATTTATTTTATGTATGCATTTGTATCAAATAAACATGCAATTATAGTATTGTTTATGTTTTAATGTCATGTCCTTCCTCCAACATATTTTATTGTCAGTTATTTCATTAAAATTTATTTTCCATTTTTACATATATTCATCAATATCAAAACCACATCCCATTTGTTACCCATATGGTGCCCATAGAACATAGCCCATCTGGGCTGGCTCATGTGGGTCCTATTTGGCTAACCCATGTGGGTCCCAGATTGGATGCCCATTATAAACCCATGCCCACTTAGAACCCCCATAGCCCAAGTAAATCCCACGTGGGGCCCACATACAGGTGTTTGCTGGGGAGAGGAGCCTGATAACTAAAAGATCTGCCTCCCATTCTACATTTAGGGTGCTTTCACACCTGCAGGATTTAGTTCGATTAAAATGAACTCAAGTACGGTTAGTTTGCTAGTACGGTTCGTTTGAGCTGGTGTGAATGCAGACCAGTGAGATTTGTCCAGACTAACGACCCGGACCGAGACCCACATTTTGAGTTGGACTCGCTCCGCTTCCAAACGGACTCTGGTACAGTTCACTTCAGGTGTGAAGGTGTGAACCAGCCTCGGTTCAGTCCAACTTCCTGATAAAAGCCCTTTTTGTTCTATGTAGGCATTCTTAATGCTCTGCGCTTTGAACTGTGGGAGGCACCATTTCTGTGTTGTAACTTGTTAGCATTAGCACCAACAATGAATTGTGGTCAAACATACCAGTGCTTCATCGAGATTTGGTCAATAAACTATGTAAATATAATATATTATGACCACAACAAGAAGACAAGCGCAATCCATCTGTGTATGCAGAGCTAAGTCTGTTTATTTCCGGGAGTTTCACCGCGTCTGCTGCTGGACTAATACGGAATGACTGACGTCATGAGTCTTTTTCTTGGACTTTCTTTCGGCAATTCTTGCTACAGTGCCACCACAAGCAAGGGGGATATACAACATGTAAAAGCTTTTGTTCGTTTGTCAATGTGAACACAAACTGCACCAACAATGTTTCAAAAGTGGTCCCCAATCGTACAGAGTCCAGCGGACTAGGAACTACAAGTAAACCTGGAGTCTGAGAGCAAAGTGCTCTGTTAGGAACATATGGAACAATCAGATCTCTGATGTATGATGGAGCTTGATTATTAAGAGCTTTATATATAAGACGGAGGATCTTAAATTATATTCTGGATTTAGCAGGGAGACAATAAAGAGAAGTTAAAACAGGAGAAATGTAATCTCTCTATTTAATATTCATCAGAACTGTTGCTGCAGTATTTTGGATCAACTGACGGCTTTTAATTACATTTTGAGGACTTCCTGATAGTAAAGCATTACAGTAGTCCAGCCTTGAGGTAACAAATGCATGGACCATACCTGTCAAGTTTTGGATTTGAAAATAAGGGAAAGATTCCATCAGCCGCGAGCCAAAGTGTCACCACAACCAACCTATAGTATCTCTTACATTTTAGGATAGGTGTGTAAAAAAAAAAAAAAAAAAAAGAAAAGAAAAAGGATAGGTGTACAAAAAAAATTCTATAATCACTTTTGAACCAATTACTAACTACAATTAGGTGTTCGGAATCTGATAGGCCTACCTTTGTTGACATTGAAATGCTGTGAACATTATGTGAACTGCACCAGAGTTTGGAAGCGAAGCGAGTCCAACTCAAACAATCAGCTGAGAAGTCGTTCACATTTATTAATAATTTCAAAGTATTTGGAAGTGCTAATCATCTGTTCAAAGAAGGGATGCGCTATTTGAACAAGGCCGGAGTAAGGCTCTTAGCAGCAAACATTTTTTCTTATCAAAATCAGAAAGCAAAACACTTGCTCCCAAAAGCTGACCTTGAGGCGCCCATGGATATCAGAGAACAAAAACAGCAAGTCTGGATGACACCACAGGACCGAACAGATAAACAACCATCAGAGATTAAGTCTTCATCTTCCTGTGACTCAGCCACATCAAATGAGTCTCCATTTAGAAACTTTGCAGACAGACAGAACGAGCAAATCAAATTTGGGACACAATTAACACCTAAACTTAGACTACACCAAACGCCTGGGACTAGTGTCAATAAGCCTGGGAGCTTCCCCCCACTGATTATTACAGATATTTAAGGGAACCGGGCAATAAATCCACCCCTACCGTCTTCCAGAATTCACCCGGCCCCCCTGAGGCTATATCAGTGATTATCAGCAGCAGGAAACATAAACCGTTAACCACACGCTCTCATATTAAACAAAATCTCAAATTGATAACCTGTCAGAAGGTTCAGCTGCCCATCATCACAATACTTAAGTTAGCTTTATTAAACATTAGATCTCTATCCGGGAAGTCTTTTCTTATCAATGACTTCATCAGTGAGCATAATTTACACGCCCTTTTTTTATCAGAAACTTGGCTAGATGAAAATAACGAAACAACTTCATTAATATAATCTAGTCCTCCAAATTACAATTTCTTAAGCGAGAACAGAAAACACAGACGAGGTGGAGGTGTAGCCACCATCTTTCACAACTCAATGAACTTTAAAAAGGTAACTCTGGGCACGTTTGATTCTTTTGAATACCTAGCCACCCAGATAAATGAGCCTAACAAAGCGTTATTTCTAAGTTTATATAAACCACCAAAACTTAACTCTAACTTCTTTAATGATTTCAATGACCTTCTTTCTGTAATATGTATCGACTATGACCAACTAATCATCGTGGGGGACTTTAACATCCATACCGACAACCCCCAAGATAGACAAGCAAAAACATTAGATAATACTCTCCACAACTTCAGACTGATCCAGCATGTCAAACAACCAACACACAATAAAGGACACACTCTGGACTTAATTATCAGCAAAGGTTTAAATATTTCTGACATCTCTGTAATTAATATTGCATTATCTGACCATTTCTGTATTTTCTTTGAAAGTACCATCTCTGCTAAATTATCCAGCCACAGTAAGACCACTATAAAAAAGCGTTTTCTAGGGGACAGTTCAGTAGAAACCTTTAGACGTATTTATCCTTCCACCACATCCCCCTCATCTCCCAACTCAAACTCAGTAAATAAGTTGGTAGGTAATTTCCTTGCGAAAATCTCAGACATCCTGGATTCCTCTGCTCCAACTAAAGTGAAAGTAGTCTCAGGTAGAAAGAAGTCTCCGTGGACAAGTAATCCACTGGTACGTAGTGAAAAAAGAGAGTGTCGATGAGCCGAGAGAAAATGGCGGAAAACTCGACTCCAGGTTCACTGTGAGATCTACAAAGAGAGACTGAATAGATATCAGCTAACTATAAAAGATGCTAGGGAATCGTTCTTTTCTGAAATCATCAACAGAAACATTAATAATGCACGGACTCTATTTGCAACAGTGGAAAGACTAACTAATCCTTTAGTGACTGTAGCCCCTGAACTAAATTCTTCCAGGGCCTGCAATGAATTTGCCAGCTTTTTCACTGAAAAGATTCTAACAATTAGACGGTCAATCTGTACCTCAATATCGAACCCACAACCAGTGCTATCCCCAATCAACAACAATGTAGAGATAATGTCTGAATTCCATGAATTAAACCAGAACAGCCTTAAAAAAATCATTATCCAATTAAGCTCCTCCTCCTGCTGTCTTGATATCCTACCCACAGCTTTTCTAAAGAAAGTTCTTCCTGTTATTGGTTCTGATCTTGTTCAAATAGTGAACTCATCACTGCTATCAGGTGTCTTCCCTCAGGCTTTAAAAACAGCAGTTATTAAACCACTGCTAAAGACGAAAGATCTGGACAACACGTTAATGCAGAACTACAGGTCGATCTCTAATCTTCCATTCATCAGTAAGATTATTGAAAAAGCTGTGTTTCAGCAGTTAAATGGCTTCATAACAATGACAAACCGTTTTGATGCTTTTCAGTCTGGTTTCCGCGCTCACCACAGCACCGAGACTGTCCTCGTCAAAGTATTTAATGACATAAATAAATACGCATAAATACAGACTGTGGAAGAACCACAGTGCTGGTTCTGTTGGACCTCAGTGCAGCATTTGACACTGTTGATCATGATATTTTATTGGAACGACTGGAGAGCTGGGTCGGACTCTGGTACAGTACTTGGCTGGTTCGAGTCTTACCTAAAGAACAGGGACTTCTATGTTTCAATAGGAAACTTTTCATCAGAACGAACAGAAATCACATGTGGGGTGCCCCAGGGCTCCATCCTGGGGCCCCTCTTATTTAATATCTACATGCTCCCACTAGGCAAGATTATAGCAACCAATAACATTAGCTACCATAACTACGCAGATGACACTAAGCTCTACATTACAATGTCACCAGGTGACTCTGAACCCATTCAAACCCTAAATCAATGCATTGACCAAATAAATGGATGGATGTGCCATGACTTTCTCCAGCTGAATAGAAACAAAACTGAAGTGATTATTTTTGGACCCAAGGAGGAACGATCAAGATTCAGCACACAGCTTCAATTAATACAGCTAGAAACTACTGATCAGGTTCGAAACCTAGATGTAGTAATGGACTCAGACCTGAACCTCCAGGGTCACATAAAGGCAATAACAAGGTCAGCGTTCTATCACCTGAAGAACATCTCTAGGATTAAAGGACTGATTTTGCAACACGACCTAGAAAAACTCATCCATGCGTTTATCTTTAGTCGGATTGATTACTGCAACAGCATCTTCACAGGTCTGCCTAAAAAGTCAATCAGACAGCTGCAGCTGATCCAGAACGCTGCCGCTCGCGTCCTCACTAGAACCAGGAAAGTAGAGCACATCACCCCAATTCTAAAGTCCTTACACTGGCTCCCTGTAGCTCAGAGAATAGACTTTAAAATACTTTTTCTAGTTTATAAATCATTACATGGCTTAGCACCAAAATATGTTGAAGACCTGTTGTCATGGTACCAACCACCAAGACCACTCAGGTCCTCCAACTCTAGCCTACTAAACATCCCTAGACTCAGAACTAAACATGGAGAAGCAGCTTTCACTTTTTATGCTCCCCTTATCTGGAACAGACTTCCTGACGAGTGTAGAGCTGCTGAAACTCTGAACTGCTTTAAATCGAGACTAAAAACCCATCTGTTTAGAATTGCTTTCGAGTAAATGCTTGATGTCATATGTATGAAATGTGT
This sequence comes from Valencia hispanica, assembly GCA_963556495.2. Lineage (NCBI taxonomy): Eukaryota > Metazoa > Chordata > Actinopteri > Cyprinodontiformes > Valenciidae > Valencia > Valencia hispanica. The sequence continues at coordinate 26,557,851 of OY747702.1, forward strand.
TCATGCTCTCTTGCTTTTTTTATTTTTCTCTTGCTTTATTGTGTATCATATGTAATGTGTGTTTCTTTTATGTGTTTTTTTAAATCACCAAATCATGTTAAGCACCTTGAATTACCCTGCTGTTGAAAGTGTGCTATACAAATAAAATTGCCTTGCCTTGCCTTGCCTATCTATATATCTATCTATATATGTAATGTAGAATGGAGCAAAGCCTTTTGGGAAATGGGAATGGGGAATGCGTTTATCCGATTGCACGTCAAGTCTGAACGTCTCGACAGCTAGTTGCAGCAAGTTCGAGGAAAACTAAGTAAATTGTTTGGCAGTGGACTGCGTGGTTTTTTGCTAACATTTTAACGTTTTACCCATGAACGGCACGAAGATAAAGGAGAAAGGAGGGGCTGAAAAGGCCAGAATTAAGAAGAAGCCGATGCTGGAGAAGGATGCATCAAAGTGCTCGAGAATTATGTATTTTTTCCGAAATTAGGCATCAACCAGCTGCAGGTGAACTGACGTTATTGCTAGCTAGGCGTGAACTAGCACAACCTAGTCAAATGTTGGTATGGTAATTAGTGGCACAGTAAGGTTGCCAACCATCCCGTAAAAAACGGAATCGTCCCGTATTCAGAGAACATTTTACGCGTTCCATATTGAGGTAAAAAGTAACGCGATATGTCCCGAATTTCAGCTAGAATGAAAAAAGACACAAAGCAGGAATTATTCTGTCTTTATGCTGCGCAGCTGCTTCTTCTTTCTCAATTTCTCCCCCTCCCTTCTCCTGTTACGCCTTAAATCATGAAACTGATCAATGATCAGGTGATCGGCTTTTCTGTCGCAAGTCAATTATTTGTTTATCGCCCACCTAGCTCAGAAAGAGGAAACCAATGGATGTCGCGCTAAACAATAGCAGCATTTTGAAGCTTGATAGCCTGCTTAAACATTCCTGTTCATCAAAACTATACAGGTGATGGAGAAACAGCTTAACATTTTAAGTGACATGAATGAATTGAAGGGAAGTTATTAACTATTTCTGAGATACAAATAACAACAGGATCCTTTTCTACATAGCTCTGTGCAGGGGCGGCTCTAGCAAAGTTTTGTCAGGGGACCAGTTAGGGAATTAACAGGGAAAGGGGGCACAAATACATACTTTTGTTTCTTATTCTCATTTAAAATGTCTAGCTTTTAATAAATAATTATCTGAATATTACAACCAAAGTAGTCATCTGATGTTAAATGTATAGAAATCCATTATCGTATATAGTAAATATTAAGTCTAATATATACTCTAGTAAGCTATAGTACTTTTTTCTTTCGGGATGGTACCATCTGTGCAGTCTGGAATTCTGTCAAAGAAAGATGTTGAATCGATTGTAGGAAAGTAATTGATTTATGTGCATTTGTTTTACACTTGCATTGAATTAAAGTTGAGTACGTCGATTAAGCATCATGAGCCGGAGGGTGGGGGGTGGTTCCTTAGTTTTTTGCTGGGAGTTGGCAACCCTACCCACTACTCTGCCAAAGCTGGTATATTTCAGACGAATTAATGACTTTGCCATAATATTCCTTGAGTGGCTCTTGAATTCGACCATTTGTTTGTCAGTGACTAGTAAGTGTTCAGTTTTCTTTATAGCCTTGTTGCGACTAATGAATAGGCTAGAAGCTGTTTGACCAATAGCCTTCACTAGCAGAATTTAAGTAATGTTAGCAGATGCAAGCGAGCAGGGTTAACGTTGTAGACTCATAGTAAATAATCGTTTCCCAAAATGTGTTTAACCTGTTTTATCCAAATTGAGGTGTTTATGTCATTGTGTGGATGTCGATTGTGGTATAGCCCTGTGAGTGACTGTTTCACCCTGATTTGGTTGAATGCACTGCACAGAATATTTGTGGAGACAGGGCCGGCTCTATGGGTGGGCAAGGGTGGGCAATGCCCACTCAAACAGAGTGCCTTCCCTCCCAATAAAAATACAAGGAAAGGAACGTGATGTAGTTTAGTCCAATTAAATGGTATAAAACATAGCAGGACATATCTACACTTTTGATTGGACGTGCTGTAGATATCTATATATAGCTAAAACCTAATACTGAATATAATATAACTTACATAGAATATCATATAGCCTAAGCCTAATATAGAATAGAGTGTAACTATAATAAATAGCCTGTTCTTTAACATTATATAGCTAAAGTCTGCAATCAGGATTTTCCCTGTGGATTTTAGTGCCCCACTCCACCCCTGACCTGAGACTACTTTCACTTTAGTTGGAGCAATGAAATCAATGATGTTTGAGATTTTCACGGGGGAAATTATCTACCAGCTTGCTTACTCAGTTGGAGTTGGGAGATGAGGGGGATGTGGTGGGAGGGTAAACACGTTTAAAGGTTTCATCTGTACTGTCCCCGAGAAAACGCTTTTTTACAGTAGTCTCACTGTGGCTAGATAATTTGGCAGAGATGGTATTTTCAAAGAAAACACAGAAATGGTCAAATAATGCAATATCAATTACCGAGATGTCGGATACATTTCCATCTTTGCTGATTATTAAGTCCAGAGTGTGTCTTCAATTGTGTGTTGGTTATTTGACATGTTGGATCAGGCTGAAGTTATGAAGAGTGTCACCTAATGTTTTTGCTAGTCTATATTGGGGGTTGTCGGTATAGATGTTGAAGTCCCCCACAATGATTAATTGGTCATAGTCGATACATATATAGAGGACTCTAGTGGACTGTGGGGGGAGCCAGAAAGGGCATTATAGTGTCTCTAATCTCTGCCAGGCATTGGTTTCAGACCTGCTGACTCTCACAGACAGGACTTTTATGGTAAGTTTAGATACCTGCTCCTCTGAGGTCCACAAGATCACATATGGTGTGCCCCAGGGTTCAATTTTAGGCCCAGTGCTTTTAAATCTTTATATGCTCCCTCTTGGCAGTGTCATCAGAAGACATGGAGTTAACTTTCACAGTTAGGCTGATGATACACAGTTGTACATCCCCATGTCTCCCGATGACACACGGCCAATGGATGCACTTTTTAACTGCAGTGTCATCAGAAGACATGGAGTTAACTTTCACAGTTAGGCTGATGATACACAGTTGTACATCCCCATGTCTCCCGATGACACACGGCCAATGGATGCACTTTTTAACTGCATTTTAGACATCAAATCCTGGATGGCAGAAAACTTTCTCCAGCTCAACCAGGACAAAACTGAAGTTTTACTCATCGGTCCTGAGGCTCAGAGAGAGAAACTTTTACCAAAACTACAATCACTGTCTTTTAATCCTTCTTTACTAGTGAAGAACTTGGGCATGATTTTTGACTCTGAGCTGTGGTGATATTTTTTACTTTTGGGTTTTGGGAAGGGGGGGCTATGGGTCATTTTTTATCTGTAAAGCACTTTGAGAAGCTTTGTTATGGTTTGAAAAGCGCTTTTTATAAATAAAGTTTGATTTGATTTGATTAACGCTAAGCTACAGCAACGAGATGCCTTCCGTCTCCACAATGGACTACCAGGACCTTCTACAAAAGATAACAGCACTGGAGAGGAAAGTTCAACGGATAGAAGTTAATGTGGAGGTAAATGGATTGTGTGGAAAGGAAACAACCTTACCACCGTTTCAAAACAGTGGAAATGAGCAAGCTAACACATGGCTAAGAGGCAGAGATAACACGACCAAGAAAGAGGGAGCCTCTGCTCATTACATTAAATCACAGAGTGATAATCCTCCCTGGAACTGTCTTGGTGCTAAGCCAAAAACTAAATCATGTCTCTGGGAAACGGGAGGACGTAGTGCAGGCTGGACACACCGAGCGGAAATTTGTGATGAGACCGACTGGCCTGCACTCCCTACAAGAGAGAGGGCTTCTTCTACTCCCGTACATGAGAGGACACGGGACAGAACAGCTGCAAATGGGAAAATTAGCCACAGACTTTGAAAACAACCGAATGTGAAGCTGCAGAACAGATTTGCTCCACTGTTGGAGAACCCTGGATCTCTATCTGACGACCATCCACCCCAAGGCAGCGAGATGAGGACTGATAACCTATCAGAGAGTGAGAGGCTACAGAGAAAGCAAAAGACTGGGCCTGAAACTCTGATTGTAGGTGATTCCTCTGTAAAGGACGTTCAGTGGATGTGTGGAAAGAACACCAAACTCCTCTGCTTTCCCAAAAATATGGTCAGTGATATGCAGAAGAGGATTCTGAAAACTGTGACTAAATATCCAACAGTGAAAAACATCGTTCTCCACACATGGTCGAATGATGTGTCCAAGCAACAATCGGAGGTTCTGAAACGGGACTTCACTGGATTATTGAACACCGTGAGCTCGTTGGATGCAGCAGTATTCATCGGTTGACCTTTACCACCCATCAGAGGAGGAGAAGAAAGATTTAGCCGTCTTTTGGCATTAAATAAGTGGATTTCATCTGCATGTGCAGACAAAAACTGCAATTTATTAACAACTTTCAGATTTTTTGGGAGCGTAGACATCTTTTTAAGGCAAATGGATTTAGTTTGAACAGGTCAGGTGTAAGACTGTTTACCTCCAAAATTTTCTACTTTCTGCGTCATCCCTCTGTGCTTGGAGCCAAAAAGGAGATACACAAAGACTTATCTCAAAAGGAAGACCAAACAAGGCTGAGTGCAGAGGGGGAGGAACTTCTTCTGCCCTCACTCATGGGAAGCTTCGAACAGAAGCAGGAAGAAGGATCTTTATTTGCCCCAAAAGCCCTCAACAGCCCTAAAGAACAAGACAGCGGACCTCCATCTCCCCTACCGCCCCCCTCAGCCAACTCCCCCCATCTGAAATTCACTGAGCAGATGATGGAGCGGGTCAACATTGGGCTCAGATCTACCCCCCAGACCAATCTGTTTTCTTTGCCCATAAACCCCACACCAGGATGATCAAAGGTAGGCCAACAAGCCCGGCCCCCTCCTACCCCACCACGTAAGCATGTACAATCTCCACAGTCTGATGTATGATGTGTTAAGGGTACAGGCTGCATGGATATCAGCAGTCAGAACTTTTTCCAGGACAAGCTGGGACCCTGTTCATTAGAAGGTTCGATCATTTCTGTACTTATAAGTAACAGAAGGAATGTAGTTATGTCAAAACACAGAGCGCTGCATTCTAAAAGGTTTTTAAGTAAAGTAAACATACGCTGTACACAGCCCACCCCAAAACACAAGGGGCACAATAATACTCTTAAACCTGTTAAGATGGCCTTATCAGGCCAGGTCTATAGTAGGGAAGACATTTTTAATCAATGATCTTATCACTGAGTATAGCCTTGATTTTATGTTTTTAACTGAGACTTGGTTAGATCAGAATAGCAGTGTTTCTCTTATCGAATCATCCCCTCCCAACTTTAGTTTTGTCAACCAGGCCAGACAGAACAGGAGAGGTGGAGGAGTTGCTGTTTTATTTAATGAATCATTCCAGTGTAACCAGTTATCTCTTGGAAGTTTTCCTTCTTTTGAATATGTTGCTGTACAGCTGAAGGCCTCATCTAGAGCCATATTTCTTAATATTTATCGGCCTCCAAATTACTGTGCTGACTTTAATGATGATTTTAGTGAACTGCTGTCTATAATCTGTGTTGATTTTGACTGTATAATTATTGTTGGTGATTTTAACATCCATGTTGACAATCCCCAGAACAAAGGGTCTAAAGACCTGAGTAACACTCTGGACAACTTTGGGCTGACTCAGCATATAACAGAGCCCACACATAATAAGGGTCATGTTTTGGACTTACTGATCTCGAAGGGTCTGGGCATTTCCAAGATTAATGTGCGTGATGAGGGCTTGTCTGACCATTGTTGTGTTTTCTTTGAGAGTATAATTTAGGTTCACATAAATGTTTTAACGGAGGTTATCACAAAACGATGTATGTCTGAAAACACTAGTGAGATCTTTAACCAGGTCTTCTCTCTAACACCTGCCCTGTCGGGGGTTCAGTCAAGGAACTTGTCAACAGCTTTAATGCTAAAATATTAAATGTTATGGATACTATTGCTCCCACTAAGGTGAAGGTTATCTCTGGAACTAAAGAGCTAAAGAGAAAAGATTGAAGGTTACCACAGGGTATTCAGTCCATACACCTAAAAACCACCAACCACGTCAGAAATCTGGGTATAGTGATGGACTCAGACCTAAACTATGAAAAACACATTAAGGCAATCTCAAAATCAGCCTACTATCAGTTTAAGAATATCTCAAGGATAAAAGATCTGATGTCTCAGCAGGACCTGGAAAAACTAGTCCATGCATTCATCTTTAGTCGGCATGATTATTGTAACAGCGTCTTTACATGTCTACCTAAAAAATCAATTAGGAAACTGCAGCTCATCCAGAACTCAGCTGCTTGAGTTCTCACTAAGACCAAAAAAGTGGACCACATCAGTCCAGCTCTGAGGTCTTTACACTGGCTGCCTGTCTGTCAGAGGATAGACTTCAAAGTTCTCCTGCTGGTCTATAAAGCTCAGAATGGTTTAGGACCAAAATACATCAGTGATCTCCTGACCCAGTATGAACCTACTCGACCCCTCAGGTCATCTGGATCCAGTCTTTTATCAGTTCCCAGAGTCAGAACCAAACATGGAGAAGCTGTGTTCAGCTTCTATGCTACACATGTCTGAAACAAACTCCCAGAAAACCTCAAATCAGCTGAAACACTCAGTTTATTTAAATCCAGGTTAAAGACCCACCTGTTCTCAGCTGCTTTTGATTAGATTTTTATTCTAAGTTTTAAATCTGCACGGCTTCTTTTAAGATTCTTTTAAGATTCCTTTTTTTTAAATTTTAAATCAGGGTTTTTATTCCTGTACTTTTGCTTTTGCTGCATCCTGCTGTAATGCTTTTGATGTTTTATGAAAAGCACTTTGAATTGTCTTGTAACATGAATTGTGCTATATAAATAAATTTGCCTTGCCTTGCCTTGCCTTGGTAAATCTGTTGATTAAAGCATTTTGACTGAAAGTTAAATAATTTTTGTAATGAACTCTTGTATTCTGAAAAGTTGCTGTTTTTTTTATCATTCCACTTACATATGTAGTAACTTGCTGTTCAAAGAACACCAAGAACTTATTCCTTCATCTATTCATCTATTATTACCTCAGCCTTATCAGGCAAGTAATCATAAACATTAACCGAGACTGAACTATTTAGCTATTATTAATTTTCCTGGATCCCAAGAGGGTGCCCCAAACCATGTAATTTTGAAATAAAATTATTAATCCTATTAATAATTGCCCTAAGCAATTATTCATAATTATTCATAACCAAAACCTACCTATCTGAGTCACAACAGTGCCGAAGGCTTGCTTCATTTTGTCTTATTCTTAAACATTTGAGTTTCAAGTCATCAGGAAACTATTCATTTCCTAATAGAATTTGAAAATGGAAATTGGAATGGTGGATAGCTTCAGTGAATAAAAGATATTCAACGTGTTTTTTAGGGGCAAACCTAAAAACTTCATGCTGAAAAAACTGCAGCATTTTCTCTCAAGGTGTGTCCCGAGTGACTGCTGGGTGTCTTTTAAGTATTTAGCACTTAGCATTAAAATACAGCAATAGAATAAAGCAGTAAAATAAAGCATTAAATAAAATGTCAACAAATAGCACAAAAATGAGCCCATGAGAGCAGCTATTTTGTAAACTCACCCATTATGAAATGCTATACAGTTTATGTGAGCAACAACAACAAACAATAATGCTAAGGCAAAATGTGATACATGAACGAGAACTACTTTATGCAGAATGGTTAGCTGGTGAACTATAAACATAAATTAATTCCCTTTAACCTGCCAAAGTTGAATTAGTTTTTGTTGAATATGAATTGGCACAAAACTAAGAGTTGGTTTCCAAGAAAAAGCCAATGATCTTAGAAATTACACTAAAATTAACTTGAGGTGAGTTCCGGTACATTTAGAAATATACAGTGACGCTGTTGGTGTCTGTATGTAATCTCCGTCAGAAGAACAACATGTTTATTTTATTAGAAAATTCAAAAATAAAGGGCTATACAAGTACAGGCCATTTACCTTTTTTTAAAGGTAATCGAATTAATTAGAGGCTTTGTAATTAATTAATCTTGATTAATCGTACTTTAAAAGCACAAACAATTTTCCCCATGAAAGCACAATTATTTAAATTTGAATGGATTATGTCAGATGACATATTTAAATAAGTGACACATTCATGAATACTGTAAACTGTTGGGACTCCAGCTGAAAGCCATTTTTCCTAGTTGGACTGAGCAGACCACATTTCCCAGCAATCCTAGCAGTGACCCCGAACACTCTCCTATTGGTCCCTGGCCACCAATGGTGACATCAACGATGACATCACGGCCAGAGGCCTATAAGAATGGTAGTGGCGGCCGTTTTCAAATTGTTCTCAGCAGAAGTTCTCAAAAGAGAACTCCTGCTACACAGAGGACATCTCACTTCCCTCAATGCAAAGTAGGACTGAACCAGTTCATTTATGCTAATCTTGCGTCTGGGCAGATATAAATAGGAAAAATAGAGTTCCTAACGAGTTAGATCTCGTTCAATGTTGGTTTAAAGGGTATTTTTAAGTGCTGAACTTGTTGGCTCATTTGACGTTGCCACATGCATGAGTTTGAGCTGTATTTGCTGTGTTTGAAACTGTTTTTTTATCCTGAGCGGATCCCAATCTTTCTTTTCTTTTCTTCCTCTCTTTTCCTCGCTCTGTCTCTCGCTCTCTGATCACCTGGTTGACAGAGTCGGACTCGGTCCGCCCTACGTTAGCTGGTCTTAGCTGAAAGGTTAACTCCATTGTTCCTTAGTCTGTTAGCTAAAGCAGAGGCCTTCCACATGGACGCTTCACTGCATGTGCTCTGTCCACCATAGCCAGAGCTAAGTTTTATGGCCCTTTGTCTCCTTACATGTGCTGCTCTCCTCCTTAGCACAGAGCTAAGTTTTATGCTCCTTTGTCCCACAGGCTATCTTAGTTGAGCCCCCTGGAGTGAGGGCCCCCTCCCTTTCTGAACAAAACCTCAGCTGTTCATCCCTGATCCACTTTGTGCTGTGTTTAATTTTCATATATTGTTTTCAAAGAGCTGTAGTAGTTAGTTGCATGCTTTAGAATAGATGGGTATCATTGATGGAATGTTTTAGCTGTAAGGTTGATCTATTTTCTTTATAAATTCCCCTTTAGATTAAAGAGAAGTTGTCTGGGATTATTTGGTATAATGCGTACAATTAATGTCCACAGTATATGAATTTACACCTTCAAGAAGTAACTGGATGTCTGGTCTTCCAAAGCGAAGTGGTGCCCCAAATATTAATTGATAAAACTTGAACCTCATCAATAATTATATTAATATTAAATTATTGATCATAATTATTGATGGTTATGTAAACCAGACAAAATTCACTCACTCTGTGTCACAACAGAACTTAAGGTCTTTTAATGTCTGTTAAATGCATTTCAATTCAGAACAGTGGTAAAAGAAAAAAATATCCTAGGGCAAAATCGCACAGGGAAAACTTAAAACTGAAGTGTCATTTACTTTGAGTAGATTATCAGAACTTTGTCTTTTAAAGATAATAGCAAAAAAGATTTATGTGCATCATTGAAATCTATGTTCCAGGAAATCATTCACTGACAAATGTTCTGCATTGCTTGGAATGCAAACTGCGATTAAATGTGCAAATCTTTTTAACATATTAATTCTTCTGCAATTAATTAACCACAATTAAAGCGTTAGATTCCCACCCCTAATTTATTATTTTTTATCTATTTATAGAGGACCTTTGCTTTAGCAGAGTTCATTGAAATGTAATGAAGAACCCCTTGTGTAGTGGGTGGACTGTGTGCTAGTTTGCGAGTTTGTCTGCTGGAGATTTGGCCTCTGGTTAACTGTTGATCGTGATTCTCACAGACTAGTATGGCATTACATGGTGAGTTGATGATATGTGTGCCTGAGAGGTATTCATTAATATTGCTTAGTTACACCTGATATATTCAAGGAACACAATTCGGTGTCTATATTAAACAAAGTTGTAAATGTGGTGGTTTTCATTTAACCAGGTACACAAATAGTTACAAATATTGATATTTCTGGAGCTTTGCAAAAAAAGGCTGAACAACATGTCACAGCTCAGTATAAAAGTTCAGCCAGTTCATCTGTTATTGGAGTTACTGCTGGCAGAAAGGGTAAATTGGTTAGAGCTCTGCTGAAACCAGCAGGGAGGCAGTGGTGTGTAATGGGCTGACAAAACAGCAGCTAAAACAGGCTAAAGGGAAAAATGCAGGTTCAGAAAAACATGATGTAGGGGGTAGATTAAGATAACTGAAGACAGGCTAGCTTCAGCTAATATAGCGAAATAGAAAATGCTATTGACCTTTCATTTACCACCCCTGACCCATCTACAGCTAAATTAGTTAATGACGGATGCAGACACAGGCTCCTTTGGGTCTAATACTAGCTTTATTATTTGTGGATTTCAGTTCTCTATTGATGCCAAATAACATACGGCATCATGTTTTCCACAAAGTATACATTCATCAAACTTGTGTTTATAACTAATTATATTTAAAGCTCGTGTAGACAACATCTCCAACGTTGATTTACAACCATTCGGTTTTTTATGGATGTGTAAGTGTTGTATTAATTATGGAGATATTTGTTCACTTGAGAAATAATGAAACTGAGCAACAGAAAAACACAGCCTTCAGTCAATACAGTTATGTAAAAATGGCCCATCATTATTAACACAAGTGGAGCACATTAGAAAGTAGTTTATAGATTTTATTTTCAGGGTGCTTTTCTTTTACTTGAGCTAATTCTGTACTACTGTAAACATTGTTCGGAAATACATTAAGTGATGCTCCATTTTAAATCTAAGTAAGTATGAAAAATAAGCTAAAGGTCAATCTTTTATTATTTTAAGTACAATTTGAGAGCAGTCAGACACGTGGTAGCAGATGATTGATCTGCTAAACACATTGTTTTCAAAGCGAGTATCCATTCAGGTGGAAGGTCATCATTTTGTGTACAAAAGACTTGGCAATTTAGCAAGTATGGATTTTACCGAATTTTCTCTTTAACTGTGCTTCACACAAGCAGCATCGGATGTGCTTCTTGTTGGAGCAGAAAAAGAACCAGTAGAATATAATTTCATAGAAATCTTTATCACCTGACAACCAGTGTTGGGTATAGTTACTTTGGAAAGTAGTTAATTGGGTTATTGAGGGCAATATTGCTGCAATGCTGGACTTATGAATGAAGATCACGCTTTGCCGCAACAGAGGGTGATGCCATGATGATGTGTGGAATGGGCGCTGAACCCTGGCTGGGATCAGTTTTTAAAATGCGAGTAAATATAGGCAGTTCATTTAGCATTTGTAAACTGTATTAGCTGAAATGGCAAACTGGACTGGACAGTTGACTGTGAAGGACAGCCACCTTTTGGAGTGGCTTGCAAAAAGACTTGAGGAGCGGGGCTTCATCGGGTTAAAAACAACTTATGTCCAAGCTATTTTGTCTGTTTACACGGACTCTTCCGTCTCACACTTTATACACAACCTTGCACTTCGACAGCCTGGACACCACCACCACACCCCCTTTTATCCCACCATTGCATAATCTTTTTTTTTTAAACACCTGATCGCGCCACATTGCCGCCACAGTCTGACCACTTATGAATGACCGGCATCGATGACGACATTGTCTTTTAAAACAGGCTAGAGTAAATCAGTCCTTTCTCTCTCATCTACAGCTGGTTCAAACCACTGCTGCACATCTTTTAACTGGTACTCAAAAAACAGGGCACTAACCCTCTGTACTGGCATCACCCCCCTGGTTTAAATTTTTTTTTTTTTCATTTTTATGATTGAGTGATCTTTCCCCACTGTAGCTCTCTGAGCTTCTTTATCCCTATGTATCTTCTCAGTCCCTCATGCTTGCCAAACAACAGCTTTTGCCAGGTACCAAGTTTAAAGAGGATTCTCCGAGGGACTTTTCAATTGTTGCTCTTCAACTGTGAAGTAACCTATCCCTGCACATTAGAGATGCTCCCTCAGTGCCTACGTTTTAAAGTTTCTTAAAACCGATTTTTATTCTTTGGCTTTCAACATCAGCACGAATTAGTTGATCTTGTTTATTTTACTTGGTTTTGTTGGATTTATTCGTTTGTTGTTCTTATGTCAAATTTATAATTTTTTTTTCTTTTAACTTAAGTTTGAACTTTGCATTTATGAGCAGGACTTTCAACTGTGGTTGTTTTTAAAGCGCTTTATAAAAAAGCTTGTATGGTATTTGTGATTTAAAGTCAAACATTAATATATATCTAAAATAAATTACACACTGAAGAAACTAAAACATTTTACAAACATTTTGTTAGTTGCATATTATGAATACTGTATATTTGTTGTACTTTGTAAACAAGATTTGGCCGCATAACTATACATGTGTTTACTTAGACTCAACTCTAAGCTCAGTGGGCTGTAGGACGTTGCACAGCTGTCATGGACAGCAAAAACAGCCTGAGGGGGGAAACAGGCTTTGACACCAAAACATCACTGTCTGAATACATACTCATTACCCATTTGATCATGCAAGTCAGTGTAAAGTCTTTGGACCTAATGGTAAATATGTCATATTGGTTGGAATTAAGACTCTTGTGCAAGCAACAATTATGGACACACAAAGAGACAGTTTTTAAAACCTTTAAGGCAGGGTACTGAAGGCTGGAAAGAAAGCAGCCAGGGAAGGAGGGTTCTGGTCCATGTCTACACTACAGAGGAAGATGAGTGATTAATGATGTGGTTCTTCTGAAAGGTAATATTGCAGAGAGGCAGGAGAAACGGTCTTACTGTCGGAGTTGGCGCGGATTTCTAGCGAGAGGTAAACATACCATTGGGGGTGAGCTTGGCAGGGACCAGGTGCACGATCCACTGGATGAACTTGTGCCCTTGTTTGATTTCCAGGAGGATTTGATGGTGGAGAATGCTGGATGGTGGACAGGCAGACGATGGTCGGTGGAGGTCCCCTGTAAGCAGAGCACAGGAGCAGCTTGAAGAATGGCAGACAGACTGACAAGGATATAGGTGGTCTGGTGGACCAGGTGGGAGGGAATGATGATTCGATCCGGAGATCCAAAGACTAAACCTCTGATGAAGAACAGATTGCGAGGAGGAGAAAATTATATGGTAAGTTTTCTAGCTTTTTTTGTGGTAAACAACAGTTCACAGAGAGTCTGTTTTAGCATATGTGGTGAAAAAAACATCTGGTATCTGCCTCAGAGAATCAACTGATCTAAGTACTGCTCCTAATTGTTGCTGATGAAATTCACTTGGACCACACCTGCCAGTAACACCATGCAGAGGAAGGAGGTAGGAAAGAGGCACACACATACACTACACATCAGTAGCGAACCGTGAGCATTACAGCTGGGCCTTCACCCCTAGCCATCACCGCCAAGGCTGAGCCTCCCCTGGCCTCCATTAAACGCTGCCCATGGGCTACGATGAATTGAAAGTGCTTAACAACTGCAATTCAACTTAAAGATGACAAGTACGTCAACAATAGGCAATAACATTAATAATATTCTCCACAACAAGCAACCTGCTCAACATTAACTTCACCAAAACTGGACATACGAACTCGGACACCGATGCTCCTTTAATCACCATGGACAGCGCTTTAAAATCATGGCCCATAACAAATCACACACACACTGGCTGAGTCAAATAAATTCATGACAATCATCAAAGTAAAACCCCATTTGAAATTAACAATACGCCAACCACATTTACGCACCATTACGCATTGTGCAGTGATTATTTTAGTACTTACATAAGCCAAATAAATAAAAGAGGCAGAAAAAGTGGCACGGGGAAATAAAATAAAAAAATAAAAAATCCAACCGCAAACTACTGATATGAGGATTTATAAGGGATCGGCTGACCTATAGAATTAAACAATTTGTGCTGGAGTTTTACACAGACAACCTCTGCAATTAAAAAAATACTGAATCCCCCAGTGTAATATTAATCCTGTGTGAATAATAATCAAGCTGGCTTATAACATGGGCTTATCTTATTACACGAAAAAGAAGTCCATCCGTCGATCTTTTAACAAATCGCTCGTCTTCCGCCATTTCGCTCTCTAACTCCCTCTACCGTCTCTCACCACTCTGCTCCATCTGAGATTGAAGATAAGACTTCATGAAGGCGTAAGATCTTTTTTTTATTTTCCCGCCCACTCAAATTCCAACTATGATTGGTCAATTCACCGCTCACTCTAAAACTAAGACACACTGCTTGGTCTTCTCCTAGAGTGATGAAGTCCTAACAAATCAATGAGCAAGATAATCGGGTCTTGTACGGGCAGAGCAAGAGGCGGGTCGTGGTGTGTGTGTGAGGAGTGATAGACAGATGTCAGACACTCTTTCAGACAATGCTCTGGCTCTGATTGGGTGTTTTCTACCGCGCACGATGGATTCTTGCGAAGCGCAGTAGGGGCTGTAGGCGTGACCAATTGAGCTGCTTTTTTTAACAGATTGCAAATCTCATTTCCTACTTTCAGGACATATGGACAGTTTTGGGAAATATCACAAAAAGTTACTTTTATTCAAGTTACCTACTGCAGGTTTAATATATAGCTTTTATCCTAAATATATCCTTACAGAGGTCAAGGAGATGAGAGAGATATTCTTACCTATTTGTATTTGTTCAATACAATGACATAAAAAACTTTGATTTTTTTTTTAGATTAGTGAACAAAACAAATGCAATAAAACATGCATAGTAGAAGCAGAAAGGTCAGTAAGATCAATCCCATATTCATTTTTGAGCATCACAACTAAAAAGGATAAAAGACAAACTGATGCAAAGCCCATAATCATATTGTGTCATCAAATTTCAAAGTGTCCCCAGAAAGCCAATCAAAAAAGAAAGCAGACAAAAAAATGTATCTGCTAACATGGGTCAAGGTTACACATATTAATTTGCAGACGCTCCTTCTTCAAGCAATTTTAAACCACCAGCTTGCAACTGTACTTGCTAATTAGCTTATTCCAATAGAGAAGAATTACTTAGTTTCAGGACAGTTACATGAAAGCTGAAAGTACAAAATTATAGCCAAATGAAATCTACAGACGCATCTTCAACATAATCATAAACATGCCACTCATTTATTTTCTTTCCTCATTAGTCTTATTAATATAGGCTACCTTTTAACCCCAAACCTTTCCGAAACTACCAGATCATTTAGCTAATAATAGCCCTTTTTGGCTTTACCTCCAAGAGTGGATACAAGAAAGATGGTAGATGGTTGCTTCTGCGGCAGTGTCAAGACAGAATCCGCTGTAAATATTAATGCATATTAAGGTATACCTGGAGTTTAAACTATTATAATAGGCAGTTAAAAGCATTTTTATAAGGGTCTCAAGTATTTGCAGATTGTAGCTATTAATGGCAAGCTGTGGTCTCTAACCCCTGTGAATACTGGGGATCCACTGTACCCCAAAATACCTCAAAGTCAGGATATGATAGCAGCTGCTTTTGTGCTGGCACAGTTAAGTTTTAAATAAAGACGGTTGAGACAGTTCTTTGGTTTTATTTCTTGCATGCAAGGAGAGACAGATCAAGCATTTCATCCTGGTCTGTCTGACAAAATCAGACTTACAACCCTGTTATATACATAGTTAGGTCACACCCCTCTTCTCACAATTATTTTCCACTTAATCCAAACTGTAAGAAGTCCAGGGGGGTTTATTACCCCACCAGAGGAAATTTGTTCCCCCCATAAACCAGTATCTCATGACATCTTCCAGAGCCTAAATTACCCTGGCAGCTGACATGTAAGGTTGCTGACCTGTAAGTGTCCATTCCAGAGAACATCCTTAATTTAAGTTTTTTCCACAAGTTAAACAAAGTTAAACATACCTGCAATTGCTTATTTTCCTCCACACTTTCCTCTCAAGTACTCTCTATTCCTTTAGGTTTGAAAGAAGACTTTTATTTATCTATATAAATATAAAATATATTCGTATTATTAGGGGCAACTATGGCTCAGAAGGTAGAGTTGTTTTCTTGCAATTGGAGGGTCGTAGGTTCAATTCCAACTTCCTCCTGTCACCTGCTGATGTCCCCCTGGGCAAGGCACTTGACCCCAAGTTCCTTAGCGAGCACTGTATCAGTGTATGAATATGTGCATGTTGTGTTGTGAGTGTGACTGGGTGAATGTGGCTCTAGTTTAAAGCACTTTGAGTGGTCAACATGACTAGAAAAGCGCTACATAAGTTCAGTCCATTTACTATTTACAGGTCCTTCTCAAAAAATTAGCATATTGTGATAAAGTTCATTCTTTTCCATAATGTAATGATAAAAATTAAACTTTAATATATTTTACATTCATTGCACACCAACTGGAATATTTCAGGTCTTTTATTGTTTTAAAACTGATGATTTTGGCATACATCTCATGAAAACCCAAAATTCCTATCTCAAAAAATTTGCATATCATGAAAAGGTTCTCTAAACGAGCTATTAACCTAATCATCTGAATCAACTAATTAACTCTAAACACCTGCAAAAGATTCCTGAGGCTTTTAAAAACTCCCAGCCTGGTTCATTACTCAAAACCGCAATCATGGGTAAGACTGCCGACCTGACTGCTTCCCAGAAGGCCATCATTGACACCCTCAAGCAAGAGGGTAAGACCAGAAAGAAATTTCTGAACGAATAGGCTGTTCCCAGAGTGCTGTATCAAGGCACCTCAGTGGGAAGTCTGTTGGAAGGAAAAAGTGTGGCAGAAAACGCTGAAAACAACGAGAAGAGGTGACCGGACCCTGAGGAAGATTGTGGAGTAGGACCGATTCCAGACCTTGGGGGACCTGCGGAAGCAGTGAACTGAGTCTGGAGTAGAAACATCCAGAGCCACTGTGCACAGGCGTGTGCAGGAAATAGGCTACAGGTGCCGCATTCCCCAGGTCAAGCCACTTTTGAACCAGAAACAGCGGCAGAAGCGCCTGACCTGGGCTACAGAGAAGCAGCACTGGACTGTTGCTCAGTGGTCCAAAGTACTTTTTTCGGATGAAAGCAAATTTTACATTTCATTCGGAAGACTGGGGAGAAGGAAATGCCAAAATGCCTGAAGTCCAGTGTCAAGTACCCACAGTCAGTGATGGTCTGGGGTGCCATGTCAGCTGCTGGTGTTGGTCCACTGTGTTTTATCAAAGGCAGGGTCAATGCAGCCAGCTATCAGGAGATTTTGGAGCACTTCATGCTTCCATCTGCTGAAAAGCTTTATGGAGATGAAGATTTCATTTTTCAGCACGACCTGGCACCTGCTCACAGTGCCAAAACCACTGGTAAATAGTTTACTGACCATGGTATTACTGTGCTCAATTGGCTTGCCAACTCTCCTGACCTGAACCCCAAAGAGAATCTGTGGGATATTGTGAAGAGGAAGGTGAGAGACGCAAGACCCAACACTCTGGATGAGCTTAAGGCCGCTATCGAAGCAGTCATTTCTGCAAAAGGATTCCCGACCAAGTATTGAGTGCATAACTGAACATAATTATTTGAAGGTTGACTTTTTTTGTATTCAAAACACTTTTCTTTAATTGGTCGGATGAAATATGCTAATTTTTTGAGATAGGAATTTTGGGTTTTCATGAGCTGTATGCCAAAATCATCAGTTTTAAAACAATAAAAGACCTGAAATATTTCAGTTGGTGTGCAATGTATCTAAAATATATGAAAGTTTAATTTTTATCATTACATTATGGAAAATAATAAACTTTATCACAATATGCTAATTTTTTGAGAAGAACCTGCATATCCTTTTGACATGATTAAAGAAGTTTTGCTTCATTACATGTTTTTTTTTTTGTTTGTTTGTTTTAGTAGTTTGTTTTTTGTGCTAAAATGTAATGTAAGAATATGAATAATGAAAAGTATTTTTGCAGTTCATTTCTCTCTAGGTTTCGACATCCTTTATACATGGATTTTTTAATTATAAACACTAATAAGAAGCATCCTACTTCAGAGGTTGATTAAAGTGCAACCTAGTTTGAAATAACTGCTAACTAGGAAAGAGGGATTTATCTTACTTTGAGTAGGTGTACTTCCCCCATGCAAATAGAAAAGCATGCTAGATCAGATGGGTTTTTTTTCTGTCAGAACCTTAAGGTTTTAAACCATGTGAGGTTTTTTCTTTGTTTCTCTTGTATTTGTTGCATTTTTCTTCTTTTAAAGTTGATAGTTGATGGCTATATGATGTGTGGTAAATTTACTATCAATTCTTTTAAATCATTGTCAACATTCATATTTTTAAACATGCTTAAACTTTGCAGGGGTATACCCTGGACAGCTGGGCAACCCAGAGACACATAACCATTTTCATACTCAACTTAGTGCAATTTAAAGTGGCCAATGAACCTAACATGTATGTTCTGGATTGAGTCCTTGAAAAGAACCTCACTCATGCAAACTCCACACACAAAGGCCCCAGATGAGTTTCTAAGCTTGGACCATCTTGCTGCATAGTAGCAGTGCCAATAACTACACTACTATTAGGGGTGGGTATAACCAGGTACCTCCCGATGCGATACTATGACGATATTTTGCCTACGATAACGCCAATATCACGATACAGCGATTCTGCGATAATCGACAAATTGCAGAAATTTAATCCACGATACATCATATCTGTCACTGAAAACATTCAGAATTTATTGACTTCATGAAAACCATTTTAAATGAACTACAAAGTATTGTCAATCAATTTTACATAAATGGGAGCAATTTGTAAAACAGTAAAACAAAGTGCACAGTAGCTCTTTTCAAAGGTGCATAGGAAAAAAAAAACATTTCAGTCAGTGCATTATAACTTAAACAACTGGGTGGTCTATGAAAACCTGGCAACACATTTTAACTTTTACTTACAAGTGTGTGTAAAGTTTAACCTAAACCCACAACGGACTCTGTGGCCCTGGAGGTCTACCCATCGCACGTAAGTCCAACTCTCAGCAGACTGAAGTGCGTCATCCACTTTCGCTTTCGTCTCAGCATATAATGCAGGGATGGTGTTCTCAGTGAAATATTTCTTACAGGGCACGTCATATCTTGGTTCCAGTGTTTGTAGCATTCGGTGGAAACCTTCATTTTCGACTACATTGTATGGCCTAAGGTCTTTAAAAATAAAGCAAGCAATGGACTTGGTAATACTCGCAGCCCTGGGTGATGTTAAAGGAAGCTTTGCTTTAAATACGGTGTTTATTGTAGGCTGGCTAACAGACGCGTTAGCATTAGCGTCGTTAATCGCCCTCTCCTCCACAGCCAGGTTAGGATGATGTCGGACCAGGTGGCTATGCATGTTTGTAGTGTTCCCGGTGTATTTTACCTTTGCAAAACAGCTCTTGCAGACTGCAAACTCTTTATCAAGAGTTGTTTCATTGTCATTAACGTAAAAGCCGAAGTGGGCCAACACCTTACCCCCAATTTCCACTGCATGCGCTCCGGCATGCACTCCGCAGCAAAAATGCTCCCATTGTAGTCAATGAGAGCATTTCCACTGCCGCCGCTGAGCGGCGCAGGGCGCCAGCCGCCGTTTCGCCGTCCGGCAAAAATAGGATCGATTCTATTTTTGCCGGACGCCAGATCAAGTCCACAGTCAATCTACACAAATAACTAGCACCAACCGGATAGAGAACAACCACATTTCCGGGTTTTTTTCAAAATAAATCGATTAAGACGGACTAGACTTTTTGTATGCATAGCTATATTAATATAAGCCCCCGAATATTTATACATATGTTGTCCAAAATATCTTGACAGAGAATAACTGTTCTTTTCTATTCGTTTTCCACGGAATGAAGAATTTTGTTCTGACTTCCGCATTTATTACTGGCTTTTATCGCGAGATCTCGCAATTCCCGTGCATGCTTCTTTGACCACCTCTGGGCTGCGGACCGGACCGGAGCGGATCTAGAGCGCATGCAGTGGAAATTGCGAACGGCTGCGGAGTGCGTGGTGGAACCGGACCGGACCGGAGCGCATGCAGTGGAAATTGGGGGTTAGATTTAAAGTTAGACGGCACATCTTTCAGTTTTTCTCTGCTGTTTCTGTGCTCTCCACCTTGTGACATCTCCTGCTTCTGCTTTCTTCCTCCTCTTCGTCTCCTTCTATTCCTTTGATACCTGACAGCGCCACCTACCGCAGTCGGCAACACTTATTTGTGCAAAGCGCCATCTGTGAAGAATGTGTTTGTTTAAATATCGATATTTGGTGCCAATATATCGATAATGAACCGTAAGACGAAATCTCGCGATATTACATAATATCGATATTTTGGCACACCCCTAACTACTATACAGTCCCAGTCCCAGTCTCAAGATTATTCAAGAGGTGCTTGTAAACAATAGGAGAAGAAAGGGGTGCAAACACTCCAAAAACACCATAGATGGCATGTTTGTTATTCATGTGTTTAGACAATAAATGCAAAGCATCTTTTTGTCGAATGAGCACAGTCAGCTCAAATAATTATAACTGGACAGTTACATTTATTTTTTTGTACTAATTTGTAAACTTTTTAACAGTTTATCAATCTGCCAAATACAGTGGAGGAAACTTGCCCGTCTTTGATATTTTAACTTTCCTTGGCATCTCTGCATGTTACCCCAGTCTCACTTGATATCAGGGATCTGCTGGAGTCCTGCAATTGCTTTCAAGTGTTTTTGCAACCGCTTTCTGCGAGGATAGTCCTAAGGCTGTTTATTTGTAGTGGCTGTCATGCCTGAGAATACAATTTGGAATCAGATGGCTCCCTATTGTTACTGAATGATGCATGATTTCAGACACCTAAAAAGCCCCGTATAGCATATTCCAGAAAGATATACCCTCTGACATTTATTCAGTGACATATAAATGTATTGAGCTTGAGGGTTCCAGGGATTATTTGAAGCCATTAAAAAAACTCAAGGGTGACATCTGCCATTTAGGTGGCAAAGTGAATTGTTACAACATTCAGACGTGATGTTATTGGCTACAACTACAAAACACAATAAACCAGAACAGATGACCAGGAATTCAGAAGCCATATGTTTCAATAATAACTCTTATTAATGTTGAGTGTGTTTAGAGTAATAAGACAACTTTGAGAGTCCAAAGAAACTCTGTCATGTTGATTCTCTTTATGAAGAGACACTTCTGTCCTATCCACTATTTATTTCTTCATCGCTCTGGTCTCTTTGTTCATCACAGCCAGATAGATTGTGTGTTTTGATTGTGTGTTTTAAAGAGTAGAACAGGTTTTCTACCCAGTCTGCTGCAGTATTTAATAATAAAAAATTAGCCTTCATCAACATGTGGATGACAGCCAGATCTAAAAGCTGAATGACATTCTGAAATTCTCTTGTTACATAATTCCCCCCATCCCTCCCTCTTATGTTTTTTAGTTAATGCCTCAAGATCATGTGAAATACCAGCTTGGTGATAAATGGTTTGTCTAAGTTACTTTGTGTATATTACAAATAAATTATAATAAAATAAAGGATACCGGTAGTGAGAGGAATTGCTCTATTACTGAGGTTGACAAAATAAATAAAAATGTATGTTAATGGTTAAACCATGGTTGAATCATTTTGCTTTTTAGACCTGTGTCAATTCTTTGCAAGAAATTCAACTAAGTGCTGTAAACAATCCTTTGAGATATTGGTTCATATTAACATGACAGCATTATTCAGGTGTTTGCAGATTTGTCAGCTGGTCTTCCATAATGTGAATATCCAGTCCCCCCATACCTGCTGCCAGGAGTGGGACCCTGTATTCTGTTTTCCTGCTGTAGCCCATCCTCCTTATGATTTGACATGCTGTGCACTCAGAGATGGTGTTTCTCATATCTTTGTTGTACTGAGTGGATATTTCTGTACTGTTTCCTTTCTATAATTCTATAATTCTTTTAAAAAGTCTCCCCATTCACTTCTAACCTCTGAAGAGGTATTTTTTCAACACAAGTGCAACTCACTGGATATTTTCTCTTTTATGGATTGTTCTCTTTGGACTCGAGGTGGTTATGTGTAAAATTCCCAGCACATTAGTTTGGGAAATGCTTAGAGAAGACTTTCTGTTATTATATTGGCATCGCCACTTTCAACTGTACTTGAATTTAATTTTCTCCCTGTTCTGATGTGTAGGTTAAACAGCAGAAAGTCATCTTTACCTTATATCCTGAGAACCTGTCTTTCCCTCATTAAAAACATGCCTGAAGTGTTGCTTAGTGTTGCAAGTTGCTTAGTTAGCATATACTGTTTTGAACATTAGCCTATGTTAGCATCACCACAATGATCACCACTCAGAGAACGGACCCATCCTGTCTTTCTCTCCTTCAGCAGCACTGGCGGCCTCGGGAAGCGCTGACTCAGCACCCTGAGCCAGCGGGGCCCCTCTACCTCGGGGCCCCTCTACCTCTGGTGACGACGGAGGAGATCCTCTGGCTCAGGGCGCCGAGTCAGCGCCGCCGAGGCAGAGGGAGACATGAGGAGTCCAGTCTCTGAGTGGTAATGCTAGGCTAACGCTCAAAACAGATGAATGTTGATCAGATCGATCAGTCGCAAAACTGCCAACGTCGCTTTGGTCACTGTCCATGTTTCAGTGTCAGATTAAGCGAGGTGTCACTGTCCTCCTGAACACACTCCCATGCTCCCCACTCCCCTCATCCTCCACACTTGGCCATACAACTCTGTGGATCCTGGCACTGCCCACTTTGTAGAATTTTTCAAATGTTGTCTAGAGGCGGGGTTATGATTTTTCATGGGGTTCAGTTACACTTTAAAGTGTTTAAAGGTTTCAACTGAACTGTCCCTTAGAACATTTTTTTTATAGTCGTCTCACTGTGGCTAGATAGTTTAGCAGAGATAGTACTTTCGAAGAAAATGCAGAAATGGTCAGATAACGCAACATCAATATCCGAGATGTTAGATATATTTAAACCTTTGCTGATTGTTGTGTGTTTGACATGCTGGGTCAGGCCGAAGTTATGAAGAGCCTCACCTAATGTTTTCGCTCTTCTATCTTGGGGGTTGTTGGTATCGATGTTGAAGTCCCCCACAATGATTAATTGGTCATAATCTATACATATTACAGAAAGAAGGTCGCTGAGCTCATTAAAGAAGTTAGAGTTAAGTTGTTTTTTTATAAACTTAGAAACAAAGCTTTGTTAGGCTCTTTTATCTGGGTAGCTAGATATTCAAAAGAATGAAATGTGCCCAGAAATACCTTTTTGAAAGATTTTGGCTACCCCTCCACCTCGTCTGTGTTTCCTGCTCTCACTTAAAAAATTGTAATTTGGAGGTGTAGATTCTATCAGTGCAGATGTTTAATTATTTTTCAAGTCAGTTTTCAGATTAAAAAAAAAAATGGGTATGTACATTATGTTTGGTGATGAATTCATTGATTAGAAATGACTTCCCTGATAAAGACCTAATGTTTAATAAAGCTAATTTAAGTAGTTTGATGATGGGTAGCTGAACTTTCTCACAGGAGATCAGTTTGAGATATGGTCTAATATGCAACCGTTTGGTTTTAGATTATTGTATTTTCTGCTCTTTATCAGCAATGGAATACTACTCACAGGGAGCCGGGCAACTTCTGGGAGACGATGGGAGTAAAATTACTTTTCGGTTCCCTTCTATATCAGGTGTCTGTTACTACCAGTTGGGACATGGGCAAAATACATCCAGTATCAGTTTTAGGGGCTGATGTAGTCCAATTATCTGTGTTAGCTGTGTCCCAACCATGATATGTCCCCTCAGTTTGTCAGACAAGGTCCCAAAGGGAGAATCACTTGCTGTAGATGAATCAGATGGAAATGGGGAGCGCTTTGATGAGCTGCTGGTGCGAGGGAAGTGTTTGCTCTGTATATCTTGTAGCTGTAAGTGCTGGTGGGGCTGGTTTTGTGTCCTGGTGGAGTCTTCTCCGCTTGTACTTCTCTGTTAGTGGCTGTTTGTGTCATCTTTGCTGGTGAGGAGTCAGGAAGAGTTTCCTGTATGTTAATCTCTATGGGCTCCACGTCGTGGTCAGCCATCGGGTGCTTTATCGCATGTTTTGGAACAAATTGAGCTTTTTGGTTCAGATAGCAGAACAAATTTGATGTGATTAATTTCAGATAATTTTCTTTGCTTGTAAACAGATGTCTCGCACCACTGAATATTTTAACATTATTGATATATCTAAATCTATTTGAGCAGTCAGCGCAATAGTTGTTCAGGAATCTGTGAAGCATACAGAGTCAGCTGTAACTTTCATCACTCACTTGGGGCAATGGTCCGCTGATAAGGATGTGTTGTAAGTGATTCCAGTCTCTGTAGCAGATCAGAAAAATCCTTGTTTAAGATTTCAGACTGCTTTTTGGCAACATCAATAGATCCTATATGAATGACAAGCTTTTCCAGTTTAGGGTGTTGATTTAACAGTTTACAGTATTATGGAAACAACTGATAACACTAGTGTTCTTACTGCAGAAATGTTCCATTCCATTTAGTGAACCGTCATGGATTATCAGACTGGCTGTGGGGTCCTTACTGTCTTCTTGTTGCTGTATTTCTCCTGACAACCATGGCTTGTATCTGAGGCTGCGTTCTTTTTCCCCTGATGACCTCGACTGACACCAGGGTGTGTATTATTCTCCGGAGAACTGAGAACTGCAAATTTGTTTTTCAGTGGGATTTCCGGTATTCTGTATCTTGCTTTGTGTTGCTTTTTCTTGGCAGGAGTAGAAGCATTGATATGTTTTAAAGCTGGCCATTCTTCATCAAACTGTGAATGTGGTGTTTTCCCGGTTAAGCTCCTTGTTTTGGCTGGGTGAAGCTCCAAGAGAAAAACTGAACTTGTCTGGATGAGTCTGGAGGAGGAGCGCAGCAATCAGCTGCTTTTTTACACATGCTCAATAACTTGTTAGGCTGTACATAAAAGGAGCTGAGGCAGGACGAAATTCACTGGCCGGAACACCACGAGCGATGATTGGCGCACACGTCCGAGCGGCAGACCGGCAGCGCGTGGCAGATGAGTACATGCCTCCCATGTGAGTACCGTTTCACCTCTGTTTTGAGAAGCGATCGAGGATCGCCGCACAACTTGCGCTATGCGCACTATGAGTCAAGGGTGCATGGATATTGGTGTCTGCCTTTTGTTTTCCAGCTGTTTTCGGCTGAAGGGGGGCATAGCACGCTGAGGGTGGAGACATGAGAGCGTCAAAGGAGATCATCCGTTCGCCTGTCAGCCGACACAGGGGAGGAGCGCGTCGTGGATCTGCTCGGTGGGAAGAACTTATTGTAAGGCTTTTACCTGGGAGGAGAACGACCTGGAGTAGAAGGTGGATCCTGATACAAAGACCGCCTTCCTTGATTGAGGACAAAATCCGGACGTTAAGTTTTATGGGTTTTTTTAACGTTTTGGCATCAGTGACTGGTCCACCACGAAAATAAATTGTTGTGCTTTGCAGCTCGGTTCATTGGTCTCTTTTTTTCCCCTTACGTGCAAATAAGTGCCACGTATTGAAAAGCCTGGGTGAGTGCAGTGGGTCCCATTTAGAAGTGGCCACTACATTCACGCTTTCAATGATTCACGTAGCTGCGTGAAATGTTTTATAACTTATAACGTACAGCGTATTACAACTTATAATGTATTAGTATAGTAAAATAACGAAAGTACAATTTATGAAATAAAGCTCTTTTAGGCTTACGTAAAAAGATATAGTTAAAAAAAAGAAAAATTGACGGGCGACCTGCTCCCCTGAAGCCCTGCAGAATAAGCGGGTATAGACAATGGAAGAATGGATGGACGTATTTTCACGTGGTTGAGTTTCCTCCCACAGTTTTAACTTTTCAAGACTTTGGTTGCATTTTGATTCTAAATTGGCAGTTTAGCTTTCTATGGGTGTCTGTCTCTGTCTTACACCCATGATGGACAGGGAATCTGTCATGTACCCTCTCACTTTTTGACAATTGGGAAAGAATCCTCACCAAAATACTGACTAGGTTTGTGACTTAGATTAGTTGCTGAAAAGATGGGTACTGACAAAAATCTTCTCTCCTTAAAATAAGTTTCTGGCATTTTTCTGCTGTTATTTGTCGTTTTGTTCAATGATAAGAATTCAAAGTTTGCAATGCCAGATTTCCATTTCTTTAAAAAAGATCTTCAAACTAATGTTTTTAACCAATCTTTTAGAACATTTCATCTGGTTATCCAATCTCCAATTCTTTCATGTTTAGGGCTTTTTTCTGAAGTTAACTAGCTCTGACACATCTTGGCAAACCTGTACTTTGATAAACTTTGTATTATATACAGCAGCTATACAACATAAAATGCTTTCCTTTGTGAATTGCTGATATGTCTTTATGGGTTCTAACTTTTTGCTTTTGAGTAACTGTTGTACAGAATGCAGTTCTGATGTACTGGTGTACTGCAATCTCAGAGTATTATTTTGCTTTCCTCTTACCACATAATATTTTACAAAAGAAATAACTTGCATGTACCTTGAGTTGTTTTAGGTGCTTTTAGTCACTGTGTCCTCTTGATCTTCTCCTTTGAAGCTGTACAGTATTGTTAACTATGACAAGCAATTTGATCCAAAAACATTTTGACAGACTTCTTGCATGTGCTCTACTTTTATGTCACTAATTTTTCCCTCAAAGCTGCCTGTCCCAGTTGTCAAACTGGTCGAGGATTAATGTTCTTTTATCCCACTTACTAGCAGGATTGATTGTCTGGTGCCTCTGCTACATGCACCAATCAGACTGTAGAGGGAATTACAGTCATGTCATAGAAGTGCAACTAATGTATTAGTCAAGGCAGCTGTCATTTCCTTGGGATGTTACCACTGTCTCTTCTTCTGTATCTACTTGTTAAGCCTGTTCATTGACAATTTATCCCCATTACAGCACTGCTTTGATCAAATGTTTTCTTAAGGAAACATAGTTTACCTTAAACAGATGTTTTTATTGAATCAATTTTTAGCTAAGTCCTATACACACCATGCTGAGGTGCTCTTAAAATTTTTTAACTTTGTTAGTCACAGGGTCAGGCTAGCTCTTGTTAAAGACACAAAAACACAAACATTGCCATGAGATTTCTGTAGAGATTTCCAGGACATACTCAAAATACCAAGAAATTGTGGGAATATATTATGGCTGACTGTCATGCCATTGTTTCCTATAATCTTTGCAAGTGCTAATGGACTGACTAAAATTATATACAAAAAGCACTCTTTATGTGGACCAGGCCTTATGTGTCTTCCCTATCTATATGTATTTTATTTGATTCTTTGCTGTTCTTTAGCAGTTTTTTTAACCCTATTGTTTGTTAATCTGAATCAACTGTCTAAACATATTAAGTAGCTGATTGACATTTGATTGAGAATACAAAACTGATTCTGTTGGTTTTGATATATATGTGTAAAAAATCGTTATTGTGAATTGCTGTGGGAAGAAAGAAGATGAAGAGTGGTAGGAAACAAAAAGTCAAGAGAGAAGGTAAGTTGAAAATACAAGAGAGGAAGAGGAACAAAGAAAACCCAGGAAAACATTGAAGTCTGCCTCCATACCCACAAGACAGCAGAGAGAGGGGAAAAAACTAAATAAAATGAAAAAGGAACATCGACAAAACAAACCAAACATTGTGAACTAAGAACTACACAACAACATCACACAAAAATGGATATAAAAATGCCAGTGTCACAGAAAAACTTACGGAACAGATTAATCAAGATCTAGTAATGATAACCTCAGCCCAAGAATATATCTGTAAACACCGGAGACCCCACACTTGTGTGTGTGTGAGCATGCTAGTGCATATAAGGTTTCTCCATAAGAGTGTTCGATAGCTGGTGTGAGCAGGCATCAATCCGTCTCCCAGGAATCGATGCAGACATGAAGGAAATCAGAGCCAAGACGTCGAAAGCACCCCAAGAGCCCCAGGCAGACCAGGGGGTGGCTGACCGCATCCCCCAAGAGAGGAGCAGAGGAGAACGGCAAGGCGGGCCGGTCCATGGACAGGGAGCTGTGGCCGGCTTCCGGCTTCCGGCTGCCACGTGCACCGCCACCCTAGGCCAATTCTCACCACCAACATCCCAGTGCCCCATCCCAGTGCCCCACCCCTGCCCCACCGGTAGCTGCAGCAGACGAACAGCACCCCCAGGCCAAGCTCAGCCAGCACCTGGACACCAAGTTGTACCAGCTCCTGAGTCCCGATCCCGCGCAACGCAGAGCGCTGGGATCCGGCATCCAACAAAGGCCAGGGCCAGTCCAACCTGCCAATGAACCGACCTTGCATGATGCGCACAGAACAGGTGATTGAACGAGCAGAGATGCTGGATCCGTATCCCGCCGAGCCACCGAAAAGTTACCACCCAACCATCCCAAACATAGCACCCCCGAAAGAGTTGCCCCAACCAACCAAAGGAAGACATCGGCCCAGCGCATCGGCCGACCGACACACCGGTCCCCCAGGCCCAGCAAGGCTAGCACCAGATCCGAACCGGATTGACCACCGACACACCAGAGGGCAGGGGCATCCGTCACTGGCAGGGAGTGACAGAAGAGAAATAGGCCCCCCATTAAATGTAAGGCCTGAGGTGCGCCAGGCGAGAGGGCAGCCCAAGAACAAACTTTATTCTCTTTCATACATTCATTCATTTCAACAGTTCAATCATATGTCTGCAACAACAAGCCCCTCTATAAGCTATCCGAAGGAGCCAGAAATGTCCCATACACTTATGGACTCTCATAAATGAAGCCAGCAGTACAGACCCACAAGAGGTGTGGAGCAGAACTCAAAGCTGTTGATATACAGTGCTATAAAATGTGTCAGAGGTTTCTCTTTCTAAAAGGTAAAACACATAATGGCTTAAGATTTTTATAGCCCATTTTCCAGTGTCACTACTGTTGTAGAAACTTCACTTGGGCGTTCTTCATTATGGCCCATCCAATGTGTGTTAATGATGCAAAATGATGTACAAGAAATAATCACACTACGTCAACAGTCCCGGGATGTTTTAAGCCCAAATCCTGTGGGCGGATGGTTGCACTGGCTGCTTGTCACTGCCACTTTACACTCTTGTGCAGCAAAGTCAGCTTACCCTTGCTGCTATTGGACGGTCACTACTTTGCTTGGCAGCTCAAGGCATAACAGCAGCAGGTTGACTTTAACCTGTGCTGCATTAGTCCTTTCAGAAATCACACAGGTAATGGCCAGAAGTCCCAATGTAATATGTGAGGGAACCTATTCCCTTATCACTTTTTGGTCTACTCTGTCTCTCTTTTCTTTATTCTTTGGTAAAAGAATGAAGCCTCCTTACAGATTGATGTTGACTGCTTGTTTCTTAACTGAAAAATAATGTATTATTAAAAACACTGCACCATTCAGGGGCTCTGAATGGTAACATTTTTGAGAAGGTCATTCTTTCAGTTGCAACCATAGACACGCTGAGATTTATGAGCGGTATACAATAACTACCTATATTCCTCATAAATCACAAAAGGGTAATCTGTACAAGAGCCTTGTTATATAATGCCTGGAAAACTCCCCTGTCCAAAACTGCTGTTTTAAAAAAAATCATCAATTTAAAATGAGAAATTCCCTCAAGTAACTTAGAAACGCTGTTGGACTACTTAGTCTCACTGTGATCCTCTGTTACTGGTTGCTTAACTGTGTGCAAACTAAGCAATAGTTAGTGAAAAATAACAGGTATATAGGAAACTAAAATAATTATTCTCAGATTGTAACGCTATGTCTCCCTTGAAATATTTTATAAGCATATAGATGGATTCACATCGGCAAGATTTTTCATTTTTGTCCAGGATGAGCAATGATTATGCAGGGCTGATTTCCCTCACTCTTTTACGATCCCATACCAAACCAGCTTTATTTGTATAGCACACTTAACAGCATGGGAGCTGACCAAGGTGCTGAGCAGAGCAGATAAAAACAACAATACAGAACAAGCATAAAATCATCATAAAATACTAGAAGTGAATAAATTATGCTTTCTATGTTTAAATACACTGTTAATATGTTGTTCCTAGGGCACCATCTGCCACACCATTTAAACTCTGCAAGTTTGTCGAGGTAATTCACCTACAACATGTTGTTTGGTTACCTTATGGTAATGCTACACATCAAGTTGAATTCTAACAAGTGTCATCCTAAGGCACTTTGCCAGGTAAATAGAACCAAATAATCTTTAGAAATAAATACATCCAAGACAGACGGATTCAACTTTAATTTCACACATTTTAATGTGATATCATTTATGACATAATGCAATAAGATTCACTTTGCAATGCCAAATCGTAAAATGTTTTCTATCGAAGAAAGTCCAGCTGATTGCTTCTGGTCACTGACATCTTCTGAGGAAGCTTGTGTCGACAGTGGACAGTTGATTGAATTGAGTTGTTAGCTTTATAGCAATCCCTCAATCTCTCTTTTGAGCTAGCATGTGGTGACAATGGAAAGGATGAACGTCCTTTTAACAAGAAGAAATTTCCTGCATCTTAATGGGAGAGGCTATCTTTCATGACCAACCGGGGGTTACAAATATATGTCACATAAGTCAGAAGTAACATAAATAAAACACTAGCATATAAATAGATGGCATCTGAAACACACGTTCTCTAGGCTCAGATGCAGCCACTAATAATAATAATAATAATAATAATAATTACATAATTCCTAATATTTGATACTGCAGAAAAGGACATCCAGATGTAATGTAAAATGTTGGAGATTTGCTCTTTAAATCATATTCTCATTTGTGAAATCTAACTTGTGATAGAACTGCTTCCTTGCAAAGGAGACAAGAGATGATAGTGTTATTAGTAAGTCCAACAATTTGTATTTTAGTTTCATCCTTTAATTTAAAATGTGTTAATTTAATGTATTCTTTTATTTAATTTTTAAGGGTTCAGATATCTGAAAACATTTATTTGATCAGAATATAAATTCTGATATTGTTGAAAAGGATTGGCTGTAAAGAAGAATGTTGAAGATGTGCACTCATGTTGAAATAAATCTATATTGTGAAGCAAGCCTTATTAGTAATTTGATACATTTTAGAAAAATACACTAAATTAGGGATTTACAGAACAGTGAAATACTGTAGACTTAACATTTAGGCTAAAGGTATAATTACATGATTTAAAAAATAATAGGTTGTGATTTAAAGTGGGCCGGTCTAAGCCATTAAACTCCAGGGCTAAAAATGAGTCCCACTCTGGCCCTGGGAAAAGAACATTTCCGAGGGAGACAATGTGGCTTAATGGGAAGAGTAGTTATCATACAGTTGGAAGGTCATGGGTTTAATTCCCGCTTGCTTACATTTGATTGTTTCCTTGGCCAAGGCATTGAAATCTAAGTTGGCTTTCTATCTGTATATTGGTGTATGAATGTACTGTATGCATGTTTTTAAGTGCAGCGGGTTCAGTGTGGCTCTAGTGCATCAGCACTTTTATTGTAAGTTTAGTCTATTTATACATCCTCTTAACATGCTTTGTGTTGCCAATATGAGGCACATGCTTAGTCAATTTGTTTTCCAAAAAAGGTCATTTTTTGTCAAGGAAACAATATCTTCTGTGATTACCTTTGGAGACTGTCAGATGGTGCTGTAAATGGCCTGTGCTTGTAATGTACTTCATCAAGACTGAGGACTCCAAAGTGTTTTACACTACAATCACTCATATACACATTCAGAGACTGATGGTGGTAAGCTACAATGTAGCTACAGCTGGCTTGGGGAAAACGAACAGAAGGGAAGCCACCAGCAGGCCCTCTGACCACCACCAGCAGGCAAAACTAGGGAAGTGTCTTGAGGATACAACAGCAAAGTAACTGAGTCTAACAAAGTGGGGGTTTGAACCTCTACCTCTTGAGCCCCAACGAAAACCGGAAACCATAACAGATAGCAGATTGTACTGCATCACCGAAATATGATATAGATGATATTGTTTTAGGTGTCACACTAAGCCTTATGTTGTATTTGAATACAGTAACTTTTGCTCTGTGTTTCATAGGAAATAAATTAAATGGTCAAGATCTTTTCTGTTAAAGACTGGGTTTCTGTTTCTGTTGCACTCCACACCTTGCTGCTTCGTTACATAAGAACAAGAAAATTTTGACCTGTAAATACAGCTTTGCCAAGTGTTGCAGGGATGTTTGTGGAATCTTTGCACGACAGGCATTAACTAACTCCCTTTTTAAAAAGCAATTGCAGACCAGTTAATTCAGAAGAGATGTTATAAAACTTTTATTAAGCCAAAAACAAACCACCCAGGATTGCATTTACAACTATAGAGACTGTTTGTGAATGCAGGAAACAGGAATAATTAATTCAGTGAGACATGGGTGCTCAGCTTTTTTAGTACATATTATAAAGACTTGTGGCCTGTCAGCACACACCTTCATGTTTGACTGAACAGCTTTTTCAGCTTTTTATTTATTCAGCAAAGTTGTCTGCCTCAGAGAGTGACTTTGTCTCTTTCATATCTATCTCATTTTTTGATGCTCTCTACAATCACACCTTTCACATTAGCACACAAAAAAGCTACTGCGTTGTTCCTTCTGCTGATTTTTTCAACATCACACTGAGAAACTATGAAAGTACAGTGGCTTGCAAAAGTATTCGGCCCCCTTGAACTTTTCCAAATTTTGTCACATTACAGCCACAAACATGAATCAATTTTATTGGAATTCGACGTGAAAGACCAATACAAAGTGGTGTACACGTGAGAAGAAACCGAACAAGGAGAGCGCTGATCAGAAATGCAGCCAAGAGGCCCATGGTGACTCTGGACGAGCTGCAGAGATCTACAGCTCAGGTGGTGGAATCTGTCCATAGGACAATTATTAGTCGTGCACTGCACAAAGTTGGCCTTTGTGGAAGAGTGGCAAGAAGAAAGCCATTGTTAAAGGAAAACCATAAGAAGTCCTGTTTGCAGTTTGCCACAAGCCATGTGGGGGACACAGCACACATGTGGAAGAAGGTGCTCTGGTCAGATGAGACCAAAATGGAACTTTTTGGACAAAATGCAAAACGCTATGTGTGGCGGAAAACTAACACTGCACATCACTCTGAACACACCATCCCCACTGTCAAATATGGTGGTGGCAGCATCATGCTCTGGGGGTGCTTCTCTTCAGCAGGGACAGGGAAGCTGGTCAGAGTTGATGGGAAGATGGATGGAGCCAAATACAGGGCAATCTTGGAAGAAAACCTCTTGGAGTCTGCAAAAGACTTCAGACTGGGGCAGAGGTTCACCTTCCAGCAGGACAACGACCCTAAACATAAAGCCAAGGCAACAAAGGAATGGTTTAGAACAAAACATATCCATGTGTTAGAATGGCCCAGTCAAAGTCCAGATCTAAATCCAATCGAGAATATGTGGCAAGATTTGAAAACGGCTGTTCACAAATGCTGTCCATCTAATCTGACTGAGCTGGACCTGTTTTGCAAAGAAGAATGGGCAAGAATTTCAGTCTTTAGATGTGCAAAGCTGGTAGAGACATACCCTAAAAGACTGGCAGCTGTAATTGCAGCAGAAGGTGGTTCTACAAAGTTTTGATTTAGGGGGCTGAATAATTACGCACACCCCACTTTTCAGTTATTTATTTGTAAAAAAATTTTGGAATCATGTATGATTTTCGTTCCACTTCTCACGTGTACACCACTTTGTATTGGTCTTGCACGTGGAATTCCAATAAAATTGATTCATGCTTGTGCCTGCAATGTGACAAAATGTGGAAAAGTTCAAGGGGGCCGAATACTTTTGCAAGCCACAGTAGAACCAAATTTCCATTGATACCTTACAGCTTGCAGTATGCATGACCCACCTTGCCATTTATCGCAATGTAGAAATAATCTGAGTGGCATCATTCATCCCGTATCTATCTACATTTGGAAATCAGATGCATGCTGTAATGGTGGAGTTAATTTTAGATCCTGTATGAAAAGTACAATTATGATGATGAGATCTGAGAGGGAAGATGAGGTTTCCGACTAATGGTTTTTGCAGATCATCTTCTTGAAATGTGTTACTCAAACTTTAAGACGATAAGAGCAGAGGCCTATTATTTCAGCTAATGATCACATCCTTTAGTGTCAGCAAGCTTCATTCACTATGGTAAAGATTTACAGAACAAAAAGAGCCATGTTGACACCAAGCTTTTCTTTCTGAACCACTAAAGCTGCTGTCACACTGTTTCCAATTTTAGAGTATTGAAAAACACTATGTAACACAAGTTACATAGCTCTAAATATAAGTAACAGAAGGAAGAATTGTAGAACATCAAATCCTGTTACATTTTTTGGGTATGTGTGTCATTTTGAATAACACTGGCTATGAACAGCACATGTGAACTGGGATCAAGTGTGTTGAATTTATTGTTTTCTGCTGTGTCAGGACATGGATCACTAGTTTTAACTTGACATTTAAAAAAAAAATTGTTATATTTAAGTATCAACTGACTGGGAATTAATTCTCAATGTGAAATGAGTCTCCCCAAGTTGTCGATAAATATTAGCTGAATTAATCTGAAAGTAGGGCGTAAATTCAATTTCAAACAGCAGGCAAGTTGAGATGAGTCAGTAGGAAGTAGTGCAGGGAGCATAGCTTAGTGTCTGAGTAAGTGAAGTTTTTATAGGGTTATTGTTGTGATACTTAAATTACGCAGGGTATGTGTGTGCTGTGGTGCCTGAATTTTTTCATATCTTCACATACAGGTGAAACTTGAAAAGTTTGAATATTGTCCAAAAGTTCATTCATTTCAGTAATTCAACTTAAAAGGTGAAATTAATGTATGATATAGACTTATTACATAGACCTATTTAGTGAAATAAATGAACTTTTGCATGATATTCAAATTTTTCGAGTTTCACCTGTAACTCATAGCAGACTAGTTTAACTGGTTTGTAATTTTGTATGCTACCCTGTCAAATGTGATGGTAATGCCAGAGTGTTTTTCTATGACATCTTCTCTATGATGCTAAAACTAAAGAAAGATATGAAATAATGTGACATAGCTATAACTGCTACATTTGGAGCTGCTAAGTAGAAATAATTATGTGTTCACTCAATATAAAATCATCATATATAGATATGATGGTATTTGTTTCTTCTTTTTTGTGAAATGAAATGATATAGTTGGAGTTAAAACAATCATTTTTAGTTGCATGTTTTTGAGACTAAATGTTCTCTAAGGAAACTTTAACCAGGGTAATTAGAGTTTAAAATGGAAAAGGTTGTGAATATGTTAATGTATTCTTCTCCAAGTGATGTCATTCTTTATGAGTGCAGAATTTCTTTAGTCAGGGTATTGCTTGATTTATAACAACAAAATTTAGATTTTTGCTCCTAAAGGGGATAATGGTGCTGAGAAGTCTGAAAAATCTGACTGACAAGTGTACTTAACCCCTCATCAATCATACAACAGTTATCATCAGTTGACTCTGCATTATGGAGAACAAAAAGGCTGTGATATCTGATTAGACTGACTAACGCCAATCCCAGGTCAGCCAGAGCACCAGGGTTTGACTGTTTACAAAGCTCTAGGTGCTGTGTGTAACCCGACTATGGCAACATTACATTCAGTCAAAACAATGGTTTGAGAGAGCTCAGAGGGCCTCAATATTTAACCAAGCAGACTGGCGGCCAAAATGAGCTTGTCCTGCTTTATCCCCCAAGAGGAGCAACGCACACCAGCAGACTAATTGCATTACATTACTATGCAGAGAAGTAATTTACACTGTATTCCTTTGATACCATATGTGAAGAAAAGAGTGTATGTGCCCACACATGCCTCTTGAACTATTAGGAGCAACCAAATGAACGTCACAGACTGCATACCATCGTTGAATGGCTCACATTGCTAAGACATGTCAATTTATATAGTGTAAATTACAGTAACAGTTAAAAACATTATGTTTGAAAATATTAAGCAATGTTGTGCAATAGAATATTTAAATGCACACATTGTTATAGTAAGATTTTATAATCAATACCCTCTGGGCTCGGGGTCCAAATTAAATGTTTGCATTTCAAATAAAAATTTAAATGCAAAGTCTCTGTGCAAATTTGCAGACTCGGTAGGTGTTTCATAAGCCTAACTAAACAGCATAAAACGGTATCACTTGTAAATGTCACAGAGGAAGCTGGGCAGAAGTGTTTTCCATTTACAAGCTGAGATCAAATCAGTGACTTTCAATTCAAAATTCATGGACGGCTGTACTTTTGTTTTTAGATACATGTGGGTTTTTAAATGGCCTTTTGTTAGTATTTGTGTGTGTATGTGGCTGTGTTTATGTATGTGTGAGTTTTTTCCTGAACAGATGAGGATCTCAGTTGGAGGGCATTGTTCACCTGCTGCAGTCTTCACACCTGACTGCAATCATCCCTTTGTTTGCTGTGGCACCTAAGGATCTGTTGGACGACTATTCGATGCCTGATGATCAAACTTTCCTGGTAGAGTCAAGCTAAAACAAATTTCTTCAGTGTTTCCTCCTAGATCCTAAGGTATTTATTATTTGCTTGTTCCTGCACCTTCTTTCAAATAACAGATCACGCAAGCCTGCTCCATCCAACTAACCACCACAGATCCTTCCTTCTTCTCTCAACTGAAAAATCACAAAATCGTTAGACCATTGTATCTAATCTTCCTCAACTCATCATCACATTTGGCCCGAGATGGCCTGGTAAGAAGTACAATTATGAACCACCTTGTGCTCACATACGATATTTGTTACAGAAGGCCATTGTTCCAAAGGCCTGGTTGAATTTTAATGGATATGCAGCTTTGCAAAACGATAAACTGCCTTGCTTACTTTTAGAGGGGGAAAAAAACCTTTTCTGACAAAACTTTCAAGAGAGTCTGATTTATCTTAGGCTTTCATAATTACATTATAATAAGCTTTGCAATTTACCATAATATCTAAGTATTTTCTGGAGTCCAAAAAGTAGCTGTTTTTGCTTTTAGCATTGCACAGTAAGACAATGAGGTGAACATGTTGGGATGTACTCTATGTTCCTAAGAAAAACTCTGAATGGTGTAGAAATAACCTAACGACCCATGGTAGATGGGCAGTAATAATTGCTTCTCTAAGAAGAATTCTAGTTTGCTTATTAGCAATGGATTAATGCACAACCTGGCATTTAAGCTCAGCAAACTGACAAAATATTTACTTTAACTGAGGTGGCCACATGTGATGGTAATTAAATATTTTTTAATGCAATAAAAATAAAAATAAGACTCTTATCTAATTAACTTCAGGCTTAACATTGATGAATGACATTTTATAAAAAAGTGATAATTGACACAATAAGCAAAGTTTATTTACATAGCACTGATTCACAGCAGATGCCATCTCAAGGCACTTTACAAGAAAGGTAATTTCAATTTAGGCAAGGCAAGGCCATTTTATTTGTATAGCAGACTAGCTATACTTACTTTAATAACAAAGTAATTCAAAGTGGTAGAATAAAAATAGCAGTAAAACAAAGACAAAACATATAAAGTAAAAACAGCAATAGAAGAAGAGGCACACAGAAAATATATGATACATGAAAGCATTACTCAAAGCCAGCTCTAAACATATAAGTTTTTAGTTGTGATTTAAATGAACTCAGTGTTTCAGCAGCTTTGCAGTGGTCTGGAAGTTTGTTCCAGATTAGAGGAGCATAGAAACTGAAAGCTGCTTCTCCATGATTGGTTGTAATTCTAGGGATGCTGACTAGGATTAATTTTGGTATTTTAATACATTTTTGTAAAGATATATGTAACTCTCTTCACGACATCACAGACACAGGTTGATTCTTAAAAATTATTCATGAGCATGTTCTCCTGAAGATTCCGCTGTGCATAACGTGTAGCACACTTCACAACGCCGTAAGAACTTGAAATAAAATACACAAAATACAAAATATATTACCAAAAATTTACAGCATTAACATTAAGAATACAATCAGACTAACATTAAGCTGTAATAAACAAAGATGAAACAAAGTAAAACATATACCTCATTGGCTGCTTGTCATGAAAAGAGGTTGTTAAGTCCTTCAAGATAACTATGGTTCAGTTCTTCAGTATGTAAATTCATTCAGCTTCACTTTTTCAGGCAAAAAGGAGCGCTGCATATCTCTGCGTCCATGGTCTCAGTGATTTCTGCCGCCGATGCGGGATCTCGCGAGATTTACAATTCACGCGTGACTTCAGAACAAACTTCACATGAGAGTTCAGTAATGAGCCTTTTATGGCCATTAAACAGATAATTTTATATAATATTGTACCAAATGAAATATAAATGCATTTTAACTTCACAAAATATGAAATACAATTATTTATTTATGTATTTATTCACAGAACTTATTAAATTAACTAATTCACTGTAAATACTTAAACGACACTTACAATATACATTTTCAAC
The DNA here is from genome assembly GCA_963556495.2 of Valencia hispanica. Taxonomy (NCBI): domain Eukaryota; kingdom Metazoa; phylum Chordata; class Actinopteri; order Cyprinodontiformes; family Valenciidae; genus Valencia; species Valencia hispanica. Next base: position 26,596,298 of record OY747702.1, read on the forward strand.
CAAAAACCATCAATGTCCTCCCTCTTTAGGTTAAAACTCTACTCTGCACTTGAATTAAAATCATTGCATTGCTATTCGCTCTGCACTGATGGCTGACTGAGCAGCACTATGCACTAGTTTCCTGACTTCTATGAATGCAACAGAGCCATGATGGTATGACCAATCAGAGAGGAGTTGTACGTTACAACAGTGTATTAGGGACATTGAAGACCAAACAAAAACATTTTGGAGTAAATTTCGGCCCCCCAAAAAAAACTCTGAAATCGCTCGGAAATTATCTGATGTTGAAAAGTCATAAATTTGAGAGAGAAAACTCAGATATTTCCATGATTAAAAGCATATTTATTTCATATTTAAACTAAGATATTTTCTTACATTGTAAAGTCAGACAAAAAAAGAACTGAAGTTTGTTGAGAATCAGATATTTTAGACAGAAAATCCCATTCCAATAAGATTTAACGACAGATTTAGGTGTTGAATTTACAAGATGCACATCTGGTTATTTTCAAAAGTGTTAGTGGTTCATGCAGTTCTTTTTCCTGATCAGAACGACTTCTCCTGGGTGCAGATGAGGGAGTCTGTGTCTCCCCATTGATCTCACTACAGCTCCTCAGCCCTGGAGCCAAAAAATGCATGTGCCCATTGCAAGCTTTCTCCTGGCCAATAACTGCTGTATCGGCAATGCTCTCTATTCAAAGCTTGTTACGTAATGAATGAAAGCTGGATAAAAAGACGCCCTGTATTTAAAAGTAGGATTGCACCATGCCAAAACAACTCAGAGTAGGACAAATAAGGTTGAAATTCACTGGCTATTTTCAAAATATTTTTGTTTTTCCATTTTCTCTTGAACAACAAACTACCTGAAGTCTGGACACTGTGGAGGGTTGTGATTGTGTAGTACTTCAAGAGAAAGCCTCAAAGAAGAGTGACTTTCCATCAGTTGTTGAAACACTTAACAGCTGCCACAATGAGATTGTTTCTGAGATGAACAGTCACCTGAAGCTCTCATCAGTTTACCTTTGACAACTTGTGTAGTATAGAGACTCTTCTTTGCTGTCAGTTAGAAATAAACCAACTTAAGTGTTGAAAATTTTTCAGCTGATCTGCAAGAAAACAGTAAAGGGGTTTGGACCAAATAATAGGTTGAAAAAAGGTGTACGTGCTGTGAAATACAGAAATTAGAGTGAAGTTATTAGTTCTCAGATTATAAAGGAAAATCCAATGCCTTCTAAAAATATTTAGAGATTAAAAATGAAATAAGCTGCCTTCTTCTCTGGCCTCTAGTTTAAAACTAGAAGACCGAAGTGAAGCACAAAATGTTCATTTGCTCTTATTGAATAAAAGTTTTCATTATTTTTAGAACTTAGGAAAATTGTGTTAGGGTTAGAAGAACTGAGTAGAATTATCTGTCTGTTATTCAGCATGTTTTGTAAAAAACTACATCTTATAGGTCTGTGATGAATCAGTGACAATGACCAGTGAAACATAGCAATCTCACATGAAATGCATGAACAACAGCCATGTTGGACCGACATATGTTGCCAGTCATGCAACTTTTTATTTTAGTGAAAGACTTGTTTTTTTTAATCAGGACATCACCAAAAACACAGATAATAAAAATCTTTGAATCTCATAGTAGTTTAACTTATTATTAGTACCATTTGAAAACGTTGTATTATGCCCGTCTATCAGTTATATTTGTTTAGATCCTCTTTTGGGTCTCTTGACTAGTTTAAAAAACAAACAAAAAATTCATATCTTTCCAAACCCAAATTTACTATGAAAGGGTTCTTGCTGTTATACTTCTTGGAGCCGTATAACCACATTTCCTAACAGTGGATCATAAATAGAGTACTAAACATTGCGTTAAATTTCAATCTTCACCTCCCCCTGGTCTGCCATTTTATTCATCTGTAACACCATTTTGTTCCTATACACAAACCATTTCAAAAACCACATGCTTAGCATTTTCACCTTGCATATTTATCATGCTTTTACAAATGTATAACTAAAGGAAGTAAACGTTTTTTTTTTTTACATTTAATATTTATAATAGAAATAAGGAGCAGAATGTTTGAAGAATCATTTGATGAAGCATAAATTAGAGATGATTCTAGAAGGATAATTAAAGGTAAACTAAACATTTTAAAAATTTTAGGCAATTCAATGTGCTTTACACAGTTAAGGGATAGAATAAAAGCAGCAATAAAACAAAAATAAAAAACACATAAAACACAACATCAGAAACATAAAGGACATTAAAACATACTGCAGTTATGACATTCCAGCTATTATTAATCAAAGGTCGCTCTAATCAGATGGGTTTTTAGCTTTGATTTAAAGGAACTCAGTGTTTCAGCAGCTTTGTAGTGATCTGGAAATTTGTTCCAGATAAAAGGAGCATAGAAACTTAAATGTGCTTCTCTATGTTTGGTTCTGATTCTAGGGATGATTAGTAGACTAGAAATGAAAGACCTGAGTGGTCTGGGGGGGTTGGCATAGTGACAACAGATCTTCTACACACTTTGGTGCTAAGCCATTCAGTGATTTATAGACTAGTAAAAGTATTTTGAAGTCTATTTATGAGCTACAGGGAGCCAGTGTAAGGACTTTAGAACTGGGGTGATGTGCTCTACTTTCCTGGTTCTAGTAAGGAAATGAGCAGCAGCGTTCTGGATCAGCTGCAGCTGTCTAACTGACTTTTTAGGCAGACGCTGTTTCAGTAATCAATCCGACTGAAGATAAACGCATGGATGAGTTTTTCAAGGTCCTGTTGTGACATTAGTCCTTTAATTCTAGAAATGTTCTTTAGGGGAAAGAAGGCTAACCTTGTGGTTGCTTATGTGACCCTGGATGTTCAGGTCGGAGTCTGTTACTACACCTAGATTTCGGGCCTAGTAGGGTAAATGTGAGGATTTAAGCAGACAACAAGAAACCTTGTGATATATTCATTCTGTAGTATAAAATTGGTTTGGAGGGGGTACAAATTAATGCCTGGTCGGAATGAAACATTCAATGGTAGACTCCATTTATATCCAAATAAAGTAGGTTCCAATATTACCTAAACTGCAAAGGTACAAAGGGTGAAGGGATGAAATGAGTTATTCCCTCTTTGCCACTCAGGTGACACTTGGTTGTTAGTAGTTCATTTATTCAGGTCTTTTTTTTTGTTTACTGGTAGGCCATGTTGCAATGGACTGGCGACCTGTCCAGGGTGTACCCTGCCTCTCGCCCCATGACTGCAGAGCAGTCATGGGGTGTTGAGCTAGGCTAGGCCTGCTCATATGTCAGTATGCTGCAGCCATTAAATGTACATTGTGCACATAACAAAATGTATATCAAATTCATTGTTTTAATTTAGAAGTCAAGATACAAAGTTTGAAGACCTCCTAAGTTTCTGCAGGCTGTTTTTGTTTACAATTTAAGGTACAAGTTTTTGTTATATATTAGCTTTATTGTTTTTATTTTTTTTTACAATTGGCAATATATAACAGTGACTATTGTTATCACTGGGTATATTTTTAATCAGCATTTTATGAGCGTATTCAAATTTAACAAACTGTTACATAACTGTATATGTTCAAGCATTAGCAGGTTTTAAAAGGAAATGATTGAAGATCAGCCATGTTGTATGCTGTAGTGGGAAACTGCAGGGTTCCAGCAGGTCGGTAGATCTAACACCGGGCCCAGTTCAGCACATGGATCTAATAGGACTGCTTAAGGGAATCTACATCGCCCCCTCACCAGATGCTGCCAGTGGTGAGATGTTCAATGAGAACCAGTGCATCCGTTGTGCTGCATTATGCAGAAAACTCACTGCAGCATTTATATTTGTACTTCACACAATTACTGAACCAATAAGTGTAATTGCTGTATAATTTGAAGTAGTACATATATGTATGAACATACTGTGATATAATCTTTAAATGCAAATTCACAATTTTGCCATCTCGCCAGCTGCCAGTATCCTCCATGTCCAAAATGTGCGTAAGCAAGGTCCTTAGTGTGCTTAAAGTTGCGCACATTTTTCCGCTATGTTTCTTTCCTATAGTTCCCAAACATTGTGTAGAAAGTGATTTATGCAGTTTTCAGACCCTGTTTTGTGCCCAAGCAAGCTTTAATGTGCCCAAATGCTTTAAAACACCCTCCCCATTGACCTTTTTTTAAAGTAGCGCTATGCACTTTGGCACACTCTTAGAACTTCCCAAGACCTACCAAAATGCGTTAAAATGTCATAGTCCCAAATGCACAGTAAGTCGGCCATCTTGCTTTGAACACAATATTTTGATTGATTTTCAGCCCTTTTTGGCCCAATTTTTCCTCTGCATTTGATTGAACTTCTCCTAGGGATTTTGACTGATTGGCTTGCAAATTAGTCAGGCTGACCTTTAGGCTTGGGGGATCTTAAGTTATCCTGAGTTTTTGTGCATGTTGAAGCTTGGCCTCAAACGTTTACTACATTTGCATACTTACATTTACAGCCCTGTTTTTCTGGAGATCAAATTATGTATGTTACAACATTATATTGTATAAAGGTGATATCGAAGCATTTTAGCTTGAAAAAGACGCATATTTCTTTGCGATTGAGATGCAATGTAGATACAAAATAGTGTGATGGTGGTATAAGGGTAGTAAAAACCACCATATGATGCAAAAAGCTGAGCTCTAAACTTTAACAATCCATCAATAAGGTCACTTGTATTTTAAGTAGATGATTAACCAAGAGTGCCCTGTGATGGACTTGCGACCCGTCCAGGGTGTACCCCGCCTCTGCGTAGGATGGACGGGTACCGATGATGGATGGATGGATGGATGGATGGATGGATTAACCAAGAGACCTCCCAAAAGGTTCTCATTTGATGAAACTGAAATGTCTTTTAAAGCAGAGAATGAGTAAGTATGCTATATATTTGTTTATTCAAAAACTGTTATCTTTCATTTAACACTTGCAGCTCTTGACAGGCCAGATAAAAGCAGCCTGTTGCAAAATAGTAACATAGATGCCAAATACCTTGCAGAGATTAGCTCCACAAGCTGTTTTTAAGCTGTTAAAAACACTATCTGACTTTTAAACCTTACTGATCTTACCACTGAGAATGTACTGATATACTTATGTTGCTCTGCAATTTCATCCATGAGAACATGAGGATTTCGGAACCTGAAAGTTTTATTCATCCCAGTCACAGATGAAAAACTTCTGGTCACTTTTAAATGTTTTCATCTAATATCTACAGACATGGTTACAGTACTGATAACAGACAGTTTATAGAGATTTCAAGTCAGTATACTCATGTTTTAATATACTAGTTCTCATTGATGAGCCATCTACATGAATAGAAACTACAGACTAATTAAATTGTCGTCACAAATTGAGATCTTATTTGCATATCCTGCCATTTACTGATAACTGACTGATGTTGGATGTAGTGGCTAAATGTCTCCAAAGCTCTTTAATTTTAATCACAGCAGTTGATGAAAACCTTGAACAGGAGGTTTTTATACAAATGTAGTTTTTTTTTTAAAAAGTGAACAGACCAAGTCAACAAAGTAGAAATACACAGCCACCAGTGGTTCTTAAATCATTTTGGGCTTTTCATCTGACCTTTTGCTACTGCATTAGTCCAGAAAACACTGTATTGCTTTATAAATAAATGAAATTGTGACCTTATAGGCCTGAAGCAAATAAATGTTCTCTGTAAGTGTCTTTTTGCTATTTACTTTTCTATTTATCTGATACTGATGTAGCAGAACGGGTATAACTGCATTTATTATTATTCAGAACATTGCTCTGTGATGGAAGGCTAAAAAGATGCTTTTAACTACCCCTATAAATCAGTGAAAAGCTTTTTATGTTTCATTGTGGGATGCAGGTGTTATTCATCATTGGAGTTCAGTTTTATTGTCAACTTGGCACTCGCAGCAAAAATAAATATTCAGGTTTTAGAGGGCCTTTAAAAAAGAAAGTTGCTATGCTTTAAGTAATTTCTTGTGCCAAAGCCACTGAACAGAAATATGGAAAAGACTGACATTTCAAAGGCAATCCCTCATGATAGATCAATATGTTATCTCTTATTCACATGTTGATTGCATTCTTATATGCAGTTTATTTTAAAACATGGTTTCTGCCTTAGACAAATAAAATGTTTGCGGCCTACAGTCAGCCAAAAAAGAAAAGGCTTTTTGTTCCCTCCCAGTGTACTCTTTAATAATAGATGACTAAAACATGTCAAACCATTATAAAGACAAACCTCTGCTGTGCAGACGTCAGCTAAATCTTGTCTGTGGGGTTTAACATGACTCAGTGGTTGTTTTATTTATCTCAAATTTAAAACCAGGCTTCTGAATCAAGGGGAAATAAATGTTCAATTCATTCTGAACTTGAACTTTAGCAAAAGCTTTAATGGTCTTCGGATTCTCTGCTAAAGGGTTTCATTTGGCTCTGATTGTTACCTCTCCAGACAGCAACCAGTGTTTAGGAATCCTGCTCATGCTTTCTTCAATTGTATTGTTTTGTTGTTGTTGTTTTTACATATCTGGGGTGAACCTATACCTATACCTATATATCTTTGTTATACCTTTAATTATTCAATCATTGATCTATGACAAAAAATTTCTCCACTCCAATTATAACATTGATCTAAAATAATTCAAATATTATTGAGAGCCATTCACTGAAAACAAATTTCTACCAGGCTTTAAACCCCCCAAAATGTTATGTTTTAGTTATTCATAAAGATAAAATAGCTAATTGTTAACTGCTTTTTGGCTGTTTGTTCTTCACTTTCTATTGTTATAATTGGTTCTCTCAGTAGAAAATAAATTACTGTGGTGAAAAGCTTCGGTCAATTAACCCAGACGACAAGGGCAAAAACTGTGATCCTTTGATCATTAAATAATGTGCTGAAACTATTTACAGCTCTTGGGAATGTCTTTGGAATACTGATGAAAGGCCTAGATTAAGTATGAAGACTGATTTTTGTTTATATATTTTTTAAACACCAACTCCAGTGATTGTAGAATCACAGTGGAATCTCTAAATACAAATTTATTTGTTCATGCTAGCAATTTGTGTCTTCATTATCTGAACATGCAAGCATTTCCCTCCTTAAATATAAAGGAAATAAATTAATTAATCAATTCCAACCTTATATCCACATGCATACACCTTTGCACAAATCTGAGTCACAGTCATTATTTGCATAATGGAGCCATATATCACTCATATATAATAACATTGCTAGAAGCAATATTTGGTGACAAGTTAATGAAAAAAATAATAATAATGAAATAATAACTAAGACAGATAAAGCTTTTTGAAGGGAGAAACCGCTTTCATCAAATGATGCACTCCCACCTATAGTGCATTTTGCTCTTTGCTCATCACCTATTATAACTCCCACAAATTTCAGTTGCACCTTCCCGTCTTTAAAAGCACCATAGTACTTTTATCACTGTCTCAAGACTTGCATTTACGAAGAATTCGGTTAACTCTTTCCTTTGCATGAGCTCAAAAAAGGTCAGGAAATACAATACAACATTATTATTGCATATTTATGCAGTGTCAGACAATAGCTCACACATCCACCCACGACTTTGATGGTTCTGGAAGCAACCTCCTCCTCCACCACCAGTATCTGCTTTTCCCATCCTTTCATGGCCACACACATATAGCAGAAACATATGACAACAAAGGGGACCACCTCCTGGATCCAGTGGCTGGTGGCCTTTGTTGGATATCGCTAGCTGAGCCTGGAAGCATAGCGTGTATGGGGAGTGCTAGTGGGTGTATGGCGTCCATTCTTGTGTGTTTTTAAGTTGCTTGTGTGGTCGTGAGTGTCCATGCGTGTGGGCATGAGGTTGAGAACCTGTGATTGTGTCTGTGTTTTCCTGTTTATCTGTCAGGTTGGGTCTTGTGCTGCCACCTCTCCTGGAACATCTCAGGCCCCCCACCAAATGTGGTGCCTATTTTGCCCTCCGTTACATTCCCTGCAGGTGGCTGGTGACACTGCCCGCTGGTTTGTGGCGGGTACTCGGGGGCGGGGGTTGCTCAGTCTTGGTGGCCCTCCCTGGCTCTGCTGGGGGGTGGTGTGCCTGTCTGAGTCAATGCCTGGATCTCTTCTCTCAGGGGTGCAGTCATTTCTGCGTTGGTCCTTCTGGGGCTCCTGTGCTCTGGGGGACCTTTGAATGTCTGTGGCTCCGATCTCTTTTATGTCATCTTCGGATCCTGGGGGGCATATTTGTGGCCCCTAACACCTGCTATTGAACATTTATATGAAGAAACTTTAGATACATGAGCGTGCTCACACACCTGTTTCAGGATTCAGGTGTTTAAAGATACACTCTCTCTTGTGCTGTGGTTGCCCCTACTATAGGTATCTTATATCAATCAGTACCGTGAGCTTTTCAGTGACATTATTGTTGTTATATATGTATTTATTGTCTATTGCTGAGGGGTCTCGGTTTCTTTTATTTTTTTCTCTCTTTCTGCAGGAGTAGAAGCAGACTTGTAGGCTGTTTTCTTATATTGTATTCGTCCTTCTTCCTCTCTTATTCTTAACTCCCTTTTTCCCTTTTTGCCACACTTCTCTTCTTTTCTGGTTTTTCTTTCTACATTTATTTTCCATCTCCGCGTCCATAGAATTTTTCAAACAAATCCAAAGCAATTTCTAATAAAGCTTTATGTTGTTGGGTTTTTTGTTGCTTGTTTTACTCATGACTGCAGTATTGTTTGAGGGTTATCTTCTGCACTGATAGCATATCCTCATAAATCACTCTGTGTGCAAAAGTTAGAAGAATGTTTCTTCCAAAGTTTGCATCCTTTTAGCTTCAAACTCATAATAAACATCAAATAACATTTCACAAACTTGATATACCTTGTTAATTAAGTGTATTTTCAGAAATTTTAAATACATTCGTATCATTGCTACCTTAAAAAGCATTAAAAGAGTCAGACGCTGAGCACCACAACATTGGATTATTTTTGAGGACAACTAAAAGGAGTACCAAAGAGTGACTGGGTGCCAAGAGAAGATAAGGTGTATTCTCACCACCTCTCCAATTTACAGACCTTGACTATCAAAAGTAGGCCCTGGCTCCTATTTTAAAGGGCTTAAAAATGAAATCGTGCTTTCGTTCTTGACCTCCTTTTATCTGCTTTGATCCTCATGGTGCAATTTGCTTCAAGTACTCAAGTGTCTGTATCCCTCACTTCACTGCTTTACTTTCATCACATATTATATGTGTGTGCATGCACGCCTTGATGCATTTTTACTCTCCAGTCTGTGTTCGTTGCTGAGCATAATAAAGCCAATATGGAACAATGACTTGTGATTGGACAGTAAAGACATTAAGAAAACAAGTCAAGATGAATGATTTCACAAAACATTGGAGTTTAAGAAAAATACATAAACTACTTTGATACCTTAGGGGGAAGGACGTTAGAAAGAGTTGCAGTTAAATCAGGAGATCCTGTAATGAGATTTGCTATTTGAGTCCTTGCTTCTGATGATCTGGAGTTAGGTATCAGGTTTGTAGATGAGTGAGGCAGCATTGGATGACCACACTGAAATTATTTGAATGGCATGTTTTTTTTCTTTTTTTTCTTCTTCTGTTGTTTGTGTCTCTCTTCGTTTCTCTTTCTTTCTCTCTCTCATTATAATTGAAATATTTGTCTAAAAGTCTCAAGTGAAGCAGGAGATAAAATTGATCATGGGTGCTATTATGCCCTTTTACAAAGACCTTGGATGTTCCTATTCCTAAGAGCCTCCACTGTTTGTTTAATTCCACCGATGCTGTCTGATCTCACATGGATGCACAGAAGCACAGAGGTACATAGGAAAAAAATTATTCTTCCTCCTTAGAGGCTGGGACCTTGAGACAGCTGTGGTGAATGGCAGAAAAACAATGAAGCACTTTCCATCCTCCAGCGAAGTGGTGTTGCCAGGCAGCAGTAGCATGACATCGTTGCTTTCTCCATTCTACCTTGCTCCACCATGGAGAAGGTTAAATGAGGTTTTAGAGGAAGGCTTTTGTGAAAACCTGTGAATATTAGGGATTGAATGTCTGAATATATATATGAATGCGGTTGCAAAAACGTTTTAAAATCACCTTTTAGCAAATTGTTATAGAAGCCATTTTAGGATTACATGACAATTTCTGGGCAGGAAGGAAGTTGAGATACAGCAAATTAGATAAGACATCATATTGAGTATAAATGGTCAATAACTAACCCTTGTTATTGTTAAATGTAGCTAAAGAGAGCCTTGCAAGAGTACTAATACTCCTCAGACTTTTTCAAAGTTTTGTCACATAACACTCCCAAACTGTAATATACAGTGCTGTGAAAAAGTATTTGCCCTCTTCCTGATTTCCTATATGTTTGCATGTTTGTCACACTTAATTGTTTCAGATTCTCAAAGATTTTTTTAAACAAGTTAACACAAAATGCAGTTATTAAGGGCCTGTCTACACAGAGATTGAACTAGGTGTAGCAACAAATATATTTCATCGAATAGGTGTCTCATCAACAAGAAGCCGGCGTTTTAAGACACCATAAATGTTCATGTTTGAAACCGGGTCCCTGAGTGGAGAAATCTCACAACGCCGGCTCAGTTTCACTATGTGATTAAGAGCTCTTCAGCATTTATTCTGAGTGGATGACGTTGGTGCCCCATTCCTATATTTTACTCGCATGTGCAACTCTGTGATAAAGTAAACAAACATGGTGCTGTATGGTGTTGCTGTCCTAATAAAACAAATACTGACTTTATTATGGATCTTAGAATATGATTTACTGTCCCTCCTCTATCACCAGTAGCAAAAAATGGATCCGAAGAACCACATACACTATATACTTTTGAATAAAGCTCTAATTTGAAGCTAGATTTGTCATGTTTGCCACTGGGTCACAGCGCCACCGGTGGGCCTGGCATATGTAATACAGCATTTTAGACCAGTTTATGTGAATTCATGTGGACACACTTTTAAATTATTCTAGTGCCATTTGTACAGACTGTTTTTGAAACTACACCCGTTTTGTCTCTGTGTAGAGCAGGCCTAAATGTTACAACTCTGAAATGACCGAGACATGACCATCCAACTTAACTGACAGGCAGGATGGGCAAAGGTAATGTTAAGAGGCCTGTGGTAGCTCTGGAGGAGCTGCAAAGATCCAAAGATAAGATGGGAGAGTCTGTTGACTGGAAAAACATTTAGTTGTGCACTCCATTAACCCCAACTCTGTGGAGTTGCGGCAAGAAAGCAATAGGATATCCAATTTCCAGTTTACACCAACCCATATGGGGACACAGAAAACAAGGTCCTCTGGTAAATGAGACTGAAACTGAATCTTTTGCCTTACATTAAAATGTTAGTAATGTGAAAAAATGTTTGCCCCCTTCCTGATTTCTTATTTTTTTGCTTGTTTGTCACACATAAATGTTTCAAATCATCAGACAAATTTTAATATTAGTCAAAGACAACACAAGGAAATACGAAAGACAGTTTGTTAATGAGTTTTTTACTATTGTGAGAGAGACAGAAATCCAAACCTACATGGTTCTGTGTGACAAAGTGATTGCCCCTTAAGCCAAATAACTGGTTGGTCCACCCTTAGCACCACAAATGCAATCAAGCTTTTGCAATAACTTGCAGGGTGTCTTCTCCAGCTGTGGAGGAATTTTGGCCCACGTATCTTTGTAAATGTGTTGTAGTCCAGCCACATTTGAGGGTTTTTGAGCATGAACTGCCTTTTTAAGGTCATACCCCAGAATGTCAATAGGATTCAGGTCATTTCGTTTTTGGACATGCTGGTGTGTTTTGGTTCATTGTCCTGCTGCAGAACCCAAGTTGGTTTTAGCCAGAGGTCACAAACAAATAGCTGGACATTTTCCTTCAGGATTTTTTGGTAGACAGCAGAATTCATGGTTCCATTTATCACAGCAAGTTTTACAGATCCTGAAGCTGCAAACAGTCCCCCGACCATTACACTATCACCAGCATATTTTGGTGTTGGTATGATGTTCTTATTCTAAAATGCGGTGTTACTTTTACACCAGATGTAATGGGACACACCTTGCAAAAAGTTCATATTTTGTCTTGACAGTCCACAGAGTATTTTCCCAAAAGTCTTGGGGATCATCAAGATTGTTTCTGCCTTAACTGAGACGAGCCTTTCGTCTTGGAACTCTGCCATGCAGGTCATTATTGCCCAGTCTCTTTCTTATGGTGGAGTCATGAACTCTAACCTTAACTGAGGCAAGTGAGGCCTGAAGTTCTATGGATGTTGTTGTGGGGTCTTTTGTGACCTCTTGGATAAGTTGTCACTGCACTCCTGGGGTAATTTTGGTTGGCTGGCCATTCCTGGGAAAATTCACCATTGTTCCACATTTATTGCTAACTGCTCTCACTATGGTTCAGTGGAGTCCCAAAGCTTTAGATATCACTTTATAATCTTTCCCAGAGCGATAGATCTCATTTACTTTGTTTCTCATTTGTTCCTGAGTTTCTTTGGATTTTGGCATGATGTCCAGCTTTTGGAGATCTTCTGGTTTACTTCACTTTGTCAGGCAGGTCTTATTTAAGTGATTTCTTGACTAAGGACCGGTGTGGCAGGAATCAGGCCTGGGTGTGGCTAGAGAAGTCGAATTCATGTATGATGAACCACTGCTAAGTTATGCTTTAACAGGGGGGGGAATCACTTTGTCACACAGGGCCATGTAGGTTGGGATGTTTTTTTCCTCGCCTAATGAATATCTTCACTTAAAATCTACATTTTGTCTCTACTTGTATTGTCTTTCACTAATATTTAAATTTGTTTGCTTATCTGAAACATTTAAAGGGGGGGTATTATGCAAAATTGACTTTCTGAAGGTTAATAACCTGAGAACCTGTCTTTCCCTCATTATAAACATGCCTGAAGTGTTGCTCTGACCCATTCACTCATGTTAGAGTAATCCTTGAGTCTTTGCCGGTCTCTGCTGGTAGTTCTCGGGGTTGCTGAAATGCCTGTTCCCACCTATCCCCGCCTTTTCCACCCATCTCCTCCTCCTCCGATCTTACGTACTCAACCGAGAGCCTCGTCCCTGCAGAGCTCCTCTGCCCCTCCCCACCCCTCACAACTCCAGCTGAGTCCCAGGTGCAGTAATTATATCTCACCAGCTGCAGCTGCGTGTCTTTTGTGGGATTTTTTTTCCAACTCCGTGCATGCTGCGATGATGAACGGTATGTGACGAACTGAAGGGGGAGTGTCAGAAAGAGTAGGAGGGTCTTAGAGAGGCACAGGCGAAAATCAAGGCATCCAATACGAAAGTAAATTTCTTTAAGGTGGATTTTTATATATGACGGACTTTTAAAAGACTTAGGGTGACAATTTTACTGGAGTGTATAGAAGGGTAATACAGTATGTGACTGGAAGAAGCATAATATCTTTAAGTATGACATAAATGCAAAAAAAAAGAAATCAGAAAAGGAGCAAATACTTATTCACACCACTGCATTATATTATAATTTTATGTGATGGACAAAAAAGGAGCACATCATTTTAAAGTGGAACAAAAAAGATACATAATTTCCTCAATTTTTTTAAAAGAGGGTTTATTTAGCCCCTTTTAACTGATAGCTCTTAATAATAAAGTAATGTGCAATCAATTGTCTTCTGACGTAAGTTCCTAATTAAGTTCATCATTGTGTATTTTAATCTCATTATAAAACCACTGCATATCAATCCCAATCATTTAATTCTATTTACAATGTGTGGCAAGATTTGAAAAATCCTATTAATACTGCTTTACATCCAATCTGACCCAATTTAAGAGATTTTGCAAAGAATGATTTGTAAAATAGTCCAGATAGGCAAAACTGGCAACTGAAAGCAACAGAGCACCGCAATTTTCAGATTTATGTGTTAAACGCTTTGAAAACTAGGTGCCATTTTCCTTCCACTTTGCAGGTATGAACTATTTGGTGTTTATGGTCTAGCACATAAAAACAGAAATTCAAGCTTGAAACAAATTGTGGAAAGGTTCCAGCGGTGTGAATATGTTTGCAAGTCACTGTTTATTATTGTGCCTTTTTTAACATGAACAATATTGTTGGAAATGATCGTCATTTAATTCAGAAGACAAATAACTCTCCGTTCTTTGGAGAAACATGAAGCAATGATTTTAACAACTAAATTTACAGGTACAGTATAGAAATGCAATTAGGACTACATAGAAGTCACAATATTAACATAGTAAACGCACATTAAAAAGACAAACATTAAATAACAAAATACAGTCATAAAAAAAAATTACTAGAAAAATGTAGTCTTTTGTCTAAGACGAAGACTCAAGATTATCTCATTCCAGTTTTATTCTAGGACGCCTATAAAATAGTGCTCATCCATCCATCCATTATCTGTACCCGTCCATCCTATGCAGGGTTGCGGGGGAGAGCTGGTGCCTATCTCCAGCAGTTATGGGGTGAGGGGCGGGGTACGACCTGGACAGGTCGCCAGTCCATCGCAGAAAATAGCTCTCAATGATTTATAATATTTGTTTTATAACATTGTTCTTTATATAGCACATCAGCTCATTTATTCTCTCCAACAAGCCAACTTTTCATGTCAGAGTTCTCTCTATAGGAGCACTTTCCACCAAAGCATTTTCAGAGTTTTGTTTTGTGTTTGTGAGTGTCAGGGACCAAGCAGTTGGACAAAAGTTTATAAAAAAATTCTCCATAATTTATTTTCCAAAAATAGGTAACCAAAACAATCAATGACAAAGTAAGTATCTCAAAAATCTAGAAGAAAGGGCCTAAAAGAATATGACAACTTAGACAAACCTAAGGATAACAAACAAAGAACTGACCTCTCACTATGAACACACTGGGGAATTTATACATAAAGGATAGCCTACAAGAAACAAGGACGGGAGAGGGAAGAAGACTAAGACAAACAATTAATAAACCTAGGCAACTAATTTAAGTTAACAAATTATACCTACAACACAAATGTCAAAACTCATACATCCTAACATAAAAAGGTATATAATCAAAAGTGTTTCAGAGATCTTGGTAGCTTATTCAGAGTCTAGCTACTTGCTTCCAGCAGCCTGATGGAATCCTCCATTTCCTGGAGTTACATTTTTAAGAGTCCTTTTCCTCAGCCAGTTCTTTCCATCTCAGCAAAAAAAAGACAGGTAATGATCAAAAAACAAGATGTTTACTAAATGTGTGGACCCATATTAGCAAACATCTTAAACCAATGTTACAAAGAAAAGTGAAATTATAAATAAATATGCTAGTGTGAAAGACAACATATTTAAAGAAATACTAGCACTGAGAGATGGCTGGAGGAACCTCCACAGTGAGTGTTTCAATTAATTTGGCTTTTAACCACATGCAAAACAATTCAAGAGGGAATAATTTATGGGAGATGACACAAAAGTAAATAAAACATTGCACTCACAGCTCACCTGTCGTTACACTTTAAATGTCTATTAGAATTGATTTAGCAGGTGTAGACCTTATTCTGTATGGCTGGTGATTTATTTAGCTCCTTTTATACAACTCTATCAGAAGTTTCAAAACAACCAAATTTAGAAGCAAATGATAAAATATAGCAACATTTGGCTTTACATGTAAAAGACAAAAAAGTTCACTTCCTTTAAATTCTAAGATGTAGCTTATTTTACATGTATCTGTTGCAGCAGGTCTCAGCTTTTATGTTCAAAAGTCTAAATCTGACTATACAATAAGGTCAAAGTCCAAAAAATTAATTTACATTGAAAGCAAAGGTTAATAAGCACTCTGATTTTAGATCAAATTTAAACTTGATAATTTTCCATGTCTCAATAAAGTGCCTTTCTTTGTGATTAATAACAAATGCAACAAGATGCTGTAACGTAATCGAATCTGCGGTACTATTTACAAACACCCAAAGACTGTTTGGACTCATAGCAACCTAGTGTGAACATTCCACTATTTACCTTTGATGAACTGCATAAACCAAAGGAGTAAAATTAGTTAATTTTATTTTTCAAACTCAGTTTTTAGCTGTCAGAATTTTGTGTTTTACCAAGTATTTTATCTAATAATTGTCCAATTGTATGATGATGTATAAAACTCAAAATGTTTAATAGAAACATGGCCAAACGTTTTTGGGATTAATTCAAAGTTTTTCTTAACTGGAAATAGGTTTAGTTAATTTGTGAAGAAATAAAGAATTTAAAAAAAACATTTTTGTAAATTAAAACTCTTTAGAATTCAATCCACATTTCAACAATGTAACATGGTTTTCACTAATTACAGCCTACATATTTTTCTTGACTTGACCAATGTATTGTCTCCCAAGAATTTTTGGACAGCTATTCCTGGGTTTTAGGAACCTGCTGTAATGGTCTGACAACACTCCACCTAAAACGTGAATAGTTTTATAACTTATTTCGAAAGAACTTTTACACTCGGGGCATATGACTACAAAAGGTCTTCAGTAAATGAGCATGTAGCTCTGCTGAAGACATTTGGAGATGCAGGGAGATGTTTGGTGAACTGCCTGGCTAACATTAGCTTGCTTCATATATGTTTTGATAGGACTTATCGAAAACTTGGTTGATTATATGTGGTTCTTTTTAGTTTTACATATTTACATGTGGCTTAAACTTCTAAACAACTGTTTTCCTGCTTTAGATAACATATTTTCTTTGAATGTTGTAATAATGAATGCTTAGTGGTGTAGGGACTTCATGATGGTGGAGCTGATCGCACTGTTACCTTGATGCAAAAATGTCCTGAGTTTGAATTTCTGCTGAGGCCACTCTAAATTACCCTTACAGGTAGTTATTTGTCTTGTGTGTCAGGTTTTGACGCTAAAATTTGCACCAAGCACTAGAAACACTGGGAGCAATAGAGGGTTATAGAAAATGGAAAGATAGTGCTCAGCTCTTCCACAGCACGTTTGGTTGAGCCTCAGTTGAGGGTACCCTAAAAAAACTTGGACACCATACTTTGAGAATCACTGCTCTAGAGGAACCTGCTAAAGACCAGATTGCAGTAATAGTGCTCTACAGTCTTTGAATGAACTAAGTGCACCGCCTTTTTTACCATGACTGTATCATTTGGTTTCCCCACCGCTGCTGCTGATCAATATGAGAACCATTTCAATGCTAATTAAAAACAAGGTCTTCAACCTCCTGTGGGTCATCATTAACAGGCATTCCTGCAGTGCTTTTCTTCTGCTCATTTCTGGTAAGGCACGTGTGTAATGTTGCACAGGCACCAAACCATGACAGCTGAACTGTGACAGTTCAGTAACAATACACCAATAATTAATACTGAAGACATTTCTGTGATGTCTTAGTAACTCCAAAAATGAAATTCTTCAGAGACACTACCTTCTAGTGGTAATTTTATCATTTATTTTTATATTTTGCTGTCTTCAGTATGTCTCTGGGTGACCACATTTTACAGCTTGCAGCAGTAAGGGTAAAACAAATCTGTTCAAATTGTTTCCATATACAGACACACATACATATGTGCATTATCAGCAGAAAATAGACTTTCTAATAAATGTGCCAACTAAGCAGTTTTTCAGAGTTGTGAAAGTATTGACATGTTCCTGTGTTATAAAATGTACCGTAAGTTTCATACTATAAGCCACTACTTTTTTCACACGCTTTGGACCCTGCGGTCTATCCAACCAAGCAGCTTATTTATAGATTTAGTTACTGGCTATTGGCCTCCAGGGGGCACTATAGCAGAAAGCGCAAAAGTGAGACAGACTTGGGAAAAATATTATGCGCTGAAGAAGACACTACCAATAGTTTTCATGCACACACCCTCATCATTGAAAACACACGAAGCAATGGATATAAGGATATATATAATGCAGCTGTTAAGGGCAATCGAGCTGGCCGTCAAAGAAGGAAACAGAGCTATTGCACGTAAGCTTGACATTGATGAATAGATGGTGAAACGTTGGAGGAGGCAGCGGGAAAAACTGAGTTAGTGCAAAAAGACAACAAAAGCTTTCAGAGGACATTTGTGTGATCCTTATGGTAACAACAATAGCAGTGGTGGGAATAGGTGCTGCGTTACAAATGGCATTATCACATTAATTTACTGTTTATTTTTATACTTAAATTTATCTTAATCCCTGTTCCAGTGTTTCCTCTGTGGGAGCCCTCTGCCCTGGGAGCGGTGGTTGGCTGTAGCTTCCTGGGTGTTCTCCAGGTGGAGGTGGGGGTCTTGGCCTTGCCTCCACTGGGCGCCCTGTGTTGGTGCCTCGGCTGATGCTGTTGATCTACCGCTGCCGGGGCAGATGGCTCCTCTGATGGCGTTTACTTGCATGGTTCATCTGCACTCGGCCCAATGCCCTTTTTTACTGTTGCTTTTAAATGTGTGTGTGTGTGTGTGTGCATGGGAGTTGGGTTGGTGGGAGGGGGGTATAACTGATCATGCTTTTAAATCTGTGGGGGAGGGATGGGAATGTGGTTTTATGCGGGGTCATTATAATCTGTAAAGCACATTGTGATGCAACTTCTTGTATGAAAAGCGCTTTAGAAATAAAGTTTGATTTGATTTATAGTAAATTAATTTAAGTGCCGCCAGACATGCGCAGGGGTGGTTAGCATGGCATATGGTCAGTGTGGCCAGTCTTCTTTCAAATTCTCTAAAGATAAAACAATGTGCCAGAGCCACGTATGAATAAGTGACCACTGCTGCTCCTAGGACAAGATATGCTACCAGCATAGCAACGAACTGCCATGATTTTGGCCCAGCAGTTTTGGGGATGCCTAAAACAGTCAAAGAAATCCCATGTTCCATCATGTGAAATCATTAGCTCCATTTGTGATGGAGAACAACAAGGCAGTGGAAAAGCAGACATGCCTCCAAATTGCACATTTTGATTCTTAATGTCTCCATGTATTCTTTAGATGTCAGTCTTGAACTATGATAACTATGATATGAACTGATATGGCTGTAAGATGAATGCTTGTTCCCTTGAATGCAAGACAGAAGAATTAAGATTATGTAGGCTACTGCTTAGATCCAAATTTTAGAAATCCTTTCTGATAAAAGTTTTTTTATTTTATTCCCACCGACAAGGATCCCAAAAAACAAAAGAGATGACTCCAGTCAATAAGGAGATTAAACCCGGTCCTGGAGGATCCGAAGAAAGCCTGGAATCCTGCAGCGTTCACTTCTAGATTCCTTTAACTTTGGATGAAAACATCTATTTTTTTCACCTAAATCATATTGATAGATGGTCCATGTCTTTTTAACCTTATCAGAATTAAAAAATATATTGTGCAACAGTGCTTTGATACCTGCAAGGTTCACTGGTACGTGCAGCAGTTGTTAGTCCTATCCTGACAGCTGCTTCTACTTTGAACATTAAAGCCGCTACATGACTGCATGTTTCCCCGAGACTGAATTTAAAAGAAGAACGGTGTGACATTCTGTTTTGTACCAGAGACCAAATGCCATTAAAATGATTGTTTCTGTACTACTAAAATTGTACAACAGCGACTACATTTCAAAAAATAAATAAGGACGCTGATCTATGAAGATTTACCCAGTTTTGCAGTTGCAGTGAGCATTGAGGATTTCGCCGTTCTCTTTAGCGATTACCCACGGGAGATGTGAATCATGCTGAGACCCTGCTTGGCCAGGTCAGACCTCTGCTTTCAAGAGGACCACAGCTTTCTGTTCCGTAGAAGACATTGGCCCAACTTTTCTTGAAATAAAGCAATCACAGGCCTCCAGACTTTTTAAAGCCTTTAATTTGTCATGAGTAAATGGTCCAGGGCTTTCTATTAAGTAGGAATAAATGTCTCCCCAGTAGATTTGTGGCCAAGACACCGGCGAATCGGACCAACGTTTTTGATCATCCCAGATTTCTTATGGGCTTTGAATAATCTCGATTTTGTCATTTATGCAGATTTAAGCTTCTCTGTAAAGCTTTTCCTGTATATATATATATATATATATATATATATATATATATATATATATATATATATATATATATATATATATATATATATATATATATATATATATATATATATATATATATATATATATATACGGGGCGACTGTGGGTCAGGAGTGAGGAGTTTGTCTTGTAACTGGAGGTGCCGGTTCGAGCCCCCGCTCCGACTGTCTCAGTTGAGGTGTCCTTGGGCAAGACACTTCACCCTTCTGCCTACTGGTGGTGATCAGAGGGCCCGATGGCGCTAGTGTTCAGCAGCCTCGCTTCTGTCAGTGTGCCCCAGGGCAGCTGTGGCTACCATGTAGCTTGCCATCACCAGTGTGTGAATGGGTGAATGACTGAATGTAGTGTGAAGCGCTTTGGGGTCCTCAAGGACTAAATAAAGCGCTATACATGTACAGGCCATTTACCATATTGGGGATTTCGCCCGCTATCTCTTGTTAGAAAACAAAAACATTTGTTGCCTCAGTCCGAGTGTGCCACACGGACTGAAATAATATGAAAAAAAACAATGATACCTACACATGTAGACAGCACTATTACAGCACATCAGTAATTTTGTCTTTTTTTTCAGGAATTAAGTTTTTATTAATGAGCTAAAACTGTCAGTTACTCAAGTTGTGAGTCACCTTTCACTAAGCAGACTTATTCTCTTTCCTCTAAATTTTTCCTTCTTTAAGTTTTATCTTTGTAACTATTCCTGAGTTCATACAGATATTACATGTGCTGTTTTACCATTTTTAAATCACTACAGCAGCAGTTATTTTCCTGTGTAGCAAAACCTGTTCAGCTAACATGGCAGGTTTTATTATAACACAGTTTTGCATTAATGAAAGGACTAAATAGGAAAAGAACAGAATCCCGGCAGAAAGTATAAAACATTGAAGGAAAGACTGAAATATGATAATATGTGCTAATTTTGTGTTAATTCTAACTTTGAAGTTTAGAGTTCCTCAGCACCTCTGCTCAGAGCTGATTTGTAGAGCTATATGACAGTTTCTGTCTGTGCCTTATCTCCTGCACACCATTCCACCTTCACTCAACCTCCTCACCTCGATCCCAACCTGCTTCTACTTTTTGTCAACCGTCCTAACAGAATATTGAAATGTTACAGAAAAATAGATTTTCAAACTCAGAATCTTTCCTGTATTGTTGCTTGTAACAGAATTATTGGTTTAACTCAGAACAGCTACAGCTACTTAAGCTGTGTTGCTCTTTTTGATGTGGAAGAGATAAAGGCTGCAGTGCCATCTATAGAATGATGATTTTATCTGTTATAAAATGGAAGCTTTAGGCTTATTTTGACCAAACGTTCATCAGTTAAACCTACAGCTGTATCCAAAACTTCATCATAGAAATGCATCTGCCATAAATGTGATTTTCAATAGGATCAAATGAATTACAAGTCAATCAATATCATTTAGTGACAATGTGGGTCATCTCAGTTTTTTGTCATTTGACATAGGGCGTCTTGTCATGCCTGGAAAATACAAATTATATGCAAAGAGGTGTAGCTGAGAGTAGGGCTGTGAGGGTGGAGGCGGATGATTGACACTCTGAGCTGATGTAGCTACAAGGTAGCTGAGCTAACCATAAGCTAACTGAAGCTAACGGAGATTAGCGGGCGCTTTTAGCCAGAAAACCACGATTGATAAACTCTGCTACCACTCTGCCTTCTAGACAGTCAATAATTTTGTAAAATAAAATCATGACGCCTTGTTGGTCCATAACTTTCCAAAGGTATATGTGTATTTTAGTTAAAACAAGTTTTAATAACAAATGTGTAAAGAAGAAATATGATCTTTTTTCAACCCATTTTTGACCAAGCAAGTGAATCTTAAATTCACAGCAGAAATATAATTTTACTTACCGAACAAAATGGATCGTCTGTTAGTGCAATCAATACCACAGCAAGCCATTTCTGTCCAATAAGTCCACCATTAACATCCGAACATGAATAAACATTGCGGACATAACTGATGGTCAAGTTCCAAGAAACAAAATGATAGCCAAAACGTTTTACTTTGAGTCCGAGGCTGCAGCCTTCCCTGGAGCAAGCAGGGGGGAGCAAGCTGCTAGCCACCAGCGCTAGCGCTGACGGCTCATCTGAGGCATGTCAATCAAAAGGAGAAGGCCCTTATTTTTCATAATTTCAAGTTGTGTCCAAATTTTCAATGTATAAAAGAAGAGCACCCAGGGACATGCACCTTTTAACCATTATGCCTATTGGGCTTAGCACTGCCCGCTATCAGTGAAGCACAGTACTTTTTGCCTCACCCTGTGCATTTTCACTGCGCGTTCAAGGCAAATCAGTTAGACGAAATACTCAAACTCAGTAAATATATTAGAATGTGGAACGTTAGCATGTGTAGTACATGTGTAATCAAACATGTATATTGGCGACATAAAGACAGACCGCAATAGACATGAAGCGACTGTCTGTATCATTCAGTGTGTGTGACAGCCTCACCAGAGAAATAATGCGCACAAATAATGACACCAAAGCATCAAAAACGCGCAGCACGCCAAAGTTTGACCCTTGAACATTCGCAGCTAGACGCGCTTCCAAAACGAATTGGACGTGTGTCAAAATATACCATTTTAACACGTGTCAAGCCAGAAATACGCAATTTGTGGGAGGAGCTAGTGCCAGACGGTGTTTTTGCAAGATGGCAGCTGTCGATCTAGCGTTGGAAGAGAGCGTCTTCATTCTCTATTTACTGTGGAGAGTACCCTGCGCAGGTTCGCAGGGTCAGTAACATGAAAACTTTCAAAGTGAAATGAACTTACCAGGTTGCCCTACTGTATCTCCTCACTTATATTCCTCCAAGCAAGGTCCTTTTTATTCCTGTCCCTGTAGAAAAAGCAGCTGATGTCGTATAGCTCCGGGTGATTAGCCACAGCGTTGAATAATCTGTCCTCCATGTTGAATGAAAAACTTTGCCGGACCTGATGAACTGGGTCACACCATCACTTAACATCACGTCACCAGGCTCCTGATTGGTCGCTGAAGTTCAGATTTTTCAACTTCAGCAGCAGACACAAAAACACCCGTCACGCACGAATGCATAAAATGCACCACATAAAATGACGCACGTATTTCCTGACGAGCGTCAAACACAGGCAGAAATGTGTTTCCGCGACGCAGAAATCCTGACGCGTGTCAGCGCGCTTCTGCATTGACTTTACATGTAAACCTGACGCCGTTGACGCTTTAAACACGTTCGGTGTGAATGCACCGTAAGAAACATATTTAGTGCAGAAAACGTTAATGTGGTTAACATCCATTTATTCCCATTTTTATTCCAAATTTTAATGTTTATTTTTCATCTTTGTATCCTCATACATTTAAAAGTGTGAAGATTCAACTGTGAGAAGATATATACTTCCAAAAGCTTTGTGGTGTGTCCGTCCTTCTGTGACTCAGGGGCAACCTTGACTGAGCAGTTCCTCTCTGCTGCACATCACAGACTCCCACTGGACGCTTACTATTCTGTCTTCCCCCCATGCTCTATTTCGCCTACAAATGTGAATACTCTCTCCCTCTGTATCACTTAGTGACAGGTTCTGTTTTGTCTGAGTGTGCAGCAAGTTTGTTTCATCATTTACCTGATCTCTGCTGTTCTGCATGAATGACTGGATGTGTGTCTGTGTGCTCTAAAATTAAATAGACTTTCCCAGAAATGTAATAGTCTTTATTTCAGCAAATACTTTTACTCAATTTTAGATCCCTCCAAGTACTTGGTGGAGCACCTGTGCATTTGTACACGGTGAAGCAGGAGGTTACTTTTGAAGAGAGTAGATTTAATGTTGGATATTTTGAATAGCTCTCAGTCTTCAACACCTTTTTTGTCCTACAGGCTTGGTTGACATTTAATTTTTTTATTCTTGTGACCAATGGATGAAGAAAGGTCCATTTGCAATTACAGTCAAGTCAGTGCAGTGGTGTGTGCTGTGATGTTAGGATGTTGAAAAGGACTCTTTGATGTTCTATTTGCACACTGGAGTGCACACACAAACCAAAGGGAAGTACAGTCTAAAAACTTTTAAAACAAAGACATTATTATTTTTATTTCCAAAGAACTGCACCGCTTAGGCCTAAAAGCCACTGTGAAATCACAGCTGTAACCCAGCGATTTGTCACTGTTAGTCAGGATATGTGAACATTTAATTTAATCCATTTAAAGCTGTATCAAGCAGCTGCCATGGGAGCCTCTTGGTAATGGTTTTAACATAATTATTTGCTTTTACTGTTTCAGCCAGATAAATATTTGAGTCCACAAGTGAAATAACTCCTTGTCTGTCAAGCGTAGTGGAACCACAGCAACCTCAGATATGAACACTGAAATACACATGAGTTCCTGGAAAATATACTGTTCTGGTCATAAGTTTACATACACTCATGATCATCATAATAGTTTTTGCCTTTTTATATGCAATCTTTTTCAAGTGATGATATAAAAAACATAGATTAGGAAAAACATGACTACTGACAGGTAAAACAGAATCTTTTAGCAATGCTACCTTTAGCAAACAGTTCAAAAAGGGGATTAAAAGTCTCACATTAATACAACACATGACAATGATTGTTTTCAAGCTTCTGTCTGGGGCCCTTAAAAGACACCCAGTCCCCAACGTGAAGACATACAAGCAAAGAAAAACACAAGGGCATCTGCAATACTTCTTTAGTTGTACATCACGGTGACTTGTGCACAGAGCCTTTCAGGGCCAGATGTTGTTTATCTAATCTTCCCAATTCTGATACACCACTCCAGCGTTATACATGACACACTAAAGTAACACAGCAACACTTCAGCATTGCTTTTTGTTTTCACTCTCACCTTATACACCTCTATATCCTATCAACCTCTCTGACTCTCCCTCCAGCCCCTCCACACCTCCCCTTTCTCATTTTGTTCCTTGCTGGAGACTCATTAAGGGCTTACCCTGTACAAATGCCTGGCTTGAGACACTGCCAAATGAGGTGGACAGGTGAACTGTAGTTAAGTAGAGCTACCACCAAGGGGCGGTGGTGTGCCACAAACCATTGTCCTTAGAGACCTATTATTTCTTAAACTTGGAGCTGAAATTATGTCCACTCAGAATCATTTGGGGAAGCTTATATATGAGAGAAAGTAAGGGTGGAAGCTGTAAGGAGTAAAATCCAACTTCACTAGATGTAACGAGGGAGCAAAGAATGGGACAGATGGTAGACAGATGGAGAAGGGAGGAAAGAGAAGAGAAACATTGCGAGAGAGGAGAAAGGGCAGGATCGGGGGTGAATCCATCAGCCCCTTCCTGTGAGGCGTGACAGATCGCAGGACAGATAGATGGATGCCTTTAGGTGTGCCTGCTGAGTGGTAGAGCAGCTGGCTGTTGACGCCGCCATTTTTTGTTGGATTCTTGTGGATGCTGTGCGCACTTTCGTTAACCCTCAGTCACCCTTGGCTAATCACACCCGTGAAAAATCTTGTTTAAAATTCACAGCATGTTCCATGAATGGGAGGGAAGTGGGAGGACCAGGCAGCAGTGCAGACAACCACAACATTGTTTAAAACAGGATTGATGCTGTTGTCACTCTGGGCTGTTTTAGGGCTTCACCCTAGCAGCTACCTGAAAAGGAAGTGTATGCAACTGTAGCTTTCTCTGTGCAGCATCATAGAAGCTGAGTCCACTGGGTGAAGCAAGAGTGACTATTCAATGCCGGACTGAGTGACCAGAGACTCAGTGGACTGGATGGAGAGACAGAGGAAGAAGAGTTGGTGGTTGAATGTTGCACAGGTCGTGCCTGAAGGCCGAGAGCCAATATCTGTCACTGTGGCATTATTTATACTCTCTATTCATTGGCACACACCCTCGGGACTGCTGTTATTAGACGCAGCCCAATTAAGCCTGCAGTGAGCTAACGATGCAGAGGAAGGGTCTGTCACATAAGCAAGGAAACTAGGCGGGCCTAGGCAGTGCTTCCATCAAGCCCTTTTTCTTGGTGTAGGGGGACATGGAGCAGATCAGAACAATGTGATGGGAAAGTATATCTTACAAAAGATAGCTGCAGTGAATTGGGTTTTTACTTTGATTCACTTATAAAATGTCAGATGAAAAGATTAGTGTTCATCTTTTGAGAATTGTTAGAAATTATATTAAAAGATTTAAGGTGATGCAAACTACGGTTTGGACCCAATTATATTTTCCTCCCACCTAGACACTGGAATTTATGAGAATTAATGCTCCTTGTCATTACCATGAATATGTGTAAAGGTGCGTTTGTTAGTTATTTTTATCAAATTGCATATAATCATACAAAGCCTCAAAGGGTTTGACACTTTTAGTGCTTAAGTAAAATTGCTTTGAAAAAATCATTTTAATAGGAAACACAGAGGTATTTTTCTGTTGCTCTCTTTTATCTTCCCAGAAGGATGCATTGTGAATGAGTAAAAGTGTATTATTAGGTAATGTGCTTTCAATTTAAAATGGGGTTTAGAAGAGAAAATACCCCTGAAAAATAACTACAAATGTTTTTCCAGCAGAATCCTACATATTCAGGAGTCAACTCCTCTAAGTCTAAGGGCACGGTTCTCAACCGGAAAAAGGTGGATTACTTCGGAGAGTCAGAGATGATCTTTTCCTCTAGAGTAGAAGTTCAAGTATTTTGGTATCTTGTTCACGAGAGATTGAAAATTGAGTGGGCAATTGATAGACAGATTGCAGTCTCAGCTGCAGTAATGCATGTGCTATCCCAGTCTGTTATCTCATGAAGAGATAACTGAGACAAAAAGGAATGCTCTTGATTTACTGCACGGTATAGTTACTGACCCTCAGCTATGTTTATGACTGAGAGAATGAGCTACTGGAACGGGCAGATAGAATGAAATGATGGGGGTGTGGGCTTAGAACATCTGGTCAGGATGCTTCCTTGGGTCACACTCTTTGTAAGGTAGGGCAGACTCAGCCTTTATTGGAGGAACTTACTATCACTTTTGGCCTGGGAACATCTTGGATCCCCCAGAATAAACTGTACACTGTTGCTGATGGACCTGTTACCTGGTCTCAGATAAGTGCCATACAAATGAACAACGGATAGGTTAGGACCTGGTAGTAAGCTCAGTTAACTGTTTAAATCAGATTGTGGCTGTTACTGTGTAGAATTTAGCATGATCATAATTTGCTTGGATACATTTTCTCTCGGTATTCCACTTCTGTCCTCCATCCATAGCACCTCCTGCTGATAGCTGACTCTAAACCCAGGACTCGCCGAGGAGTGCTCCACTACACCCCGAACCCACGGAACGAGCCCTTGGCGCCGACTACACATCGCTGCAGTCCTGGGGAAGCTAATCTGCCCAACATCCAGCAGGTCCTGGACGGTGAAAGATCCTCTGCCCAGCATCAACTTGTTGACCAGCCGCCCACCACACTCATCATTGGAGACTCTATTATCAGGAATGTAAGGATGAGAGGAGCCCTCACTCTGTGTTTACCTGGAGCCACCATAAAGGATATTGCTGAATAGATCCTGGACCATATCCAACATCACCCATCTGTGAGTAGAGTTATTATTCACGCTGGAACCAATGACATTCGTAAACAGCAATCTGAGCTCCTGAAGCTGGATTTTATTCATTTGTTTAATCTTTTGAAATACACACGTGTCTGTTTTTATTTCTGGCCCCACCCCCACTGTTGGCAGAGGTATTGGTCGTTTTAGCAGGCTTTTATCTTTGAACACTTGGCTTTCCTCTGTCACCATGATGCACAATATTAGTTTTATAGACAATTTTAACATTTTCTGGGGCAGGAGTCAGTTGTTTGGACCAGATGGACTACATCTCAACAGACAGGGTGCCCACATGCTGGCAATAACCCTGGGATGCCCTCACCCCCCCCCTGTCTACCACACCAGCCCCAGCTGCTCCTGCCCTCTCTGCCCCTTCCGCCACATCCTGATGTGCAGCTGTTCCCTGCTCCTATGAACTCAGTTCTGATTTTAACAGTAACTCACATTTCGGACTTGGACCTTGTTTTACATCATTCATACCTGTTATTATCAGCAGAGAGCGGAAAAATAATATAAAACATAGCAAATGCAACCCTAATAATCTCAAACAGTTACCAAAAGTCCTACCTCCAGTAAACCATACAGTCACTCGATCTCCAATCACCATTAATATGGCACTTCTAAATGTTCGCTCTCTGCTGAATAAAACTTTTATAATAAATGACCTAATTTTAGACCATAATATTAATTGTTTATTTTTAACGGAAACATGGCTGAGTACAGATGCCCCCATTGTTCTTACAGAGGCCTCCCCACCAAATTTTAACTTCACTTATTCCACGAGGAGTTGCAAAAGGGGAAGCGGAGCTGCTTTTATTAGTTCATCAATGCTTTCTGCCAAACCTGTTTTGTTTGATAATTTTAGCACTTTTGAATATACTGCGTCTGTTTTTAGCACTCCTCAGATTTTATGTGTCACAGTTTATAGGCCTCCTAAAAAGAGTGCACTTTTTATTCAAGAATTTTCAGAGTTTTTATCAATTTTGCACAACTCTTATGAACGAATAATTTTAGCTGGTGATTTTAATCTACATATAGATAACATCTTAGATCCTTTATCAACAGAATTTTTAAATATTTTGAACTATATGGATTTTAGTCAACATGTCACGCAGCCAACTCACAACAGAGGACACACCCTGGACTTGGTCATCACGTATGGCCTGTCCACCAGTGTGTCCTCTGTTGTTGACTTGGCTGTCTCTGACCATTACTGTGTGTTTTTAATATCACCAGTTTTATCCAGAAGGAGACCTCTGTGAGAACTCCCAGGAAGCGCCATCTAACCCCTGAAGTGGCTGCAGGTTTTCTGGAAATTTTTTAAAAGAATCCTCCTATTGTTTTACCTGCCCCCTGTGATTTTATTGTTAATAATTTTAACAGAAGGCTTCAATCCGCTTTTGACCTGCTGGCTCCATTTAAAGTTATAAACACACACTTAAAAACAACAACACCGTGGAGAAACGAAGACCTTAAGAGATTAAAAAGGAGCTGCAGGGTGGCAGAGAGAAAATGGAGGAGAAATAAAATCACAATAAATCATCAAATGTACATCGAACGTCTCAAATCATATAACAATGCAGTAAGAAATTCCAGAAATGCATACTTTTCCAGAATCATCTCACAACATAAAAATAATCCCAAAATTCTGTTTTCCACTATAGACAACATTTTTAACTGTACTACTAATGCATATCAGAAAACCCCCTCAAATGCTCTTTGTGAGGAGTTTGCAGACCACTTCAGAGGGAAGGTAGACACCATCAGATGTAATATTTTATCTTCTCAGTGTAACATGGTTTTAGACAAATCTGATTGTGTGTCTCTACCAGAGGAAATGCTGGACAGTTTTGTCCTGGTAGAAGCTGGGACTCTTGATAAAGTTTTCTCCTCAGTGAGGCCCACCACATGTGTTTTGGACCTGATTCCCAGTTCCTTCTTTAAGCAATTTTATGAATCTTTTAGAGATGAGATTTTAACCGTGATGAATTGCTCCCTTCAGACGGGGGTCTTTCCTGCCGCTTTTAAAGGGGCGGTAGTGAGGCCCCTGCTGAATAAGAGCAATTTAGATTTTAATGATTTAAACAACTTCCGACCAGTATCTAACTTACTATTTTTAAGCAAAGTTTTAATTCAACGTAATAATTTTATTAACGCTCATAATGTCCTAGAGAAATTTCAGTCTGGTTTTACGGTGAACCACAGCACAGAGACGGCTCTTTTAAAGATTTTAAATGATTTTAGATTAAATTATGATGCTCAGAAGGTGACAGTGTTGGTTCTACTGGATCTAAGCGCTGCCTTTGATACAGTGGACCACACTATTCTTTTAACTCGTTTAAAACAGATCGGCCTCTCTGGTGCTGTTCATAAATGGTTTACATCCTATCTCACAGACAGGACTTTAATGGTAAGCTTAGATACCTGCTCCTCTAAGGTCCACAAGATCACATGTGGTGTGCCCCAGGGTTCAATTTTAGGCCCAGTGCTTTTTAACCTCTACATGCTCCCTCTTGGCAGTGCCATCAGAAGACATGGAGTTAACTTTCACAGTTATGCTGATGATACACAGCTGTACATCTCCATGTCTCCCGATGAAACACGGCCAATGGATGCACTTTTTATCTGCATTTTAGACATTAAATCCTGGATGGCAGAAAACTTTCTCCAGCTCAACCAGGACAAAACTGAAGTTTTAGTCATCGGTCCTGAGGCTCAGAGAGAGAAACTTCTACTAAAACTACAATCACTGTCTTTTAATCCTTCTTTACAAGTGAAGAACCTGGTCGTGATTTTTGCCTCTGAGCTGACTTTTATTCCTCACATAAAAAATATAACTAAAATAGGTTTTTATCACTTTGAGAACATCGCCAGAGTCCGCCCCATTCTCTCTCGAGCCAACACGGAGACGCTGATGCATGATTTTATCACCAGTAGGATTGATTACTGTAATGCCCTGTTTTCTGGTCTTCCCAAAAAGACTACCTCAAGTTTACAGCTTTTACAGAATTCAGCAGCACGGGTCCTGACGAAGACCAGGAGGTGGGAACACATTACACCTGTCTTAGAATCACTGCCTTGGCTCCCCGTATGTTTAAGGATCGATTTTAAGATTCTTTTAATAATTTTTAAGTGTCTTAATGGTCTTGGGCCTCCTTATCTCTCAGAGCTCCTTTTACCGTATGAACCTTCGCGGTCTCTGCGCTCCTCTGGCAGCCGTCTCCTTGTCACCCCAAAAGTCAGGACACACACTCATGGTGAGGCGTCTTTCTGTTATTATGGCCCTCACCTCATGAACACGCTGCCAGAGAACCTCAGGGCCGCAGAGAACGTTCATGTTTTTAAGAGCAGGCTCAAGACTCACCTTTTTAACATAGCTTTTAACTGATTATTATTTATTAAATCCGTTTAATTGCTCTGCATGTTTTATTTGATTGAATTCTTTTTAGTTTAGCTTTTAGCTGGCTATTTATCAATTATTGTTTATCTGCTTTGCATTTTTATTTGGTCATATCTTATAATTGTTTTAATTTTAAAACTTTAACTTATTTTAGTTTTCCTTCCAGTGTTTCCTCTGTGGGAGCCCTCTGCCTCGGGGGCGGTGGTCGGCTGTGGCTGCCTTGGTGCTCTCCAGGTGGTGCTTGGGGGGGTATAGCTGTGGTGATGTTTTTTACTTTTGGGTTTTGGGAAGGGGGGGTTGTGGGTAATTTTTAATCCGTAAAGCACTTTGAGAAGCTTTGTTTTGGTTTGAAAAGCGCTTTATAAATAAAGTTTGATTTGATTTGATTTGAAATGAAACTTAAATGTGAGTATGCTCTTGTTTGTCTCTGTGTTGGCCCTGTGATGGAGTGGAAAACCAAACAAGATGTGTTCACCTCCCCCTCCCCCCCACCCCCACCAATACAGAAAATTATTGAGTAATCATCAGATTTAGGGGCCAGTCATAACTTAAAGCTGAAACACATTAATGGCACCCAACTCTCAGGAAAAACCTTGTTTTTTTCCTGCTCAGTATCTTTTTTATGTTCTCTGTCCCTCTGCTACATGACTTCAGGTTTAAGAACCACCTCAGATCAGGTGGAACACATACAGGTTGTTTGGCTAGAGGTGAGGTGAATCACAGTGTCAGCACTTCTTTGATTCAGAGCCTATATGCCTAAAGTGTGTCTTTGGTTGATTAGACACATTGACTAGCCTGTCAGCCTGCTGGAGGGATTGCTCTTTACAGCAGTCTTTGCCACCTCTTCTCCTCCAGCTCACCAGTGATCTTTGCTGGAGGCTAAAAGGTATAAGCAACCCTGGTAATAGGTGCTATATGTTTGACAAATTTAAGACAAGGACATAGACCATATCTTATCTATCATATCATATCTCTACATATCCTTAATCCCTCTTGCCACCCTGCTGGAAGTAAACTTTTGTCTTTTTACCTTTGAGTCTTACCCACAATATATGCTTTTTGAAGGTTAAAGACTAAACAAGAGGACTATCCAAAGCAATAACAATCCCATTTAAATGCTAAATAGAAAGTCATTTTCCTTGATTGCTTCAGACTGCTATTTGTCTCTCACTGATTCCATCCTTTCAGACTATCCACTCTTCCCCTCCTTCCTTTAACTATCTCTGGTAAGCTTATGTGATCTTATTGATGAGTACCCGACTCTAGAGATTCTTTTGGCTGATTATGCAATTTTCTCTCCAGTCTAATCCAGTTAATGATCCAGGGATTTCATATTTATTAGGCACCATACTGTCATTTATCATTTCGCGACTCATAAATAGCAATATTGGCTCTGAGCAAATGAGAGGAAATGGAAAGGTAGGACTCTCTTTCAGGAAGTTTGTAAAAAATATCAACCCCACATACTTAACCCATAGCAGACACATGTTTCTCTAAATCACTAACCTGATTCTCGGACAAAATATTTTTTTTGTTCTAAATAGTTAATTCAACAAAAGCTGTACATCCTTTTTTATTCAGTCAAAGGTATATTTTTACCACTCCAGTGCATTTCCAAAAGACATAACTGTATTGTGTTTTTGTGGTTTACAGGCCAGTGTATTCTAAAGCAGGATAGTTAACAACCTTGCATCTAAAATGCATTATTTACTTTCAAGGCACTTTTGATAAAAAGTCTTTGAGTGGTTAGTTAACGTGAAATATGGCACACACTGAACAAAAAAGTTGTAAATTTAGTTTAATGTAACATATCAAAGCAAGAAAAATGCATATTACTTATCAGCTTAATCATGTTCTGGTCCATTTGTGGCTCTAGCCAGTCCAAGATGTCAGGGGGACAAGTGTGGTACATTATGAACAAGCCGCTAGTCCAAAAAGGACCAACACATACTACAGATCAGTTTACCCTGAGAACCCTTGGAGAAGGTTTAGGCAAGCAATAA
The DNA here is from genome assembly GCA_963556495.2 of Valencia hispanica. Classification (NCBI taxonomy): domain Eukaryota; kingdom Metazoa; phylum Chordata; class Actinopteri; order Cyprinodontiformes; family Valenciidae; genus Valencia; species Valencia hispanica. The sequence continues at coordinate 26,629,231 of OY747702.1, forward strand.
GGGAATATTCTAACTTTATAAGCTAGACTTGCAGAGCTGAGACTTTCTTCCTTTGATGGGACAATGCAAATATATACTAATAGTACTTAACTACTAACTTATTTTCTTAAAAGAAAATTCTAACACATTTTCCCCGCTCAGTGACACACCCGCTGAGAAGCCGACCCTGGTAATTGGCAGCTCCATAGTCAGAAACGTGGCATTAGAGACACCATTGACCATAGTCAAATGCTTGCCAGGGGCCAGAACGGGCGACATCAAATCCTACATGAAACTGCTGGCTAAAGATAAGCGTAAATACATTAAGATTGTTATTCAAGCTGGCGGTAATGACACCCGGTTACGCCAATCGGAGGTCATAAAAATGTGTGTCGCTTCGGTGTCTAAGTTTGCCAAAACAATGTCAGACTCTGTCATCTTTTCTGGTCCCCTGCCTGATCGGACCAGTGAAGACATGTTTAGCCGCATGCTGTCATTCCATCAATGGTTGTCTAGGTGGTGTCCTGCAAACGATGTGGGCTACCACCCACATAACCCGGTCCTGTCGGACCACTTCTTGATAACTTTTGAATTTACTTTAACTGACCATCTTAAATCTGAAAGAAAGTTTCATTATAGTAGAGCTTTATCAGGCAATGCTGTAACAATTTTTAAAGAATCTGTCCCATTTTTACTTTCCTTATTGTCTCAGAGTAACAGAGTGGATGGCAGCAATTCTATCTTTAACCCTTAAGAAATTGATGGTCTGGCTCACAGCGTTATGTCCTCATTGTGTTTGGCATTAGATAGTGTAGCCCCCTTAAAAAAGAAAGTGGCTAGCCATATGAGGCTGACTCCTTGGTTTAACCTAGAGTTGCGTACTTTAAAGCAGAATACTAGGAAGTTGGAGAGTAAATGGCGCTCTACACATCTAGAGGATTTCTATTTAACGTGGAATAATAGCCTACTGCTGTATAAAAAGACCCTTCGACAAGCTAGAACAGCATATTTTTCATCATTAACAGACGCGAATAAAAACAATCCTAGGTTTCTTTTTCGTACAGTTGCCAAACTTACACAGAGTCATAGCTCTGTTGAGCCAACTATTCCCCCAGCTCTTAGCAGTGATGATTTTATGGGATTCTTCATAAATAAAATTAATTCTATTAAAAATAAAATCATTGGCATCCTCCCAAAAATGATTACTTCTTCTTCAGTAAATGACGCAGCATCAGAAAGAACTGTAGAACCTCATTTGTGCTTATTCAGTCGAGCTTTCGGAATCATCAAAAATATTAGCCTCATCTAAACCTTCAACTTGTATGTTGGACCCAATCCCAACCAAATTATTTAAGGAAGTGTTCCATTTGGTTCCTGGCACCATTTTGGATATAATGAATCTATCCTTAGTAAACGGATACGTACCAAAAGAATTTAAATAGCTGTAATTAAACCTTTACTCAAGAAACTTTCCCTTGATCAAGATGACTAAGTGGATTATAGACCTATATCTAACCTTCCTTTCTTATCCAAAATCCTTGAGAAAATTGTTGCTAATTAAGTCTGTGAGCATCTAAACAGTAACGACCTGTTTGAAGAGTTTCAGTCAGGTTTTAGAGCTCATCATAGCACCGAAACAGCACTGGTGAAGGTTACTAATGATATTCTCATGGCCTCAGATAATGGACTGGTGTCTGTTCTGGTTTTGTTAGATCTCAGTGCGGCTTTTGACACAGTCGATCATAATATTCTCTTAGAAAGGCTTGAACATGTTTCAGGGATCAAAGGAACATCACTAGGCTGGTTTAAATCATATTTGTCTCACAGATTCCAGTTTGTTTATTTAAATGATCAATCTTATTCACTCTCAAGGGTTACTTGTGGAGTTCCACAGGGTTCTTTGCTTGGACCAATTCTTTTCACCAAGCTTATAGTTAGAGTGGCTAAGGTCATCCTGAGCTAGCTCTGTAGTTATGCTGCTATAGGCTTAGACTGCTGGAGGACCGACTTACCAATTTTCTTCACTCTGCTACTTCCTTTTCTACTACTACTCTCCAGTTGTATTACAGTACATTCGGTTATTTCGACTGTTAACTTTGTGTTCTCTAAGTGTTTTTCTCTCCATAGAAGATATACCTGGTCTGGTATCCTGCTTGGCTGCAATGCCCTTTTGGATGGGGGGCATTGACTGGGATGGTGCTCCAGTAACTGAACATCCACTGTGTCCTGTTATCAACGTTTTACTTTCTGTAACATAGAGAGTACTCTTATATCAGATCTTCTGTTCCTTCTCTGTCTCTGCTCTGTCTTCTCAAACCCCCAGACGGTCGTGGCAGATGGCCGCTCCTACTGAGCCTGGTTCTGTTGGAGATTTCTTCCTGTTAAAGGGGAGTTTTTCCTCTCCACCGTCGCTACATTCTTGCTCAGTATGAGGGATTGCTGAATGATTGCTGTGGTTGGAAAGTCTGCATCAACGGGGCCCAACCTCATGCCAATGACTGACCCAATCTGCTGGGATTCCTTAAATAGGAAACTTTTTAACTGATTGGAATGTTTGTATAAACGTATTGAAATGACTTCTTGTTAAGTGCCTTGAGATGACATCTGTTGTGAATTGGCGCTATATAAATAAACTGAAATGAATTGAATCAAATCTTACTTTTATTTAAATTAATTTGACATTGTCATTGAAGGAAACTATAAATCAAATCAACATTTTAGCAAGCTTTTAAATGGCTTGGAAGTCTTTTTTATCTGAGCAGTAAAATATTTTCAAAATGATCCTGTCTGCACAGCTGTGGAAGCATTAAGTCCACCCTATGATTCAACATCATTTGAACATCATTTTTGTATATCAGTCTGTATTGTGAAAGAATTTTGGCCATGTTCTTTTTTACGCTGTCTCAGTTTGAGTTTTGCAGATATTTGTTTAGGCACACCTCTTATTAATTTCTGCCACTGTATTTTAGTTGGGTTCAGGTCTTGATTTTGAATTATCATTGCGACTGCTTGATTCTTTCCTTTTGCATTCTCTTGTAGATTTGCTGCTCTGTTTGGAAACATCATCTTGTTACATTATCCAAATCAGTCTGAGCTTCAACCTTCAGACACAGCCCCAGATTTTTCACATGTTTTTTATGTAAAAGGAGATTTGTCCTTCTTCTTCTTGTGGTTGTAACTTGAATACAGAAAGTGGGCAATTTAATCTCAAAAGAGAACATTTTTAAGTTGTTTGTCATAGTCCCGTTCTAATATTTCTCTTTAGCTTTGATTAAAGCACACACACTCACCGTAGCATTGCTTTAATGCGCTTCTGCAATGTCACATCATTTATTTCCATCCAGAGTTGCATTCATTTTTTGCAACTCTGCATGAAAGATGAGAGGAGAATCATTCCGCTGGACAAAGTCTTCCCCAGCACATTTTGAAAATGTTCAATGAGGTTAAAGTGCCCCTGGCATGAAATTCCCCACGACGTTTGGGCCCTTTTTAGTCACACTCTAAGTACCTTAATACTGTATCAAAGGATCGTTAGCCGTAGCTCAGCCTTGTTGTAGAATTGCAGCCCCTACTAGGTGGCCCTTCTTTTACCATTAGCAGAGAACGACCGAGTTTTGGTGGGCGGGGCCCAGGCCATGCGCCTCTATTGTCAATTGAGTCTCTAACGTCCGCATCTGATGAAACATAGACAGACATGCATTTGTGCACCACAAATTGCCAAAATTCCAATATTACCCTATGTATGAAATGTAATTGGGTTTAGGCCTAATTATATTGTGTGTTGAACAATAATCTGTTTACAAATTACAGGCCTAATAAAATATTTGATCATCCATCCACACATCCATCCGTCCTCATTACGTCTCTAGCTTCACCACGACAGTAATGGCTCAGTTATCGACTACTGTTATGGCGTTTCAATTTGATCCGGAATCTGATCCAGACGGCGAGGCACCTGAGGAGGAACCAGAAATGTAGAGCACGTCTTCCACAGGTGGTCCAGACAGACGTGCTGCACGGAGGGAAGGGGCTGTGTGTGTGTATGTGTGTTCCTGTATTGCTATCCTATTTAGGACCTTTTCTGGCATGTGCGTGTGTGTGTGTGTGTGTGTGTGTGTGTGCGTGTGTGTGTGTGTGCGAGAGACGCGTGAGTGACAGAGACGAAAAGAGAGCAGGGAATGAATGCGCTGCATGTTTTAAATAGCGTAAAAAAGAAAAACAAAACGCAATATGTGACGGTCGTTGTTGTTGTTTTTTTTGGTCGGTGTTGAATCTGTGGCGGTCGGGGTTTAATCTGTGGCACACAGCCGCAAATTTGTCTATATATGTGTGAAACACTGGTATAAAACAGCTGAAGGACATTAGTGCGGAAATATAGGCTACTTACTTGTATAGGGATATTTGCTGGTTCACGGAGAGTTGGTATTGATCCTGGTAAAAGTTTAAGACGATCTGCGAATCCACTGCTGTATTGTCCCAAGTTAATAAAACATTCGTCAGAGAAATGTTTGCCACAAACGACCACGGGGTTTGGGAGTCGGTCGGGTACATTCCCTGCATAAATAAAGTCCATCCACAAGCTTTTCAGTGGGAAGGAAGTGGGGAGGACAGTGTCGATGTGGTCTGGACTCCATGCTGTCGGTTTGTTGTTTGCTTTTTAACGTGTATAGCTCTCGTTGTTTAGGTTGTAATATGCGTTGCTGGGTGAGGGACTTGGAGAGTGTGGTTCAGAGAAGGGGGTAATTGGCTGGAACTCAGTGACGACATATGCCGAAATGTAAGGTCATATGGCGAACTGCAAAAAAGCCCGTTTCTGAGTGCTAATTTCACTATGTAGGCAGACATACCCGGGGACAAAGGAAACACTAATCAGTCATTTTAACCCCTTAGGGGACATAGGTAGGCTGGGGAAACTAACAAATACGACCATAAAACTCAAAAAATGCAAATTTCATGCCAGGGGCACTTTAAGGTCCTGGTGACCAATTCATGAGTGAAAAACGCAAGGCAAGGCAATTTTATTTGAAAAGCACACTTTCAACAACAAGGTAATTCAAGGTGATTAGGGGGTAAAATAAAATAGCAATAACAAACAAACAATGCATAGCAAGTATGACAAGACAAAGCATGACAAAACATCTGATACATAAACACATTACTCAAAGGCAGCTCTAAGCAGATGGGTTTTTAGCCGTGATTTAAAAGAACTGTGTTTCAGCAGCTCTGCATTTTTCTGGAAGTTTGTTCCAGATTAGAGTATCATAGAAACTGAAAGCTGCTTCTGAAAGGGTGTCTCATCTTCCTTAGATGACTCTTTCATAATATGACCCTGATTAATCCTGCACAGGGAAGAAGAAATTCACTTATGGAATAACCTGCTCATTCAGTATATTCACATAGTTAGCTGACTTCTTTCCTTTGGCTGAACCTAGACCCAACCAACTGTTTCAGCCCCAGATCATAGCACTTCACTCACAGGTTGTATAATAGGCATGAACCATGATGGGTGCATCACTTCATACGCCTCTCTTCTTACACTGATGTACCCATCAATCTGGAACAGTGTAAATCTGGACTCATCAGACAACATGAATTTCCTCCATTGCTCCAAAGTCCAATTGTTTTGCACTTTTACAAATTGAAACCTTTTATTCTGATTAGTCTCTCTGATCAGTGGTTTTCTTTGGACTAAACAGATGTGTAGCCCCAATCACTTGGGTTCCCTTCACATTGTGCATTTGTAAATGCTCATACTTACAGTGTTGAATATAGCCATAGGTTCTGCATTTTTTCTTACAACTGTCATATCCAGAGAGCTGTGTGAGTGTATATGTGTGTCTCTTACTTTTCTTCATTGCAGGGTGTGACTGGCAGGTGCGGTCTCCAGCTGGAGCTCATCAAGCCTAATCCGGAGGAGATTAAAGAAGAGCAGATTTCCTGAGGCACACATAAGTTTTTCTTCTTGCACATGTGGTAATCAGGTTCTCAACTTTATGTTTCGTTATCATAGTCTTCGTACCTACCTTCTCCTTCTCTCCCGCCTCGTCAGTTCCACTTCCCAGTGGATGTCCTGTTTCTGGCTCCTGAGGAGGTGATTATCCTTCTCATTTCCTCTATCTACTTGGAGATCCCTCTTCTGGCTTTCCTCTTTAAGTCTCTTCACCACTCCTCTGGCCACCCTCCTTGAACCACCTACCTGGATCTTGTATCTCTCGCTCACTTGCCTTTACACTAGTGATGGTGAGATGAAGCCCCATGAGGCATGGAACCACTTGAGCCAATTGGTTGAGGGAAGGGTTCATCTCACGGGGCTTCATGTGAACACAAATCCCCCTACTGGCCATGTACATAATCACAGGCAGCTGTAGGTCTTATGGCACATTCACACCGGTCAGGGCGTCCAGGCGTCAAATCCCTCAAACAGACGAAAGATGACGCTTTAAAATTAAAACCCAGCTGCTTGCACACTTTGTAGTCTGCGTCGGCGCGTCGGGGCATCAGCGCATCACGTCATTACGTCAGCGTGCGGGCGTGGATTTGTCTTATGCTAGTTGTTTACAACATGGCGGATCATGTCGAGGGAGTGGCTTGGGTTTATTTAATTAATGAAGCCACACAAGCCAGACAACGTCTTCGTTTGCGACGTGTGTGGGTACACCCCAATCTTCAGAGGCGTTCGGATTTCGGAGAGTTTCACCATTTGCTCCAGGAGTTGCGTATGGATGAGGTTCGGTTTCAGCGCTATTTTCGTCTGTCCCGCGCCCATTTTGATGACCTCCTGACCCGCATCGGTGCTCGCATCACCTACCAGGACACCAACTACAGGGGCTCTATTCCTGCTGAAGCGCGCCTGTCCATCTGTCTTCGGTTAGTGGGTACATTGTGATTCTGGAAATGTTTTTTTTTGTTAACCTACTTAAGCCCAGACATAATATGTTCAAGCTACATGTAGGTACAATGTATGATCGGTCTGTATTCTATTTGGTCTTTTGAATTATTGACATAACAGCAATTTCTCTTATAAGCAATTTGTATAAACGTTTAATCTGATGCTCATGTGCTTATACTATGCATATTAATAAGTCACTGTAAAACCACACTGTCTACTAACCAAATATGCCTTTTTTGCATTTGGTACCAGTTTTTTCCCCCACACATAAAACAGTAAGATTAAAACAGTACACACAGGCAAATAAACAAATTAATTTTCCTATATTAACGTGCAGCCAAATAAAAGCCACAGGTAACAACATAGGTGAATGTATATTTAGTGAACAGATAACCTCACCCCACTGTCATTTCTCATCTCCTGTCCAATATATACTCACACAGCATTTATCTTATATATAAGTAATATACATTACAGTAGATAATAGTAGATTTAATAACTAATCTGGCCCACAAATAGTCTATTCACTATCGTTTTCTCTTTTATGCAGGTTTCTTGCCACTGGGGACAGGACCATAGCCAGCAGCTTCAGAGTGAGCATTTCCACTGTCTCCACCATCATCCCTGATGTGGTGACAGCCATCTGGGATGGTTTACTGGAGGAATTCATGGCTGTGCCAGGAGAAGAGGAGTGGAGGTCCATTGTGGAGGACTTCAAGGAACGGTGGAACTTCCCTCTGTGCTGTGGTGCTGTAGACGGGAAGCACGTCAGCTTAAAGGCACCCCCCAACTCTGGTTCTCTTTTTTTTTATTACAAGGGGCACCATTCCATCGTGCTCCTTGCTGTGGTAGATGCCCGTTACAGGTTCAGGGTGATAGATGTTGGGGGGTATGGCAGAACTAGTGATGGAGGGATCTTGGCCAATTCATCTTTGGTCAGGCTCTGCGTGACGGCACACTTGGTCTGTTTCCAGACCAGCACATGCCCGGAGCTGCACACCGAAGACCCCAGCCCCATGTGTTTGTGGCAGATGAGGCCTTTCCGCTGCGCAGGCATTTGATGCGCCCCTTTCCTGGACGTGGCGGCTTAACCCCTCAGCAGTGTGTCTTTAACTACCGGCTCTCCCGGGCCCGGCTGGTGGTGTAAGATGCATTCGGGATCTGGTCTGCACAGTGGAGAATGTTTCACCACACACTGGAAGTCAACCCCGAAGTTGTGGAGAAGTGTGTGAAGGCGACGTGTGTTCTCCACAACTTCATGAGGGTTTTTGGAGATGGCCAGGTACCTGCAGTGAGGGTAGCTGCCGCTGCTCATGGAGAAAGACCATTTCCAGCTGTGGGGCGAATCAGGGCGAATCAGAGCCAACAACGCGACCAGAGAGGCAGTGGAGACCAGAGAAGTTTTCATGGCCCACTTCAGTGAGGAGGTCCCCCAGTAATAACGTAAAGAACCTCGGCGTTATTTTTGACCAAGACTTGACATTTAAATCCCATATTAAACAGGTTTCTAGGATTTCCTTCTTTCGCCTCAGGAATATTGCTAAAATTAGAAACATCCTGTCCAGGAGTGATGCTGAGAAACTAGTCCATGCATTTGTTACCTCAAGGCTGGACTACTGTAATTCTTTACTATCAGGAAGTCCACAAAATGCCATTAAAAGCCTTCAGTTGATCCAAAATGCGGCAGCAAGAGTTCTGATGAATATTAAAAAGAGAGATCACATTTCTCCTGTTTTAGCTTCCCTTCATTGGCTCCCTGTTAAATCCAGAATAGAATTTAAGATCCTTCTTCTTACATACAAAGCCCTTAATAATCAAGCTCCATCATACATCAGAGATCTAATTGTTCCATATGTTCCTAAAAGAGCACTTTGCTCTCAGACTGCAGGTTTACTTGTAGTTCCTAGGATCTCTAAAAGTAGAATGGGAGGCAGATCTTTTAGTTTTCAGGCTCCTCTCCTGTGGAACCAGCTCCCAGCTTTAGTCCGTGAGGCAGACACTCTGTTTACTTTTAAGGCCAGGCTTAAAACTTTCCTTTTTGATAAAGCTTATAGTTAGAGTGGCTTAGGTCATCCTGAGCTATCTCTGTAGTTATGCTGCTATAGGCTTAGACTGCTGGAGGACAGACTTACCAATTTTCTTCACTCTGCTACTTCCTTTTCTCCTACGACTCTCCAGTTGTATTACAGTACATTCTGTTATTTCGACTGTTAACTTTGTTTTCTCTCAGTGTTTTTCTCCCCATCGAAGATACACCTGGTCTGGTATCCTGCTTGGCTGCAATGCCCTGTTGGACGGGGGTCATCGACTGGGATGATCCTCTCAGTAACTGAAGATCCACTGTGTCCTGTTATCAACTTTTTACTTTCTGTAACATAGAAAGTTCTCTTATATCGGATCTTCTGTTCCTTCTGTGTTCTGCTCTGTCTTCTCAAACCCCCAGACGGTCGTGGCAGATGGCCGCTCCTACTGAGCCTGGTTCTGTTGGAGGTTTCTTCCTGTTAAAGGGGAGTTTTTCCTCTCCACTGTCGCTACATGCTTGCTCAGTATGAGGGATTGCTGAAGGATTGCTGTGGTTGGAAATCTGCCCAACCTCACGCCAATGACTGACGCAATCTGCTGGGATTCCTTAAATAGGAAACTTTTTAACTGATTGGAATGTTTGTATAAATGTATTGAAATGACTTCTTGTTAAGTGCCTTGAGATGACATCTGTTGTGAATTGGCGCTATATAAATAAACTGAATTGAATTGAATTGAATTGAGGTGGCAGTGCCATGGCAACCGGCAGAATAGTCATGTCCATACAGGACGGACCCAAAACGGCTCTTTTAAGAGCCACCCAATAAAAAAAATTAAGAGCAAAACTTTTTGAAAATTTTCACATCTATATTTACTATATCATATTTTAGTAATTTGTTTTTCTCTATACATTCATATATACATTCACGAATCCCTTTCATTTATGGATTATTGTTTGTTCAGTACCTATATACCTTTGACCTGTTCACCTGTACCTCTCGTTTCCAGGTAATGGCTGACAGACTGCTCTGCTTTCTCCCACAAACTCTTCTATGGATATGGTGAAATCAATAAAATAAACTCTCAAATAGTTGTTGCTTTTGTACTTCTGTGATATTTTATATAGTCAATAAAAAGGTATATTTCATTAAGGTAATTATTATCTGTTATTAAAAATAATCTTTTCACCCAAATGGCTTTACATAGGACAGTAGCATTAAATTTAGGAAAGTAGCTGACCAAAATGTTACATATAAAAATATTTAATATAAAAAAATACATACAACATATATACATATAATAAACAAACAATAAAATAAAGAACAGGAAGAGAAAGGACCTTGTTTGGAGGAAGTGCGGTGGAAGACAAGAGGAACACAGAAAGGAGTCTCCTTCCTCCCCTGAAAAAGGTGTCAGCTCGATCAGTAAAACTATTGAGTATTGTCCAAATGGGTCAAATTGAGTGTTACATTAATTCTTTCAAAAGTAATTTTATGGATTTCAAATTTCAGGATGTCTCTTTCTAGAGGTGACACCCTTTTCAGGAGAGGATGGAGAGAGAGAAGGAAGTGCATGTCATCATCAATGTTTTGAGGAGCAGGAGCTGGTTCAGGCCGGGTCTTGAGGGCATCAAGCAGCTTTTGTTGAAAGTCGGATGGCTCCGATGAGTCCTCCTGCCTCCGCATCCGTTTTCTTGGCGGGCCTTTGAAAAAACACAGTAGAAAAATATGTTTAAAATGCTTACAACTATGTTGAACAAAAAAGAAAGCGGCTAGCCATAGGAGGCTGACTCTTTGGTTTAACGCAGAGTTGCATACTTTAAAGCAGAATACTAGGAAGTTGGAGAGAAAATGGCGCTCTACACACCTAGAGGATTCCTATTTAACCTGGAATAACAGTCTATTGCTGTATAAAAAGACCCTTCGACAAGCTAGAACAGCATATTTTTCATCATTAATAGAGGGGAATAAAAACAATCCTAGGTTTCTTTTTAGTACAGTTGCCAAACTTACACAGAGTCATAGGTCTGTTGAGCCAACTATTCCCCCAGCTCTTAGCAGTGATGATTTTATGGGATTCTTCATAAATAAAATTAATTCTATTAAAAATAAAATCATTGGCATCCTCCCAAACATGATTACTTCTTCCTCAGTAAATGAGGCAGCTTCGGAAAGAACTGTAGAACCTCAGCTGTGCTTAGGCTGTTTTGATTCAGTCGAGCTTTCGGAATTATCAAAAATATTAGCCTCATCTAAACCTTCAACTTGTATGTTGGACCCAATCCCAACCAAATTATTTAAAGAAGTGTTCCATTTGGTTCCTGGCCCCATTTTGAATATGATGAATCTATCCTTAGTAAACGGATACGTACCACAGGAATTTAAAATAGCTGTAATTAAACCTTTACTCAAGAAACCTTCCCTTGATCAAGATGACTTAGTGAATTACAGACCTATATCTAACCTTCCTTTCTTATCCAAAATCCTTGAGAAAATTGTTGCTAATCAAGTCTGTGAGCATCTAAACAGTAACGAGCTGTTTGAAGAGTTTCAGTTAGGTTTTAGAGCTCATCATAGCACTGAAACAGCACTGGTGAAGGTTACTAAGGATATTCTCATGGCCTCAGATAATGGACTTGTGTCTGTTCTGGTTTTGTTAGATCTCAGTCCTGCTTTTGACACAGTCGATCATAATATTCTCCTAGAAAGGCTTGAACATGTTGCAGGGATCAAAGGAACAGCACTAGGCTGGTTTAAATCATATTTGTCTGATAGATTCCAGTTTGTTCATCTAAAGGATAAATCTTCTTCACTGTCAAGGGTTATTTGTGGAGTTAGACAGGGTTCTGTGCTTGGACCAATTCTGTTCACCATATATATGCTCCCAATTGGTAGAATCATTAGACAGCAAGGGATACATTTCCACAGCTATGCAGATGATACACAACTATATTTATCCATAACTCCTGATGAACCCAGTCAGTTAGGTAGATTACAGGCATGTCTGGAAGACATAAAAACATGGATGACCCTAAACTTTTTGCTTTAGAATTCTGACAAAACAGAAGTTGCTGTCTTTGGACCAGAATTTCTTAAACAGAAACTGATTAGTCAATCACTTCATCTGGATGGCATTAAATTGGCCCCCAGTAATAACGTAAAGAACCTTGGCGTTATTTTTGACCGAGACTTGACATTTAAATCCCATATTAAACAGGTTTCTAGGATTTCCTTCTTTCACCTCCGGAATATTGCTAAAATTAGAAACATCCTTTCCAGGAGTGATGCTGAGAAACTAGTCCATGCATTTGTTACCTCAAGGCTGGACTACTGTAATTCTTTACTATCAGGTAGTCCACAAAATGCCATTAAAAGCCTTCAGTTGATCCAAAATGCGGCAGCAAGAGTTCTGATGAATATTAAAAAGAGAGATCACATTTCTCCTGTTTTAGCTTCCCTTCATTGGCTCCCTGTTAAATCCAGAATAGAATTTAAGATCCTTCTTCTTACATACAAAGCCCTTAATAATCAAGCTCCATCATACATCAGAGATCTAATTGTTCCTTATGTTCCTAACAGAGCCCTTCGCTCTCAGACTGCAGGTTTACTTGTAGTTCCTAGGATTTCTAAAAGTAGAATGGGGGGCAGATCTTTTAGTTATCAGGCTCCTCTCCTGTGGAACCAGCTCCCAGCTTTAGTCCGTGAGGGAGACACTCTGTTTACTTTTAAGGCCAGGCTTAAAACTTTCCTTTTTGATAAAGCTTATAGTTAGATTGGCTAAGGTCATCCTGAGCTATCTCTCTAGTTATGCTGCTATAGGCTTAGACTGCTGGAGGACAGACTGACCAATTTTCTTCACTCTGCTACTTCCTTTTCTACCACTACTCTCCAGTTGTATTACAGTACATTCTGTTATTTCGACTGTTAACTTTGTTTTCTCTCAGTGTTTTTCTCTCCATAGAAGATATACCTGGTCTGGTATCCTGCTTAGCTGCCATGCCCTGTTGGACGGGGGGCATCGACTGGGATGATGCTCCCAGTAACTGAACATCCACTGTGTCCAGTTATCAACTTTTTACTTTCTGTAACATAGAGAGTACTCTTATATCAGATCTTCTGTTCCTTCTGTGTTTCGGCTCTGTCTTCTCAAACCCCCAGACGGTCGTGGCAGATGGCCGCTCCTACTGAGCCTGGTTCTGTTGGAGGTTTCTTCCTGTTAAAGGGGAGTTTTTCCTCTCCACCGTCGCTACATGCTTGCTCAGTATGAGGGATTGCTGAAGGATTGCTGTGGTTGGAAAGTCTTCCCAACCTCACGCCAATGACTGACGCAATCTGCTGGGATTCCTTAAATAGGAAACTTTTTAACTGATTGGAATGTTTGTATAAATGTATTGAAATGACTTCTTGTTAAGTGCCTTGAGATGACATCTGTTGTGAATTGGCGTTATATAAATAAACTGAATTGAATTGAACAAATGTACAAACTAGATAAAATTATAAGCAACATTTTAAGTCTGTATGAAAGGCTGAGTGTCTAGAATTTCAGGGTATACACAGACATTTCAGAAAGTAAAAATAGTAATTCGGCAAGTGTCTGGGAACCAAAAAGAGACAGATTGACATCTTTGAATAAAACCTACATTCCCAACCTTTCCAAACAGCACTGCACACCTGCAGGTGCTGGAGCAGAGGAAGGGCCAGGCTGGTCAGAAGAAGAAGCAGCAGCAGAGGAAGGGCCAGCCTGGTCAGATGCAGAAAAGGAAGGGCCAGGGGACTCTGGTTCAGCGATGTCACCTGCCTCCATGTTTGCTGGATCTGTCATGACAGAAAGGAATATTATTGACCCTCCTGTTTATTATGCTTTATACCAAGATCACAAATACTACTTCTACTGCTAGCACTAATAATAAATAGCAAAACTTTGTAGTAGCAAAATTATGTAGTTTTCAGCTTTACAATAATTATTTTCCTTTTTTTGAGCACGTTTGTGTGTGTGTGTGTGCCACTATGTCTGAGTTTTCTGCTCAAAATCACCAACCTTCTGCCTCCAACCGCCCTGCTGCTTCTTTTTCTGGCTCATCTGGGTGGTCGTACCCCTCTGCCTGCTCCTCCTCGACCCCATGTTGCTCGATGTTTCGCGGGGGACGACGAAGGGTTAGAGGAAGGACAGGACAGAGAGGTACTTCCATTTCTGCACTTTCCCTCCTTCTGCTCCGCTCTTCCTTCTCTCTTTTTCCTTTCTGCTCTGCCTGACATATGTGTCCCTCAACGTCTTCCACCATCTTTTGCAGATTTCGTCCAAACACACAATGGGAAACTGGTAATGCATATTTAGTACCGTAGTTGCCCTAACCGGGTTTGGCTAGCATTAGCGTTAGCTAACATAACAAGAAAGTTAAAAGAAAAAATATTTTTTTCTATGTTTAACTGCTTACCTGGCACTCCAATATCCTCCGATATCTTCCTCCAAATAAGATCCGATCTCTTCCTGTCTTTGTAAAAAGACGAAGACGGGTCATACAATTCACGGACATTACACACAGCGATGATTAGTTTATCCTCCATCTTGAATAAAAAAACTTGTCGATCCACCCATTGAAGGAGTAACTACGTCAGTACAACATGTCGCTCTGATTGGTTGACGCCCCGCGTTTGCTGCCCGAAAGTTCAGTTTTCTCAACTTCACGCAGCAGCTGCTCGACGATCCGTCAGCGCGTCCGGGCAGCAGCTGTGTGAACGCGCCAGCTGCGCTGATGCCAGCTGCGCTGATGCCAGCTGCGCTGATGCCAGCTGCGCTGATGCCAGCTGCGCTGTTGCCAGCTGCGCTGTTGCCAGCTGCGCTGATGCCAGCTGCGCTGATGCCAGCTGTGCTGATGCCAGCTGCGCCGATGCGCGCGACTTGCTGCGTGGCAGCTTGACGCCCACTTGATGCGTAGATACCATAGACTTGAATGTAATCTAGCTGCCCTGCTGCCTGGACGCGGTGACTGGTGTGAACGTGCCATTAGCCACTTAATGTGTGATGCATTAGAGTTGTAAGTCTGCTATGGTCCTTAGGAATGACTGAGTTCCAAAAAAATAATTTCTCTACATAAAATATTACAAATGTGAATAATACAAATATTTTTTAGTGCATTCTGTCTGTAAATTATCCCAAAATGTTAGTACCATATTTTATGGCAGGTTGTGTAATGTCTGTCACTTGAGGCAAAAGGCATGTGCTTACGCAGGCGGAGGAAAGTGAAAACTAGGAAGAGGGCACTGAAAATGATTGTGTAACTTGGGCAATAATGTACAGAACAGGGGAGACTTTATTCATTTTTATTCTAAAAGAGCAGTTTCTCAACAGTTTTAGGTTTTAAGCAATTCCTTTTTATTGACACCACCTCACCAGGCTTCGAAAACATTCTTTCAAAATGCACAGAAGATGCTGGCTGCACAAAAACACAAGTGCTAGACTATATTAACTTTCCGTCTCTAAACTCTCAAAACTATCTCCAAACTATATAAACGCTAACCAAACTCTCCATCCAAACTATCAAAACTCTGTCCAAACTTAAAACTAACTGCAACTCTCCTACACAAATCCACATTCTGAATAGAGCCTGAGGGGATTTATATTGCTGTCAAGCACTCAGCAAACTCTGAACCACTTCCCGAAGCAGTCACGTGGTACAGCCAGGCAGCGGGACTTCAGACGTCATCATTTTCGGCTCCTACCCTAAATGAAGCAGGCCTCGATACGCACTTTGTGGAACCGCCCCTCCACTGCTCAACACACGTTTCGTAGCCTCAGAACACACCGTGACATCACTACTTTCCACCCTCCAATGCTCACCGCTTAGGAAATCGGAAGCACAATCACCAGCCAGCTTGTTTCTGCCGACCTTGGGTTCTGTGGATATACACCCTTCCTCCACTATGAACCTGGACCGTTACCTCACTACCAGTAGTTTCTACCTCTTTACTACTCAAATAAACCTTACAAACTACTCCTTGCACTTTAAACTCGAACAGTACAACGAGCTCAAAAGTTTTATAATCCTTGTAGTCAAAAGTAGCAGTCAAGCCAGTGTAAAACTTATAACCAGATTCAACTTTTACTGTTGTGTTTATTGGAATTCAAGATTATCTTATCACATTTATGTAAGTACAAAACATAAAAGGAACCCTGGCTACAAAGACTTGTAGTTCTTAAAAGATAAATGTTAATATCAATTATAATAAAGTGGTATAAAAAACCTTCTTGATGTCTTCGTTTTTATAAAATTTGTAAGAATAATTTAACTTGTAGGTCGCCATTGTTGTTTGCGCCACAATGCACTCTGGGTAGTGACGTCATATAGTTGCACCTTGGTTTCAGTATTTGGTTTTAGTTTAATTTTATCCCTTTTTTTTTGCTTAGACATGAAATCAACAGTTGATCTGCAACCACCACCATCTCTATTGGTAACCTACATTACATTTCTAAAATGAATAATAAAATATATGCAATTCATTTGAATAATACTATTTTGAACTGTGTTACAGGAACACATACCGGGAGTCGTAGAAGGGTTGATTGCAACCATGGCTCAGGGGGTAGGAGTTCGTCACATAACCAGTGGGTTGCCAGTTAAAACCCCTACTCCGTTTGTCTCAGTTGATGTGTTCTTGGGCAAGACACTTTTTCTGCTTCACATGTTGATGATGGTCAGTGGAACAGATGGTATAACAGCTTCAGTTTTGTCAATTTGCTCCAGGGTAGCTGTGGCTACAATGCTGCTTACCTCCATCAGTGTGTAATTTCCCGAATGTAGTACAAATAGTTTTATTTTCCTCTGATTGAAAACACGCAATACAAATGCAGACTGTTAAGTGTGCAAAAGGTCAATTTGGAATTTATATGACTTACAGAATTTGGGTTAGTGAATTAACGTATAAAAGTAAAAAAATCAAATTATGCTGGTTTAGTTAAATAAAGCTGTATAGGTTAACTACTAAGTGTTAAGTTGGAGGTAGTTAAATGCTTTGATTTTATTCAATTCACATTTTTTAAGACTTGATGAAGTGATATTTTATAAGTAGGCTAACTTAAAAAATACGATGTAATCAGTTTCCTCATAAATTATATCTTTCCACATGGCTGTAAGAAATGAGAACTAGCACTTTGTGTTAAGGGTTAAATAACCTGTTGCCAGCTGAAAATTAAAATGGATTAGCAGAAGTGCTTTTTCATTTTCAAAATATATCTGCTATTTTTGACTCATAAATAAAATTTAAAAAAAATAATCCAAACTGCTTTTTCATTTTACAATTCAAAATTGCTCATTCTGTAACTTAATTAAAAGTAAATAGAAAAGGACATTTAGGATTTAATTTTCAAATTACATCCCAGCAAAATAGTTACAAAATTCAATTTGAAATGTCAAAGTTGAAAATTAAAATGCATTTGCAGAAAAGCAGTTTCATTTTCAGAATACAAATGCCCTTTTTGACTCATAAATAAAATGAAAAATAAATTATTCAGACTTCTTTTTCATTTTACAATTCACCATAGCTCGTTCCATGACCTAATTAAAACGATAAAGAAAATAATATTGCTTTTTCGTTTTCATCCCTTCCCCCGAAAAAGTTTTACCATAATTCAAATGGAATTGGCAATCCCACACGGTGCAGGAGAATGACGTCAGGGCACTGCAGGAAGATTTCTGTTCCAGCATTTTATCGCCAGTGATTTTAACAGAAGACTTCAGTCCGCTCTTGACCTGCTGGCTCCACTTAGAGTGAAACGCTCACATTCAAAACTTGCAGCGCCATGGAGAAATAACAATCTTAAAAAACTAAAGAGGGACTGTAGGGCGGCAGAGAGAAAATGGAGAAAAAATAAAACCACGATAAACCATCAATTATACACAGAACTTCTCAAATCCTATAATAATGCTGTAAGAAATTCAAGAAATGCTTACTTTGCAAAAATCATATCAGACAATAAAAATAATCCTAAAATTCTTTTTTCCACTATTGATAAACTTTTTAACTGTACTTCTAATGCATTTCAGAAAACCCCCTCAAACAATCTTTGTGAGGAGTTCGCAGACCACTTCAGAGGGAAGGTAGAGACCATCAGATGTAATATTTTATCTTCTCAGTGTAACATGGTTTTAGACAAATCTGATTGTGTGTCTCTACCAGAGGAAATGCTGGACAGTTTTGTCCTGATAGAAGCTGGGACTCTTGATAAAGTTTTCTCCTCAGTGAGGCCCACCGCATGTGTTTTGGACCCGTTCCCACTTCATTTTTTAAGACATTTTATGAATCTTTTAGGGATGAGATTTTAACCATGAGGAATTGCTCCCTTCAGACGGGGGTCTTTCATGCCACCTTTAAAGGGGCGGAAGTGAAGCCCCTGCTGAAGAAGAGCAATTGAGATTTTAATGATTTTAATAATTTTAGACCAGTATCTAACTTACCATTTTTAAGCAAGGTTTTAGAAAAGCTTGTTTTAATTCAACTTAATGACTTTATTAATGAGCACAATGTCCTGGAGAAATTTCAGTCTAGTTTTAGGGTGAACCACAGCACAGAGACGGCCCTTCTGAAGATTTTAAATGATTTTAGAATAAATTATGACGCTTAGAAGGTGACAGTGTTGGTTCTACTGGATCTAAGCGCTGCCTTCGATACAGTAGACCACACTATTCTTTTAACCCGTTTAAAACAGATCGGCCTCTCTGGTGATGTTCACAAATGGTTTACATCCTATCTCACAGACAGGACTTTTATGGTAAGTTTAGATACCTGCTCTTCTAGGGTCCACAGGATTACATATGGTGTGCCCCAGGGTTCAATTTTAGGCCCAGTGCTTTTTAACCTTTATATGCTCCCTCTTGGCAGCGTCATCAGGAGACATGGAGTTAACTTTCACAGTTATGCTGATGATACACAGCTGTACATCTCCATGTCTCCCGATGACACACGGCCAATGGATGCACTTTTTAACTGTATTTTAGACATTAAATCCTGGATGGCAGAAAACTTTCTCCAGCTCAACCAGGACAAAACTGAAGTTTTAGCCATCGGTCCTGAGGCTCAGAGAGAGAAACTTTTACCAAAACTACAATCACTGTCTTTTAATCCCTCTTTACAAGTGAAGAACCTGGGCGTGATTTTTGACTCTGAGCTGACTTTTATTCCTCACATAAAAAATATCACTAAAATAGGTTTTTATCAACTAAAGAACATCGCCAGAGTCCGCCCCATTCTCTCTCGGGCCAATATGGAGACACTGATGCATGCTTTTATCTCCAGTAGAATTGATTACTGTAATGCCCTGCTTTCTGGTCTTCCCAAAAAGAGTATATCAGGTTTACAACTACTACAAAATTCAGCAGCACGTGTCCTGACGAAGACCAGGAGGCAGGAGCACGTTACACCGGTCTTAAAATCATTGCATTGGCTCCCCGTACAATTCAGGATCGACTTTAAGGTTCTTTTAATGGTTTTTAAGTGTCTTAATGGTCTTGGGCCTTCTTATCTCTCTGAAATGCTTTTACCATATAAACCTTCGCGGTCTCTGCGCTCCTCTGGCAGCCGTCTCCTTGTCACCCCAAAAGTCAGGACACACACGCATGGCGAGGCATCTTTCCAGTTTTATGGCCCTCACCTCTGGAACAGGCTGCCAGAGGACCTCAGGGCTGCAGAGAACGTTCATGTTTTTAAGAGCAGGCTCAAGACTCACCTTTTTAGCTTAGCTTTTAACTGATTATTATTTATTACTGTTTGTTTAATTGCTCTGCATGTTTTATATGATTATATTTTTATCAGTTTTACTATTTAATCTTAGCACATTAATTTACCGTTTCTTTTTATACTTTAATTTATCTTAATACCCGTTCCCGTGTTTCCTCCGTGGGAACCCTCTGCCCCGGGAGCGGTGGTCGGCTGTAGCTGCCTGGGTGCTCTCCAGGTGGAGCTTGGGTGGAGGTGGGGGTCTTGGCCTTGCCTCCACTGGGTGCCCTGTGTCGGTGCCTCGGTTGCTGCTGTTGATCTACTGCTGCCGGGGCAGATGGCTCCTCTGATGGCGTTTCCTTGCATGGTTCATCTACACTCGGCCCAATGTCCTTTTAACTTTTTCTTTTAACTGTGTGTGTGCATGGGAGATGGGTTGGGGGGAGGGGGGTATAACTGTGACCATGCTTTTAAATCTGTGGGGGAGGGCAGGGAAGGTGGTTTTATGTGGGGTCATTTTAATCTGTAAAGCACTTTGTGATGCAACTTCTTGTATGAAAAGCGCTTTATAAATAAAGTTTGATTTGATTTGATTTGAACAATGGTGGATGAAGCGGGAGACGGAACAAGCGAAGAGTACAGTTTTCAATGTAAGTTGAAAGCGACTCCTTTTAGGAGAAATTATTACCTCTTTACCGGGGCAGAATTAGGCCATGGTGGCATGGATATGGAGGGTTTTTCACAAATTCACATGCTGATTCGGAAATGCACACGCTCTGGTTCACAAATGAACACGATCTGTTTCATAAATCGCACACAATCTGTTTCACAAATATAATTCTGAGGGAAGCTTCAAATATACAGTGGCTTGCAAAAGTATTCGGCCCCCTTGAACTTTTCCACATTTTGTCACATTACAGCCACAAACATGAATCAATTTTATTGGAATTCCACGTGAAAGACCAACACAAAGTGGAATCATACATGATTCCAAACATTTTTTGCAAATAAATAACTGAAAAGTGGGGTCTGTGTAATTAGTCAGCCCCCTGAGTCAATACTTTGCAGAACCACCTTTTGCTGCAATTACAGCTGCCAGTCTTTTAGGGTATGTCTCTACCAGCTTTACACATATAGAGACTGAAATTCTTGCCCATTCTTCTTGGCAAAACAGCTCCAGCTCAGTCAGATTAGATGGAAGCAGCTTTCAGATCTTGCCACAGATTCTCGATTGGATTTAGATCTGGACTTTGACTGGGCCATTCTAACACATGGATATGTTTTGTTTTAAACCATTCCATTGTCACCCTGGCTTTATGTTTAGGGTCGTTGTCCTGCTGGAAGGTGAACCTCCGCCCCAGTCTCAAGTCTTTTGCAGACTCCAAGAGGTTTTCTTCCAAGATTGCCCTGTATTTGGCTCCATCCATCTTCCCATCAACTCTGACCAGCTTCCCTGTCCCTGCTGAAGAGAAGCACCCCCAGAGCATGATGCTGCCACCACCATATTTGACAGTGGGGATGGTGTGTTCAGAGTGATGTGCAGTGTTAGTTTTCCGCCACACATAGCGTTTTGGATTTTGTCCAAAAAGTTCCATTTTGGTCTCATCTGACCAGAGCACCTTCTTCCACATGTGTGCTGTGTCCCCCACATGGCTTGTGGCAAACTGCAAACGGGACTTCTTATGGTTTTCCTTTAACAATGGCTTTCTTCTTGCCACTCTTCCACAAAGGCCAACTTTGTGCAGTGCACGACTAATAGTTGTCCTATGGACAGATTCCCCCACCTGAGCTGTAGATCTCTGCAGCTCGTCCAGAGTCACCATGGGCCTCTTGGCTGCATTTATGATCAGCGCTCTCCTTGTTCGACCTGTGAGTTTAGGTGGACGGCCTTGTCTTGGTAGGTTTACAGTTGTGCCATACTCCTTCCATTTCTGAATGATCACTTGAACAGCGCTCCGTGGGTTGTTCAAGGCTTGGGAAATCTTTTTGTACCCTAAGCCTGCTTTAAATTTCTCAATAACTATATCCCTGACCTGTTTGGTGTGTTCTTTGGACTTCATGGTGTTGTTGCTCCCAACATTCTCTTAGACAACCACTGAGGTCGTCACAGGGCAGCTGTATTTGTACTGACATTACATTACACACAGATGCACTCTATTTAGTCATTAGCACTCATCAGGCAATGTCTATGGGCAACTGAATGCACTCAGACCAAAGGGGGCTGAATAATTACACACACCCCACTTTTCAGTTATTTATTTGTAAAAAATGTTTGGAATCATGTATGATTTCCGTTCCACTTCTCACGTGTACACCACATTGTATTGGTCTTTCACATGGAATTCCAATAAAATTGATTCATGTTTGTGGCTGTAATGTGACAAAATGTGGAAAAGTTCAAGGGGGCCGAATACTTTTGCATGCCACTGTATGGCAACTGCCCATTTCTTTCAGAATATTTTACCTATATGCTACGATAATATCCGCAAAGAGGCAGATTTCTTGTGAATAATTACGAGTCCCGTTCCATAGAAAAACTCTGACTAGGTGAATCCACGAATACAGAACTGCAAATAGGAGTGGGTCCACTGTATTTACATGGCTTTATCTAAACTTAAATAATTATTCCTTACAGCTAATAAAATCCATAAATTCACTTTTTCTCAGAATAATTTTGGTATTACATAAGACCAATGCAACTACATTTTTTTTTTTTTATTGGAAATCAATGTTCCAGATTCTAGAAAAAAAACCCCAGAAAGGTAGAAGAATCCAACTTCCGTATATTGCAGGTTAAATATTTTCTCAAATGAATATTAGATGTCGCAGTTCCTTATCTGCTTTCAGCGGCTGTTTCTGGGGCTGCAGCAGGCAGGAGCTGCAGCAGGCAGGAGCTGCAGTCACAGATCCATCATATGCTCAGCTCTACGCAGACACATCTTTGCATTGTAAGTCTTGTTGTCTACGCTGCTAATTACCAACTGTGTTGAAAGAACAATATCAAAAATTAGATGCAACGTGATATGTGGGTTGTCAAATAAGCAGTACAAAAGGGGTATCAGGGAAATGTGTACGTCACCTCTCTCTCCCTCTAAAGTGCTATACCACGTTACTTGAACGGATATTAACGAGTTTGAGACAGCTTAGAAAAGCTAATTATTGTTTATTATTGGCAAGGATCGATACTACGTTGGCTGAGTTTTTTTTTTTTACTTTCTGGTACATGATAGTAATCTGTACGAAATTGTGACTTTAGCACACGAGTTTATGCTAACGTCGGTCTCACCATGACACCTGCCTGACTCTCCACTGATTATCCTGACACCAAAGCTCTATCTCTTTTCTTTGGCCATTAATCCTTCCCCTGGTCTCTCTCTGCTCTCTGGGGCGCGCAGCAGGCTCATAGCTGTATGGCGGTGGTCCATCATATGTGTAATTGTAAACATTTAAGGTTTCTTCAGTGTCGGATTCAGCATTAAAATCTGTTGTTTTCTATTGATGGAGCTGACAGGTCTCCCTTCACCTACATCACATCTGGTCTGGCGGAGGTTACATTTTCTCACAAAAACAACTCCAGAAGTCTAAATAAATTTTTTACGATAATTTTTTTTATTTAGAACCAGTTCCTAATATATTTCTCTAAACAGTGGTTTGAGGTGTGGTTTAACTTGCAATATGCTCTTCAAGGTTCAGCGTGACAACTCCTCAGGTGATTAATTTGGGGAGCCATGTCATTTGCATGTGTCAATCTGCTAAACTTTCTCAAGTGCATGGTCTAGCAGGATATTTTAAAGCACTTCCTGTTAGCGCAGCTGACAAGTTTTATAAAGATGCTAATTTCATTTTCCTGCAGGACTTGACACTTGCCCACACTGCCAAAAATACCTGTCAGTACGTTTACATGCACAGCTAAATCGAGCTTTTTGGAGTAATCAGAATAAAGACTTCCCTCCTGCAGTGAGCCGAGTCCCAGTTTATATGTTACTCCGAAAATCGAATTATTAAAAGAAGTGTGCCGACCACCGCAACGGTAGGTGGCGACATGCAACCCTTCGTGTGGCATTCTTCCGGTTCACGTCACACACTCAGGGTAAACAAACACTTGTGGAAGAGAAGCCGACATAGTAAAAAAAAAAACAAGGATGACAACAACGCTGCCGCGCTGTACATTTGTTACATTCTGTAGCCTACTGTTTGATCGTAATACATCAATTACAGCGTAATACATCGCTTTTTTTGTTGATTACGGGGCTTCCGAGCTCGTCATTTCCTGTAAGTGCAGGGCACAGCTCCTAATAGCTCGGCTTCTCAAGGCGAGAGTATACATGCAGAGAAATTCGAATTTCTAACCGCATTATCTAGCTGCAGTAGTCGAGCTTCTGAAACTCCAGTTCGGTTCGATTCCAGCTAGACTAAGGTGTATACATGCATTTTTAAAGTCCGATTTCAGTTGGACTAAGGCAATAATTCGAATTTCTCTTGCTGCATGTAAACGTACTGGCATCACAGTGCGTGATTGGCAGGCAAACTCCACTTGTCTAAACCTCTCAGAATACATGGATTGTCAAGTTTATTTGTTTAGCACGTGTCAGCAACAACGCAGTTCAAAGGGCTTTATATGTTAAAATTATAAAACAATAAGCAAATAAAAAAGGACATTAGGTGGCAAAATAAAGAGAAGTAGCTAAAAGGTGCAAACCAGACTAGAATAATTATGTTCCAGTATGTTTGGTTCTGGGGATGCAGATTAGACTTGAATTAGAAGATCCGAGAGGTCTGGAAGGTTGATACAGCAACAACAAATCTTGAATGTATTTTGTTTCTAAGCCATTCAGTGATTTATAAATAGTAAAAGTACTTTGAAGTCTGTTCTATGAGCTACAGGGAGCCAGTGTAAGGACTTTAGAACTGGGGTGATGTGCTCTACTTTCCTAGTTTTAGTGAGGACGTGAGCAGCAGCGTTCTGGATCAGCTGCAGCTGTTTGACTGACTTTTTAAGCAGACCTTGTCAAGAGAATAAGACAGACCTAACGATGCAGATGAGACTATTAAAGCAACCTGGGGTTTTTAACATGTCAGCAAAGCTACAGGCTTATCACCTGCATGCCATGCTCTATTTGTGCAGGTATTCATGCAAAAGGAGCCCAGGTCATGTATTAAGCACATATATTGCACATTACAGTACATGGATATAATTTGTAGGAAGCTTTCATATCCATAATAAACATCCCTTTTTATTTGTCATATTTTGGAGATGTTCGTTGACTACAGGCCATAATCTTAACAATGAACAGAAATAAACACTTCTATGTATCACTCTGTGTCTAGTTAATCTGTTGAAGAAATTCAACCTTATGAATGTAATTTCTGATGTATTACCTTTTTTATATTCTCATTTTTATGTCTTTGTGTATAACAGTACTGCAGTAAGTGAATGGGAAATAGAGAAAAACTTACCCCAGTGTCTAAATAAGTCTGAGCCACTAAATGCCTATTTTTAGTGTATTCCTTCTCCTGACAAACTTCCAGGAACTCTGCTGCCCTTCATGTTCCCTTCACTCTCATCCTATTTCATTAAATTCAAATCTCCAGTCCCATATGACCACAGACATTGTTGCGAGAAGAGGTAAAAAATGAAATCTTCTGGACGCAGCCTTCTGATATTTCAAGCTCTTGCAGCTCTAACAGCTGCACACTATCTTTTGAGAGTGCAATTTTCATTATTTACAAACATGTGCACGACAGATTTTTGTGCGGTGAGATGTTTGTGTAACTAGGGACCCCCTCCCCATTGGAGGGAATGTATTTCCCCACACATGGAAATATTGCACGGGGGAAATATTGCAACATTTCCCCTTGCAAGTAAGTGAGATGGGCGGAGCTACTCCAGCTCCGCACCATTTCTAATTAATTGGAAAGGATCCAAGCAGCATTTCACTATAATTTCCCATCACACTGTGATTTTTATTCAGTTTAAAAAGCAGAGCAATGCTACGGTTTGTCCTCTCTGTCGCTTTTCACTTCTGATTACTACAAACTGCTGTAAAAAAACAAACAAACACATTATGGTCTAGTCTAGATGTGCAAATTGTTGGAATGATCTTTCAGATTCTGTGAAGAAAAACAAAAACAGGAAACGGGGAGGAAAAGAGTGGAGCCGCGAGGAAAGGGTGTAATTAAAACTAAAAGCAGATCAAGATTCCACAAGAGGGATACTGATGGACTTTATTAAATTAATCAGATTAGGTTTACTGCCTGCAAAAACCTCATGTAGACCATGAACAAGGCCTTTGATATATTGTGCCATGGCCAGCCCAGCAGAAAAGAAACTCTTCAGAGATTGTCCCTAAAGAGCTCGCCCAAAGTAAAGTATAAAGTGAGGTGGTATTTAATCCTCAAAGGGAGTATAAAAAGCTCATGGAATAGAGTAAGGATTTGTGACTAAGTGGGTAAATTACTAACAAGTGTCAGGTTAAAATATTGCTGAACTCTGTCTCTGCAGCTCTGGGCAACTGAAATGCAATTAAAACGCGAGACAATTGCGCAGGGAAATAAAAACAGGGCTCTAACATCAAACAGAATAGGTAAGGAGTTTGTTTTATCAATGAAAAGACCGAAAGCGAAAGTCTGCAGCCACCATTCTAAGATAGTTCCTGTTATCTCGAGGTTAATTTCTTTCAGCCAATTTTCACAAACGGCAACACAAACTCAAGTATTGCAGTTTTCTCACTGGGGGTTGTTACAAATTTGGTGCTTAACTGAAATTGCATAGCAGTGGATTTTCAACGGTTGCAAATTGCCTGAAAAAGACTAAAGAACTCATTAGCAAGGACCATGACATGGGTCAGTGATACTTTTAATTGCATAAGACAAAACAATGGCAGCTTGGAGCAGGATAATAAATAACTTCAGAATGCATTGACAAAACTTCATGGGAAGAACTGAAAAAATGTTTTTTTGATTA
The DNA here is from genome assembly GCA_963556495.2 of Valencia hispanica. Taxonomy (NCBI): domain Eukaryota; kingdom Metazoa; phylum Chordata; class Actinopteri; order Cyprinodontiformes; family Valenciidae; genus Valencia; species Valencia hispanica. The sequence continues at coordinate 26,655,794 of OY747702.1, forward strand.
CATTTATTGACAGCAAACCTCTTCATTTAAACAAGCTTCATCCTTTAAAGAACCACTAAAACAAGTTATAGTTGATTCAGTCTGCTACACGTTTCACATATTCATCCTCCCTTTTATTGTCCTGCAGTATTAGTCAACGAGGCGTCTAGATTTATTCTAACAGAACTATGATAACAATTGACATCACCAGTATTTTGGGGGGATTTAACTAGAGCAAAAAAGAATTGCTTTCTGCAAACATTTCACATAGTTGGACACACCGCCCCAAATCACTCAAACTACTGTTCATGCTTTAGAGTTTCTATCTAGTATTCGTATGTTGCAAATCCCTGAAGTCTATTACATCCTAGGCAGAGACTGAATGGTGCATAGCAGTGGTCCCCAACCTTGTTTCTTAGGGCCCTTCATCCTGCAAGGTCTAGGTGTGTGACTGCTACCAAACAACTGATTTGCAGAAATAGATTACCAACAAGTTTCTGCAGAACTTGTTGAGATACTGATTAGCAAATGCAGTCAGTGCAATCATGTGAGCTGGAACAGGGGAACTTCTAAGGTCGTGTCCACACCAAAATGGATATTTTGCAAAATTGAGATTCTCTGCTTCATTTGCACCTCTCTTTCACACACACATAACATTTTGCTTAACAGTTCTCATGACACTATTTTGCATGTTTAGTTCATTAAAATTGTCACATATGATAGAACCGAAATCAAATAACGTTCTTTCATAAATGTGTATGTGTATAGAGATTGGCTCACAATTTGAATAGCGTGCCATTGAAAGCTGGATCATTTCTGACCCTGGGGATGGAGGTGGAAGAGATGTATTTGGACGAACTTTTTGCATTGTTTGTTGGTCGATCTTTTTTCCAAATTTCAGCTTAATTTTTAAAGCAATGCTAATTTGGTGTGTAGCAAGATATTGTCCCAACACCAGAGAATCAGGTTTAAACCTGTTCAGGTTTCCAAAACATCCGGTTTGTCAAGAAGATTGGACAAAAAAAAGATGCGTCAAACCAGAGACAAGTGGGCCCCAACAGATGCATCGAGGCTGTGTTTGGCACACTTTCAGGTAAGCCAAAGTAAAGCTATTCACTAATATTTGTCATGTGAACAATATGTAATAATAATAATAATAATAATAATAATAATAATAATAATAATAATAATAATAATAATAATAATAATAAATATGATAAATACAAAAAATGTATCTACTGTATACAGTAGATTAGACATCTTATTTGAGAATGACATGCTAGATCTGTACAGAATCTAACAATAATTGATGAATACTGATTTTTCTAAATTTATTACCCCTTAGCGTTCCTATGTAGCCGATCTTCTTGACCAACTTCTATGCACATATTATATACCTTGGGAAAGCTAAGAGACTTGTGATTCAAAGGGTGTATGCCAATCAAGGATACAATCATAACTGTAGACACATCATGCACTTTTGGCAAACCATCCCCGAAAGAATTATAATGTGCGACTCACCATTTGTAGCCTCACATAGGTGACAAAACCGAGCCATCTGAACAGAAATGATATTTTTACAACCACAAGGGTCCGATTAATGTCCTCCAATAAAATTGTTAGTCCATGACAAGTCTGAGGTCCATAAACAGGCAAAATCTGTGATAAACATCTGCTCTGACTGCAGCCCAGGTCCTAGGAAGTCAAGTGGCGCTGCAGCATGTGGACTGACTGCTTGTTGTGAGCGCTCCGGAATAGTAGAGGAACCCACAGCAGCATCGCTGCTCAGTTAGAAGAGTAAGCATATGTGCTTCACATCAGAGTCTCCAAAAGTCCAATAACACCAAAAAAAGTCTCTAGATTTGTTTCTAGTCGTTAAAAAAAAAAAAAAAAGAGTTGCTGAAGAGGTCCAAAAAGTTCACAAATAATAATCGCTAAGTTGGCAACGTTGGAGGAGGCAGCTGTTCTGCCAGTGACATCATGGCAATATAGCAGGGGAGTTTCGAGGCTCTTGATCCGAATGAGTGTGATCGAATCAGAGTATTCCGAATGGCGTGTTTACATGAAGCATTTTTATTCCGATCAGGCTTTTAATCCGATTACTTGTGTCCATGTAAATGCAGCTATTGTGACAGGAAAACAAACTTTTCGGCTTGCTGTTAAGTTAGAATTGCGTTATGAACTGAACTGGGCCAACCAAAATGTTAAGTCAAATGTATAGTTTTTTTTTATTTTACTGTATAAAATTTTATGTCATAAGCATTTTAAGTAAGACAAAGAGATTACTGAAAGTGGTATCCAAAGTGGAGATTTTTGAAAACTCAACACTAACTTTTTGTTTATGTTTGGAACAGATTTTCAAAGAAAATTTAAAATTACAATGTAGAATGTATACAGCAGGCCCACACTTTGCTACAAGCCACAAAAAAAGTTGTGTATTTTTTATGGTTTCAGTTCACATCTGTCCCTTTGTCCTGAATCTTTTTTCATTAAACTTTAATCATGAGCTGGAGAAGTTAATGACTGAAAGAAGAGAATGCTGTGTCAAAAAAGGCATAAAAATATTTTAGGAGAATATTGCACTCCTTGCACTGCTTTAATCATGCTCCGAATCATCATCTTCGGTATTTCAGTGTTTTCAATTTTGATTTTATCATCCCCTTCTGTTGCTGCATGTGCAATTCAGCTATTTTCTTAAGTTGATCTAATTATTTTAAGCAAAAGAAAAAAAAATATCTGAATTATTGCACAGCATGCAGAGAGGCCCACAGAACCTTAAGAACCAGGCTTTGGAACCCTGGTTCTTAGGGTTAAACTATGAATGCTACAAAGAAGACTTCAAAATTCCCAAAACCTACATGAACATAAGGACATTGGCTGTCTATTACCTGATTGTCCATTCTCTTGATGCCACCCATGACAAAATTGTTTGTGTATGCTTGTACAGCTTGAAATAGGGAATGCAATGAGATGCAGTTGTTAGCGCTGTTGCCTTGAAACAAAAAAGTCTTGGGTTTGACTCCTGGCATGGGACTTGGTGTGTTTGTAAAATATCTTGTACATGTATTTGCTATCTCTGGGTACTCCAGCTTCATCTCACCATCTAGAAACATGCATGTTACATTATTGAGCCACCTTAAATTGCTTGCATGGTTGTATTCCACCTGTGTTGACATGGGATGACTTGTGATCTGAACTAGTTGCTCCTTATAAAGGGCACAGCCTCCGTGCAACACTTGCAAGGATAAAGTGGTCAAAGAAAGGGAATGAATGAAATACTTTGAGCTTGTCAAAGGGTACACAATGTAGAATCAATAAATCTGCTTAAATATAAATTAACTTTTATTTTTGTGTAAATTTCCCAACAGTAAATATAGGAAGACGCTATCAATTTATTTAAAGATTTTATGGACTATCTGTAACCTGAAATTTTTTTGGTCCTACATATTTACACTGTTCCTGAAAAGTGGACACAGGATTGAGGCCTAATAATGCTCTCTGTTATTTTTTTCATGTCTGTCAGCTAATCAAACTTAATAATTCAAGTGTTCAAACTGTATATCACATGCATATAAAAATATTTTTTTGGACTTCAGAGCTGCTGATTCTGGCTCTATGGAATTTCATGTAAGTATTTCTTTTATTTGTTATTCAGTAGTTCTCCTGTGCTGCTCCCAAATCACCAGTAGTGCATACTTTGTGCTCTAATAAAGAAGGTGAGTGTGTTTAATCTAATGTGGGTGAGGGGGCAGGTTGGACTGTTATCTGCCCCATGCTTGACTTTTCTTTATCATTTACAAGAGCGAACATGCAATGGCATTGAGTCATGCAAAAAGATTACAAGACCTACACAGATTCTTTTCAACCACAGTAGTCCCAGAATGAAACAAACTAGAATTGTGTTATTTTCATTTAGAAAGAAATGTTTACCAAATGCAGAGTACTCTGTAATTGACCCAGGATGTTTCTGTCCAGGTAGTATTGCCTGGAAATAAAAAGCTAAAAAAATTCTATGTCTAGCAGAAGAGACACTGATTGCTATTATTTCCATGACCGTTTGAAAACCCAATTCCTTTCCCCTTTCAGCTAATGAAGAATTTCCCTCAGAGACACATAGGAGAAGTCATAAAGAAGGCAAACTGTCCACCACTCAGTCATCCTCACTCCATGGGACACTCTCGATTCCTCTCTACGATCTCTTGTTAGAGCAAAAATCAATCCCTCCATTGAGTAGCGACCCATTTGTTCTTGGCTTTGACAGAGACTTGGGTCAATAAAGGCAGTGCATTGCTACTCCCTCCCACCAAAGCCTGTGCTTGGCAAAGCAATTCTGCGATGGGCGTGCATAATAGATGACACAGGCATGTGAATGGAATCACTGAAGTAAATCAGAGCTAGACTGGGCAGCAATGAAATATTTTTGTTGCCTCTTTGGCTTTTATATCATGGCATTGCACCAAATGGTAATACAACTGCAACTTTGATCGAGTCCCATGTGTAAACCTTTGTTTTAATTTGTTATTGCATTTTTTCCTCAACAGTCTATACTAGCCAACAGTAATCTGTTGTCCTCCTAATTCGCAGTCGAATGTGAAGCGGCTGGGATGAGAATCAGCACCTCCAAATCTGAGACCATGGTCTTTACCATTACCGGACTTACCGTTCGATCTATGTTCCAACCCTCATCTATGGTCACGAGCTCTGTTTAGTGACCGAAAGAACAAGATCACGGATACAAGTGGCTGAAATGAGTTTCCTCCAAATTGTGTCTGGGCTTTCCCTTAGAGATAGGGTGAGAAGCTCGGTCATCCGGAAGGGGCTCAGAGTAGAGCCACTGCTTCTCCACATCAAGAGGAGTCAGTTGAGGTGGCTCAGGCATCTGGGCAGGATGCCTCCTGGACGCCTACCTGGTGAGGTGTTCCGGGTACTTCCCACTTGGAGGAGACGCAAAGGAAGACTCAGGACACGCTGGAGGGACTATGTTTCTTGGCTGACCCGCAAACACCTTGGGATTCCCCCTCAGGAGCTGACCCAAGTGGCTGGGGAGAGGGAAGTCTGGGCCTATCTGCTTCAGCAGCTGCCACCGCGACCTGACCTCGGATGGATGGATGGATGGAGGGATATCCTAATTAAGGATTAGTCTCTTTTTGGAGGAGGCTCTATATACTAGCCTCACCAGGAAAGATACATTGTCATTCAATATTTCTGCAAACTGCAATGTTTCATGTTTGCATTCTTCAGCTAAAAGTGGGTACATTGTGATATATTATTTGCTCCTATGTCACATAGCAGTTATTGTGAGGAACAATGCTGATTATTTTATATTTCTTCAAATAAATTACGTTATAACCCTATACCACCACCACAGTATTCAGTGTGTGCCTTGCTTTGCTCTACCATTGGAAGCTGCAGTAAAATAAACCTTCCAGTATTCCCTTTGCATAAACAATTTGATCTCCAAGTAAACCAGACATGTAGTAAAATGATCTTGCAACTTTAATATGCCATATATACCACACACGTGCACCCCTACAACAACAAATACATCTGAAAAGCACAAAAAACCAATAATAGCATTGTTTAATATGATGCTATGCTATATAAAGGCCCAATTGCACTGATGATATGCGGTCCACTTCAATCAGTTAAATACATAGTGGTTGAGTTCGTACAAACATAAGCTTGCAAATGCAGTGATAATAAAAAAAGCTCACCTTTTTTCAGTCCTTTGCATGGATCTTCTTAAAATGAACAGGTCTTTACCAGGTTCTGTCATTATTTAAAACTAATATTAGGAGTGCAAATTTTCCCCACCGTCACTTTTTAAATCAATGAACTGATATTTATTTTTCTCTCATCAAGCTTTCACCTGGGTCCTTAAATCAATTTCAATTCAGTTTATTTATATAGCGCTGATTCACAACAGATGTCATCTCAAGGCAGTTTACAAGAAAAGTCATTTCAATACAACCATACAAACATTCCAATCAGTTTAAAGTTTTAGTTAGTTTTTTATTTAGGGAATCCCAGCAGATTGCATCGAGTCGTTGACTTGAGGTTGTGCCCCGTTTGTGCAGATTCCACAGCAATCCCTCATACTGAGCAAGCATATAGCGATATTAAATATTCTTATTTATTGAAATATTTACTAGCACAGTTGCATTGCAGCACAACGTCGTGGGTTCAACGAGCCTTTCAGATTGAAGTGTGTATAGTTTGCAAACCTGGCATCTGTGCATGATTAGTTGTTTATTTTGTCTCTGTGGTGCCTTTCAACAGACTGGCAATCTGTCTAGAGGGTTCCTTGTAAGAAAGAAATTGCTAGATTTGTATATATTTAGATACATCAGGGTTCATAGAGTAAGGCAAGGCAATTTTATTTGTACAGCACACTTTCAACAAGAAGGTAATTCAAGGTGCTTTACATGATTAAGTGGTAAAATAAAAATAGCAGTAAAACAAAGATAAAGCATATAAAGTAAAAACAGCAATAAACCATGAAGCACACACAGATACATCAAGGCATTACAAGGCATATAATGTAAAAACAGCAGTAAAACAAGAAGAATACACAAAATATGATACAACAAAGCATTACTCAAAGGCAACTCTAAACATAAGTTTTTAGTTGTGATTTAAAAGAACTGTGTTTCAGCAGCTTTGCAGTCATCTGCAACTTTGTTCCAGATAAGGCAAGCATAGAAACTGAAAGCTGCTTCTCCATGTTTGATTCTGATTCTAGGGATGTTGAGTGGACTGGTATTAGAGGACCTGAGTGGTCTGGGGGGTTAGTATAGTAACAGCAGGTCTTCAACATATTTTGGTGCTAAGCTATTCAATGATTTATAAACTAATAGAAGTATTTTGAAGTATTTTCTCTGAGCTACAGGGAGCCAGTGTAAGGACTTTAGAACTGCGGTGATGTGCTCTACTTTCCTGGTTTCTAGTGAGGACACAAGCAGCAGCGTTCTGGATCAGCTGCAGCTGTCTAATTGACTTTGTAGGCAGACCTGTGGGAACACTGTTGCAGTTATCAATGCGACTAAAGATAAACGCATGGATGAGTTTTTCAAGGTCTTGTTGCGACATCAGTCCTTTAATCCTAGAAACATTCTTCAGGTGATAGAAGGCTGATCTTGTTATTGCCTTTATGTGAGGTTCAGATGTGAGTGAGTCCATAACTGCACCTAGATTTCGGACCTGATTAGTCGTTTCTAGCTGTATTAACTCAAGCTGTGTGCTGACTCTTGATTTTTCCTCTTTAGGTCTAAAAGTAATTACTTCGGTTTTGTTTGTGTTCAGCTGGAGAAAGTTATGGCACATCAATCCATTGATTTGCTCAATGCATTTATTTAGGGTTTGAATGGGTTCAAAGTCACCTGGTGACATCGTAATGTAGAGGATGGAGCCCTGGGGCACCCCACATGTGATTTCTGTTTGTTCTAAAGAAAAGTTTCCTATTGAAACAAAGAAGTCCCTGTTGGTTATACCCTTTATGTATATCATGATCAACAGTGTCAAATGCTGCACTGAGATCCAACAAAACTAGCACTGTGGTTCTACCACAGTCTGTATTTATGCGGATATCATTGAAAACTTTGACGAGGACAGTTCAGTGCTGTGGTGAGCACGGAAACCAGACTGAAAAACATCAAAGCGGTTGGTCGTTGTTATGAAGCTATTTAACTGCTGAAATTCAGAATTTTTTTTACATTGGTGTTATTTGGGTATAACATTGGTGGTCGGTTTGGTGCTGCGTTACAGACCAACCGTCTAATTGTTAGAATTTTTTCAGTGAAAAAGTTGGCAAATTCATTGCAAGCCCTGGTAGAGTTTAGTTCAGGGGCTACAGTCACTGGAGTTTTAGTTAGTCTTTCCACTGTTGCAAACAGAGTCTGTGCATTATTAATGTTTCTGTTAATTATTATAGAAAATAACAATTCCCTAGCTTATTTTAAAGTTAAGTGATATCTGTTCAGTCTCTCTTCGTAGATCTCACAGTGAACCTGGAGTTGAGTTTTCCGCCATTTTCTCTTGGCTCGTCGACACTCCCTTTTTTCACTACGTACCAGTGGATCGCTAGTCCATGGAAACTTCTTTCTACCTGAGACTACTTTCACTTTAGTCGGAGCGATGGAATCAATGATTTCTGAGATTTTAACGAGAAAATTATTTACCAGCTTATTTACTGAGTTGGAGTTGGGAGATGAGGGCGATGTGGTGGAAGTGTAAATACTTTTAAAGGTTTCAACAGAACTGTCCCTGAGAAAACACTTTTTACTGTTATCTCACTGTGGCTAGATAGTTTAGCAGAAATGGTACTTTCAAAGAAAATACAGAAATGGTCAGATAATGCAACATCAATTACCAAGATGTCAGATATAGTTAAACCTTTGCTGATAATTAAGTCCAGAGTGTGTCCTTTATTGTGTCTTGTGTCTTGTTTGACATGCTGGGTCAGGCAGAAGTTGTGAAGAGTGTCACTTAATGTTTTTGCTAGTCTATCTTGGGAGTTTTCAGTATGGATTTTGAAGTCCCCTTCAATGATTAATTGGTCATAATCGACACATATTACGAAAAGAAAGTCGCTGAAATCATTAAAGATTTCAGATTGTTTTCTCTTGCTAATACTAACTTCTATGATTTTTTGGGGGTGGCCGGACGACTTCTGGAAGACGGTGGGAGTGGGATTATCGTCCGGTTCCCTTGCACATCAGATGTCCGTGATTACCAGTTCAGGCATGGGCAGAGTACATCCAGTGTTAGTCCCAGGAGACTGATGTAGTCCAAGTTTTGGTGTTAGTTCTGATCCAATTCTAATTTGTGCTTTCAGTCTGTCTGAGTAATCTCTAAACAGAGAGTCATTAGGTGTCGATGAGTCTGATGACATTGGAACTGTCAGGCTGTTCAGCTGTCTGAATGATGTAATATTCAGTTTGTCTGTGTCGGGAAAGGTTTGTTCTTTGGAAGTATCAACAGGCTGTGCTCCAAGGTCAGTTCTGGGGTGTTTATTCAGATAACAGAAAATGTTTGAGGTCAATAGTCTCAGTCCAGCTCTGTTAAGATAACGCTCATTTGACTTGAACAAGTGCTTTGCACTTCCAAATATTTTAAAGTTATTAATAAATGGGATCGATTTTTCAACAGATTTTCTCTTCAACCATTGATGGAGCATGCAAAGTCAACTGTACCTTTCATCATTACCTTCAGGGATTGGTCTGCTGATAAATATGTTTATGTTAAGTCCACCAAGTCTCTGTAGCAGATCAGAGAAGTTTGCTTTGAGAACTTCAGATTGCTTTTTGGCTACATCTGCTTCCTGCTTCGCTCCAATCGGCTGCTTCGCTACTTTGCTGCAATCGGCTGCTTCGCTACATTGCTGCAATCGGCTGCTTCGCTACATTGCTGCAATCGGCTGCTTCGCTACTTCGCTCTCCCTTCTTCTTGCATTTTTCTGCATTTCTCTGATTTTTTTTTTTTTTTTTTTCCCTTATGATCCGATTTGCAGGACTTTTGAATACATATAAATTTATGGGAAAAACATTTTTTAGTAGTAACGGCAATATTTCATAGATCTTTTATCTTCAGCGCTCTGTGTGCGTGGTCTACACACAGCTGAAGCCTGATCTAAGTACTTAGCATTCAGCTGAAGCTAGATATAGCTTGTAAGGGTGCTAATGCTAAGCTAGAGCAACAAGATGCCTTCCGTCTCCACAATGGACTACCAGGACCTTCTACAAAAGATAACAGCACTGAAGAGGAAAGTTCAATGGATAGAAGTTAACGTGGAGGTAAATGGATTGTGTGGAAATGAAACAACCTTACCACTGTTTCAAAACAGTGGAAATGAGCAAGCTAACACACGGCTAAGAGGCAGAGATAACACGACCAAGAAAGAGGGAGCCTCTGCTCATTACATTAAATCACCGAGTGATAATCCTCCCTGGAACTATCGTGGTGCTAAGCCAAAAACTAAATCATGTCTCTGGGAAACGGGAGGTCGTAGTGCAGGCTGGACACGGCGAGTGGAAATCTGTGATGAGACCGACTGGCCTGCACTCCCTACAAGAAAGAGGGCTTCTTCTACTCCCGTACATGAGAGGACACGGGACAGAACAGCTGCAAATGGGAAAGTTAGCCACAGACTTTCAAAACAACCGAATGTGAAGCTGCAGAACAGATTGGCTCCACTGTTGGAGAACCCTGGATCTTTATCTGACGACCATCCACCCCAAGGCAGCGAGATGAGGACTGATAACCTGTCAGAGAGTGAGAGGCCACAGAGAAAGCAAAAGACTAGGCCTGAAACTCTGATTGTAGGTGATTCCTCTGTAAAGGACGTTCAGTGGATGTGTGGAAAGAACACCAAAGTCCTCTGCTTTCCAAAGGATATGGTCAGTGACATGCAGAAGAGGATTCTGAAAACTGTGACTAAATATCCAACAGTGAAAAACATCGTTCTCCACACATGGTCGAATGATGTGTCCAAACAACAATCGGAGGTTCTGAAACGGGACTTCACTGGATTATTGAACATCGTGAGCCCGTTGGATGCAGCAGTGTTCATCAGTGGACCTTTACCACCCATCAGAGGAGGAGAAGAAAGATTTAGCCGTCTTTTGGCATTAAATAAGTGGATTTCATCTGCATGTGCAGACAAAAACTGCAATTTATTAACAACTTTCAGATTTTTTGGGAGCGTAGACATCTTTTTAAGGCAAATGGATTTAGTTTGAACAGGTCAGGTGTAAGACTGTTTACCTCCAATATTTTCTACTTCCTGCATTATCCCTCTGTGCTTGGAGCCAAAAAGGAGATACACAAAGACTTATCTCAAAAGGAAGACCAAACAAGGCTGAGTGCAGAGGGGGGGGAACTTCTTCTGCCCTCACTCATGGGAAGCTTCGAAAAGAAGCAGGAAGAAGGATCTTTATTTGCCCCAAAACCCTTCAACAGCCCTAAAGAACAAGACAGCGGACCTCCATCGCTCCCCCAAAAGACCCCTGACAGCCCACCATCTTCCCTACCGCCCCACTCCCCCCATCTGAAATTCACTGAGCAGATGATGGAGCGGGTCAACATTGGGGTCAGATTTACCCCCCAGACCAATCTGTTTTCTTTACCCATAAATCCCAAACCAGGATGATCAAAGGTAGGCCAACAAGCCCGCCCCCCTCCTACCCCACCACGTAAGCATGTACAATCTCCACAGTCTGATGTATGATGTGTTAAGGGTCCAGGCTGCATGGATATCAGCAGTCAGAACTTTTCCCAGGACAAGCTGGGACCCTGTTCATTAGAAGGTTCGATCATATCTGTACTTATAAGTAACAGAAAGAATGTAGTTCTGTCAAAACACAGAGCACTGCATTCTAAACGTTTTTTGAGTAAGGTAAACATACGCTGTACACAGCCCACCCCAAAACCCAAGGGGCACAATAATACTCTTAAACCTGTTAAGATGGCCTTATTAAATGTCAGGTCTATAGCAGGGAAGACATTTTTAATCAATGATCTTATCACTGAGCATAGCCTTGATTTTATGTTTTTATTAGAGACTTGGTTAGATCAGGATAGCAATGTTTCTCTTATCGAATCAACCCCTCCCAAGTTTAGTTTTGTCAACCAGGCCAGACAGAACAGGAGAGGTGGAGGAGTTGCTGTTTTATTTAATGAATCATTCCAGTGTAAGCAGTTATCTCTTGGAAGTTTTCCTTCTTTTGAATATGTTGCTGTACAGCTGAAGGCCTCATCCAAAGCCATATTTCTTAACATTTATCGACCTCCAAATTACTGAGCTGACTTTAATGATTATTTTAGTGAACTGCTGTCTATAATCTGTGTTGATTTTGACTATAATTATTGTTGGTGATTTTAACATCCATGTTGACAATCCCCAGAACAAAGGTTCTAAAGACCTGAGTAACACTCTGGACATTTTTGGGCTGACTCAGCATATAACAGAACCCACACATAATAAGGGTCATGTTTTGGACTTACTGATCTCGAAGGGTCTGGGCATTTCCAAGATTAATGTGCGTGATGTGGGCTTGTCTGACCATTGTTGTGTTTTCTTTGAGAGTATAATTTCGGTTCACATAAATGTTTTAACGGAGGTTATCACAAAACGATGTATAACTGAAAACACTAGTGAGATCTTTAACCAGGTCTTCTCTCTAACACCTGCCCTGTCAGGGGGTTCAGTCAATTAACTTGTCAACAGCTTTAATGCTAAAATATTAAATGTTATGGATACTATTGCTCCCACCATGGTGAAGGTTATCTCTGGAAGGAAAAAGTATCCATGGAGAAATTCCACGTTGGTGAGAAATGAAAAAAGGGAGTGTCGGAAAGCCGAGCGCAGATGGAGAAAAACAAAACTTCAGGTTCATTATGACATCTATAAAGAGAAACTTCACTCTTATAACTTACAACTGAGGAATGCAAGGAAGTCATATTTTTCTGACATCATCACCAGAAATAGTAATAATGCTCACGCATTATTTGCTGTAGTCGACAGGCTAACAAACTTTCCTGTGTCGGTGGCACCTGTACTCTATTCCACCAAGGCCTGCAATGACTTTGCCAAATTCTTCACAGACAAAATCCAAAATATTAGACAAGTGGTTGGTTCATTAATGGCAGGTTCAGGTTATGTACAGTGTCCACGGAAAATCCGTTTAAACACCATGAAACAGTTTTATCTCATAAACAGCAAAGATCTGGAGGACATCTTATGTCAACTGAACTCCTCCTCTTGCTGCTTAGACATCCTGCCCACAGGCTTTTTCAAGAAGGTCTCAAAGATCTTGGAGTCAGATCTGTTACAGATTGTGAACTCATCTTTAATGTCGGGTGTTTTCCCAGAGCCCCTGAAAACAGCTGTAATTAAACCCCTGCTGAAAAGAGACAATCTGGACAAGACACAAATGAACAACTACAGTTCCATCTCCAATCTTCCATTTTTAAGTAAGATCATTGAAAAGGCTGTTTTTCATCAGCTAAATGACTTCTTAAGACAAAACAACTGCTATAACGTCTTTCAGTCAGGTTTTAGACAGCACTTCAGCACTGAGACTGCTCTGACCAAAGTCATCAATGACATCTGTTTGAATACTGACAGTGGAAAAATGTCAGTGTTAGTTTTACTGGATCTCAATGCTGCATTTGATACTGTTGACCACATTATTTTACTCAAACGACTGGAGAACTGGGCGGGTCTCTCTGGCACTGTACTAAACTGGTTCAAAATGTACTTAGAGAACAGGAAGTACTTTGTGTCAATAGGTATCTTTACATCTGAGCAGACGGGAATTACATGTGGAGTTCCCCAGGGTTCCATCCTGGGACCTCTTCAGTTTAACATCTATATGCTCCCACTGGCACAGGTAATAAATAACAACAATATAAGTTACCATAGCTACGCAGATGACACACAGATATATATTAGAATGTCACCAGAAGACCAAGGGCCTGTGCAGGCATTGAGGAAATTAATGACTGGATGTGCCACAATTTTCTGCAGTTGAACAAAAACAAAACTGAGGTAATTGTCTTTGGAGCTAAAGAGAAAAGATTGAAGGTCACCACAGGGCTTCAGTCCATACACCTAAAAACCACCAACCACGTCAGAAATCTGGGTATAGTGATGGACTCAGACCTAAACTTTGAAAAACACATTAAGGCAATCACAAAATCAGCCTACTATCACCTTAAAGGAGTCATAACCTAGTATTATCTTAGATACCCACGCTCTATTATAGTCTTTCAGGCCCTTCTAAAAAAGAAAAGTTGAAAAAAAGTGAAAAAAATAAACACAGAGCTCCTCTGACCCTTATTTCTGAAGGCATTATTGTCTCGCGAGATCTGATGCGATACTTTGGCTGTTGTGGACGGGCATTGTAATAATGCAAATGAGGGGCGCGTTCACTGGTGGCAGGAAGGAAGGGGGTTGACACAGCAGGTAACGCTTCAGCATATCTAACCCATATCTACTACTCCCAATAGCATACAATAGCCACTTTAGCAGTTAGCTGCTGTTTGTTACACACAGCAGAGCAATAAAAACACAGCCTTACCGTTTCAATTGCAGGCAAGTCTCTGATTGTTGGAATGAGCCCTTTTTCCAAACGGAGCTTCGATGCCAACTTCAGCTGATATTGTCCCAAATTCGTAAAGGATTCCGGCGTAAAAGAAAAAAAAAAAATATTCCCATGATGATTCTGGCAGTCAACAACAGAGCAACTCACGTGTGCACTACGTTTTTGGCAGAAATGGTTTTAGTTGATTAAAATAAAAGGCTGACACGAGTATGTCTTCTTCATGCATCATTGCGTGAAGAAACTGTCTGCATCTTTCACGGTGGAGTTTGTACTTCGAATCGGTGATGTGTCGGTCGTGAACGAACCGGCTCTAAGAGCTAACCCTTTGAAGTGAACGATGGGAGCCTGCTCCTCATTGGGAAACGTTTTTTTTTTTTTTTTCATCTCCCCCCCCCCGCTTGTTTTGGTACATTTGGTAGACATCGTTTTGCATTAATTTTGGTAATAAATACACTTTAAGCAACAGAAAATCTGAGGAGCATAAAGAGCCAGCTCTTTATGGTGAGTCAAGCCAAAAGAACTGGCTCTCCAAAAAGAGCTGGAATTCCCATCAGAATTCAGTAATGGCGGCGCTCGACTGAATATGAGGGGGAGAGGAGAGAGGGGGAGAAGGGAGAGAGGGAGGGCGGGCTTCCTGCAGCATAGGTAGGTCTGCGATGTCTATAAATGGTATATCCTGCGCCGACTTGACGTCAAGTCGGCCAGAAATCAAGACCACGTATTTGAGTGCGCGTGCACGTGCGCTGGTTGACGAACCCAGGGGTAAACAAACGCTTCACTTCCCGGGCAGTGTATAATCGTTAGGCAATAATAACATACATTTTTTCTCGTTGAAAAGTGAAAATTACAGGTCATGACTCCTTTAAGAATATCTCAAGGATAAAAGATCTGATGTCTCAGCAGGACCTGGAAAAACTAGTCCATGCATTCATCTTTAGTCGGCTTGATTATTGTAACAGCGTCTTTACAGGTCTACCTAAAAAATCAATTAGGAAACTGCAGCTCATCCAGAACTCTGCTGCTCGAGTTCTCACTAAGACCACAAAAGTGGACCACATCAGTCCAGCTCTGAGGTCTTTACACTGGCTGCCTGTCTGTCAGAGGATAGACTTCAAAGTTCTGCTGCTGGTCTGTAAAGCTCTGAATGGTTTAGGACCAAAATACACTAGTGATCTCCTGACCCAGTATGAACCTACTCGACCCCTCAGGTCATCTGGATCCGGTCTTTTATCAGTTCCCAGAGTCAGAACCAGACATGGAGAATCTGCGTTCAGCTTCTATGCTTCACATGTCTGGAACAAACTCCCAGAAAGCCTCAGATCAGCTGAAACACTCAGTTTATTTAAATCCAGGTTAAAGAGCGACCTGTTCTCAGCTGCTTTTGATTAGATTTTTATTCTAAGTTTTAAATCTGCACGGCTTCTTTTAAGATTCTTTTGAGATTTTTTTTTTTTTTCATTTTAAATCATGGTTTTTATTCCTGTACTTTTGCTTTTTCTGCACCCTGCTGTAATGCTTTTGATGTTTTATGTAAAGCACTTTGAATTGTCTTGTAACATGAATTGTGCTATACAAATAAATTTGCCTTGCCTTGCCATTTGCACCTGTGTGAATAACAAGCTTATCCAGGTTGGGATGTTGATCCAAAATCGTCTGGATTTTTTCTGATATTTCTCTCACTGTATTTTTTGGGCAGCTGATAACGCTAGTGTTCTGGCTACAGAAATCTTCAGCACCATTAATAGAGCCGTCTTGTATGATGAGAACTTTTGCTGGGGGGCTTCTTGCTTTCTTATGTGTCCGCTTCATGTGGATGGATTTCTCCTGGTGGCCTTGACTGGTCCCAAGGGCTGTGTTGTCTTTTGGGGAACTGAGGGCTGTGAATCTGTTTCTCAGCGGGATTCCAGGGGGAGTGAAATGTCCTGCTCTGGGTTGTGGGTTTTTTCATTTATTCTTCCTGGGAGCAGAGAAAGCTGGTGTAGATTAGGTGTGCTTCAAAGCCGACCAGTTATCGTCGAATTGGGAATTCAATTCAATTCAGTTTATTTATATAGCGCCAATTCACAACAGATGTCATCTCAAGGCACTTAACAAGAAGTCATTTCAATACAATTATACAAACATTCCAATCAGTTAAAAAGTTTCCTATTTAAGGAATCCCAGCAGATTGCGTCAGTCATTGGCGTGAGGTTGGGCAGATTTCCAACCACAGCAATCCTTCAGCAATCCCTCATACTGAGCAAGCATGTAGCGACAGTGGAGAGGAAAAACTCCCCTTTAACAGGAAGAAACCTCCAACAGAACCAGGCTCAGTAGGAGCGGCCATCTGCCACGACCGTCTGGGGGTTTGAGAAGACAGAGCAGAACACAGAAGGAACAGAAGATCAGATATAAGAGAACTTTCTATGTTACAGAAAGTAAAAAGTTGATAACAGGACACAGTGGATGTTCAGTTACTGAGAGGATCATCCCAGTCGATGCCCCCCGTCCAACAGGGCATTGCAGCCAAGCAGGATACCAGACCAGGTATATCTTCGATGGGGAGAAAAACACTGAGAGAAAACAAAGTTAACAGTCGAAATAACAGAATGTACTGTAATACAACTGGAGAGTCGTAGGAGAAAAGGAAGTAGCAGAGTGAAGAAAATTGGTAAGTCTGTCCTCCAGCAGTCTAAGCCTATAGCAGCATAACTACAGAGATAGCTCAGGATGACCTAAGCCACTCTTATTATAAGCTTTATTTAAAAGGAAAGTTTTAAGCCTGGCCTTAAAAGTAAACAGAGTGTCTGCCTCACGAACTAAAGCTGGGAGCTGGTTCCACAGGAGAGGAGCCTGATAACTAAAAGATCTGCCTCCCATTCTACTTTTAGAGATCCTAGGAACTACAAGTAAACCTGCAGTCTGAGAGCGAAGTGCTCTTTTAGGAACATATGGAACAATTAGATCTCTGATGTATGATGGAGCTTGATTATTAAGGGCTTTCTATGTAAGAAGAAGGATCTTAAATTCTATTCTGGATTTAACAGGGAGCCAATGAAGGGAAGCTAAAACAGGAGAAATGTGATCTCTCTTTTTAATATTCATCAGAACTCTTGCTGCCGCATTTTGGATCAACTGAAGGCTTTTAATGGCATTTTGTGGACTTCCTGATAGTAAAGAATTACAGTAGTCCAGCCTTGAGGTAACAAATGCATGGACTAGTTTCTCAGCATCACTCCTGGACAGGATGTTTCTAATTTTAGCAATATTCCGGAGGTGAAAGAAAGAAATCCTAGAAACCAGTTTAATATGGGATTTAAATGTCAAGTCTTGGTCAAAAATAATTCTAAACTAATCAGTTTCTTTTTTAGAGCTTCTGGTCCAAAGACAGCATTCAACAGCAAAATGTTTAGAGTCATCCATGTTTTTATGTCTTCCAGACACGCCTGTAATCTACCTAACTGTAGCCTATATCAATCAAAACCACACCACCAAAGATGTATAGTCACAGAAGGAATTAAGTAAAAGCTATTTTCAGGAGAGGTCAGTATTCAGAAAATTTTATGTGAGAAATTTACACACAAAGCGGTCAAACTAGGATTTTATTTTATTCCAAAACACATTAGGATTCTTGTAACAGGATGTTTCTAATTTTAGCAATATTCCGGAGGTGAAAGAAAGAAATCCTAGAAACCTGTTTAATATGGGATTTAAATGTCAAGTCTTGGTCAAAAATAACGCCGAGGTTCTTTACGTTATTACTGGGGGCCAATTTAATGCCATCCAGATGAAGTGATTGACTAATCAGTTTCTGTTTAAGAACTTCTGGTCCAAAGACAGCAACTTCTGTCTTGTCAGAATTTAAAAACAAAAAGTTTAGGGTCATCCATGCTTTTATGTCTTCCAGACATGCCTGTAATCTACCTAACTGACTGGGTTCATCAGGATTTATGGATAAATATAGTTGTGTATCATCGGCATAGCTGTGGAAATTTATCCCATGCTGTCTAATGATTCTACCAATTGGAAGCATATATATGGTGAAAAGAATTGGTCCAAGGACAGAACCCTGTGGAACTCCACAAGTAACCCTTGAGAGTGAAGATGATTTATCATTTAGATGAACAAACTGGAATCTATCAGACAAATATGATTTAAACCAGCCTAGTGCTGTTCCTTTGATCCCTGCAACATGTTCAAGCCTTTCTAAGAGAATATTATGATCGACTGTGTCAAAAGCAGCACTGAGATCTAACAAAACCAGAACAGACACCAGTCCATTATCTGAGGCCATGAGAATATCATTAGTAACCTTCACCAGTGCTGTTTCAGTGCTATGATGAGCTCTAAAACCTGACTGAAACTCTTCAAACAGCTCGTTACTGTTTAGATGTTCACAGACTTGATTAGCAACTATTTTCTCAAGGACTTTGGATAAGAAAGGAAGGTTAGATATAGGTCTGTAATTCACTAAGTCATCTTGATCAAGGGAAGGTTTCTTGAGTAAAGGTTTAATTACAGCTATTTTAAATTCCTGTGGTCTGTATCCGTTTACTAAGGATAGATTCATCATATCCAAAATGGGGCAAGGAACCAAATGGAACACTTCTTTAAATAATTTGGTTGAGATTGGGTCCAAAATACAAGTTGAAGGTTTAGATGAGGCTAATATTTTTGATAATTCTGAAAGCTCGACTGAATCAAAACAGCCTAAGCAATACTGAGGTTCTACAGTTCTTTCCGATACTGACTCATTTACTGAGGAAGAAGTAATCATGTTTGGGAGGGTGCCAATGATTTTATTTTTAATAAAATTTATTTTATTTATGAAGAATCTCATAAAATCATCACTGCTAAGAGCTGGGGGAATAGTTTGCTCAACAGAGCTATGACTCTGTGTAAGTTTGGCAACTGTACTAAAAAGAAACCTAGGATTGTTTTTATTCGCCTCTATTAATGATGAAAAATATGCTGTTCTAGCTTGTCAAAGGGTCTTTTTATACAGCAGTAGACTGTTATTCCAGGTTAAATAGGAATCCTCTAGATGTGTAGAGCGCCATTTTCTCTCCAACTTCCTAGTATTCTGCTTTAAAGTACGCAACTCTGCGTTAAACCAAGGAGTCAGCCTCCTATGGCTAGCCACTTTCTTTTTTAATGGGGCTACACTATCTAATGCCAAACGCAATGAGGACGTAACGCTGTGAACCAGACCATCAATTTCTGAAGGGTTAGAGATAGAATTGCTGCCATCCACTGTGTTACTCTGAGACACTGAGGAAAGTAATAATGGTACAGATTCTTTAAAAATTGTTACAGCATTGTCTGATAAAGTTCTACTATAATGAAATTTTCTTTCAGATTTAAGATGGTCAGTTAAAGTAAATTCAAAAGTTATCAAGAAGTGGTCAGACAGGACCGGGTTATGTGGGTGGACTGTTATTTCCTCACACTCAATGCCGTATGTCAGTACAAGGTCCAAAGTGTGTTTACCTGAGTGGGTCGATCCCTGTACTTTTTGAGTAAAGCCAATTGAGTCTAAAATAGCATTAAAGGCTGCATTTAGGCTATCACTTTCAGTATCCACATGAATATTGAAGTCCCCCACTATAATAACCCTATCAGTATTTAATACTATATCAGATAAAAAATGTGAGATCTGATCCAAGAATTGAGAGTAAGGGCCTGGTGGACGATACAAAACCACAAACAAAAATGGTCTTAATGTTTTGCAACTTGGATGAGGAAAATTAAGGGTTAGATGCTCAAAAGAACTGTAGCTATCAATTGGTCTGGGACTAATTAGTAAATCAGAACGGAAAATGGCTGCAACTCCTCCTCCTCGCCCAGTATTTCTAGGAATGTGAAAATTTAAATGACTGGAAGGAGTTGACTCATTTATACTGACATAATCCTCCTGCTGCAACCAGGTTTCTGTGAGACAAAGGAAATCAATGTGATTATCACAAATCAAGTCATTTACTAACAAAGTCTTTGAGGAGAGAGATCTTATGTTTAATAAACCACATTTAATAGATTTATTTTCAGTCAAAGTTGTATTTATTTTTATGAGATTTCCATAATTTGCTTTTGTTGGCTTAACTTTTAATCCATTTAATTTTGGCCGTGGGCAAGACACTGTTTCTATAGGGTAATGGGTGGGTAACAGTACAGAAGCAGCAGAGAGGTGGGTTAAACTACGACTCTGCTTCCTGGTCTGGACCCTGGGTTGTCAGTGTTTTGGAGGATTAATAAATTCGGCCATATTCCTAGAAAGAAGAGCTGCTCCATCCAAAGTGGGATGAATGCCGTCTCTCCGGATCAGACCAGGTTTTCCCCAAAAAGTTCTCCAGTTATCAATGTAGCCCACATCGTTTGCAGGACACCACCTAGACAACCATTGATGGAATGACAGCATGCGGCTAAACATGTCGTCACTGGTCCGATCAGAATGGGGTGTTCTACCCGTTAAACGCATTTTAGCTGGTGGAGTAGCGTTGTTCTGTGTCTTTTGTGCGAGACTGTTGGACCGAGATAACACTGGGCTGCCAGGTTCTTCCTCCCTGAGTGTAGTCATCGGTAAAGTTGTCTCATTTCCATATCCAGTGTTTAGATCAAAATTAATCGGAAGATGGTGTGGCTTCCTCTCGATGGTTTCAATTCTCTGGAGCAGTTTCTCAAAGTTCTCAGCTGAGCAAAATGGCATTTTGGTAATCCACAGTCCTTCAGAAAGTAATCCAAGAAAGAGATCCGGTCTAATAAAGTGACTCCAGAGGCTGGGTGTATAAAGTAACTAAGAAAAAAAGCCAAGAAAAGCTAAGAAATGAAAATAAGAAGAGAGAATACGGCTAGAGATCAGGAGATCAGGAGAGGTTGGGAGAGGGTGCTCCTTCTTCACCAGCCAGCAGCATACCTTGTATGGGTGATATTTGCCTTACCAGGCAACATTTCCACTGGTTCTTGAAAGCTATTCAGAAATCAGTGAGTGAACCTGAGTGGAATCCATCTCATGTTTAAGAAACAGGAGTTTTAGAGAGAGCTTCATTAGCTTCAAAGCAGCATATTTTCATGTAAGCCACCACACTGCATCTACTGTATTGTTTATTATGCTGTGTGGTTTTTAAACATTCCTTAAACTGAGCTACCTTAAATGTCTTTACATTTAAGTTACAAGACTTAGAAGGGTAGTGTGTCCTCCGAGCAGAGTTGGCATTTTAATGTCCTTCGTGTTAGTAAAAGACTGCTTAGCCAGGCTAAGAGGAACATAATTAACAAACTTATTTTATTTCACTTGTTTGTCCCTTAGAAAGCAGCCATGCTTTAGTAATTAACCTGCTGGTGTTTGCTTTCCTTTCTGCCTCACGATAATTAGCAGACTAGTGAATGCAATCCTCCTGACCCTATCTTTATGTGACATGAATAAATGTATGCGTTATCATTAATATTATCTGCTGCATGTATCACAATATAATCTCCTGCAGAAACTCTGCATATTTAATCAGCTTTGCAACCTATTTGTAATGTTTTAATTTACTCATTAGAAATCTCAAGAGCTTACAAAAAAACTCACGAGTGGACTTTCCCACACTCTCCAAATGATGTACAGGCAACTGTATAAACATTTCCAGCACTCTCAGGTCAAACAGTGAGCGTAAGGAACTACACTTGAATAATTACCCACAGAGGGACAGGCCCTCCTTCACATAAAGCTGAAACAGCGAGTCCGTGTCACTTCCTTTTCTCTGCGTCATGTGGCTCATGGCCTCGTCAGCTTCCTCTTTTGCTTTATATCAATACTGACAACACTGTTTATGCTTTTCCACCACATGCTGAGTCGAGTGTTAAAGAAAGAAGGGTTTCAACAAAGACTTGAGCAAGGATTTAAAAATGTCTTCAGTCATGGACGGAGAGGTGCTGTCGATGTCGTCTTCTTCATCCTTTTCAACTTCAGCAGCAGCAGCAGGAACACAACAAGATTCGTCAGCCAAGAATGTCCGCAATCTTCCTCAGAGCCCAGAAGAACACATATCCACTAAAGAATTATGGTCTGTATACAGCAGGTGCTACTTTCCTACTTATTAAAAAGAAACACATTAAAACTTAATTTCTTACAAACTGTCGAACTTATTGTAAAGAATTAGATAAAAGCAGCCTTTTCAAGCTGTTCCACCGCTTTTTTTACACTATTTTGTAGAAGCTGCTGTTGTTTTCAACTTTTGTATTTTTATCTTTTTTTGTGTACTGTCCAATTCAGATATTAAAAACATATACATTTACTTTAATTTTGAAACTTTTCTATAATCTTAAGACTACAAACTACCTGAAACAGAAAATGGGTAGAGATTCTCGGGCAGTTTAGCATAAAAGCTCACCTCAGTGAGAGGCGGGGATAATGGGGGACTTTGGACTTTCCCATGAGGTCACAAAAATGTAGGCTTCAGTTCACAGTTTCACAAATCCCACTCGGTAATGTTGTAAAAATAAGAATACATTTTTTAAAATGTCATCCCTATAAACCTGAAATATTTAAAAAAGGGTAAAGGGCATAACTACCCTATTCAAGAAGTGATGAGTTTGTTTTAAAATAATCATAGCAAAATAGTCAAACACCAAAAGCTCAGTTCCCTATTGCCTGTCCTTCCCCTTTTGTATAATGTATAACCACACTAATTTAATATATGGCTGCAGAAATCAGTAGCATCTTGGCCTCTATCCCAAAATGACATACATTTTAAAACTGTATAAAACCAGGTCACACAGTGCTCACAGGCTGTGTATCTGGAAAAACAAAAAAAATAGCCCTCCCACACAGAGATGTGTGGCAGCAGTACCAATAGTACAGCTGGATAAACTGTACCAAGTCCCAGACAGAGTATTAGACATGGACTGGATAGCATTTTAGGACATCCTTCTTACATTTAGGCGTCCCTTTTTTGCATTTGAGTTCTGCCTTTATCCTAAACTTCCTATACTGGGAAACTGGTGACTTAAAGTAGATGATTCACCTTTTACCGACTTCAAAAGGGGTTTGTTAAAGCCCTGTGACGGATAATAGAGGTTGTATAGTTTCAGAAATATTTTTCTGGGTTTTCCTTTCATATATAGAAACAATGTAACATGACTAATAAGGTTTTTCACACAAACCACATCATATTGGTTTAAAATAAAGCATCACACGTTTTAGAAAATGTGGTTTCTATATAAAAGGGGAAGTGCCATTGTTTGTAGCTTTGTTTACTGCAGAACTTTTAATATTATCTGTGAGTTTTGGAAAGTAACTGTAAAGCAACTGTAAAGCAAGTGTAGTTTAGTATTTTAGGAAATATATCAAACTCAGAATTATTTCAGCGGTATACCCAAGTTAATGGGAACTTTGAATGTGACGAGCATACTCCTGGCTCTATTCGTGCTTCAGTTTAGAGAACATATCAGTACACTAGGCTGACATGAACTAGAAACACAATGGCAGCTGTAATACTTGTTTCTGTGCCTGCCATTTAAATCTAACTCTGAGCAAATTAAAATTAAACAGAAAATCAGGCCAGCTGTTGTTGATGAATCAGTGAAAATGATGTATACATACAGTGGGGCAAACAAATATTTGGGAGCCACCGATTGTGCAAGTTGTCCCACTTAAAAGATGAGAAAACTCTGTAATTTTCATCATAGATACACTTCAACTGTTAGAGACTAAATGTTAAAAAAATCGAGCAAATAACATTTTATGATTTTTAAAGAATGTATTTTTTTAATGATGCAGAAAATAAATATTTGGTCAATAACAAAAGTTCTCCTCAATGCTTTGTAATGTAACCTTGGTTGGCAATGACAGGGGTCAAACGTTTCCTGTAAGTTTGCACACACTGTAGCTGGTAGTTTGACCCATTCTTCCATGCAGATCTTCTCTAGAGCTGTGATGTTTTGGGGCTGTTGCTGGACAACATGGACTTTCAACTACCTCCACATATGCTCTATAGAATTGAGGTCTGAGACTGGCTAGGCCACTCCAGAACCTTGAAATGCTTTTCAGGTAGCCACTCCTTCGTTGATGTGTTTGGCATCATCAACACGTCCGCAAATTAAAATGACCATATAGGTCGATTGTGACAGCTGTGTGAGCGTTTTCTGGGGTCAGGCGCGGATCCAGCAGTGACTTGCTACCAACAGGGCATGCGCGTCCTTTCTCAGAGGAGCTGCCTAATACGCATGCGCGAAATTTATCTGAGTTCAGCCCAACATTCGTACTGGTAAAACTCACTGCAGTTTCACTATTTACATACATTCTCTTGAAAAAAACAAAAAAAAACATACATTATCTTGATTCCTTCATTCACGAGTTGCTAGTCTTATGGTTGTGGCAGTGTTGTTATCATAGCACATTAATTCCAGACGATCGAGTTACAAAGTTCACCTGAGGTCCAAAAACACTCTTTGCTGTTTTAAACATGGGGAAATGACACATCCTTTGACATGTGAAATTAACACTTAAAGAATGGCATTGAATTACCAAAACCACCCAGGTGTATATAAAAAGAAGACCAACCTGTATCTGTGAAGACGGCATTTTCTTTTTTTAAGGTTTTGTGGCCACACAGTGGCCTTTATCTGAAAGTGCGACACTTGGCAAATATCCGTGGGGTGGAAGTGAACCCCGGAAGGCCGCATCCCTCTGAACATGGGGCGCCCGTCTCAACCACTGTGCTACGCGACACAGCTTTTATCCTTTTTTTTTACCATGTGCAGCGTAGTGAACCCCGCTGTCTTCATAATAACAACGTTTTTTAATTAATTTGTAGTGAGATTAGTTCCATATCTGTATTATCATCTGTTTAAATGCCCAAGGTAGATGCGCCAGCCCCCCAAAGGGCCGTTTGTTTTTTATAGCTGACATTTTCTGGCAGCTGGCAGCTGGCAATATCTGGTGATTTTAATAATGCCTCGCTCTCTACTACACTTCCAACATTTCAACAGTTTGTCAGCTGCTCTACAAGAGAAAACAGGACCTTGGATTTGTTTTATGCAAATGTAAAGGAGGCATACATGTCCAAACCAAGACCTCCTCTGGGACAATCAGATCACAATCTTGTTTTTCTCTGTTCAGAATATAAACCACTTGTTCAGAGGCAACCTGTGACAAAACAAACTGTGAGAAAATGGTCACAGGAAGCTGAAGAAGCCCTGCAGGGTTGTTTTGCAACCACAGACTGGATGACTCTTTGCCAAGCACATGGAGAGGACATCAATGCCATGACTGAGTGTGTGACTGACTATATAAACTTCTGTGTGGACAACATCATCCCCACCAGAACAGTGAGAGGCTTCCCTAATAACGAACCCTGGATCACCAGTGACCTGAAGGAACTGCTAAACAAGAAAAAAAGAGCCTTCATGGAGGGAGACAGGGAATTACTGAGGAGTATACAGAAGCAACTTAAGGTCAAGATCAGAGACAGCAAGGAGGCATACAGGAAGAAGCTGGAGAACAAACTACAGAGGAACAATATCAGAGATGTCTGATCAGGAATGAGAAAGATCACAGGTTTTAAGGACAGGAAGGATTGGATAGATGGAAGTCTGGACAGAGCCAATGAACTGAACAAAATTCTTCAACAGGTTCAGTTCAGGAACTAGCTCAGCATCCCCCTCTCCTGTTCCCAACCTAACAGACATCACACTCTCCTCTGATCAACAGCTTTCCTGTTACACCTCGGATGTTTTATCCTTCACCTCAACCATGGACTCTTCTAATTCCACAAGTTTGACTTCAACCAAGTCAGAAAATGCTGCTACCCCCTTTGCCTCCCCCTCCCACTTGTCTGTCTCCAAAAGTCAGGTGAAGAGGCAGCTGGAGAAGCTGAACCGGAACTAGGCTGCAGGTCCAGATGGTGTCAGCCCCAGAGTCCTGAAGGCATGTGCTGAGCAGCTCTGTGGGATTCTGCAGCACCTCTTCAACCTTAGCCTAACTCAGGAGAAGGTTCCAGTGTTGTGGAAGACATCCTGCCTTGTTCCAGTACCCAAAAAAACTCACCCATCAGTCATCAATGACTATAGACCTGTTGCCCACATCATGAAGGTCCTGGAGAGACTCCTGTTGGCACCTGTGAGTAAGCAAACAAGAACGTATCAGGACCCACTGCAGTTTGCTTATCTCTGTGGAGTTGGAGTTGAAGATGCCATCATCCACCTACTTTAACCAACCCACTGTCATCTGGACAAAGCAGGCAGCACTGTGAGGATCATGTTCTTTGATTTCTCCATTGCATTTAACACAATTCAGCCTGATTTGCTTTTTCAGAAACTCCTGAAGACACAGGTGGAGCCCTCAACAATCACCTGGATCAATGACTACCTGACCAACAGACCACAACTTGTGAGACTAAAGAATTGTGTGTCAAACCAGGTGGTCAGCAGCACAGGAGCACCACAGGGGACCGTACTCTCACCATTCCTTTTCACTCTGTACACTTCAGACTTCCAGTACAAATCAGAGACCTGTCATCTGCAAAAATACTCAGATGACTGCAATTGTTGGCTGTATCAGAGATGGACAAGAAGCTGAATACAGAGAGCTGGTGGACCGCTTTGTGACATGGTGTAGAAACAATCGTCTCACCTTGAATGTGAACAAAACAAAGGAGATGATTGTAGATTTCAGAAGAAACAGGGATAAGTCAAAAACTGTCTCCATCATGGGAGAAGAAGTGGAGGTGGTTGAGGAGTATAAATACCTCGGAGTTCACCTTGACAACAGACTGGACTGGAGGTGCAACAGTGAAACCGTCTACAAGAAGGGACCGAACAGACTGTACTTCTTGAGGAAACTTAGGTCCTTCAAGGTTTGCAGCAAGATGCTGGAGATCTACAAGTCTGTTGTGGAGAGTGTAATCTCTTCAGCCGTCAACTGTTGGGGTAGCAGCATCAGAGCCAGGGATTTAAATAGGCTAAACAACCTGATAAAGAAGGCTGGTTCTGTTCTTGGGGCAACTGTGGAACATCTGGAGATGATAATGCAAAGAAGGATTCTTCATAAAATCAAAAAAATTATGGACAACCCTGAGCATCTTTTTCATCAGACAGTCATACAACAACAGAGCGTCTTCAGTTGGAGGCTTCTTCAGTTTCGCTGCAATACAGACCGCTACAGGAAATCCTTCCTGCCCACAGCCATTATCATCTATAACAACTCCTTAAATAATTAATTATATGAGCTATACCAACACTTAATTTCCCTCTGGGATCAATAAAGCATTTTTGAATTGAATTGAATTGAATTGAATTGAATTGAATTGAATTGAATTGAATTGAATTTTCAACCACAAGGGGTCGCATACGGAATATAGGGTCGTTTTTTGGAGCCGTCACAATCTACCTATATAGTTGTTTTAATTTGCGGATGGACTGGCATCATTGATGTGCTTGGCATCATTGTGATGTTGGAAGATCCAGCCACGTTTCATCTTCAATTATATTACTGATGGAAGATGGTTGTTGCCCAGAATCTCACTTTACATGGCCCCATTCATTCTTTCCTTAATACAGAGCAGTCATCCTGTCCCCTTTGTAACCTAGTATTATTCCCCCTCCAAACACGGTGAATGGCATATTCTCATCCGACCACATTATATTCTCCCAATCATTTAGACAGGCCTGGACATATGCTGGCTTAGCAGGGGGACATTTCAAGCCTGCAGGGTTTAATCAATGATGACATAGTGTGTTACTAATAGTAACCTTTGTTACTGTGGTCCCAGCCCTCTTCAGGTCTTTGACCAGTTTCCCCCATGTAGTTCTGGGCTCTTTCCTCACCGTTCTAACGATCATGCGTACCCCACGAGGTGAGATCTTGCAAGGAGCCAAAGTTCAATAGAGATTATCAGAGATCCATTTTCTAATCATTGCTCCAACAGTTGATCTCTTGACACACAACTGCTTGCCTATTGTAGATTAGCTCATTCCAGTCTTGTGCAGGTGTACAATCTTGTTTCTGGTGCCCTTAGACATCTCTCTGGTCTTGGCCATAGTGCAGGTTAGAGTCTGACTGACTGAAGGTGTGGACAGGTGTCTGAGTTTAAACAGGTGCCATTAATACAGGTAAAGAGTGGAGCATAGAAGAGCTTCTTAAAAACTAAGTAACAGGTTTTTGAGGTCCATAATTCTTGCTTGTTTCTAGGTGCTAAATACTTAATTTCCACACCATTGCACAAATAAATTATTTAAAAATCATACTTCGGGATATTCTAGATTTTTCTTTTACGTTTTGTTGTCTCTCACAGTTGAAGTCTACCTATGATAAAAATTACAGCCCTCTCTCATCTTTTTATGTGGGAGAACTTGCACAATTGGTGGCTGCCAAATACTTTTTTGCCCAACTGTAGCTCAGTCATGTTAAAAGTTATCTCTCTCACTTTTGAGATGATGGTTATGCCCCTGTCATTTGTTGAAGTTGGTGTGCATCCATTGAATATACAATATGAGTTCACCTGTGCATCTCCATCCTTTGCAACAGACCAGTGATACAACTTAAAGCAAACTGACCCATTAGGAATTAGTGGTAATATCTTTTTCAACAATCAACAACAACTAGGGTCCTTTTGTTCTCCACTTTGCACCAATTCACCTTCAGGATGTAAATTTGGATGACCAGAACACAGCCACTATCGGATATTAATACAGTTGACATTACATGTTACATTATTAGGTCGGTTACAATTACAAACACTGTTTCTAGCAGAATCATAATAACCTGATCTCAGTGCCATAGGAAAGTCACAAAAGTAAACTGTTGTGTGAAGTTTAGGGAAGGATATCCAAAACATCTAACTCAAGTCATGCAGCTTTAAAGCTAAGTAGTTCAATAAGTAACATGTGTATTATGGTAATTTTCAAGCTTGGTCCATGGTGCCCCTGTCCTTCACATTCTTAATGTATTTAGGCTCCAGCACACCTTTCGCAAATCACTGCAACAACTTAATAAGACAAATAAAGATTTCTTTCCGAAAGTCAAACTTTGTCTTTCTCACATCACAAAAATTACAAAATACAGTGTGATGATAGATCACTTGACAATCACATCAGGACTGCTCAGTGTACAATACACTTTGCAATCTGCTCAGATGAATGTATTTTGTTATTTTGGCATTAACCAGACATAACCAACATATTGCTACTTCAATTTACCTTACCTTATGAGGCAGCTCTGTGAAATTGCATAACTTCGGTTCTCCATGCACCAGAATACTGTACATAAGTGGATGAAAGCATGTATTTGTGGAGGAGTTTTGCCCTAAAGGGGATAAGAGGAGACTGCAGAATAGGACTCTTTGTAGTACTGCGCCCTGTACAGTTACAGTAGCCTAACTGTATGCTTGTGTGAAGAAGACCTAAGGGGGTTTCGTGCAGTGTTTCAAGCTCCTCCATGAACAGATTTCCTCTGGGCGTATCTCTCCACTGCCTCCCTGTTAGCATTTTACTGTTAAGATAGACCACACAACAGAGTTGGCATGGAAGGAAAGCTAGTTGGATTAATTTATGAAATATATATAATTAGGTTCACAAGAAATAAAAATTCTTCCAGGGATCATGACCGGCACAGCTTCCATAGGTTATAAGTATGCAAATACTTTGTCTGACTGTAAACAGACACTTTAATTGTCATATACAAAGAAATACATCACAATTTGCACAATAGTGTGTATCTGAGTGTCTTGAGTGCATAATGTGACTATGCATATGTGTGTGTGTCCACGTGGGTGTGCATAATAGCTGCTATTTGATTCTCTGGAAGTGCACTCTGTGTGAGTGGGTGTTTAAAAGTACCTGACGTTCATCTGTGCATACGTGCTTTTGCTTAATAATAGAAATACTCTCCCAATGTTCATCCCAGTGTTTTTTATTTATTTATGGCACAATATGATATCTTCATTCTGTGTTTTAATGTGCAGGTCAGAAATTGCGAGCCCGATAGGTGACAGACTGCTGTCCACGGATGAGCAGGTCACTCTGATCACTGAGAGTCTGACAGTCACTTCCACTGACCAGGAGAAACTGCTCCTGCTCAACAAGAACACCGAGCTCCGCAGAGTGAACAAAGAGGTAAAGCATCTCCCTAAAACCTGCAGGTCAATGTATTATTCCTGATGTTGGCAATCACATTTAGTTCCCACTGAAAGCTGGAGGAGGTATGTAGGCGTTATGTGAAAAGTATGGTGGTGAATGCAACCTTTCCCTCCTGATTTTAATGACAGGCTCCTTTGAGATTTAAAATGTCACTTGCTTTAGTTACCGCTCCCTGTGTTGTTGTGGGGACAAACTAGAAATGACAGCAAAGATGGTGAAATGAATTATGCTATTGAGTACTGCAGCCAAGGTCTTTGCTGTGATTATATGAGGATGCTGATGATGGTAATATCCCACAGCTGATGAAACTTAACGAGGACTGGGACCAGGTTTACCGGAGTGCCACATTGGGTCTACAGCAGAGACTGGAGGCTTTGGAACTGGAAAACAGAGCCATTAAACAACTGAACAGCCAACTGCTCCTTAAAGTTGAACAACAACAAGTAAACACAGCAAAACTTCAAGCACCCACACAACCAGAAGCTCACCTCACTGGCTCTTACACTCCAGTGAGAGCGGGTGTGGAAGGGTGTACACCACGGGAATTCGTAATGATGGCAGTAAATGTGGTTTACCTGTGTGATGTTTATGACTTCTTTTTGAATTGCAGAGTGCGAAGGAGTATTATGAACAAGCGCTGATGACAGAGCTGAAGAAAAACCAGGAGTTGCAAGAGTATGTCAGGTTACTGGAAAGCAAGATGCACCACCCGGAGAAAGACATTTCATCTGTCAAGCAGGTTTTTGTTTTTATCAGTTTTCCAATTTCATTTATTTTTTGCTGACTTCAAAAAGCATTCATGGTCCTTGAACTTTTACATTTAGTCATGTTGCAACCCTGATTTTGAATATATTAAGTTGGGATTTTATGTTATGAACCAACACAAGGCAATGCATAAATGTGAAGAGAATAGAAAATGATATATTGTTTTCTCATTTATTTATGAATGAAACTCCTCTAAGAGTGGCAAGCACTTTAAGTCAGCCCCCCTTACATCGATACCCCACAAAACAATATAGTGTCATTAATTTTCTTCACATAATCAATAGTTCATTTGTGTGGACACATCAAACATGTGGGAAATGGTTCTCAGGTAAGATGAGACCAAAACTGAACTTTCTGATCCACATGTAGAACATTACGTTTGGCGAAATACTGAAATAGACTGTGGTAGTGGGGGCATCATGCTTTGGAGAGTTTTTTTATAAGCAAGGACAGGAAAGCTCGTCAGAATTGGTGGAACAATGGATAGAGTTCAACAGGTAATCATGTAAGAACCTGTTTGTGGCTATAAGACTTGAGACTAAAGCAGAGGTTCATCTTCTAGCATGTAAATGACCCTAAACATACAACAGCTAAAAGTTATATTAAAGTGTTTGTGTCAAAATCCATTTAAATCCAAATGAGTATCTGTTAAATGGCTTCTAATTTGTGTTTGAGTCTCTATATTTCTAAAGCTGGTAGACATATAAAATCCCAATAAATTATATTTAAGTTTTTTGATGTAACAAAATTGGGAAGAATCGAAAGGATGAAAATACTTTTGGTAGGCTCTGTATTTTGTTATTATCCATGACTTATCTGTTGTTCTTCCACTCTTCTTATTTTTTCATTGAAGGGAACCTTTAGTGCTGGGTCATGTCCCATCAGTGGTCATATTTCCAGACACAGCCCCTCGTCCTCTTCCTTCCTAGCTTCTCCCATCTCAGAGGCAGGATACAAGGGAAAAAGTCCAACAGTTACCTCACTGGCAACTCTGGGAAACTCACAGCAAGAAGTAAAAGATTTAAAAGAGCAGCTGGAGGCACTTCGATGTCAGGTGGGTTGCTCTCCACAGAATAACTAAAATGGAAAAAAAGGAAAAACAAAGCTGATGACAAATCTCTGTTGCTGGGTAAAGGTTTGCTTAATGTTCAGGCAGAGTCTTCAATGAGAGGGTGAACTGCGCCACCCAGTGGTGTACCAAGATGTGGGTCTAACACTGGCCCACTGCCATGTTGCCATCTTGTGTCTGCAGACTGAAATTTATGAAGCAGAATATCAGACAGAGCACAACGACCACAAGCACACACTGCAGGAGAACCGAAGGCTAAGGAAGAAGAGGGAGGAGATGCGCCAACAGGTGGCACTACTGCAGGAACAGGTATTACTTTAATTGATTTTACCGATACATATGTATGGAATAACACATCCATAGATAGCCTACTTAGAAACTGGAATAGGCTAGATGAGTAGTCTAGTTTCTAACTACACCAAACAAAAAAGTATGTTCTAATTTATGTTTGATTGATAATGATTATGGGGTATTAGGAAAAGGAATATTTTTATGAAACTCCTATTTCAGATTGTTTTAAAATAATGTTCATTTTTATGAAATCCTTCTAGCTCAAGATTTACGAGGACGACTTTAGACGGGAGCGGTCTGACAAACAGGTGCTGCAGCGACTGTTGTCACAGAAAACATCCCAGGACAAGGACGCCGTGCTAGTCCACCGCTGCAATAATGAGCAGCAGCTGCTGGAGGTAGAAAAGAGAGCACAAAGTGGGGAGAAAAGAAAGCAGCACCATCCACTCTGCCCCAAGCACCCTAACAGGGACAAAGAGTCCAACTGAAGGACCAGCAAAGGATAAAAATATTCATTTATCAATGAAGACTGATGTTGATTGGTTTCCTAGCCAGTAGTTATTGCAGGCTTACAAGACAGGAATCTTGAGATTTGTAAAAAAACAAAAAACAAAAAAAACTTTCCTTTCTCGGAGAAACATATTTTCATTATTTAATACATCTATCTATTTTCCTAAATATCTGTCAAGTATTTGCCCTTTTAATATATTTCTATTAACAACTTGTTTCTCCTTTCTTTGTGAGTCATCCGAATAACTGAAAGAATACTCTACCAAACAATGTCTGTAAGTTTAATTTGAATTATTTACACACTTTGTGATTTGGGTTTTCATTCAAGCTCCCACAAAATACCTTCACAGTGCAATGAGAAGGCACTTTATTTTGTAATTGCATTATAAACATTGTTCAGCAGTGGTTCTAAATTAAATCTGTTCATTTTGATTCTGTCTCTGTAAGATTTAATCCAGTTGTTTCCTGCTTGCTGTTCCTCAACCAAACTTAAACTACTGATATGTATCAGAATAAGAAGTGACCTTTTTGCACATTTTAATTGCATTTGGTTCCTGTAACAAAAGGAAACACTACAGTGCCTTGCAAATCAATTAAAACCACCTGAACTTTTAATATTTTGTCATGTTAGAACTAAAAACCTCAGTCTTTTTTTCTTGAGATTTTATGTGATAGGTCAACAAAGAGCCACCGCAGGATTTGAATTACGGGGGAACTAAGGGAGATAGACTCCCCTGAAAACCCTCAACTGACACACCAAGGGGGAGCTCAAAAATAGTCCAGTTTCAATTTAGTTTGCATTCTTTTTTTTCTTTTTCTTTTTTTTTTACAAGAATCCTAATGTGTTTTGGAATAAAATAAAATCCTAGTTTGACCGCTTTGTGTGTAAATTTCTCACATTAAATTTTCTGAATACTGACCTCTCCTGAAAATAGCTTTTACTTAATTCCTTCTGTGACTATACATCTTTGGTGGTGTGGTTTTGATTGATATAGGCTACAGTTAGGTAGATTACAGGCGTGTCTGGAAGACATAAAAACATGGATGACTCTAAACATTTTGCTGTTGAATGCTGTCTTTGGACCAGAAGCTCTAAAAAAGAAACTGATTAGTTTAGAATTATTTTTGACCGAGACTTGACATTTAAATCCCATATTAAACAGGTTTCTAGGATTTCTTTCTTTCACCTCCGGAATATTGCTAAAATTAGAAACATCCTGTCCAGGAGTGATGCTGAGAAACTAGTCCATGCATTTGTTACCTCAAGGCTGGACTACTGTAATTCTTTACTATCAGGTAGTCCACAAAATGCCATTAAAAGCCTTCAGTTGATCCAAAATACTGCAGCAAGAGTTCTGATGAATATTAAAAAGAGAGATCACATTTCTCTGGTTTTAGCTTCCTTTCACTGGCTCCTTGTTAAATCAAGAATATAATTTAAGATCCTCCTTCTTACACACAAAGCCCTTAATAGTCAAGCTCCATCATACATCAGAGATCTAATTGTTCCATATGTTCCCAACAGAGCACTTCGCTCTCAGACTGCAGGTTTACTTGTAGTTCCTAGGATTTCTAAAAGTAGAATGGGAGGCAGATCTTTTAGTTATCAGGCTCCTCTCCTGTGGAACCAGCTCCCAGTTTTAGTCCACTTCAGTGATATCTGGTGGACAACTGAAGCCATAGCAACCTCTAAAGAACACAACTGAAGCACTGTCTCAATCCCATGACAGCAATAAAAGTTCAGAAAAGTCTGTGTGGTCATTCAAGTGTTTGGTTCATTCATACCAAATAATGATTATATCGTCAGTAAAATAAAATATGCAGATGCTCTCCCCCATACTCTAAAACACATTCCAGAACAACCCAAAAATACAGCCTATGAAAACCCCAAATTCAAACTCTCAGAAAATTTGAATATTGAAAAAAGGTTCAATATTTTAGGCTCAAAGTGTCACAATCTAATCAGCTAATTAATCCAAAACACATTCAACGGGTTCCTGAGCCTTTAAATGGTCTCTCAGTCTGGTTTAGAAGGAATCACAATCATGGGGAAGACTGCTGACCTGACAGTTGTGCAGAAACCCATAATTGACACCCTCGATAAGGAGGGAAAGCCTCAAAAGGTATATTACAAAAGACGTTGGATGTTCCCAAAGTGCTGTATCAAAGCATGTTAACAGAATGTCATGTGGAAGGGGAAAGTGTGGAAGAAAAAGGTGCACAAGCAACGGGATGACTGCAGCTCATAGAGGATTGTCAGGAAACTGCCATTCAAAAGTGTTGGGGACCTTCACAAGGAGCGGACTGAGGCTGGAGTTAGTGCAACAAGAGCCACCACACACAGACAGATCCTAGACATAGGCTTCAAATGTCGTATTCCTCTTGTCAAGCCGCTCCTGTGAACAACAAACAATGTCAGAAGCGTCTTACCTGGGCTAAAGAAAAAAAGAACTGCAAATGCTGCATCTCATTTGGAAACCAAGGTCCCAGACTCTGGAGGAAGAATGAAGAGGCACACAATCCAAGATCCTTGAAGTCCAGTATGAAGTTTCCACAGTCTGTTGATTTGGGGAGTCATATCATCTGCTGGTGTTAGGCCACTGTGCTTTATTAAAGGGGACATATCATGAAAATTCCACTTTTTTAGCCCTTTAATGCTTTGTGTAGTGAATTTAGAATGTCTGGGATTGCAAAAAGCATAAATTTGTCACTTTATGTTGTGGAGATATTTTTGTAAAATGTTTTGGGTCATATTTTTTAAGCCGTTCAGTTTTCTCTACTATCTATAAAAATTTTTTAACTATTACGTCACAGTACTTGCACTAGAACCAAACTTGGTCATGGATTTTCACCTAAACTGAGCTGTGAGTTTGTAGTCCAAGTTTAGGTATGCCGAAATTACAAGTGTCAACATTTTCTGTCGTTGGGTGTATTAACCCGCACAATTCTTTACACCGTCTCCCAGCATCAGAACCACTTTGAAGTGTGTGATTACGTTTTATTTTTAATGGTAATGTGCCCGAATCTGTGGCTAAAGTGGTTTTGTATGCACCAAACATTTCAAAGACGAGTGCTTCAGTAACCTCGGCCAGTATCAACAAGGGTTTTCTGAAATACTTCGTCTTATCGAAGGCTCAATCCCTTCTGAATATGAAAATAGTGGACACAGCACAGTGGTAAGCTCCAATAACGCTAAAATGACAACAAACTGTATTTAAGGATATCAAAGTAAATAGGGCTGAAGATAAATGGATGCTACAGTGTTGTATGTATAATAATTCACGGCAAACTTTATTCGACTTTATATTGGTCTATTGCATAAAATTCCAATAAAATACATAGAAGTGTGCTGTTCTAATGTGACAAAAATGTTTTTTAAGTTCTGGGATGATGGTTGAATATTTTTACAAGGTACTGTGACAGACTTGAGCATTGATCTGAGAAGAGATAAGTTATGGACTACAGGGGACAGGATTACCATTTATGAAGCGTTTTATAGAGGTCAACATGTAAATGCAGGTACAAGTTATTTACACCAGGGGGCAGCATTACCATTTGGGAAACGTGATAGAGATCAATTTGAAAAAGCTCCTGTTTCTTCATCAGCAGTAGTCCTCACCCTCAATTGTTGACAGAAAAAAGTTTAATTTTATCCAGCTTTTTTATTAATTTGAAATGAGTTTTGTTTGTTTAAAACTGTCAAAATATTGACACATTTAAAAAAATAGATTGAACAGTATGGAGCTGTTGCATCTGCAAGACAAATTTTAGCAGACCTTGTCCATCATCCTGTCTTTAAAGAATGACAGAAGCAGAACATAAGGCGATGAAAACACGATTAGACATCATATATATAAATACTGCACTGTAATAACTGTCTGAGGAAAATGAAACACCTAGTGATAGCTTTTTTTACTTCCACAAACATAATTAATTATCATACTCTTGTTTTACAAATGTATTTTATCACAGATGAAGAGTTTAAAATATAGTAAAAATTACAGTATATTACCTGCAAAATATAAAACAGTAATGGCTATAAGGCAGTAATGGTGACTGAAATCCTCCTCTGTAGTGTAGAAGTCTTCACTCCATTTAAACGCCGATTCAGGAAACCTCACACTAATCACACTCAGATGTGATCATTATTTTATTTGTGGATTCTCTAATCAGGAACAGAATATTTCTAATGTTGACATAATAATGATTTATTAAGAAGTGCAGTGATTCACAACGACCCATTTAAAACCCCAAATTAACCTTTATGTCTGTGAGTTTCCTAAAGTTGCTCAGGTTACTTTAGGTCATAACATTTCATTACTCTCAACACCTACATCATTTGCAAACCAATTTTCTGTCATTTGTGGTGTCAAAATGTTACATGCTTCCTTCTTTTTCTCTCAAAACTGTGGGGGAAAAAAGAGTTTGGCCATTTATATAGAAATGAAGACAAAGATTAATAAGAAAGAGGTGTAGAGAGAATCAGTCTGTTAACATACTGTAGTATTAGTATGTCTCACTACACTATATGCTCTAATCAGTGCCTTTGCTTTGCCATTTTGTCTTCACTGTTGTGCTGTATGGCCCATATAAAATGTAATCTGGATATGATGGCTCATGGGTTGGACAAATTATATTACTGACAAATTTACATGAAATAATAAATGTCATGTGATTTGAAAAACTTTGGAAAAATATTTTAGTTATTTAAAATGTGTGTTTGCTGTTTTCCACCAATCATGTAATTCAAAATATATATATTTTGGGGGAATCTTTAATTTATTAATCACTGTGCTGCAAATTCAATATTTTGTCTGAAGACAGATATTTCATGACACTAACTCACTGACAGCCCTGATGGTGCCCCAGAACAGTTGACATATAGAGCTTCCATTTTGATCCGAACCTCGAAAGAGCTCCTGTAGAAATAAAGTGCAGTTTTTACCTTTGGAAACATCTAATGGAAAGCAGCATCAGAAACATACTGGAATCTGTCTAAAAAGCTGCTTAAAATAAACAACTTGTACTGAACATACTGTTGAGTACTTATCAATTGTTCTACTGTTCCTAAATGATATTTTTATTTAACTAAAATAACTGCAGAATATTGCATTTTATAGGTTTTGTTGCACATCTCCTGGACCAAGAGGATTTCTCACTCAAACGTGTCAGTGAGGAGCAGATGTGTCCTGCAGCAGGCATATGTATAAAATATGCAGGACTGTGTGCCCTGTGGACCAAGGTTGGAACCACTGTTTTACACGTACCTATGATCGTTTTGGAAGCATTTTGTTGCTGCCATCTACCATTCATAGCTGTACCTATAGCTGTACCTTTTCACAAAATTTGTATACTAAATATATTCAATTACATTTACATGGCTGTGCTGTGGATACCTGCCTGCCCTCATCATGGCGGTCCCTGTGGTGATTCTTGTGTGCCTGTGGGGTGGATCTCCCAAATATTGCTTTCTCACAGTGATGTCATTCTAGATGTTTATTTTTATTGTACGTTCACTTAAGGAGATAGGAACGGATAGAGCCGTGGTTTTGCAGTGAAGGGGCGGGGGATGGGGTATGTATGTGTCTTGTGTGTGCTGAGAGTTTTAACTGGTTGTGTACAATTGTTGCTTTAAATGTGTTTTCTTTGTTTATTTTTCTGGTTTTATCATGTAAAGCACCATGTTCTGATTTTATCATGAAAAGTGCTCTACAAATAAAATGTGATTTATTGATTGATTGATGTATTGAACGGGCATGTCATGGAATAAAAGTATCTTCTCGCTCTAAGAAAGATGATGCTGGAGTCCATTAGTCGTTTTGATATTTTATAAGTAGATCACCCAGAATCACCAGACAGTACCCCCAGAACTGGGCCATGCTCGCACTGTTCTGCCCCCTCCTATTCGTCCTGCTTTATGGTATAAAGTAATCCCATATTGTCCTATTCAGTCCCTCCTACACAGTCTTTATGTCTGGTACCACAAGGTTAAAAGCACTTCAGACTGTAGAAGTAAAGGAAACGGGGTCAGAGAGTATTCTGCTCAAATCTGCTCCTCACTGACATCTGTTTAGGCATTCTCATGATCTCTACATGACATATTCCCTAGATGCATTTACCAACATGTAATTAATCAATTAATTCATATCACTTTGAAATTTTCCCTCCACAGACATCATCCAAATAAACAATCTTGACTTAATACAGAATCAGCTTGACAGAAAATGGGGGATTTTATTATATATTTCTGGATATGAATGAGTTATGTTTATCTTATTAAGTGTCCTAAAATCAGAGGTGGGTAGAGTACCCAAAAATTGTATTCAAGTAAGAGTAGCACAAATTCAAAATATTTTTACTCAAGTAAAAGTAAACAGTAGCAGTTCAAAAAGTTACTCAAGTAAGAGTAAAAGCTATTTGGTAAAAAGGCTACTTGAGTACTGAGTAACATCTGATTTAACATCTTTAAAATGATGTCATCAGACAAACAAAAATCTAAAGTTATGGGCAAATTCTGGTATGTTAAAGATCTTAGAAGAAGTGATTTGTAACTACATGGTGTAGTAAGAAAATACTGTTTTAAAAAAAATCCTTCCAAAAAAGGGGGAAAGCCTCTTCTTTTTTTTTTTTACAGCTGATTTCACAAAGAAAATGCGGCAGAATCATAAAAAATATCACAAAATTTTCAGAAAGCCTTTTATTCAAAGGTTTCAAATTATTATTTCAAATAACTCCCATTGTAACATATTAAGCGAAGAAAACTGCTTAAAAAAACATAAATGTTTGTGCACAAATCTGTTTTAATCAAATATGTGTAATCAGTTATGTAATGAAATTCTTTAGGCCAATTTCAGTGTTTCTTGAACCATGATGCCGACTCCATCAAAAACTTTGTGAATAGGAGCATTGCACATGAAGGCACAGGTGGTGACCAGTTTGTTTTTGACATCAACGTGAGCTTCATCCACCTCTGTGTTCACGTGTTTGCAGCTCATTTCCTTCATAGCTCCAGCTGTCTGAGCATACGGCCACCTGAAGATAAAACATGAAAAAACAAGTGAATTATCACACAAAAGTCTCCTAAACTAAAACATATATTTTTCTAGATTAAACAGAGTTTTACACACTTGTCACATTCTTTGTCCTGCCCCACGGTGAGCTCACAGCCGGGC
This sequence comes from Valencia hispanica, assembly GCA_963556495.2. Lineage (NCBI taxonomy): Eukaryota > Metazoa > Chordata > Actinopteri > Cyprinodontiformes > Valenciidae > Valencia > Valencia hispanica. The sequence continues at coordinate 26,695,774 of OY747702.1, forward strand.
AGCAGCTTCGCAGCCAGGACAGGGGAAATGCAGCACATGCCCAGAGGTTTTCCAGCTTTGTGGAAATCCTTGATGAGCTTCTCTAGATGTGGCTGGATGGTGCAGTTCTTGTTCTTCACAGCCCAGTCGCTCAGGTTCTTAGCCACACCAAACCCTCCTGATGGAGAACATAAGGATTTGTTCAGAAACTAACATTAAACAGGAGTTTCACACATCTCCCTCTGGGTTTATAAAAAGTCATCTCACCTGGAATGATGGCAGCATCAAATGCTGAGACGTCCAGCTTGGCCAGATCTTTCACCTCACCCCTGGCAATACGAGCGCTTTCCTGCAGGATGTTCCTCTTCTCCTCTGTAGGTTTCCCCTCACAGTGGTTCACAACATGCATCTGATCTCCATCTGGAGCAAACATCTCCACCTGATATCATACAAAAGCATTCTACATTTTAAAAGTTCAAAAATGCTATTGGTTTTAAATCAGCATGATGTTTTCAAAAGTTTGACAAATCAGAACCATTTTTTTTCCTTTCTTGCCCTTACTTTTGCTCCAGCACGACTAAGATGGACCAGGACAGCTGAGGCCTCATGGATCTCTGTGCCGTCATAGACTCCACAGCCTGACAGAATAACTGCAACTCTCTTTGTCATGATTACTGAAAAACACATAAGATCATACTTAAAGATCCAGGGAAACTTTACTCATTTTTTCCATTCTTTTAAAAAGTTGGTTAACCTTTTTGCTTTTTTTTAAGATATGCAGAATATCCATTGGAATTAGCTAATGACTGCTGCTGAGCCACAGTTTATATAAATCTTGACACATCCAGGTGAGAAATGAGTCACTAGGGAATTGCTGCTGCCACAACTGCTGATCTGAGATAAGCTACTGAACAGACAGCCTTCAGTTTATATAAGAACCTTAAAAAAACAAAGCATGTAAAGTTTATTCAAAAAGTTGTAATGCCTGATATTTATTTTAGTCTATATATAATGTCTCCTTTTATTATCTAAAATCAATATACGTGGGCCTAATCTATGCCAGAAAAAAGCAGATCTCTTACCTTGAACAGGCGTTGTAGGTGACTTGCAGCACACACAGTGAATAACAGCTCCTTAATGCAGGTTTGATGGCAGTGTTGCAGGGCAACACCTTTTATAGTCCTGTCTCCTCCCACTACTATTTTTTCAGTCTATGACGGTATGCAAATGAATGTAACCAGGAAGACCTGTTTTCTTGGAGGTGAAACTGCTGACTCATTCTGTGTCATTGGCATTGTAATGCAACAGTAAAACAGCATAATTGCTCAGATTTGTAATACGTGAAGGTAAACAAAGCAATTTAAGAAAAAGGGGGAAAAAAACTTTATTTCTGGGAATTTTAGTTGTATTAAAATAACTAAAGGGGAACTATTAATCTTCTGTTTTAAACTGCATTGACCAAAATATAATAGACATCGATAGCAGGTATAGTTTTGAAATACATTTAGATACCAAATAGATTAGGCACCTTTGACCAATTCGGTGGTAGTTTCAGGGACGTTCCCAATTGCAACTTCCCTGTAAGGTGATATTTTTTCTCCCACTGGGTGACACCCTCCTATTCTGCCATATAAAAGCCATCGTACCGCTGACAGAAGCTCACTATTGTCATGGCTCAGCACGGCTCGCTGGATGAGTCTGTCGGTATTCTCAGCATCTCTGCAGGTATAGAATTCATTTCATACTATTTTTCTCTGTGACCTATAGCTTTCGGGGGCAACCATAAGCTAATTTACTCTAAATAATAGTATTAAACATACCCTTGTGAATTTTACCCAAAGGTATGCAAAATATCTTATTTACCATTTTGCTTCATTGTTACGCTATGTAAAGGTTCACACTGGAGGAGAGAGAGATTAGAAAACAGAACTGTCCTATAAATGATTTAATGGTAATATATAGTATTTATGCACCAATATATACCTACAGTTTTTATTATTAAAAATTGTATACAGAAATGTTACTTCATGGCCAACAAAATTATTGGGAGAATGCTGAATTGACAGCTGTCCAACAGACAACCAGTGACTTCCTCCACAAGGAGCACAAGCCATAAAAAGACATTGCTGAAGAAGCTGGTTGTTTATCTAATGCTGTATACAAGGATCCTAATGGAAGGTTGTGTGGAAACAAAAAGTCTGGTAGAAAGAGACCCTTCCCTGGGCTGCCACCTTATCGTGGTGGAGGGGTTTGAGTGTCCCAATGATCCTAGGAGCTATGTTGTCGGGGGCTTTTGCTCCTGGTAGGGTCACCCATGGCAATTTGGTTCTAGGTGAGGGATCAGACAAAGTGCAGCCCAAAAGACCCCCATGATGAACAAGACAGATGGACTCAGTGTTCCCTCGCCCGGACGCGGGTCACCGGGGCCCCCCTCTGGAGCCAGGCCTGGAGGTGGGGCACGTTGGCGAGCGCCTGGTGGCCGGGCCTTTACCCATGGGGCCCGGTCGGGCTTAGCCCGAAGAGGTAACATGGGCCCCCCTTCCCATGAGCTCACCACCTGTGGGAGGGGCCATAGGGGTCGGGTGCTGTGCAGGATGGGCGGCGGCCAAAGGCGGGGACCTTGGCGGTCCGATCCTCGGCTGCAGAAGCTGGCTCTCGAGACGTGGAACGTCACCTCTCTGGTGGGGAAGGAGCCGGAGCTGGTGTGCGAGGATGAGAGGTTCCGACTGGTCATCATCGGACTCACCTCGGCGCACGGCTCTGGCTCTGGAACCCATCTCCTCGAGAGGGGTTGGACTCTCTTCCACTCTGGAGTTGCCCCTGCTGAGAGGCGCCGAGCTGGGGTGGGCATACTTGTTGCCCCCCATCTCTGCGCCTGTACGTTGGGGTTTGCCCCGGTGAACGAGAGGGTAGCCTCCCTCCGCCTTCGGGTGGGGGGACGGGTCCTGACTGTTGTTTGTGCTTACGCGCCAAACAGCAGATTAGATTACCCACCCTTCTTGGAGTCTTTGGAGGGGGTGCTGGAGAGTGCTCCTCCTGGGGACTCCCTTGTTCTGCTGGGGGACTTCAACGCTCACGTGGGCAATGACAGTGAGACCTGGAGGGGTGTGGTTGGGCGGAATGGGCCCCCCGATCTGAACCCGAGTGGTGTCTTGTTATTGGACTTCTGTGCTCGTCATGGATTGTCCATAACAAACACCATGTTCAAGCATAAAGGTGTCCATATGTGCACTTGGCACCAGGACACCTTAGGCCGCAGCTCAATGATCGACTTGGTTGTCATCTCATCTGATCTGTGGCCGCATGTTTTGGACACTCGGGTGAAGAGAGGGGCTGAGCTGTCCACTGACCACTACCTGGTGGTGAGTCGGCTCCGATGGTGGGGGAGGACGCCGGACAGACCTGGAAGGCCCAAACGTGTTGTGAGGGTCTGCTGGGAACGTCTGGCAGAGTCTCCTGTCAGAAGGAGCTTTAACTCACACCTCCGGCAGAACTTTGAACACGTCCCGGGGGAGGCGGGGGACATTGAGTCTGAGTGGACCATGTTCCGCGCCTCCATTGCCGAGGCGGCTGACCGAAGCTGTGGCCGCAAGGTGGTCGGTGCCTCTCACGGCGGCAACCCCCGAACCCGCTGGTGGACACCGGCGGCAAGAGATGCTGTCAGGCTGAAGAAGGAGTCCTACCGGGTCTTTTTGGCTTGTGGGACCCCTGAAGCAGCTGATAGGTACCGACAGTCCAAGCGGGATGCGGCTCGGATGGTTGCTGAGGCAAAAACTCGGACGTGGGAGGAGTTTGGAGAGGCCATGGAAAACGACTTCCGTACGGCTTCGAAGTGATTCTGGTCCACCATCCGGCGTCTCAGGGGGGGAAAGCGGTCTGCCACCAACACTGTTTACAGTGGGGATGGTGTGCTGCTGACCTCGACGCGGGACGTTTTGGGTCGGTGGATGGAATACTTCGAAGACCTCCTCAATCCCACCAGCACGCCTTCCAATCTGGAAGCAGGGTTTGGGGACTTGGGGTCGGTCTCTCCAATCTCTGGTGCTGAGGTCACCGAGGTCGTTAAAAAGCTCCTCGGTGGCAGGGCTCTGGGGGTGGATGAGATTCGACCGGAGTTCCTCAAGGCTCTGGATGTTGTGGGGCTGTGTTGGTTAACGCGGCTCTGCAATATTGCGTGGACATCGGGGGCAGTTCCCTTGGATTGGCAGACCGGGGTGGTGGTCCCCTTCTTTAAAAAGGGGGACCACAGGGTGTGTTCCAACTACAGGGGGATCACACTTCTGAGCCTCCCTGGTAAGGTCTATTCAGGGGTTCTGGAGAGGAGGGTCCGACGGATAGTCGAACCTCGGATCCAGGAGGAACAATGCGGTTTTCATCCTGGCCGTGGAACACTGGACCAGCTCTACACCCTCAGCAGGCTCCTGGAGGGTGCGTGGGAGTTCGCCCAACAGGTCTACATGTGTTTTGTGGACTTGGAGAAGGCGTTCGACCGTGTCCCTCGGGGGGCCCTGTGGGGGGTGCTCCGGGAGTATGGGGTACCGGGCCCCTTGATACGGGTAGTTAGGCCCCTTTACGACCGGTGCCAGAGTTTGGTTCGCATTGCCGGCAGTAAGTCGGGCTTGTTTCCAGTGAGAGTTAGACTCCGCCAAGGTTGCCCTTTGTCACCGATCCTGTTCCTAACTTTTATGGACAGGATCTCTAGGCGCAGCCAAGGTGTTGAGGGGATCCGTTTTGGTGGCCTCAGGATCGGGTCTCTGCTTTTTGCAGATGACGTGGTCCTGTTGGCTTCATCGGAACGTGATCTACAGCTTTCGCTGGAGCGGTTTGCAGCCGAGTGTGAAGCGGCTGGGATGAGAATCAGCACCTCCAAATCCGAGGCCATGGTCTTGAGCCAGAAAAGGGTGGGGTGCCTTCTCCAGGTCGGGGATGGGATCCTTCCCCAAGTGGAGGAGTTTAAGTATCTGGGGGTCTTGTTCACGAATGAGGGAAAAATGGAGCGGGAGATCGATAGACGGATTGGTGGGGCATCTGCAGTTATGCGGGCGCTTTACCGGTCTGTCGTGGTGAAGAGAGAGCTGAGCGAAGCTCTCGATTTACCGGTCGATCTACGTTCCTACCCTCATCTATGGTCATGAGCTCTGGGTGGTGACCGAAAGAACGAGATCACGGATACAAGCGGCTGAAATGAGTTTCCTCCGCAGAGTGTCTGGGCTCTCCCTTAGAGATAGGGTGAGAAGTTCAGTCATCCGGAGGGGGCTCAGAGTAGAGCCGCTGCTTCTCCACATCGAGAGGAGTCAGTTGAGGTGGCTCGGGCATCTGGTCAGGATGCCTCCTGGACGCCTCCCTGGTGAGGTGTTTCAGGCACGTCTCACCGGGAGGAGGCCCAGGGGAAGGCCCAGGACACGCTGGAGGGACTATGTTTCTCGGCTGGCCTGGGAGCGCCTTGGGGTTCCTCCCGAGGAGCTGGAACAAGTGGCTGGGGAGAGGGAAGTCTGGGTCTCTTTGCTTAGGCTGCTGCCCCCGCGACCCGACCCCGGATAAGCGGAAGAAAATGGATGGATGGATGGATGAAAGAGATGCTTAAGCAATGGTGATAACCAAAGCCGCGAGAAAATTGTGAAGTAAAACCTATCAATATCTATATACTGAGCTCAATGAGACATTAAATGGGGAAAGAATTACTCCTGATGATTGTGTCTAGAGGATACATAATGGCCCTACGTTCAATTCAATTCAATTCAATTCAGTTTATTTATAAATCGCCAATTGACAACAGATGTCATCTCAAGGCACTTAACAAGAAGTAATTTCAATACATTTATACAAACATTCCAATCAGTTAAAAAGTTTCCTATTTAAGGAATCCCAGCAGATTGCATCAGTCGTTGGCGTGAGGTTGGGCAGACTTTCCAACCACAGCAATCCTTCAGCAATCCCTCATACTGAGCAAGCATGTAGCGACGGTGGAGAGGAAAAACTCTCCTTTAACAGGAAGAAACCTCCAACCGAACCAGGCTCAGTAGGAGCGGCCATCTGCCACGACCGTCTGAGGGTTTGAGAAGACAGAGCAGAAACACAGAAGGAACAGAAGATCTGATATAAGAGTACTTTCTACGTTACAGAAAGTAAAAAGTTGATAACAGGACACAGTGGATGTTCAGTTACTGGGAGCATCATCCCAGTCGATGCCCCCCGTCCAACAGGGCATTCCAGCCAAACAGTATACCAGACCAGGTATATCTTCTATGGAGAGAAAACACTGAGAGAAAACAAAGTTTACAGTTGAAATAACAGAATGTACTGTAATACAACTGGAGAGTCGTAGCAGAAAATGAAGTAGCAGAGTGAAGAAAATTGGTAAGTCTGGCCTCCAGCAGTGTAAGCCTATAGCAGCATAACTACAGAGATAGCTCAGGATGACCTAAGCCACTCTAACTATAAGCTTTATCAAAAAGGAAAGTTTTAAGCCTGGCCTTAAAAGTGAACAGAGTGTCTGCCTCACGGACTAAAGCTGGGAGCTGGTTCCACAGGAGAGGAGCCTGATAACTAAAAGATCTGCCTCCCATTCTACTTTTAGAAATCCTAGGAACTACAAGTAAACCTGCAGTCTGAGAGCAAAGTGCTCTGTTAGGAACATATGGAACAATTAGATCTCTGATGTATGATGGAGCTTGATTATTAAGGGCTTTGTATGTAAGAAGAAGGATCTTAAATTCTATTCTGGATTTAACAGGGAGCCAATGAAGGGAAGCTAAAGCAGGAGAAATGTGATCTCTCTTTTTAATATTCATCAGAACTCTTGCTGCCGCATTTTTGATCAACTGAAGGCTTTTAATGGCATTTTGTGTACTTCCTGATAGTAAAGAATTACAGTAGTCCAGCCTTGAGGTAACAAATGCATGGACTAGTTTCTCAGCATCACTCCTGGACAGGATGTTTCTAATTTTAGCAATATTCCGGAGGTGAAAGAAAGAAATCCTAGAAACCTGTTTATTATGGGATTTAAATGTCAAGTCTTGGTCAAAAATAACGCCGAGTTTCTTTACCTTCTGTAAGTTATTACTGGGGGCCAATTTAATCTTTAAAGGTTTGATACAGATTAAAAGTGGGCTCAATATTGCCCAGAGATCTGTTGTGTAATTCAAAGTTGTTTTTATAGTACACATGTGAGACCCAGCTGAGACCTAGACAGAATGCTAAACTGGTTTTGCAGATGGGGGTTGCATTTACGATACTCACGTAGTTTCCATAAAAACTTTAAAACTAAACTACATTTTGTAGTTAAATACTTAAAAATGTTCTTGGGTGGTAATACTTCAAAGAATAATTCTTCACTTGCTGTTTGATATTATATTTGTGAAACAAATAAAAAAAACGTCTGCCCCTTGGTAACTCTGGATAACAACAGGTTTTTGACTTTCAGGTTCACTCCTGCTGCTGGTAAACAGCTATGCCAGCTCTCCTGAAAAAGACTTCATTCCCCACACTGCACTGGGGATTTTACTTCTCATCATTGCAGCCTTGGTAGCTTACACAGGTTTGTTTTTAATATATTTCACCTAACAAATTTGAATTTCTTGCCTGTTTCCAGACTCGTGACCTTGTCTTCTCTCTTTCCAGGTGTACGTCACAGTCTGTCTCACTCCCAGCTGTTTTCCACTCTGTGTCTGACCATCTCTGCTCTATGGTGCGGGTCAGGTCTGGTATATATCCTGAGAGGACAGAGTGTGCTGCCGCTCTTAGAACTGAAGTCATCTCTGATCCCTGGGCTGGCAGCATTTACCTTAGCCCTGTTCATCATAGGTATTTCAGCCCTCTTTGTGAATAACCCAGTTGTGCTGATCATAGCTATCAGCATTTCCTTAGCATGTGCCCATCAAATCGCTGGTCTATCAGATTCAGGGTTTGGTCAGTCTGCCACAGCTGCAAACTACCTCCTTGTTTGTCTTGTTTGTGGCTATTTTGGATTTGGGCATCTGCTATACACCATCACAGAGGGTAAAGTGAAACCTCCAGGTATAGACATGAAACAGAAATTTGAGCTAAAAACAGAGCAGAACCAGAGTTGTAGTAATGCAGGCAGCATAGGTTTGGTGATGAACTTGTTATCTGCCTCTGTATTAGCGTGCCCCCTACTAGGTGTGGTTCCCCAACTCTCTGTTGGTCATGTCCCCTGGCTTTGGACAGCTGGAGTCTTCCAGCTTGGCATGTGTGTCCTCTTTTACCGAGCCATGGACACACTAGCTGCAACTTTCTATGGGTTTACATCCCTACTGAAATTTGCTGAGGGTTACAGTGCTCTGTTATCTTTGTACTCCATTCAGCCTTTCTCACCTGTTCCCTTCCCTGTTGTCTTTGCAGTTCTTTTCTGCGTCCTGGCGCTGTTCAGTTGTCAGAAGAGTCTGTTAGATGGCTTCTACCAGTTATTCTTTGTAGCCTATTGTATTTCCATTGCAGCGCAGCCTCAAGGCTTCTTCCAAGGAGGCACTCAGGGTGTACAGGGAGCTATATTTGTAGCTACTGCTGGGATGCTTTTTGTTACTACATTCAACATGGTCTCCAGTACCAGAATTTCTACTGGACAGGGCCACTTCAAAGCTTTAGTAACCAGGATGGGCAGTCTTACTCTCAGGGCTCTTGATAAAGAGCGACATACGCCTCACCTGGGCTACTCCAAATATGCCGATGCAGAAGTTTTGGGCCACGCTTGCAATGTTCTGGCTGCTTTTGCCATCACAGCCATGGTTGGGGACAGGAACCCTCTGGCTGTGCTGGTTCTGCCTTGGGCAGTGATGGCAGGTGGAGTGTTGCAGCTCCTGTGTGGTTCAGTGGCGTTTGCTCGGGGTAAAACCCTTGAGAGCACTGCGTTTATTCTCTATGGGTTGATGTGGACAATATGGGGGTTGACACGATTCGGTGGTCTTTACGGTGAGACTAGAAGCTTTAACGTTGCTGTTGGTATCATTGGCTTCATGTTATTTAACCTTCTAGTGACAGTTGCAGCAATATTTCTTAATGTTGCCTGGTTTGTCTATGCATTCACCTTCCAGCTCATCCTCATCAGCTTTCTGCTGGATGCAATAGGTGTATTGCCTTATGGTTACGATATTGGCGTCACAATAATTTTTGGTCTTGTCAGTTTTTACTGTTTCCTGGCGCACATTTTTAACAGCACCTTCCAGTCTCCACAAATCCCCTTAGGAAGACCATTACTGAAGCTGGCTGGGGTCGGAGGAGGGGAAGGGGTCTGTCCACATGTGCCAGCTCGCAAAGCAACATCAGTCCAGCAGATTGCGGGTAAGAAATAAAAGATAATGTTGATAGTTTTTAGTTTAATCTGTTAATGTGTATCAGCTGAGCTCAGTTTTTTCCTCTGTTCTGTATTTTTGTAATGTAGAAATCATGAAAAATGGAGGCATATGTGGAATGCCAACTGACACAGTCTACGTGCTGGTAGCTGCCTGCAACAGGCCGGATGCAGTGATCAAAGCTTACAAGTATGTTTCATTGTTGTGAAGCTGTCTCTGAGCATCAAAGTTTTCTAATTTCTTCTCACTAATCATTGATTTCTTTGCCTTCAGGGTTAAGAAGCAGGCTCAGGACCGACCTATGTCTATGTGGATCTCTTCTATCAAGCAGCTGGAGCCTGTTAGACACCTGCTGAGTCCTCTGCTCCTGGACTTCATGGAGGCTGCATGGCCTTCTTCTATCAGCATGGTCATCCCTAGAGGTGAGGGATTTCTTATTTTCTGGTCAAACTCATTGTACATTCATGGGTGCATAATGTACTTAGTTGAATATTAAATGGGTTTTGTTGGCTGACTCTGACAGGCCCGTGGTTGGACATATTTGGTTTGGGAGATGCTGCCATACACATTGGGACTCCACAAAGCATTGCCATTAGAAGCCCAGACTGTGCAGTGGCCACACATCTTATTAATCTGGTAAACTCCAAGATTATGGATCAAAATCCATCTGAGTTTGAATAAAAATAATGTTAAATTCTGATTAGGGATTGACCATGTTCTATTTCTGAAAGGTGGGTCCTATCGCAGTAACCTCAGCTAACCCCACAGGTGAGGCGGACACAACTCACCCTAATCAAGTTTACGCCAAACTGGGAAAAAAGGTAAGAACCATGACTGCATTCAGCAGAAAAGCTTTTTTTCATTTTTGTAGATTTTTTTTCTAAAATATTTGAAAGAAAATGGCTGCAATTACCAGCCAATAGTGTGTAAAGTAACATTGCGTATTTCAACTTCACAAGTTGTATTTTCTTTCAAATATTTAAAAAAAAATCTACATAACAAAGTTTTTAAAAAAAGCACACAGACAGACAGACAGATAGTCAGATAAATATGTGTTTTGTTGGTTAGGTGGAAGGGGTGTTGTGTGATGGGCCGTCTCCGGAGAATATTGCATCTACTGTCGTCGACTGTACCAAGATTGAAACTGGACAAATTGGTTTCTTCAGAGTGGGCCTCATTCCAAAATCCAAGGTAATACTAGCAAACAATTGTTGCATACTTAAAAAAAGCTTTGAATTATTCATTTTTGGTCTTTTGTTTTTGTTGTTTTTAGGTCCTTCACATTTTTGAAGAGGTTAAGAATCGGCACAGACAAGGACAAATGAATCCTACTTTTGAACATGATCTCACTCCTCCAGACACCCATATTGAGGAAAGTTTGGGAGGGAATGAAAATTCAGATTCAGGAAGAGAAACTGAAAGCCCAACACTCTCCACTGCCCATGAGCAAAGCGCAGACCTAAGTAATGACTCTTAGTATGTATGTTTGGAGATTTATGTTGCTTTTTCAAATATGTGCTCATGTGTAATATGTAAATAAAAATATATAGTTATGTGTAATGTCATAACTAGATCTACTATCGAGTTTTTGTAGAGTTAAAATTGCATTTTGTTTCATCAGAGAGCAGCATCTCATGTACATCATACGTTGCATGTAGGAAAAAATTGCTTTGAATGGCTGAAAAACAGTATTACGAATGACACATATGCACTGTGTATTTGAAAGATATTATATTAGACATCACCTTTACATGAATACAATCTTAACCATAAAGTAGGTCGTTTGCATTAAAATATTTCAAACAACTGTGCCTCTTGTTTTAAAACAACAAATGCTTTAAAACATAAGCAAGTTACATAACCTTGAAGCCTAGTTTATACTTCTCCAAGTTTGCACCCACACTCACACGTCTTGACGGAGATGTTTTCCTTTTATACTTCTCCATTGGTGTGTCAGCGTTGTAAAGCAATTTTTCTCCAGGACAGCATGGGGTGCAGATCTTTTCTAGGGGTTCTGCCTACCATTGTAGTAATGTTTCTGGTCAACGAAAGTTTATTTATGTTCAGCTTTTAAATGCACATCCACTCAAGGAGCAATTGGCTGACAGAGTGCGAGGTTTGATTGAGCTGAAAAGCTTTTTACCAAAAGTTCAGCTCACTGAATACTCTAAAAACAAATGTAAACAAACAAACACAACGGTCTGTTATTTGTTCGCTACACATCAGATGGAGAAGTATAAACTAGGCTTAAGAATCAGAACAGTCAAATAAAGATGCCTTTAAAGCATAGGCATCATTTTAAATATTGCCGGGGACATGTCAATATTTATGATTGACGGGTTTGTCCCCACCACTTTTGTAAACCTGTTGCGGAACTTCTTACCAGCACAGAACTAACATCCACTTTGGCTCCCTGCTCCTTGCATGTATGAACAGATGGTGCAGATCTGTGTACGTTTCCCTCAAGGGGGCAAGGTCGCACTGTGCGAATTTTGGCCCATTTTTAACCCATTTTCCAGTTATGCAATGATTTTTGACATCGGTTTGTCTTCAAAGCAGCATAAAAATACATAGTTTTTCCCCAAGAATTTCTCTTTGCATATTCAATTTAAAGCTCACTTGTCTCTTTCACATATGTTTTAAATTAAAAACAATTGCAATAAAAGTATACGGTTAACTGTATTGTACTGGATGGGTCCAATTTTACCAACCCGCATTGTTAAGATGGTTTTTGTGGTTATTTCCAGATCAAATCATGACCCAACCCGTCCCGTTGATTTAAAACCTGCACCAAGTGGTCAGGGGTGTGAATTGTATTCTGTCAAAATGAGGATGGTCTTTAGATTTTTTAGCCACGGTTTTTAGAAACCGGTCGATGACAGAAAATAACATTACCCCTGATTGAATGTTAATTATATTACATTTAATTATTCCCCTTTTATTTCTCTGTAATGTTGCACAGCTGACATTTATTCGATGACGAGATTGCTGTGCAGAAACTAAAAATCGTCCACAGTCCCTGGATTTAACTGTTCTCCCTTCCTGAATCGCAAAACCAGCCATAGAAAAGCTGGGAAATATTCTCGCATGTTCTATCCACCAACACAATTAATCAACACAGTCCTCTTTGGGAGTCTTAAACAAAACAAATTATAAATTTATAAAAGCAACCCACCCACATGAAAGAAACTTCCACCTGGACCCTGAGATATAGCATCAGTGAAAGAGCAACTGATGCATTGAAAGAACCAGCTAAGAACCAATTAAGCACTGGCTCTGGCCCTATATAAGAATGAGGAAAAGCCCATATGGGATGTCATGGCTTTGAAAACCTCTGATTGGTTAACTGACACATTTTAGCAGGTTGGAAGCAAAGTTGGGGATGCATTTAGGGCCACGTCTCAAAAGCAAGGCTTTCTTGTTTGACACAATGGGAAAATCAGAAGAAATCAGCCAAGTTATCAGGAAGAGGATTGTGGAGCTGCACAAGGCCGGTTCATCCTTGGGAACAATTTCCAGATACTTGAAGGTACCCCGTTCATTTGTTCAAACAATTACATGCAAGTATAGATATGATGGGAATGGCCAACCATCATACCGCTCAGGAAGGAGATGAGTTCTGTGTCCCAGAAATGAAAATGTTCAAGTTTGAAATGAGCAAATTGAACCCAGAACAAAAGCTAAAGACCTTGTGATGATGGCTAAAGCTGGTAAGATAGTGTCATTATCCACAGTGAAACGTGTCCTCTACCAACATGGGCTGCTTTGGCCACTCAGCGAGGAGAATGCCAATACTCCAAAAGGAACATAAAAAATTAAGATTGTCATTTGCAAATGCATATAGGAACAAATACCTGAATCTTTTTAAACATAGTCTGTGATGTGATGAAGCTAAAAGGGAACTGTTTGGCCATTATAACCATCATCACATTTGGAGGAAAAACTGGGATGCTTGTAAGCCTGGGAATACCATCCCCCTTGTGAATGGGGGTGACAATATTATGTTGAGGGGGTGTTTTCCTGCAGGGGGAACTGGTGCACTTCATAAAATAGATGGAATCATGAGGAAAGAACACTATGTGGAAATATTGAAAAAAACATCTAAAAACATCAGCCAGGAAGTTAAAGCTTGAGCACAGATGGGTATTCCAAATGGACAATGACCCAAGCATCCAGTCACAGTGGTTACAACGTGGCTTGAGGATAACCAAAGTCAATGTTTTGGCATCACAAAGCACCGATTTCGTTCCTATAGACAATTTGTGGGCAGATCTAAAAAAGTGTCTGCGTGCTAGACGGCCTACATACCTGACTCAGTTACACCAGTTCTGTCAGGAGGAATGGGTCAGAATTCCAGCAAACTATTGTGAAAAGCTTGTGGAAGGAAACTCAGACATAAAGAAATAAATCTCAAACTATTGTAAAAAGCTTGTGGAAGGACACTCAGACATAAAGAAATGAATCTTACAAATTCTTTATTGTGGCATTTAGCACACAGAAATATTTTTGGTGATTCAAACTGACCTTAAACAAGAGAAGTTTGGTCTGAATTAACTTAAATCAGTAAGAAAAGGTGTATGTATCTTTTTTTATTTGGTGTATGTAAATCCTGTTCCAACTGTTTATTATTTCTCTCACTAAATTAAGTTACTGAGATAAATTTGTTTAAAATAATGTTTTCAGTAACATTCACATCTACTATAGATGACTACAATATGAGGTTTGAGATGAGACTTTGAGATACTCAGAGATTATTATTTATTTGTACAGTGGGACCCCTGGTATTCAGGGGTATCACGGCTAAAAAGAGATATATAGTTCAAACTCCAAAATTACCTAAATATGCATTAAAGCGCACAGTTAGCTCTATCCCAAAAGCTAACATCTACAATTGTTTTTATCTCAGCCCTTGGAGGTACAGCCAGTCAGCACCAACTAAAATTAAAGGCGCTCCTGGATTGGCCTCTTTGCAATTACCAGCCAATAGTGTGTAAAGTAGCATTGTAGCTATGTATTTCAACTTCCCAAGTTGCATTTTCCTTCAAATATTTTAGAAAAAAATCTACAAATAGGCAAATCGTCCATAATTCACGTTCCACAGTAACGTCCCCAAATAGTTGAATCTGCAAATTCTGAACTGGAAATAGAGGGAGTCCACTGCACTCAGGATTACAAAGACCTCTATTGTTTAGTACATATACATTGCTGGGTTATTTATTTATTTATTGAGACTCAAAATATTTTTACAGTACGTTAATTACTGTAGTTCAATAGATTCAATGAATTGATCTACAGTTTTTAATTTCATGATTTTGAGAAGCCCTGCTCTTAGGATAATTTCCAGATTGCTTAGCTAGGACATGTTGAGTCAGTTATCAACTAAATCTTTTTCTCAGCAACAGTTTAGTAATTTAAGATGAAATCTTTACATATGTTTACATATGTTTTGAGGAGTTTTTCTATGAACTTTATTTGCCAATTTAGGTGACAGGTTGTCTGAGAGTACTCCAGGTACACAACAAACATAGTAAAAACTGTGGAGCAGATTTTTGTTTGAATCATATATTTTTTGAGTGTATTAGTTGTGAACACTGCATGAAGTTGTAACAGTTATTGTGTCAGCCATGGGAGTGGTTGTGGTTCAGATTAGATGTGGGAATTGATATGTTTATTATCATTTTATTTTAATGCCATTGTTGATTCTACCTATCATCCAATTCCTTATCAATTATCTGATCAATTCCTGAGTTGTTCAATGAGTAGCACAAAATAGTGTCCTGTACCAAGAGCATCCATTTATTTTTTTCTCAAAATTATATCTGCACAAGATGGTGAACATGAACATATTAAACTGATGCAGGTTTATATCTGGGATTTTGGACCCTCACCATCTCCTTTAAATCGTTTGTCAATAATATTTACAGTGGTTAGGATATAATCAAAAACACATAACTGAACATATAATTCTGATGATGCATTAGCCACCAGAAAAATCCATGCTGTGACTTTACTTTTAAAGTTCACCATAGATACGCTGTTTGGGCTAAAATGAGCTGTAAACACTCTAGCTGTAGTTAGACCACCTACTTGATCGCATATGTTGCAGAGAGTGTGGTGTAATTGTAACACGATGCAAAACTTCGGAGAAATGGGAATCAAAAGAATTGTTCAGAAGAATTGAAAGCATTGGAGGCGTACAATTCCTATGGAATTGGTCTGTTGGAATTGGTTCTAAGTCTGAACCACTTCTCAATTCCGACACCTAGATCTTTCCACTTGAATTAGTGTAAATCATTAATTCCACCACCTAAAAAAAATCTGGCCGAAAATCCTTAGGTGCAGTCATCCTTTTGTGTCCTTGAGCTCAGGCACACTTGGCTTATGCAACAGGACAACGAACTGGAGCACACCAGCAATCCAACCCTTGAAAGTCTAAAGAAACATTTCAAAATTTAAATTCTGGAGTGACCTGAGGTAACGCTGAGATGAAATCTGATTAGGATGTCATGACATGGCCTTAAATAGGCTCTCACTACACCAAAACCCCCCAGTGTAACTGAATTAAGAAAAATTCAGAAAAAGAACTATGGAGGACAACTATAGTAACGGGAGACAACAGGCAGAGAACCAGGAAGGTAACGAAAATAATCCAGCACTGAATGACAGATAGTGAGCTGTTTATATAATGGGATAGGGAACAGGGTGAAGCTGTGTGAAAAGACCAGACAGGCAGCCTGAGGAAAGGAGGTGGACATGAAAAGAGTTGAGTAGGAAATAAAAAACAGCCAAGGCAAAACACTGATCGAAGGAAAGACAATAACTAAGCTGAAAACAAATAATGAATAAATAAGTAAAAACTCGAGAATATACAAGGAAGTATTCAAAAGTGAAAAAACACGGAAAAAAACTCAAAAACCCAAACAATCCAAGATCACGACATAAACAAGTTATCTTTGTCTGATACTTGAATTTGCTTGAGAGAAATGTGTCAGGGACTTGAATTTATTATGTTAATTTATTAGCAGTTATCTTAAATTAATCGCAAAATACTGCATCAACTTGAGTCAGTACTTTCTAACTTATTTTACTTTATACAATGACCATAAATTACAATATATAAATACCTTTGAATTGAGCTATAGAATACCTGCAAACTTTCCATACAGGTAAATCTGTTATCTTCAGATGTGTTAAAGATGACAAAAATATAGACAAAAATTAAAGAATAATCTTCATGAAACTATTAAAAGAATTTCCTTTACATCTTGTTGAAGGTGTGATGAATTTTTTGGAAACTGCCTGAACAATGATGCGTTGATCAACTCTGTTCTTCCTGGTGATTAAACTGCTTACCAGAAGTTTCTGTTACTCTGTTTTTATAGCTTTCAAGTTCTCAAAAGCTTTTAGCCTTTGTTACCTGAATGCTAAAGTAACATTCCAATGATAATTGGTCCATCTGTCTTTCACTTAGACAGCTCACTGTGTCAAAACCATTCTTTTTGAGTGCTTACACTGAGCTGTCTTTTGTTTGAAAGAGTTGGGTCACTGCCCAAAGGATGTTTTAGGAGAAGTGACTTTAATTCAAGCCTTACAATAAAAACGAAAGCTGGAGTATTTGAGGTTGAAGAATTGTGTTGTACTATCTAAATTAGACTGAATGAATAAACATTGTGTATTTTTTATCAATCTTAGCAAATCTTCTGCATCTTTGAAATGGGTCTCCAATTAGCTTTATTGTTAGTTATATAAAACTACAGTATATTAAGAAACTGAACTAAAGAAATTGAATTGTCTTAATGCTAACCAGAGCTTTTAATTTACTTCCTTTAACTGATGCAATCCTGTTTAAAATGACACTATTTCTCAGATGTTCACATAAAAGTATTCACACTAACTTGACTCCTTGTAATTTGGACCACAGGGGAATTTCTTTGCAAGAATCCTTAGACAGTAGAAAGTGCTTTTTCACTGTAAATGTGAACAATGTTTGCTTTTAGTACTACCCAGGTAAAGCACAATAAACACAGATCTGATCTAAGCCCAAAGCCCAGTGGAACCCCAAGAGCAACTCTGGTAGGTAATAATTTAAAACATCTATCATTCTGACACTTTATTGGTTCCTACATGATCCATCGCACGCTGCGCATGACACAAACCACTTCACAGTCCAGTCAGGAAAAAGCAGACATATGTAGAAGAGTTTAAAGATGGCCGTGGCAGAGACTCAAGCAAATGCACCATTACGATATTTATACAGCAGGCGACTAGTCATCATTTATTCCACTCCATGAAACACATATTAATACTCAGTAGTCCACATTTGGTTTCTTAAAGTATTTGCATTGCACTACATTGCATTCATTTTCAATGGACATATATGCAACTGAAACAGGCAGCCTAGTGTTTCCCAAATTTTTTAATAGTAACATTTTAACACAACGTTACAGTCATTATGTTTGTTTTTGTTTTTTTTTTGGGGGGGGGGGTGCTGTGGCACAGCTTAAGTTTTTGTCTGTAATGGTTTTTTTACTTACAATACTTTGACTTTTATACTTTAAGTAATTTTAAAAACAGTACTTTTTTACTTTTACTTGAATTGGTACTTCTACTTCTACAGAAGTCTTTTTAAACCCTATTCCTTATACTTCTACCTGAGTAAAGTATTTGAATACTTTTGAATACTTTTGATACTGCATGTCAATATAAACTGAAATCTTGGTCCAAGCCCAATATTTATCAGGTGTACCTATGGCCGATGAGTTTGTTTAAATATGAAAGTACGACTCATTATTTTTCTTTACCTTTTTCACAGCTGACAGTTGAAAGCAAAGGTAATAATGCTCTCAGTGTCGATACAATTTAAATAAACCATTAACATTGTTTAAAATAAACCTTATAATGTCTTTACTTTAGCCTCACATTCCTGGTCACATACTGTCACAAAACTTTGTTTCGTCTGATAGACTGAATGATGTCCCTTTTCCAGTGGCATCATTTGGATGAAACATGTGCTGAGAAAAACCTCATTGTTAGATGTCAACTCATACAAGATGAATGAGAAGGTATTGTCCCAGTGAGGAAATAATAACATCTGAAGATTCGTGACAAGATTGTCATCTCACATAATTGCAAGTCACCTAGTTTAAATGTTGTTGGAATGTTACTTTGTAAAGCGACTAGCAAAGATAAACAACTTGTGACAGTCATACAATACAATAAATCAGTGACAGAGTAACAGAAACTTGTGCTAATGAGGTTTGCTACCATGAAAAACAGGTTCAAACAATACCTCTTTGTTCAGGGTATTTCAGGAAACAGCTTTGACAAGAAGTCATGTCTATGAAAAATATTTATTTTGCATTTAGGGCTTAAAAAACATCAAACATGCTTACATGATTTAACACAATTTGAACACATCATTTAATTTACAGAAATATATTAAACTTTACTTTCTTCTGTTAGGACTTCCACACTTGTATAAATGTTTTGGAGATGTAATAACTAGCACATAGGACTTTGTGTCCATTGTGTAAAGTATAAGTGACAAAGTAATGGTTTTGAATAATAATTCAATATTTTAAAACACAAACTAAATAACTGAAGAGAAATAATCTGAGAAATGATATTCATTGTACTCAAATTTGGATTGTCAACTCATCTTCATCCAAACAAGCATCGACCTATTGGAAGCACATTAATGTAACATAACTTTATTCTTTTTAAACCCCTTATAAAGTTTGCAAACTATAAGTGTTGTAAAAAATTAATAGTTACGTTACCTTTCTTGCTCCACAGCTTCAGTAACATGAAAATGGTAATGCACAAAAGTTTTGTTAGTTGGCTTAGTATCCATTGACAATACTTTATTGTGTTAGTAATATCTGGATGATAAAATTGACCACTCATAGTGCTTTATACTACAGCCATGTTCACTCATTCACACTCACCAACGTGATCACAGTTAAATGTAGATACTCAGATCAGTAGGCACCATGGCGTTAGGTGCCTTGGCCAGAAAGTTGCAATCAAACCTACAACCTTCCAATTGCCACAGAATCATTGAGTTGAGATTAATTGTGTGAAAGGCCAGCCATATAAAATTTTTACCAAAACCAAATAGACAACAGAAAAAAATCAGTACCAATGTTTTATTTTTTGACAGAAGACCAAAATAAAAATTTTGCAGACTCTTGGTTGGTCACATTTGTATTAGCCTCATAATTTTGTTATTTTTTACGTTACTTGAACCAGATTAAAAATATAATGACGAAAACAAACTAACACAATTAAAAGTGCAAAAAAGTAGAAAGAAACAAACAATTAACTTATAATGATAAAAAATAAAACATGGGGTCTGAAGTAATGAAAGGATTTAATAAGGATTTATCCTTATTACAGCAACAGGTTTGACAGAACAATAGTGCAACTGCTGAAATCGCTTCTTCCAAATCAGTAATCCTAAACATCAGCTTTTGGTCCCTTCCATGTTTGTCACTTTCTTTTTTGTGATTAAAAATCTTACTCAAAAATAATTTTTAATCACCCGCATGTCATATAATCCTGTCAAGAATAAGATTAGGACACATTTTCCTTAATGTGCTTGTTTAATATTTTTCAAATAAATTACTGCTTTCTTCATTCGATTTAAAACTGTTCAATATATTTTTTTTAATATCCAATCAACATTTTTAAGTGTACTTTATCCAAAAATTTAGTCCGAAAATGTGCATACATTATTCATAAAAATCTCAAATACTAAGTATTATTTGTCCTGCAGTGTATTTTTGTTTCAGTGGACAATTCAGACATCTGATGAGGACACTGAATGTTTTAAACTAAGACACATCTTCAAATTTTGGATATCTGTGTTTTTGTGGAGCTTTTTGTTATTGGCTATGCTATTATTACTTTATATTGTTTTTTCAAAATTTTTTTTGATTTTTTTTTCAAAATCAAATGGGTGTCAATTTTTCAGTGTCCTTACAACATCTCAAAAGACTACAAAAAATATAATCTATTATTGTATGACATTACAAACAACAAAAAGTGAAACGGTGACTAAATTAGACTCTTGATTCCTGCTGACTTGAGTCCTGCCTGAACCACATCAACTAAAAGACACATCAAAAAAATGTTTCTGGTGTTCATAAGGTAAATAATTAAAAGGAAAATAATGGTAAAACAGACAAAGAGGAAACCTGTTGTTGAGTCATGACTTGAGACCAGGAAGAAAAGGTCAAAACTGTTCAGTCCATTTCAGGGAAATGAAGGCTCAACAGAAGGAAACAGAAATAAAGAACCGCCCAGTGAATTTCCTTGTTAAATATGCTGTCCAATGTATTTTCTATAAGCATTTATTTTTAAATATGGTTTAAAGAAAGTACCATTTCTGTCGATAACAGGGTTGTAATGTGCAAATGATCTGATCATTAACAAATTCTAAGTTTTTTTTTAAATCTAAGAAGTGTTTGAAACCAAGCATGCTATTATTTATTTAATAAAGATAAAGACATGATAGGGAAAAAAACAGTAAGAAAAGTAGCTCTCGTTCTGCTTAGTTAGGATGAGAACTAAGTCTAAATCAAACTTAGATTGCTTTTAAGTGTGTAATTTGTCAGGGAATTTCTGTGATCTTTGAAACTGCAGTCTTAACTCAATTTAAATGTTAAAGGTCAGTCATGCCTTTATATCTGCAACTTCACCAGCTGATACGTTTTTAAAGGTTTTATGAACAATGTTTGCATTTCTACAGTAAAGTGGTCATGCTTTTAGATTTTGCCCTAGTAAAGCACAGTGAAAAAACCACTGGTGCACATGCATAACCCTGTGGAACTCCATATAACTCTGGTACATCCTAAAGACACATAGGGAAAATGAATGCACTGCAATAAATGATAACATTTTCCTTTTGGATTAATAAAGTTGTTTTGAATATAATTAATTGAAATAAGAGTACCAGATTAAAAATAGCAGATGAAAGTCTGAAAGCAGGTCTTTTTTCTGACTTTATAAGGTCTAAACGTATACATTACTGGAACAACAGACATACATTTTTTTCTTTCAATTGATGTGATTTTACATAGAAAAAGTCAAATATTATTGCTACTAAAAATGAACACAAGGATCAATCCAGATATGAGTCACTTTGTTAAAAACTATATTTAAAATGGTTGAAAATTGATCAAAGGATAATTTGCTGCATCTGTACTAAGGAACAATAACTGCATATTGTATCACAAAATGTTTCTTTGGGGATGTGAAATCAATATTTTAATATTGCTCATGTTCTAAGTATCGAAGGTCATGAACTATACAAAAAAAGTGTAACTTTGTGATCTATAGAACATTGGTTGCAACAGTCTGGGTCATGAAGTATAAGGATGAAGTTAAATTATGTGACCTTTTTCTCACTTCCTACAACAGCTTGTCTGCAAAACAGTATGTAGCTGTGGTGGATCATCAGCCTCTGTGTTCTGAGTAAAAAGGAATATGCAGAAATTTAAAGGTGAAACAAGGTTCATGTGTGAGCTGTTTGACCCCCCTGTTGCTAAGTATATTCCCGCAATAATGTCTTTCAGCTCTTATATACCAGTGTTTCCCACACATATATAGACGAATCTGTGGCGGTGCGCCACAGATTAAACTCAGACCGCCACAGATTAAACTCAGACCGCCACAGATTCAACACCGACAAAAAAAAAAATAATTATAATACTACTCCGACCGTCACATATTGCGTTTCGTTTTTCTTTTTTCGCTATTTAAAACACGCAGCGTATTCGTTCAGCGTTTCCCTGCTCTCTCTTCGTCTCTGTCACTCAGTAACAGGGCCTTCGAACGTGGTTTGCCTTCCAATAAAAGATCGATCATACTCAAGGTGCTTTAGTACCATTGTCTCATCCCAAAATTCCAGAACAGTGGTCTATCTGCTCCCTAGGCCTGGGTTTTCATGTTATCCTATTTTACTAGAATTCAATTTGTAAAAATGTATCCAAAACACTGAATTAGTTCAGGCCAGAACAATTTTTCTCATAAGTTATCCTGTTAGGCACTAAACTTATTTTGATGCCTATTTCTCGAAAAATGTTTATCCATGAAAAATGTGTATATTTCAGCAACCATAGGAGTATTTGAACCATTTTAGTGTCATTGTGAAGGTAACATTGAGTAGAATTGATATGTCATTATGCATGTTATCTGTTACTAGTTAGGAGAAACTGAATATGGAACACAGCAGAAATTTATTTATTTTTTGCTCCGCCTAACAAAAAGCATAGTTCTATATTGAAAAACTTTATGGATATTGCTTGAATGGCAGTTGTTACTCAATGTGCACATTATCTCTGCAAAAGTTGATACTGATTATGTGAAGCAGGACAAAACTAGAGAGGTTTTAGTACAGGCAAGTCAGACGAGGTGTCCAGTTTGGCATTCAATTCCATTCAATTCAAAAATACTTTATTGATCCCAGAGGGAAATTAAGTGTTGGTATAGCTCATATAATCAATTCTTTAAGGAGTTGTTGTAGATAATGATGGCTGTGGGCAGGAAGGATTTCCTGTAGCGGTCTGTATTGCAGCGAAACTGAAGAAGCCTCCGACTGAAGATGCTCTGTTGTTGTGTGACTGTCTCATGAAGAGGATGCTCAGGGTTGTCCATAATTTTTTTGATTTTATGAAGAATCCTTCTTTGCATTATCATCTCCAGATTTTCCACAGTTGTCCCAAGAACAGAACCAGCCTTCTTTATCAGGTTGTTGAGCCTTTTTAAATCCCTGGCTCTGATGCTGCTACCCCAACAGATGACGGCTGAAGAGATTACACTCTCCACAACAGACTTGTAGAAGATCTGCAGCATCTTGCTGCAAACCTTGAAGGACCTAAGCTTCCTCAAGAAGTACAGTCTGCTCTGTCCCTTCTTGTAGACGGCTTCACTGTTGCGCCTCCAGTCCAGTCTGTTGTCAAGGTGAACTCCGAGGTATTTATACTCCTCAACCACCTCCTCAACCACCTCCACTTTGTGGCATAGTTTGCCACAAAGTGCCATTTCTATTTTTGTCATGTAAAAGTTATATTTTTTTATTTTAATGTCACATAGTGTTCAGTAGTCCTAAAATAAACACTTTTGGAAAAAAAATCTGATAATAATTCAATAATGGGTATATGCGTATTTTTATCCTGTGCGCTGTGCGCCCTCTTGTGAAATGCGCATGCCTTGCCGGCTGGTAGTTTTATTTTACGCAAAGACCAACCCTCACAACGGATTGGTCAATTTTGATGACCGATACCTTGTTGGATTCGTAGAAACCTATAGAATAACGCCAAAACTTTCCAAACAAGATTGACAACACAGTCAGCCAACCAGAGAGCCGAGAACAGAGTACCAGGAAGTGTCAGCAGTCTCAGCGAAGAGACGACAAAAACACTTTATAGGAGCCACAAATAGTAAGAGAGACACCCGAAAAGTTCTGAATGGTGCATAAGAGATGGAAGTATCAGAAAATACCGTTTATTTGTCTAAGAAATCATCTTTACACGGCAAAACAGCAAAGGTAAGGCAAATTTTACTACTGCGATTCTGAAAAGCGATTTCCTGTTGTGTTATACTTTGGCTTATATCCCCGCGAAGCTTTGGTGTAGCGTCTTGGCAGATGTATCCTTGGAATCGGCAGGTTCTCTGCTTTCATTTGAGGGGCTGCTCGTGAATTTAGGACAAAGGATTGCTGCGGTAGAGCCAGAAATGTGGCGGCTGGGTTGACAAAACTATGATGTTATGTTGACAAAACTATGATGTTACGAGTTTGTTCGGAAATAGTTATTTACGTGGCATCTGAGTTGTGTTTGTGGTTGGTAAAAAATATTTTAGATAGCCTTGTAGCGCGGGGTCTTCTGTTTAATTTGATGTGCATTATGACTATTTTTTCTGTCAGGTTGTGTTGTCTCAAGCCTGTTGAAAAAAAGTAATTCCCTAGGTCCAATTGGGGGATCCTCGGGTTTAACAGGTTTAATGTTCATTGAGGTACAATTTTTCAAGGTTTGAGTAAATGTACATGATACAGAGGAAGAGGAAAGAGTAGATTAATAAAATATGTAATTGCTTCGATCTGTATATCCTATTTCACAAAACTAAAGAAAACTTTTGTATACACTGTGAAAGAATGACAAATGTCCAAATGACATACAAGAAACTTTAAAAATTTCAACTGAAACAGAAACATGTTATGAAGGCTTAAAGATCAGGAGGAACAGGTTAAAACCAAGAGATACCTGTACTCCATGTAAAGGGAGTGTTGGCTTTTCATGACGGCACAGCCGATGAATGTTTGATTTGGGTTCTGTCCAATTAAATAGCGCAAAGAAAGATAGAAAACGTGAGCAGAATACATGAACAATATCACAATTGTTCTGGCCTGAACTAATTCAGGGCAAATGGAAGCTCTCTGAGACTTCTTCAGAGCCTGTGCCAATACAGGTCCTTCTCAAAAAATTAGCATATTGTGATAAAGTTTATTATTTTCCATAATGTAATGATAAAAATTAAACTTTCATATATTTTAGATTCATTGCACACCAACTGAAATATTTCAGGTCTTTTATTGTTTTAAAACTGATGATTTTGGCATACAGCTCATGAAAACCCAAAATTCCTATCTCAAAAAATTTGCATATCATGAAAAGGTTCTCTAAACGAGCTATTAACTGGATCATTTGAATCAACTAATTAACTCTAAACACCTGCAAAAGATTCCTGAGGCTTTTAAAAACTCCCAGCCTGGTTCATTACTCAAAACCACAATCATGGGTAAGACTGCCAGACCTGACTGCTGCCCAGAAGGCCATCATTGACACCCTCAAGCAAGAGGGTAAGACACAGAAAGAAATTCCTGAACGAATAGGCTGTTCCCAGAGTGCTGTATCAAGGCACCTCTGTGGGAAGGAAAAAGTGTGGCAGAAAACGCTGCACAACGAGAAGAGGTGACCGGACACTGAGGAAGATTGTGGAGAAGGACCGATTCCAGACCTTGGGGGACCTGCGGAAGCAGTGGACTGAGTCTGGAGTAGAAACATCCAGAGCCACCGTGCACAGGCGTGTGCAGGAAATGGGCTACAGGTGCCGCATTCCCCAGGTCAAGCCACTTTTGAACCAGAAACAGTGGCAGAAGCGCCTGACCTGGGCTACAGAGAAGCAGCACTGGAATGTTGCTCAGTGGTCCAAAGTACTTTTTTCGGATGAAAGCAAATTTTGCATGTCATTCGGAAATCAAGGTGCCAGAGTCTGGAGGAAGACTGGGGAGAAGGAAATGCCAAAATGCCTGAAGTCCAGTGTCAAGTACCCACAGTCAGTGATGGTCTGGGGTGCCATGTCAGCTGCTGGTGTTGGTCCACTGTGTTTTATCAAGGGCAGGGTCAATGCAGCTAGCTATCAGGAGATTTTGGAGCACTTCATGCTTCCATCTGCTGAAAAGCTTTATGGAGATGAAGATTTCATTTTTCAGCACGACCTGGCACCTGCTCACAGTGCCAAAACCACTGGTAAATGGTTTACTGACCATGGTATTACTGTGCTCAATTGGCCTGCCAACTCTCCTGACCAGAACCCCATAGAGAATCTGTGGGATATTGTGAAGAGGAAGTTGAGAGACGCAAGACCCAACACTCTGGATGAGCTTAAGGCCGCTATCGAAGCATCCTGGGCCTCCATAACACCTCAGCAGTGCCACAGGCTGATTGCCTCCATGCCATGCCGCATTGAATTAGTCATTTCTGCAAAAGGATTCCCGACCAAGTATTGAGAGCATAACTGAATATAATTATTAGAAGGTTGACTTTTTTTGTATTAAAAACACTTTTCTTTTATTGGTCGGATGAAATATGCTAATTTTTTTGAGATGGGAATTTCAGGTTTTCATGAGCTGTATGCCAAAATCATCAGTTTTAAAACAATAAAAGACCTGAAATATTGCTGTTGGTGTGCAATGAATCTAAAATTTATGAAAGTTTAATTTTTATCATTACATTATGGAAAATAATGAACTTTATCACAATATGCTAATTCTTTGAGAAGGACCTGTATATATGGGGTTCCCAAGCGGTATTCGATTTGGGGGCCTACATTCAGTAAAGTCTATAACTTACCAATAACCATAGCATAAATAACCCCTTATAAAATTGTCTATGCTTGGTTTTTTGAAAGTTCTGAGTGTAAAAAAATAAATATCATGCTTTACTACTGAGCCAATAATTACACTCTCTGAATGACAGAGTGGAGTCTGAAACAGCTGTTTACAATCCTGAGAGCCATTTTGTCTGGCTACATGTAACAAATTAGCTTAGTAGAATCTACTAAAGGAAGTTTCTTTTGATTTAAAAAACAAACAATTTTATGTTCTTTTTTAGGTTTTAATCTAAAGTAAACAAAGAAAATGGATACGTATTCTTTAATGAAACAATTTTTATCAGACAAGTTATATCAAAATAATATGTAGATTACAACCAAAATACACAACAAATTAGTACATAACAAAGAAAAAATATTGCTTACACTATTATTGGCTTTCTATGGGGAAACGCTATGCATATACTCTATGAAAATCCTTAAAATAAACTGCTAAAGTAAGTATTTCTTATTATATTTACGTTTTTAAATATTGTTTAGTTCTTTAGCATTTTTGGTCAAAGCTTGGCCATGACTTTTAATGTGTATACTGGAGCTGCTTGCATCCCAGTGTCAGGATATTTCCAGGATCCTCCGTTATACGTTTTTCAGGGCACATCCGACTTGAAGCAGACTCCAGTGCAGACCCAGAACATGCTAGAGTGTTTATATATATATATTCAGCCCTCCGATCCCCATGACTGAGTTAGTGACTGAGCTGATCTGGTCACTTTAGTTCTCTGTTAACTGTCTGAGTAAAGAAACTCATTAATCCAGCATGCTTTAATGTTAAACTTTTCCTTCATGAGTTGTTTGAAGACATTTTTCCTGGTCATGAATCATCTCATCAGTAGCCCAAGATTTTGTTTTCTTTGTTTCAGAAATTACAGTAGAACATTTTTCAGATTGGTCCTCCTCCTACATAGGATAGACAATGTGACTTAACATTTAAAAAGGGTTATTTCCTTACTTTGGCAGTTCTCTTTGTCTTTTGTGTGTTTGTGTGGGGGTTAACATTTAACAATCCTTTTACAGTAAGATAGTGAGTCACTATTTACAGGACGTGACTTAAGAAGTGTCTTTCAGTCAGTCCTGAACCTAACAAACCTAACAAAAAATAAAGGGAGAATAATAAATTAAACGGATTTAAACTAAGATGAAAATGTGACAAGCATTACACAGATATTAAATATGGTCTCATAAGAGATTGTAACAAGACAGACTTTTATGGGTGGGTTTACAGTGGAGATGAAAGCTGAGGTTTAGTGTGGTGGAAGCAGCAAGTACCTTTTTGTCCACATTTGGGACAAATAAGCTAGAGACGTAATGAGGACGGATGGATGTGTATATGGATGATCAAATATTTTATTAGGCCTGTAATTTGTAAATTATTGTTCAACACACATTATAATTTGGCCTAAACCTAATTACATTTCATACATAATATTGGAATTTGGGCAATTTGTGCTGCGCAAATGCATGTATGTCAATGTTTCATCAGATGCGGACGTTGGACTTATTTGTCCACATTTGGGACAACTTGATGGACAGTTAATGGCATGTTATGCCTTTTTACGGTAACAAAAGATCTCATCTGAAGAACAAATGGTAGCCTTAAATAATCTCAGCAATAATTTATTTACTCACAGTTGACTTTACCAAATTATATAATCCATCTATATACTGTACAAAACATACTCTTTCCTATATACCAATATAAACATTCATAATAAATGTTTTGTATTTTAACCTTAAACCTTAGGACTGTCATAAAAATAATAAATCTTAACCTATTTGCCACAGCAAAAGCTCCTATGATTTTTGTGTCCAGGATGTGTGGGGTCAGCACAGATTTTGATTGCCTTTTTCTGACCCTAAACATGTAAAAAAAAATCTGAATCATCATTGTCCTGGATCACATCAATAATGTGCAGTCCACTGTGTAGTGAGAGGAGTGAGGAGAGAACACACTTCTAAGAGGCATCAGCGCTGATGGTTCTTGTGAAAAAGAAGATGCTTCTCAGCTTTCCCTGTTGCTAGGTAAATAATTCTCCTGGTGCTTGTGTGGATCAATACATCTCCACATTTCACTACAATGACAGGTTTTTGTCATTTAAAAAAAAAGAGTAAAATAAATAATTAGAAATGCTGTATGTTGCCACCATTTAATAGGACATACATTATATACAAGGGGAGCATTATGGTAAAGTGGAACCCATTTTAGAAAGAGAAAGAAAGAAAGAAACATCCAGCTCATCCATTTTAGAATAATAGTTTTATTCCAACTACAACCTTGCTCTTAACATAAACAGTCCATACTTTGTCCACTGTTAATCTTATATTTTCTACTCAAGTAGATTGCCAATTTTGCTTGACCAATGAGAAAATTCAACAATCGTCCCTTTTTCTTATTTCTTTTGTCATATGAAAAATAAACTGTTTTGCAAAACATTCTCCGAATGATTCCCAAAAGAATTGTCTCTCTTATTGAGCAAAAAGGAGGTTTATCAGAAACCGCAGGATTAATAATAGGCACAAAAGAATTAACCACAATAATACCATGTAAAATTTGCCACTATAAATCACCAGTATTTTTGGTCAATGGTGGCTTATAAAGTAACCCCCATACAGGTCTAACATTAAAACCAACTTTAAAATAATCTCTCCAAGGTGAATCTTTTTTATCCTTTAACTTTACCTTGTTTAAAACCTAAACACATATCTTATATAGCATCTTTCCATCCAATGGTGTCCATAAATTTTTCTCTTTATCTAAAAAAGGACTAGGACTTTAAAAATCTTTCAGCCGTGGCTTAATAAACAATTTGAAAAAAAAATCTGTTTTATCAGGTGTTAATAATCCACCAAACCATCTATTTATTAGTCTTTTGTCATCCTCTGATAAAGTTTGTTTGAATTTAGTCAGCATCAACCCTACAATCAGGAGTGAGCGAACCTCCATTCTTCTTGCCAGAGAGACAACATCTTCCATTTTGGCTCCTGCAAGTTCAAGCAAATTTCTTACAGTAGTAATTCCCTTTTTCATCAATAGTTCTGAAATCATTGCCATTTCGTCCCAAGATGAACCTCAACGAGATCCCTTGAGGATAGTTTCCAATAATAGCCAATGCAGATATGTTATCATCCCAATTATGTCTTTTTCCATCACTTTACAAGTTTTTAACACACTTATATAGAAAGGTGACAAACACTTTACACTATACCTTCAATGATCAAAAACAAAGTTTTCCCAAAACCAAAATTACCAGGGTTTGCTGAATGATTGATGTGGTAGGAAAGTCTGCATCGATGAGGCCCAACCTCATGCCAATGATTGATGCAATCTGCTGGGATTCCTTAAATAGGAAACTGTTTAAAGTGCCCCTGGCATGAAATTTACATTTCTTGAGTTTTCTGGTCATATTTTTTAGTTTCACCAGCCTGCCTATGTCCCCTAAGGGGTTAAAATGACTGATTAGTGTTTCCTTTGTCCCCGGGTGTGTCTGCCTACATAGTGAAATTAGCTCTCAGAAACGGGCTGTTTCGGCATATGTCGTCACTGAGTTCCAGCCAATTACCCCCTTCTCTGAACTACACTCTCCAAGTCCCTCCCCCGTGGCGCGTATTGCAACCTAAACAACGAAAGGTACGGTAAAAGGCAAACAACAAACCGACAGCATGGAGTCCAGACCGCATCGACACTGTCCTCCCCACTGAAAAGCTTGTGGATGGACTTTATTTATGCAGGGAATGTACCTGACCGACTCCCGAAGCACGTGGTCGTTTGTGGCAAACATTTCTCTAACGGATGTTTTATTAACTTGGGACGGTGCGCCACAGATTAAACTCCGACCGCCACAGATTCAACACCGACAAAAAAAAAAAAAAATCAACTCCGACCGTCACATATTGCATTTCGTTTTTCGTTTTTACGCTATTTAAAACACGCAGCGTATTCGTTCAGCATTTCCCTGCTCTCTCTTCGTCTCTGTCACTCACGTCTCTCTCACACAAACACACACACACAGCCCCTCCCCTCCGTGCACAGCACGTCTGTCTGGATCACCTGTGGAAGACGTCCTCTACCTTTCTGGTTCCTCCTCAGGTGCCTCGCCGTCTGGATCAGATTCCGGATCAAATTGAAACGCCATTACAGTTGCCATTACTGTAGCCGATAACTGAGCCATTAGTGTCGCGGGGAAGCTAGAGACGTAATGAGGACAGATGGATGTGTATATGGATGATCAAATATTTTATTAGGCCTGTAATTTGTAAATTATTGTTCAACACACAATATAATTTGGCCTAAACCTAATTACATTTCATACATAATATTGGAATTTGGGCAATTTGTGGTGCGCAAATGCATGTAAGTCAATGTTTCATCAGATGCGGACGTTAGAGACTCAATTGACAATAGAGGCGCATTGCCTGGGCCCTGCCCACCAAAACTCGGTCGTTCTGTGCTAATGCTGACAGAAGGGCCTCCTAGTAGGGGCTGCAATTCTACAGCAAGGCTGAGTTACGGCAAACGATCCTTTGATACAGTATTAAGGTACTTAGAGTGTGACTAAAAAGGGCCCAAACGTCACGGGGAATTTCATGCCAGGGGCACTTTAACTGATTGGAATGTTTGTATAAATGTATTGAAATGACTTCTTGTTAAGTGCCTTGAGAATCGGCACTATATAAATAAACTGAATTGATTTGATTATGCAATTTTCTGACATTTAAACTCGCGACTGACACCTGTGGCCAAAAAATGGAACTGCTCTTCCTTTCTGCTCGCTCTCGCAGCGCGCGCTCATACGCCGGTCGCTCTCAATCTCTGATCTTTTTCGGGCACTTGTCAGGGGTTTAACTTTTTTAGTGTTATGTGGAGTTACTGTTGGTGTCAAAGTTGTCCTTGGTCTTTTCTGTGTATTCGCACAATCCATTGAACTGCTTGCGAGTGCTGACTAGCGGTGGTGGCAGAGTGATCTGAAACATTTAACATCCGCAGACAGCGCGGGAAAATCCGACCCGACAAAAAATAGAAGAAATTGGATACAGGCTTATAGATGCACCCACCGTGCTCATCAGGAGATGTTTGAGTCATAAATGGTCAAATAAAAAGGCTGTTGTTACGTTTAATTTGGGGAAGAAGTTGCATATAGCCCCTTTAATTCAGTTATAGGACATCCATCCATCCATTTTCTTCCGCTTATCCGGGGTCGGGTCGCGGGGGCAGCAAGCTTAAGCAAGGACACCCAGACTTCCCTCTCCCCAGCCACTTGTTCCAGCTCTTCGGGAGGAATCCCAAGGCGCTCCCAGGCCAGCCGAGAAACATAGTCCCTCCAGCGTTTCCTGGACCTTCCCCTGGGCCTTCTCCCAGTGGGACATGCCTGAAACACCTCACCAGGGAGGCGTCCAGGAGGGATCCTGACCAGATACCCGAGCCACCTCAACTGACTCCTCTCGAGCCCCCTCCAGATGACTGAGCTTCTCACCCTATCTCTAAGGGAGAGCCCAGACACCCTACGGAGGAAACTCATTTCAGCCGCTTGTATCCGTGATCTCGTTCTTTCGGTCACGCGTCGAGGTCAGCAGCACACCATCCCCACTGTAAAAAGTGTTGGTGGCAGACTCCCCCCCCCCGAGATGCCGGATGGTGGACCAGAATTGCTTCGAAGCCGTACGGAAGTCGTTCTTCATGGCCTCTCCAAACTCCTCCCACGCCCGAGTTTTTGCCTCCGCGACCATCCGAGCCGCACTCCGATTGGCCTGCCGGTACCTATCAGCTGCTTCAGGGGTCCCACAAGCCAAAAAGGCCTGATAGGACTCCTTCTTCAGCCTGACAGCATCCCTTACCGCTGGTGTCCACCAGCGGGTTCGGGGGTTGCTGCCGCGACAGGTACCGACCACCTTGCGGCCACAGCTCCGGTCAACCACACCCCTCCAGGTCTCACTGTCATTGACCACGTGAGCGTTGAAGTCCCCCAGCAGAACAAGGGAGTCCCCGGAAGGAGCACTCTCCAGCACCCCCTCCAAAGACTCCAAAAAGGGTGGGTAATCTGATCTGCCGTTTGGTGCGTAAGCGCAAACAACAGTCAGGACCCGTCTCCCCACCCGTAGGCGGAGGGAGGCTACCCTCTCGTTCACTGGGGTAAACCCCAACTAACAGGCCCCGAGATGGGGGCAACAAGTATGCCCACCCCAGCACGGCGCCTCTCACCGGGGGCAACTCCAGAGTGGAAGAGAGTCCAACCCCTCTCAAGGAGACGGGTTCCAGAGCCAGAGCCGTGCATCGAGGTGAGTCCGACGATGTCCAGTCGAAACTTCTCAACCTCGCACCCCAGCTCCGGCTCCTTCCCCACCAGAGAGGTGACGTTCCAGTTACAGGACATAAAACCCATATTCTGTGTTGTGCACTAACACATTTAAATCAATGTTTGTTTCAAATGGCTATTATATTTTCAGTAAAATTTAAGAGTTATCAGTATAAAACAGCTTTCCGAATAAGGTTTATACATATTAAGTTTGAATAATAAATAAAAAAGATAAACCAATCAAGAGATACATTTCTCCA
Organism: Valencia hispanica; assembly: GCA_963556495.2. Classification (NCBI taxonomy): domain Eukaryota; kingdom Metazoa; phylum Chordata; class Actinopteri; order Cyprinodontiformes; family Valenciidae; genus Valencia; species Valencia hispanica. The sequence continues at coordinate 26,728,783 of OY747702.1, forward strand.
TCCCATAACAACTGCCGTGTTGAAAGTAAATTGTTGCTGTAAGGAAAGGGGTTTGTTGTGCAAATGTAAGCAACTTTACAGAGAAAATGGCTGCCAATATTTTTCCAATACTTTTTTCCAATACTTGTTTTTATACTAAACATTTCATCTTATAACATGTATACAAATCTCATTGGATACATCTTACAAATAAACTAGGCTTTCACTGGCAAAATGTGGTCGTTTTTGTTTTTCATGTTGTTTTGTGATTGAAATTCTTATTTTTTCTGTTTAGCAAAAACATAAAGAACAAGCATAAAAAAATTATGAAAAGATCATGTGTGTTTATTTTTATTGAAAGTTGCTGTACTTGTTTGCAAATATTTTTATTGTTTATAGGTTAAAATAAGGAAGAAAAACGTCAAATGTTTTTATTTTACATTTATTTTTGATATATTTTATACATAGCTTATATCATTTAAAGTAACAGTGAAGAACAGTCCCACCCAAGATTTTATTTTTAAAAACCCTAAACTTGTACAAGATTACATAGAGACTGAAAGAGCAAAACTTGTTAAGCAGCAGAACTTGTCAGAACATAATTAAAGTAAAACCTTTCATAAGCTGATAATCACAACATAGTGCTTTTCACTCTGTTAAAGATCTGTTGAACCTTTTCTGCAGGAACACAGCCCTCCCTGACAATGTTGATGATTCCTGTGGAAAACAGTTTGACTCGGTTATGAAAAACTGTCAGAGGTTAATCCAAAACAAATAAACCAGCAACTGCTGTTAGCTTTACCTTCATCAATTCTTAGACAATTGACCACAGTGGAAGCGACAACCTCATTTGAGTCACCATCACAGAGAACCCCCTGGATCTTGTGCCCCAGTCGACTGTGGTAAATCAAAAAGCATTTCACACAATTGAAGCTCTGATGGAGCGGCACTTTAAAGTTAGATAAAAATACATATAATTCACAGATTAAATAAATAGTCCAATAAAGTTGCAAATGAACAAAGTTCTGTGTCAACAAATCTTTGAATGGTAGGAGAAGAGTGATTAGTGTATAGTGTATTAATGACAAATATTTGAAATAAAGTCTACTGGAAGAAGACAAATGAAACTAAACTAAAACTTTTGAAGTAAATTTTTGTGTTAAATATCAAATGTCAACTTTGTTTAGAAATGGAAACCACAATGTTTCTTTTGTCTCTATGAAGAAGAGTATCTTACTTGATGACCATGCTGTGGTGGGTGCTGTCTGGTTCTCCACTGGGATTGGCTGATGTAACAGCAAGGGGTCCAGTGATGTCACATAAGTGGCAGGTCACCGTGTGGTCAGGGACACGGATCATGATGGTGTCCCTGGTGCCAACACGGTCATAAGCTGCTCCAACTCCTGCAAAAGAGAAGTTATTTCTTTTTAATTGCCAGTAATAACATCATGAACATTTTATTTCAGCGCAATTCAATGTAACTTTATATATTTTAATTTTAACAGAAATCTGTGGACAAGATATAGAGATTAATTTAAAGTTTGGGTGGAAAACTTACCAAGTTGGAACAGCCAGTCTCCTTTGCTGACGATGCAGCTGATGCCTCCAGGATAAACATTCTTCATGAACTCCCACAGCAGAGGGCTGAAAGGAGGCTTGGCTGCCACCAGCTGCTCTACACTAGAAATGCAAATGCATATAGGCTTCTCTGCTGGCCGGTCCTGGAGGAAGATCATATTTTACAAGATGTCGATGGCTTTTACATAAAACAAACAAGGTGAAAATTGTATATGTCATAATATACTTGAAAGGTTTTCCTTTCTTACTTTAATGTTGTAGATTTTCTCTATAGCCTGGGGATTCTTGCAGGAGGCAGCTAGAGCATACACAGTGTCTGTGGGAATACCGCACACTCCTCCCTCTTCCAGGAGCCCAGCAATTTTTAAGAGGCCGCTGGTGAGGCGAGAGCTAGCCACCGGACACGGAAGCTCCTCATATGTTTCTGACTTCTTTCTTTCCTGATAAAAGAGAAGGTGATATGTGTTATTATGGAGAAACTGTTCATGGTTCCAGAAAGGAGTGACAAAGCACTTTTTTCATTATTTACCTTAATTAGTGGGGGTCCCATTGGAAGCACTTTTTGTGAGAAGACGCAGTTTACCAGCGAACCCAAAGTGCCGTAAATGCAAATGAGAGACACCAGTGCAAGCATGGCTACTGTGGGACAAAAACAGTATTGTTACGATGTCCTATTTGCTTAGTGGAAGCATTATTGGCATTTTATATACATAAATAAATATATATATATATATATATATATATATATATATATATATATACTGTATATATATTCATATGGTTATATGTTCTATAAAAACTAAACGAGTTTCTATGCTTACTTTCAAGTTCATATGGCAGTCTATTTAAGGTGGACAGAAGTAAGCAGACAAGAACCCCCTCCATGAGTGTTGTTAGGAACAGAAGAACCAGATTTCTATAAGCAGCTGGAACAAACAAGGCAAAACTAAGTCATTCAAAAGACACGAAGTCAACCAAAAAACAGCTTTAAACTTCAGACTTTTAAACAACACAGAAACTTACCAATCAGCATGAGGAAAGCATTGATGACAAGAAAGGCGATGGCTCCTGCAGTAAAACCATAATCTGCCTCAGTTGAGAGCTGAAGCTGGTTACCTGGTGAAAAGTGATTTGAGATTATATATTGCAACAAATATTGACCTGCTACTTATATATTTGCACTGACATACCTGCAAATCTAAACCATGTCCACGTTGCCCAAACAACCACATAGATGGAAGAGATGACTGACCCAAAGCGGCCACCTCCTGTCACTTGCAACCTGCTGACATAGGCCTGGATGATAGCTCCAGAGATCAGGACCCAGGGGATGGTCAGGTGCAGGAGGGAAGGATTCATACTCATCCTTCTTGAATGAAGAGCTGACAGAGCTGCAACCCCATTTGAAAGATAGAACAGAGCATCTGAGGTCTGATCAGTTGGGGGCAGCACATCCTGATCTCCCTGTTTAGACCTTCTACATCTCAAAGCCCTAATCAGCTGCTCAGAGGACACTGGTTGTGGTCCTACAGGTATGAGAGATTTTTCTGCAATGGTGTTAATGAGACGGGTGAAGGTGCCATAGATTGAGACTGCAGTAAAGAGAGAACAAGCTACTCCAAAGAAGATGTAGTAACCCTGCAGGGGGATCTGAGAGACTGTGGAGACTGTGAGCAGGACAAAGAGCAAGTTATGGATCAATTCCAGGACGTCCATGTTCAGGCTCCCCACACAGAGCACCAAGGCTGCCACCACAAAGAACCAGTCTCCTACCATTGCTTCCCTTCCAGAGACAACTTTATTGTCCTCCACTATTAAAACCGACACCACAAACTCATCCCAAGCTTTGATCAGCCAATATGTGGCATGCAACCCAAACTTTGTGGTGTGGTAGCAATCTTGGCGCAGATGGGCATAGTAGCTGGAGAACAATTGGGCAACTGAGATGATTGATACCCATGTAACACCTAAACCAAATGATTTCATGTACCCCAAGCTGTAGAAAGCAAAGACGAATGGAGCTATGGAGTCACAGAAGAAACCTAAAGCCATTGGTTCTGCATATTTTGTGTTTTTCTTCTTCTCCTGGCCTCCACTGTTAGCTTTTCCTGAGTTGGAAGTCCCTAGTAGGAGAACATTAAAGAGTGGGGTCCCAAAACCTTTTAGGGCTAGACGCTGAGTGAGACCTTTTATAAGAAGAGCAGCTGAACCATAAATGGCAAAGATCAATATGAGCAATTCCAGAACCCCAGAGACCACCAGAGCCCAGGAGTATGGTGCAAGAGCCACTGCTTCAAAGATCAAAGTGGCTGTGATAGCTCCAAATATAAAAGGCATGATGTAGTTGACCGTGGCAGAGCAAAATGCAAGAAGTAAAGACAAGAGAATGTAGGGGACCAGGCCAGCAATTGCTGACTCTTCTATAGACAAACATAAATAGCACTGTGTGGAGTTGTTGACAGATGTGTTGTTCATCATGTTGTTGGATGAATTGTTCATCATCTTATTTGTAGTTAATGCCATATTTGGATTTTCAGAAAGGGCACCATAGTAGATTCTGGTGGCACCATAACTACCCCAAAGAGCAGCATAGCCAATGAAGGCAGTACCACTCAGGTGGTCGTATTTACGGAAGGAGAGCAGTCCAGCCACCAACTGGCATACACCACCAATCAGGATGAGATGTATTCCTAGAAAAAGGGTTGCAAAACGGGGGTAAGCTCTCTTCCTAAACCTTTTAACAGTGCTTTTTATTGTTGTTGTTGTTTTATATCCAGTTTTACCTGCAAGAATGTTCTCTACTCCAACTGGAGCTTTGCCATTGTGAGCTGTGTTGAAGTTCTGCAGAAGTACGAGGAATGCACTGATCCCATTTGACAACATACCTAACACTCCCGGCTCCCCATAGAAACTGGCAGGAAACCCATCTGATGCAGCCATGATGGTTTTAGTGTCTGACTGTTGTTCTGATGAAGTACATCACAGAGAATATATAAATGTTACATCTACAAATTACCATATTTACCAGCTGATCAAGATTGGTTCAGTTTTATACCTTTGCATTAAGATTCACGCAATGTATTTGGATAAAGAGGCTCACACTAGCAAGCGATGCTGTTTTAGGTACATATGCCAAGCTTTGTTTTTCTCAGTATCTGATTTCAAAATCATACCAATAAAGTGACATGGTAAAACTAAAACCTAACACTTGTGGTAAGATTAAATATATTGGCTTGTAAAGTCATCCAAAAAATTTAGTAACAGTGAAAATATCACTGATATTTGACACTGCAAGTCTGTGCTACTACATTTGTCATACAGGGATTCATGTTGCACTCAAGAAGAATAGAGCAACTTGTCTTTAAAAGAAAACAAAGTTGTGGGGTATGTAAGATACTGGCAGCAATCTGGTCTCAACACTTACTTCCAATAGGAGCTAGAGCAGATTTTAAGATGTCTACTGTATCTGTCAGAGTTTGGTGATCCATTTTACACCAGAAAATGTTCTCAAAGTCAACATTTTTACAATTTGTAATTCTTATGAATTACAACATAAATGTGCTGACATAAGGAGGAAATTTTTTTGTCAATATTTTAATATATTTTGATATGTAAGGTATGATAAAAAAAATTATTGCATTTTATAGATGCAGAGATTCATCTTGATTCTCGACCCATACAATTTCATTTGCATAAATTCAGGGAGTCCATTTATGAAATAACTTGCTTAACTTAACCTAACTTACTTATGTATTGCTGTTTTAGACAAACTTAAATTACCCACTTCTAGTCTAAATAGTTTCTATTCTTCCCAGAATGTCTAATCTAAGGTCTTAGCCCTCTGAATCTATTGACCAACGATGTATCCTTTGAAGTTTTCAAACAATAAGAGGTAAGTTGTTCTTAAAACAGTAGAATGTAAAAATGAAGCCTTACTTGGTCAATGTGCTTCAAAGGTGAAAAACTCAGCTCTCCTGATGCACAAATGCAGGGTTATCCAGTATAAGACTCTTCTGATTGTAGGAGGAGTTCCAGGCATATGTCCCCAGCTTATTAACATCACTTTAACAATGACATCATTGCCTGTCTTGACATTTTTTAATGATGAATATCACGAGAAACTGGAACTTCCTACCTCCTTCCTTGTTCCTGTGAGGCGAGCTTTGGTACCTGGGCTATATAAGGTGACACCCTCCCCAATATTAGAGCAGCATCATTCAGACACTCTGAACTAACCGCACAGAGAAAGGGAGAAGCACTGAGGGACAACACCTTTTCCAAGAGAAGTAAAAACACAGCGTGAAAAAACACAGAAGGCATCATGTTCAAGCTGCAGGTAAAACAATATTTATGTAATATAAAAATCCGTTTAGATGTTTTCTATCATAACCGGATTTAAAATATTTCAATGACCTTTAAAACATACTTCACATATTTCAGGATAGACTGCCACAGATCCTGATAGAGCACAACAGCTGTCAACAAAACCATTTGTTAATAAAAAGCCATTATCCTCTAAGAAACTTAACTACACTTCCTCTGTGTCTGACAAAGATAGAAGGAACTGATCAGATAAGCATTTTACTTACCTAACTATTGTGTGAGAAAATTTGAGTATTCTACTCCTTTACTCTGCAGAAAACCCTCAGACCAATCTGTGCTGCCAGAAGAATTCACAACTCTGCTGTGAAAGGTAAGGAATTTATGGCTCTGGTCTAATTGTTGAAAAGGTGTTTTGTATAACTCAAAATCATATGATTATGATTTTTTTTCTTACAATCTATGGTATGGTAATGTTTATTCCCTAAACTTCTTTTTAATCTCTGTGATTTAATAACGTCAGCACATTATTAATATTTCTGTTAATAATTTCAGAAAATAATGATTCTCGTGTGTCTTTCAATATTAAGTGATATCTGTTTAGTCTGTCTCTGTAGATCTGATAGTGAACCTGTAGTCGAGTTTTCTGCCGTTTTCTCTCGGCTCATCCACACTCCCTTTACTCATTACGTCTTTATTTTCCATCAGATAACAGAGAAATCAGTGTTTTTTATGTTCCCTTTGAACAGTGTTGAGAAGTGCGGGTCCTGAGGAGACTGTCACTGCAAGTTTTGGAAAGTTTATCAGTGAGGTCAAGCCCGAGCACTTGTCCTCTGTGGTTCTCCACCGCAGTAAAAGGATGGTACTGGACAGCATTGGTGTTGGTCTCATCGGTAGCACAACTGAAGTGTTTGAAATGGTGCTACATCACTGTAAGGTATGAAATAGAATATGTCAAAAATATTGTTTTATTTACATAAACATGACATAGTAATAAATACTACTTCAAGAAATTGACTTCTATATTATGTTTGCCTGTGAGGTGAACAGGTTTACACAGTCACAATGTGGAAATCTGTCATTTAAATTCTTTAGCTTGTAGCAAACTTGTAGAATCAGATGAATTCAAAACTAAATTTTACATTTATTCAAATATTCAAAATCAAATCTTACTAAAAGCCAAAATTGTGTTTTCAAGTTGTGAGTGAATGTTTAATATTTATGTTAAATGGAAATGTCAGTGCACTGATCAAAATTAACTGTCTTCTCTTAAACCTTAGCACATGTATGGCCCTGATCACATCAGCTCAGTGTATGGACGCAGCGGCATCAGGGTCTCCCCAACATTGGCAGCTTTTGTCAATGGAGTGGCGGTGAGTGTAGATATATTATTCTGTTATTACAAACAGGCTGCTAGTATTTTACAACAATAATAAAAACTCCCCACCAGCACAGATAGGTGAATATTTTGAAAGTAATCCTTTGTGTAATTTTGATAAAAGTGTCCAACGTTATTTGTTTTTCTGTGTTTCTCCAAATCTAAAAGAAAGACTACAGTTTATATTTTAGACATTAGTTATTCATTTATTAAAAACACATTTTGTTACTAAATAATTACATTTAAAATATTTTTTCCAGTCAGTACAGTACAGTTATTAGGTTGTTTTAAAGAAGTTATTGTAACTGCAGACTCACTCCATGGACTTTGATGATACATGGCATCCAGCGACTCATCCATCAGGAGCAGTCCTTCCTGCTGTGTTAGCTCTCAGTGACATGATGCCGGCCAGAAGGAAACCCAGTGGCCTGGATTTCTTACTGGCGTTTAATGTCGGCAATGAGATCCAGGGGCGCCTGATGAGGTTCTCCAAAGAGGCTCACAATATTCCTAAAAGGTCAGTTACTTAGAGGGTGCTTGCATTAAAATTTGGATTACCACTCTGAAACTGAAATATGTTTTTAATGTTGTAAATCACTGTCATTTCTTCATGTCTTTGGTGATGATACTTCCCTTTTAATTTAAAATTATACGTAGAGCAGTCAAAAAAATGTTTTGGAAGAATTCACTGTGAAGAGGAATAGCTATGCAAACACCATCATAGCTTCATAGTGTTTTTCCCCTCCAAAGGACAACAACTCAGAGCTGTTTTGCTTACTTATGTGTTTGGGGTGTGCTTTTCTCTGGGCTTTGGTACCTTTGGCTGTCTTTGAATAACTACAGCTATTTCTGTTTACACTGCTCCTTCATGGAATAGTAAAAGCTCATCCAGTGTTCAGTCAGACAGAAATGTGGTTTTCATCAGCAAAAAATGCACAGAGTTTAAATACTTTAATTGTACACAGAATATCCTTAACCAGCAGACAAAATTGCTTTTCATATTTAGCTTAAAGGTTTTTTAAAGGATAATTGGGCATACAAGTTTCCTACACATCATCATATTTTAACTTGTTTTACCCTCTGCAACTAGAAATGTTTGACACACTTAATATTGAAATACCACTGTTTTGTAAAATTGTTTTTAGGGTGTTAATGCAGTAGTTATTCAACTCTCTCTGTGTGTCTTTTTTCCAGGTTTCATCCTCCCACAGTGGTTGGTCCTATGGGAAGTGCAGCAGCCTGTGCTCGCCTCTTGTCTCTGGATCCCTCTCAGTGCAGTCATGCCCTGGCTATAGCTGCTTCCCTGGCTGGAGCTCCCATGGCTAACGCTGCCACTCAGTCTAAACCTCTTCACATCGGCAACGCCTCACGTCTGGGGCTTGAAGCCGCCCTTGTGGCCTCCAGAGGCCTAGAGGCCAGTCCTCTGGTCTTGGATGCTGTTGCAGGAGTGGCAGGCTTTAATGCATTTTATGAAGATTATGTGCCGCAACCTATAGATTCACCCCATGATGGCCATGCTTTCCTGTTAGAGGAGCAAGACATGGGCTTTAAACGCTTCCCTGCCCATCTGGGGATGCATTGGGTGGCAGATGCTGCAGCTTCTGTCCATAAGCTTCTTGTGGGAGTTGGTCCTGGAAAGGTCTCTCCAGATCAAGTCCAGGACATCTTGCTCAGAGTCCCCCTATCTAAATACATCAACAGGCCTTTTCCTGACTCAGAGCATGAGGCTCGCCACTCCTTCCAGTTTAACGCATGCAGTGCTCTCCTGGATGGTGAGGTGACCGTTCAGTCCTTCACCCCAGTTGCCATGAGGCGCCCTGAGCTGCATGCTCTGCTGAGCCGCGTTCGGCTGGAGCATCCCGAAGACAACCCTGCAAACTTCAACCTGATGTATGGAGAGGTCCAAGTAATGCTTGTAGGAGGAGACATTCTGAAGGGACGCTGTGATACCTTCTATGGTCACTGGCGCAACCCTATGACCAACGAGAGCCTGAGGAATAAATTCAGGAACAACGCAGAGGTGGTGCTTCCATCAGAGAAGGTTGAACGATTGATTGAGGCGGTGGACGAGCTGGACAGACTTGACGACTGCAAATACCTTCTCTCACAGCTGAAATAAGTTTTTATTGTAGTCAAATTAATATATATCATTAAGCATACAAAAGCTGAAAAAGAGCATCTGGAAAGTTGTTTTTGTATTTATTTTTTCTTCTACTAAATGCAGGTGCTTTTGAGATTAGAAGTCACTAAAAAACACTAATCTCTAAATTTTTTATCATCACTATGCTGCTTTAAACTGTACATTCTCTAGTTTAAATTGTTCTTTTTAAGAGTTATTTTATTATGAAGTGGGTTTTTTCTTCAGTTCTCATAAACTGATGTGTCGATAACATAAATCCATCTAATGTTTAGTTATTTGGTCAGATGGGGAATTTTTGTTTATTACATTTGAAAACTGAAACTGAATCTGCCAAGAGGATTTTCTGTCAAATTGAGCTTTTTCTCGCTTTATTCTAAAGCTTACAGGCTTGTCAGTGTGTTTTTGACAAAATAAACATGTGGATAAATAATAAAAATAGGGGTTCAGTGATTGATTGAATGAAAAATATGTTTTACCCTTTGCCCTTTTGGAGAATGTGGACTTGCTTTAAAAGATGTTTTGAAAGAGTGAACTGTACCATCTTGATCTGCCTCTACATTATACGGATAAACAATTTTATTTGTTGATGTAGTTTTGATTGTAGTTATGATTGCTTTTTCTATAGCAGGCAAGTCTCTGATTGTTGGAATGGCCCCTTTTTCCAAACGAAGCTTCGATGCCAACTTCGTCTGATATTGTCCCAAATTCGTAAAGGATTCCGGCATAAAATGTTTAGCACAGACATCTAAACCAATGGGAAGGGTTGCAGGAACCGCGTCATTAAAAAAGAATTTAATCCACTGGTCCCTGATAGCTTGCTCCGTTCTTGGGAGAGAAAAATATATTTCCATGTTAATTCTGGCAGTCAACAACAGAGCATCTCACGTGTGCACTACGTTTCTGCATCTTTCACGGTCGAGTCCGTACTTCGAATCGGAATTCAGTAATGGGAGAGGGGCATATTAGGTTCACATAAATGACCTTTTTACACCCTGAATTTGGTTGAACTTGTTCTATTGCACTCCCTGGAAAATCTGAGATCCTCAACTATGATAAATGCAATATGAACTGAGTTACAAGCATGCAGCACATGGTATAATATACTTATTTTACAACAGGGGTAAGAGAAAGTAGGTTATCTGGAGAAGGGAAGGTAGTTACAAAAATTGGTGGACTCACATTAAGTTCAAAATAACAAAATACATTTGGAACATTATCAAGATCCTCTGACAGACTGGCGATCTGTAAGGGTGAGGGGTGTACCCATCCTCTCACCCAATGGAGATAGTAATAAGACCCCTCTGACCCCACAAATGTAAACAATTAAAGAAATTGGACGGACCAAAATAATGAAACTTTCAGTTTAGTAATTAAAATTGTATTACTGTATATTTGCCTAAAAAGTACTTTCAACAAAGCGGTGAACTCCATCAGGTGGAGGATCTGTACTTTCCAAATTATAATTGGACAATGGAAAAGTACTGCTGCCAATCAGAAAGTGAAACTCCAAAAAAAAAAAACACATCAAATCTGAAGGATAATGTGGAAGGACACAGACATAGTTATGAGCTTATTTTAATTAAGATCTTTGGGGAATTTGATGCAAACATTATGTTACAAAACAATGTTTTTTAACATTTATTTACTTAAATCGACTGAAAATGACCAAAGAGAATAGTTTTACAGAGGTAGAACAGTATTTAAGCTAATTATTTGAAAGCTTTGCATATAGTAATGGGTCATCTGAGCTCTTTGTGGATTTCATTTTTTTAGTTTTGTGATGAAAACAGAATTTAGATTACCCATTTGCCTCATGTGGCAGACACAATATGCTGCCATGGTTGGATAGTAAACAAAGCATGAGTGAAAAAACAGCCAAAGTCTACAGAAACACAAATTGATCTTCACTAGTGAAGTTAGCAATAGAGTCTCAATCCTTTAAATCAAATAAGACTCTTATGGTGTTTTGAAACATTGAGCTAATTATGTTATGTTTCATTTTTTCTACATTAGTTGTAAAAACACCCTCTTCATAATCCAGGCTTTTATTCCTTTTGACTCATTTTGAGTAAAGCCTTTTCATTTTGACTTAAAGTGCCCATGGCATGAAATTCTCCGCGACGTTTGGGCCCTTTTTGTCACACTCTAAGTACCTTATTACTGTATCAAAGAATCGTTTGCTGTAATTCAGCCTTGCTGTAGAATTGCAGCCCCTACTAGGAGGCCCTTCTTTTAGCATTAGCAGAGAATGAGCAAGTTTTGGTGGGCGGGGTCCAAGCCATGCGCCTCTTTTGTCAATTGAGTCTCTAACGTCCGCATCTGATGAAACATTGACAGACATGCATTTGCACCACAAATTGCCCGAATTCCAATATTACCCTATGTATGAAATGTAATTAGGTTTAGACCTAATTATATTGTGTGTTGAACAATAATCTGTTTACAAATTACAGGCCTAATAAAATATTTGATCATCCATCCACACATCCATCCGTCCTCATTACGTCTCTATCTTCACCCCGACACTAATGGCTCAGTTATCGGCTACTATAACTATGTAATGGCGTTTCAATTTGATCCGGAATCTGATCTGGATGGCGAGCCACCTGAGGAGGAAGCAGAAAGGTAGAGGACGTCTTCCACAGGTGATCCAGACAGACGTGCTGTGCACGGAGGGAAGGGGTTGTGTGTGTGTATGTGTGTTCTTGTATTGCTATCCTATTTAGGACCTTTTCTGGTGTGTGTTTGTGTAGGTGTGTGTGTGCGAGCGAGCGAGAGACGCGTGAGTGACAGAGACGAAGAGAGAGCAGGGAATGAATGCGCTGTGTGTTTTAAAAAGCGTAAAAAAGAAAAACGAAACGCAATATGTGACGGTCGGTGTTGACTTTTATTGATTTATTTTTTTTGGTCGGTGTTGAATCTGTGGCGCACCGCCACAGATTCGTCATGTTTGGGAAACACTGGTATATAACAGCTGAAGGACATTATTGCAGAAATATAGACTACTTACTTGTATAGGGATATATGCTGGTTCACGGAGAGTTGGTATTGATCCTGGTAAAAGTTTAAGACGATCTGCGAATCCACTGCTGTGTTGTCCCAAGTTAATAAAACATCCATCAGAGAAATGTTTGCCACAAACGACCACGCGCTTCGGGAGTCGGTCAGGTACATTCCCTGCATTAATAAAGTCCATCCACAAGCTTTTCAGTGGCTCGGAAGAGGGGAGGACAGTGTCGATGCGGTCTGGACTCCATGCTGTCGGTTTGTTGTTTGCCTTTTACCGTAGCTCTCCTTGTTTAGGTTGTAATATGCGCCGCGGGGGGAGGGACTTGGAGAGTGTGGTTCAGAGAAGGGGGTAATTGGCTGGAACTCAGTGATGACATATGTCGAAACGTGAGGTCATATGCCGAACTGCAAAACAGCTCTTTTCTGAGTGCTAATGTCACTATGTAGGCAGACACACCCGGGGACAAAGGAAACACTAATCAGTCTTTTTAACCCCTTAGGGAACATAGGCAGGCTGGGGAAACTAACAAATATGACCAAAAAACTCAAAAAATGCTAATTTCATGCCAGGGGCACTTTAAGGTATGAATACAGTAATACATATTTGGACGAATACTTTCTTTTTATCATACATGCATGTACGTTTTACAGGTTGTACATTTGTTCTAACTGTGGAAGTCCCATTTTCCATGCCGTTATCGAAATTTTTTTCTTTTTTTTTTACTTTTCAAAACTTTTTTATCATTGTTGGGCCCAGCCATGGGAGGTACAAAAAGGACTCAACTACACAGAGAAAAAAAGACTCAGAAGGGAGGAATCCCCATAATGTCATAGACCAACAAAAAGTCTATGAGCAGAAATTTTTCTTTTTTTTTCTCCCCGAAGCACCTGCTGCATTGGGGTGGGCACGTGCATGAACATCTTGAACTCGCTAGTTGAGTAAAAGACAGCATGTTTGAAGAAACCTTGCATCCAAAATGAGTTACAGTCGGCTGTTTCTGTATTCAATGACTGTACCCCAGTTAAAAACAAGCCTGAACTTGGCTTCTCTGAGCTCCTGCAGAAAGAAATCAGACAGAAGTATAGAATGCCCAAGAAATGATGGCGTCTCTGATCATGTCAACAAAGTGGATTCCGTTTTATGACTGGTAAAGACTTACTTTACTCAGTTATTCTGTTAGTGCTGCGATTGAGACAACACCATCTCATTAATAATGGCTTTAATTATACTTAAAGGGACATGTGGGACTTACAGTAGAGGGGTTGCAAAATAGTGCCACAGCTGGTGTTTCCTTTGCTGTTAAACTGAGCCGCAAAATCTGATGTGACTTCATCACGTCTACCATTCGCTCACCATCTTGTGATTCCATAAAGTTTAAGTCACCATCTTAAAAATCAATTGTCCAAAAGGTTATTGATTTCAGAAAATGATTTTTTTACGTATTATCTCATCAAGGTAATGTTTTTATCTTCCCTCTTGCTTTGCACAATTTTTTTTTGTATCACATTCCAACTGTTCTTAAACACAAATTTCCAGTGAACTGTGATATCACCACATCTTTTTACCATACCTGTCTTGGCTGTTGCTGTCGATCTACTGCTGCCGATGCAGATGCCGTTTCCTTACCCGGCTCATCTGTTCTCGGCCCAGTGTCCTTGTTTACTGTTGCTTTTAAGGGTGTGCATGCATGGGAGATGGGTTGGGAGGAGGGGGGGTATAACTGTGATTATGTTTTTGTTCTGGAGGGGGGGGTCATGTGGGGTCATTTTAATCTGTAAAGCACTTTGAGATGCTATTTTGTATGAAAAGCGTGTTATTATTAAAGTTTGATTTGATTTGATATCATTCCACCTTTATTTATATAGCACTTTAAAACATGGTCCTACGACTTACCAAAGTGCTTAGCAGTAGAGCAATACAATGCAATGAAATTTGAACAATTAAAAAAACTGTTTATATAAAATTATACTTTTAAAAGAGAAAAAGAAAAACAATGTAAAGGAGCCAATCTACAGCTAACTGTCGAACGCAAGAGTAAAATAAAGAGTCTTTAATAGCAACTTAAAAACAGCTAAGGAGGACGCCTGCCAAACCACAAGCGGAAGTTCATTCCACACTTTAGGACCTCTGGACGAGAAAGCTCTTTGTCCACATAATTTATAGTGAACTTAAGGGACCTTCAAAAGCAATAAGCTCGAGCATCTAGGCAGGCATGTGGGGGAATAAAGAGAAAGCAGGTCAGATATGTAGATGGGAGCAAGACCATGTAAGGATTTAAAGACAAAAAGAAGCACCTTACATTGTATCCTGAAAGCAATAGGCAACCATTGAAGAGATTTGAGAACTGGTTTTATATGCAGACGTCTGTCAGTACATGTCAGGAATCTTGCTGCTGCATTTTGCACTAGCTGGAGCCGAGCAAGGGTTGATTTATTTACACCCAGCAAGATTGCGTTTGAAAATCAAGCCTAGATGTAATAAAGGTGTGTAGCACAGATTCCAGATGCTTTCTACATAAAATGGACCTTAACTTGGATAGACGGTGTAGTTGGAAGAAACATGACTTCACAATTTATTGGTAATTGGTTTCCTTTTTATTTTCAATGTCTTTCCTTTTAATTATCTCCATACTTTGTTATCCTTCTGCTTTCCATTTTTTACTCAGTAGTTTTGTTGAATTTCACTAACCTAGAGTTTGTTGACTGAAGTATTATAGCTGGAAGTTGAATGATTTTGTTAATAAATTATTATATTTTAGAAAGAGATCGTTTGCGTTTATTCTGCATATTTGCACAGAGCTTGTTGTTTGAGAATGTCTGTGCTGAACTTAGTCCTTCATCTATTGTCATTTAATACCAAACCGCATCATGCAGGTATTCCTAAAGAAATTACTGACAGAGACTAAGAGCTATTTGGCTAATATTCCCTAATAATCAGGTGATGCCCTGACTTGGTAATTTTGATCAAAATTATCAATTTTGTTAATTGAACATTTGGTACTCATTAATAGGTATTTATAGCCAGTCCATCCATCCATTATCTATACCATCGATCCAGGTGGGGTACACCGTCCATTGCAGGTGACGAACACAAGTGACAACCAACCATTCAGACGCACGCATGCACACACACACACACACACACACACACACACACACACACACACACACACCCATGTCTTGCTATCCTGGTGTTGACATTGTATTGACTTCCATTGATTTTACTATGCCTAACCCAGAAACTTTCCCTAAACCTAACCATTACTGATACATGTCTAACCCTAACCTTAACCTAAACCTAAACCTAATTCACACCATACCTCTAAACCTAACTAGTAGAGTTTAATAGCTAGTTAAACATTGTGGGGACCAGGCAAAATGTCCTCACAACTACAAATGTCCACACAAGGGTGGTGGCCTGTCAAAGGTTGGTCCTCACAAGTACAGCTAAACATGTGCACACACACACACACACACACACACACACACACACACACACACACACACACACACACACACACACACACACACACACACACACACACACACACACACCTAAGAGCAATCTAGAGAGACCAATTAACCTAACAGTCATGTTTCTGGACTGTGGCAGGAGGTTACAGTACCTGGAGAGAACCCACACATGCACAGAGAGAACATGCAAACTCCATGCAGAAAGACCCCAGGCTGGGATTTGAACCCAGGACCTTCTTGCTAATAGTCATCAATCATAAGTCGGTTGTTAATAACTCTTTGCGCAAGTATTGCTCTAAAATGATCCTCCCTTTCATTTACCATAAAAATTGTGTCGAATAACGTCATGAAGTCAGAGAAGAAAGAATGAGTAATCAGCTTTGAGAAGGGCTGTTAATGTTTGTTTTCTTGCTAAAACATTTCTGCAATTGTTTCCTGGTCACAAGTCATGAACAATATGATCTAAGACAAGATGGACAGTGATTGGGGAGATGTTTTTCTTTCGAAATTTATTCCTTAGAATATTTGAAAGCTTCCTGGTTCAGACTGTAAAAGATGTCATAGCTTTTTCTTTTGACAGCACATTAATAGTATTTCCTTGTGAAAATACCAGTATTTTTTGTTTGTTTTAAACAATTTTATTTGTTTATGTCGTTTTGATTGTAGTTATGATTGCTTTTTTAAATTATTTTTTGATTGAAACAATTTTTTTCAAAATGCCTTGGGAACAAAATATATTTTCAACCGCTCAGTTCTGGAGCACAGTAAGCGTAAGCGCCTTTTTTTCCTAATATTTACCATTTTTATCCTAGACATCTATCAACCACTTAGACATTGCTTAGATCACTTTTCAACATAAAAATAATCTTTTGGCATCAGTGGATTTTCCTTTTTTATCAACTGGCCCCAGCTCTTTCCACAACACATCGATATTAAAATTATGTTAAGGTCCATCCATCTATTTTTGCTTTGCCTGTTAAATGGTGAAATGTTGCCAGATGCTGGTGATTATTTCCAGCAGTCACTGGGTGACAGGCAAGGTAAACTCTGGACAGATTGCCTGTCCACCACACAGAAACAAAGAACAGACAAGCATGCACACATAGGCTATCAACCAGACCAAAAGGCAAATAAAATGGATTGCTGCATAGAAGAACTGATATGAAAAACTGTTGAAATTTCATATCACATTTCTCAAAGATTAAAACATCACACATTCCTTTAATTACATGTTATATGCTGCTTTCGTCACAGTTTCATAACTAAACAATTATTCTTCTGATGTGTTATCACTCATCCTGTTTTCACTCTAATTTCATGATAACAAATTAAGCTATAATATAAGACTGTGGTGAGGGAAAGTTGGTGTGAAGCTAGATCCAGAGTCCACCACCTTGAATTGCTGTTTCAAATTTCATCGGAAACTGATAAATCACATTATGTGTTTTCAATTATTAGAACAGAAGACACATGGCTCAAGCAAAAAAATGCTTCAGAATTGTTTCTGAATAACCTCCACAGACCTGAATGATGTCACAGTGGTAAAACCTTGTACTTCACAAGGACGTTGTGTTTTCCTTGAATTATGAGGACATGGCTGATAACTGTACAGCTTATGAATACATTTTTAAACAATGAGACAATAGTGGGCGTTTCCAGATGATGCTGTGTAGAGTATATAATGACTGACAGAAAAGAAACTGTCAGAATCCAGACTCAATGAGAACAGGAGAAGACAGAGCAGACAACAGGTATGGTGAGACACTTTATGCTGTAGGTAAAGGCTGGGCTTTTCAGAACAATATTTTTTTCAACAAAAGAAAGCAGATTTTATGTTGTGAGCATTATCTGTGAATCAGTAGTATTTTTTCAGCTTTTTGGCAGGAATTAGACAGCAGAAGAATTTTAAGAGAGTTTTGTGCCTTTGTAGTCTCAATGCATGGTTGTTTTGAGTGCACACTGAAACGGGGTTTATTATAGCTTCAAGTCAAATTAACTTGATTCAAGCATGTAATGAGTTACAACTTTGCAAACCCAGCACAAATGGGGTGGGGCTCTTGTTTTGAAGTGTATATTTCAAATGTCATTAGAGCCAGCGGGGAAATAAAACGAGGTTAATTTGAAAGCACACCTTTAATGGCACTTACTAAAATTAAATGGTTTTCAACTTTTTAACTCCACCTTCAGACTATATCTTAACACTCGAAGCAGAAAGCAAGAGGCACCAGCAGTGAAACACAACAATGATGACATCTGCAGCTAAACTACAGGAAAGCTACAAGCAGGAGGGCTTCCTCTCACCGCTGCCTGTGCTGGATGAGACAGAGCTAAGGAAGACCAGGGAGGCCTTTGCTAAGCTGGAGGAGGAATTTGGTATGTAAGATGGGAGAGGAGGAATTAAAAGTCCGAGATTGTGCAAGAAATTGAGAAAATTGAGAAAAGTCAGTACACAGGGTGCAAAGGGAGGTGAAATAATTGGAAAGTGTTAGTAAGAGATTGTGGAAGACGTACAGATGTTGAAGAAATTCAGATTTAATTTGAACAATTTTTTGTTTTTCAAAATAATTTATCTTGTTTATTTTTTAGAAATTAGATTTTGCTGAAAGGTATACATTGTAGAAAAATTGTAATAATAATTAAAATTTGTAGTAATAATCTCATCCATCCATTGTCTATACCTCTTAACTTTGCGGGACCGTGAGGGATTGGTTGCTTTTTCCAGTGGTCATGGTTTTCTCAGTAAAGAAAAATAGAGCTGTAGGAAAATAGAGCACATCATCCTGGTTCTTACACTGGCTCCATGTAGCTCAGAAAATCATTAGTTTATAATTCACTGAATGGCTTAGCACTAGAAAACATTAAAGATCTGTCATTGTATAAACCTTCTAGACCACTCCGGTCTTCTGGTCCAAGTCTAGCCCATGTCCCCGGAGTCAGAACTAAACAGGGAAAAGCAGAAATCAGTTTTTATGCTTCACTAATCTGGAACAAACTTCCAGGAAACTGCAATAATAATAATGCTGAAATACAGCGCTCCTTTAAATTAAGGCTAAAAACCCAAGCTGGAACACAGATAAATTATAGTCTGAATTGCAACTTTTTAATACTTCTATAATATAATGCTATTGTTTTTTTTATTATTGTGTTATATTTTCCTCATGTTTCTGTCTTGTTGCTGAAATGTGCCACACATACAAACTTGACCTGACTTAAAATAGTTGCAATGGAGGTATAGGTACAGTATGAATTTCACAGCAGATGTCAGTAAATACCCAAGTGATCCACACATACAAATAAATCAAACTGATAGCTTAATACATTTATGCGCAGTTAAGTGTGATTGCACAGGGAATGTGAAATGTATTTATTATACTGTAGAAATATCTTATTATTATTAATATTATTTTATATTTTCTGTTGGATTCATGTCAGGGGACCGACCGGGCCATTCTGGCAGCTTTCCATTCTTTTAATGAAACAAGTCAGGTTTTACCTGATGTGTGTTTGGGGTCCAAATTTTGCTGAAAATCCTGCCTGATTCCAACTTTTTTTAATTTTTTTTTTTACACATGTCTTGCTGGCACTGTGGAGCTCAGAACTGGTGTTTTTCCATTTATTTTTTACTCAAGTGTTCAATACCTACTCCTTGTGTTTTACTTAGATTAATATACAGACTTATTTCTCTTAATTTCTTTGTGCATGTGAATTTTTAGGGTTGCTAGCATCTTCTGGTGTGTATTTCATGTTAATTGTCTGAATACCCTCTGTTAATATTCTTACTGAAAAAAATGTTGAAATATTCAATACTTTATTTTAGCATCTGATTTTCTTTTTTGAAAAACAGTGTATTTGCATGTATTCAACAGGCACAGAGTACACTAAGTACAGTCTCCACAATGTTCATCTTCAGTACCCCTGGGTGATGAACCTGACCAAACACCCCCGCATCCTCCAAGTGATCCAAGCCATCCTAGGCTCTGATGTCATTCTACTGGACTCCCGATTTATCTGTAAATACCCAAGAGTCAAACCAGCCGAACTCCAGGTGAACAAAGAAAATCAAAGCAAACCTGTTGTTGACAATGAGCTCCCATATGTAGCGTGGCACCAGGATATGAGGTTAATATAACTTACCAAAGAGAAGTAAAGCGTTTAAATTTACTTTATGTTTTGAATTGTCTAATTAAGACCATGGTGTTTACAGATACTGGGGTATTGCTGGTGGGCCTGTTCTCTCTGTGTGGCTTGCTCTTGATGATTCAGAAAAAGAAAATGGAGCCCTGCAGGTCATCCCAGGTAACTAAGCTGAATTAGGTATATATGTGGATTTTAAAGTCATCACCAGGAGCTCAGGTCAACGGTATGCTCCAGGTATTTGATGTCTGTCCCTTATAGGAAGCCACTGCTCTGGCATGTTACCCCATCGCCAAGCCACCCGCCCAGGAAACCTGCTATCAGTCAACCAGGAGATCCCAGAAGAGCTGGTGCAGGTGGATGAAGCTGTGCTTTGTCCTCTGAAAGCAGGACAGATGTCAGTAAGTTCATTTGTATTAGTGATAAAACTTTGGGGTTATAAAATGGTCTGAAAGCAATCTTCTTAGTCAAATATGATTTTTTTCCCCCCCAGATTCATGATGGACTTCTTGTCCATGCAAGTGATGCCAACACTTCCCAGAGGAGGCGCTGTGGCTTTGTGATCCGTTATGTTCCCACCTGTGCCTACCCAACAGAGGTCAGACAATACAGTTTTTTTATCTGGTGGTTCTTTTTGAGAGTTCACCTTTCATTACAAATCATTTCTGTCTATTTTCATCTTAGGATCCTGATCGACCCAGGAAATTTCACGCAACAGAGTTGGTCTGTGGGGTAGACCAGTTCCACCATTTCTCTGACAAATGCACATGAAGGATTAGAGGAGACTTCACAAAAACTGCTTTAATATCTTGCTTGAAAAATCAAATGTCTGTTTTATGTTTGTACTAAATTATTTTTTTTTTCATATATTTTTCAATGGTAAATTTTGGTTTGGTAAAAGCTATCTATAAACTCCCAGAACACTTTGTTACTGTGCTGGTTTTCTATTTAAGAAAATGCTTATATCCTTCTGCATTTAATAAGTGCACTGTATCTTAAAACTTTAATAAATTTTCCCAAAAAGTAAATAAAAGTTGGCATTTCTTCAGGACTCTAACTTGACTCTAAATAAAAACAGTGTCTGGTTAAGTTGTTCTTTAAAGCAGGCAATGCCTGTTTTAAAGTAAAAAATAAAAAATAAAAAAATAAATGAATACATTTTTTGAGAAGCATCACATTTTTGTTCCTCCACAAATAGAAGGTTTAAATAGAAGTAAAAACAGAACCTAAACCTTTGAGACAAAAGTAGCTGAAAAATACACATTTACACTATTAGATTGTAAAAGTATGCAGAGTAAAAATTTTAAATATTTATAACAGAGTTTTACATCAGAGATTTGGTGTCCTAGGACAACTTGGAAAATAGTTGATTGTTCTTTTTTTTATAAAATTTCACGTCTAATGTACACGTTGTCACAAACAGAGAGCACTATTTACCCCAATTCCTAAATATATGTAAAAAGCCTTTAAATAAATTTATAAAACACACTCAGAGTGCAGACCTCTGCCAGGGCCACTCATTCGCCTCCATCCCCAAGTTGTTATCTAATTCTGACCTTTGGTAGTTTTTCAACAAAATGTCTATTAATGGAACGCATGGCAATGTTCCTGCGCGAGAGGAGCTGCTTGTGAGCTCTCTGACACAGGAGAGGAGTGGAGGTTAGCACCGCTGGTCGGTGGGTGGATATGCGCTTCATGTCAGATTAACCCCAAAATTGAATCAGTTGTTCATGGTCCCATTGCAGACATTTGCCGAATATTTCTTTGAAATCCATCCATAATTTCTTTAGTTAAATTGCTAACAGACAGACAGACGGGCATGAAAACAATACCTTCTTTATGAAGGTATTTTTGGTGCAAAAGTATTTGTGTCTTGTAACTGGGAAGTTGAAGTCACAGAGGAAAATTTTGTAGCAGTTTTGTAATTGTCAATTTTGTTCAGTCTTTCACAAATACAAAACAGTTACACTTTTTCAATTTCTTAAGTACAATGCACAAATTGCATTCTTTGAGTCACACTTTAAAACAATCTTGCATTTACAGTTTTCCCCCAAATGATCCAAAACATTTGGTACAAAAGTATTTGTGTCTTGTAACTGGGTAGTTGAATTGAAAAAGGAAATTTTTGTAGCAGATTTGTATTAGTAGATTTTTTTAATTCTTTCACAAGAACAAAACAGTGACACCTTTTCAAATCCTTAAATACAATGCACAATTTATGTTCCTTGAGTCACACTTTAAAAAAATCTTACATTTACAGTTTTGCCCCTATATATGCTCACAGACACATATCAATGAATGCAACTGCACAAAACGGCTGATGCGAGCCACAAAAACTGCTTTACAAGCCACACCTTTTCCGCTTGCTCCTCCTTTTGCTCCATTTGTATGGAAGCGTATGTGTAACATAAATAAAATTAAAATGCATTTGCAGAAATGCTTTTTCATTTTCTAAATCTAGCTGCTACTTTTGACTCATAAATAAAATTAAAAATAAATAACCCAAACTGCTTTTTCATTTTACAATTCAACATTGCTCATTCTGTAACTTAATTAAAATGAAATAGAAAAGGACATTTAAGATTTAATTTTCAAATTGCACCCCAGCAAAACAGTAACAAAATTCAATTTGAAATGTCAAAGTTGAAAATTAAAATGCATTAGCGGAAATGCATTTTCATTTTCTAAATACAAATGCCCCTTTTGACTCATAAATAAAATTGAAAAGAAATCATCCAAACTGCTTTTTCATTTTACAATTCAACATTGCTCATTCTGTATTTTAATTAAAACGATAAAGAAAATTATATTGCTTTTTCGTTTTCAAACTTCCCGCCGCAAAAAGTGTAACATATTTCAAAGTGGATTCGCAATCCCACACGGCGCAGGAGAATGACGTCAGGGCATTGCGAGAAGATTTCTGTTCCAGCAACAATGGCGGATGAAGCTGGAGACGGAGCAAGCGAAGAGTACAGTTTTAAATGTACGTTTATTAAAATCTGGCGGTACAAAAATGTTAAACTTAACGCGGTTGTGTTATTTGGCTTTTGTTGTTAGTATAGACATGTATTATAATATAATATTATTATTATTTGTAAACTATCGCCCATAAACGAGCTCCTATGTTGGTCTAATGGTTCTCCGTCTATTGCCCCGCTTATGTACAGCTTATTTTGGGTTTTGCAAAGGGGAAAAAAACGACTTCTTTTAGGGGAAATTATTACCTCTTTACCGGGGCAAAATTGGGCCACGGTGGCATGGAGGTAGAAGAATAAATCCAATTACACACCTAATGCTTAGAGGAGTCTTATTAAGCCTCAAAAACCTCATAACCTGTATTCTTAGTATGTGATCTCTTGTGTTCTGCTGTAAAAACTATCGTTTTGAATTCACAAATAACACAGTTGCCATGTTCCTCATCTGCACTTATTTTCTATCTATTTTATAAATACAATTATGGTAAATCTGGAGGGGAATGTCACCCATTGTTGGCCAAAAACAAATGAGATTATTTTTGTAATGAAAAAGTACTCTATGTGCATGTGCAGCAGTGCATCAATACATAACTTATGACTGATCATGTTAATAAATAGAGATTTGCTACAAGTTTTTGTGTTGCTTTTTTTGTAAACTGTGTATTGATTTCTTGTTTAGGACATGAGGAATCAAAGGGAGGCGAAGGAGAGGAGAGGAGAGGAGAGGAAGGACCGGATGGATCACGGTTTTCTGTTTGTCAATTTATTTTTTTGTCACTTTGGTTATTTAGTTGTTCCATGGTTGTTATAAATAAATTGATTAAAACAAATCTGAAATATAATTGTCATTTTACTAACAGTTGCATTGAATTTATGCATTCTATTTATTCAGAAAGTGCCGATTAGCAAGACATCACATAGTAAGAAAAAAACTATATATTCAATTCAATTTGGCACACAATTTAGTTTTTAAATCAACTGAATATTAGAAACATTTTATGTAATATTTAATTATTTATATAACTATTAAATAACTATATATATATATATATATATATATATATATATATATATATATATATATATATATATATATATATAAATATATATAGTTATGTAATATTTAGTTATGTAAAGTGTACAGACCCCTTTAAATTTGTCACTCTGTTTCATTGCAGCCATTTTCTAAAATCAAAAAAGATCATTTTATTTCTCATTAATGTACAATCAGCACCCCATCTTGACAGAAGAAAAACAAATGTAGAAATTTTTGTGAATTTATTAAAAAAGAAAAACTGAAATGTAATATTACTATAAACGGCTGGCTTGACGGCATATTTCCAAGTGTCGCCTCACTTGAAGGTGCTCTAACATGCGGTGGTCCACCTGGTCTACGAATGACCCGACGTCCTT
Organism: Valencia hispanica; assembly: GCA_963556495.2. Taxonomy (NCBI): domain Eukaryota; kingdom Metazoa; phylum Chordata; class Actinopteri; order Cyprinodontiformes; family Valenciidae; genus Valencia; species Valencia hispanica. The sequence continues at coordinate 26,753,183 of OY747702.1, forward strand.
CTTAGACCAGGGAGGACGGGTCCTCAGAAGGATGCAGCCCCTGAATTTGGACCACACAGCCTTTATATATGTATATGCTCACACTCTTACTTTTCCACTTGCCTTCTTGTTACTTTTCCTCTCTTTCACCAGCATCAACTATACACAAACGCCCCCTAACGTTTTGATTGCTAAGCACAGTCAGGCTGGGGACTGAAGAAGAAGAAGGAGCCCTGACGTCATTCTCCTGCGCCGTGAGGGATTGTCAATTCGATTTGAATTATGTTACACCTTTTGCAGGGGTAGGGATGAAAACGAAAAAGCAATACATTTTCTTTATCTTTTTAATTAGGTCACGGAACGAGCTACGCTGAATTGCAAAATGAAAAAGCAGTTTGGATAATTTATTTTTCATTTTATTTATGAGTCAAAAGGGCATTTGTATTCTGAAAATGAAAACGCATTTCTGCAAATGCATTTTCATTTTCAACTTTGACATTTCAAATTGAATTTTGTAACTATTTTGCTGGGATGCAATTTGAAAATTAAATCTTAAAAGCCCGTTTCTATTTAATTTTAATTAAGTTACAGAATGAGCACTGCTTAATTGTAAAATGAAAAAGCAGTTAGGATGATTCGTTAATTTTATTTATGAGTCAAAAATGGCATTTGTATTCAGAATATGAAAAAGCATTTCTGCCAATGCATTTTATTTTTCAACTTTGACATTTCAAATTGAATTTTGTAACTATTTTGCTGGGATGCAATTTGAAAATTAAATCTTAAATGTCCTTTTCTATTTAATTTTAATTAAGTTACAGAATGAGCAATGTTGAATTGTAAAATGAAAAAGCAGTTTGGATTATTTCTTTCATTTTATTTGAGTCAAAAATAGCAGCTAGATTTTGAAAATGAAAAAGCATTTGTGCTAATCCATTTTAATTTGATTTATGTTACACATACGCTTCCATACATTTGTACCACTGTCAAGAACGTTTTGTGACTTGTGGGCAATGCCTATGCCATACAGCAGTGGGCGCTGATGGACTCAGTACTAACAATCCAGAAATAGGCTCATTTTTAGGGGCTTTGGGGCTTGAGAGTGGTGTCGGGATCCTCTGCTGTAGGTCGGCCTTTAAGCGCATGTTAAATCCCCCAAAACATTCCATGAACTCTTTAATTTGCATAAATAAAGCGGTTTGCGATAAATATTGTTTATTGTCTATTTAACAGAAGGTCGAAGCCTCTCAGAACTGCAAAAAGATGGTGACCAAATGTGAATTAGTTGATATGATCATGAGAATCAGATGTTCTCCCATTGTTCAATACACCTGGGTAAAACGTGTTGGACAGTCATTTTGTGGCTGCTGCTGGTGTAGAATTACTTTTGCTTAAAATTCTCTGAACGTTTTGGCAGCACTCTAAAACCAGTTTACAGACTTATTATAATGAAATATTTACATCATATTTTATAGTTAAGCAAAATTAAAGTATTGTCATGGTTGTCACAGAACTGACTCTTAAGCATACACAGCAACACTCGGGACTCAGAGAAAGATTTTGAGAAGTTTTATTAAAGTTCTGCAGAGCAGACTGGGTTGACGGAAGACGAGGACGCCACTGGAAGGTAAGGATATGGGTGAGGATTGATAAAGAATAATATGGAAGATTGGAGACGGACGAATAACTCACTGGAAGGACTGAAGATCCGGACTGGAGAGGGAGGTAAGGATTCGTAGGCCGGAGGTTAGAGAGCGGTAGGAATCTCAGGTGAGTCTTCCTTTGTTGCAGGTGTTGACGGTGCTTAGCGCCGGAGCGGAACTACCTGGAGCAGTGACAGCAGGGCGATGGAGGAGGAGCGGCCACAAGCCCCAAGGGAGACGAACGTCGGTGGTGGATTGTGAGATCGGGACTTCAGAGAGACGCAGAGGATTTCAACAGAGGAACCCAGGACAGCGGGAGAAGCTCGGGAGGATGACTAGAGACCACAAAGGAGAATACAGGTAAGACTAGGCAGGATAACTTGTATCGAAGACAAGAGTTGAGGTCAGTTACCACTCATGGGAACGGAATCATCTGACGCTCATCTGGTGGAACCGCTCCTGTAAAATACTGCCAGCGCTGATAAGGTAACCAGCTCCAGGTGTGTCAGCTCAATACTCAGCAGCTGAGGAAGGAAGAGGAAATGGCTCCCTCAAGAGGAAATGGCTCCCTCTGCTGCTGGATCTTGCCGGATCCTGA